>JAWNNR010000349.1:0-642290 GCA_035044725.1 Scaptomyza caliginosa
TTTGTCGCCTTTTATGCTTATTTGACCATTCACACAGACACCTACCTACACCCACAGCCACACTCATCCCCCATTTGCCTTGTTTGCCTAACTGCCGTCTATTGAAGCGAACGTTTGGGTCACTCATTCAAATTTGGCTGCCTTTTGTATTGCCCGTCAACTTCCCCAAAGCAGCTCAAGTCTTACACACACTAATCGCGCACTTTCTTGAAAGTTGCCCTTGTCCCTTTTTTTATGGTCTCTGGTATTCCCAGAGCTGCCCACATAAACTTTAACTCGACACTCAGCAGCAGCAGGGGCACTCACATGTGATCGGGTACACAGTTTTCCCACAGTTTCCACACGCGGAGGAGGAACAGCCGAAGGAGGAAAATCAAAAGGATGTTATTGCTGGCTAGCTGGCTTGCTAGCTTGATCCCTTGTCGCTGGCGCTTTTGTATAATTTCTATTTAATAGCTAAACCAACACCTCATTCAAGATGTACTACTACTACAAATGCATACTGGCTAAAACCAAAGCGAATTGTTGTAAGAAGTGACGAAGATGAATACGCAAGTTTTCGACACATGGATGTGAGGATTTAAAGGCGATTTGCATAAGGGCCAAGAAGCAATGGCTGAAAGTGTCCTGGCCCTGGGGCAATTACACCGAATACCAGTCGAACAAAGAGTGTAGTTTGACTTGCTGACAGGTCTTGGTCGTTGTGAATCCTTGACCTAACGAACCATAAATTATATGCTTTTGATGTTTCTGGCTACAAAAATGTTTATTTTGTTTAGTTTTAGTGTGCCTGGCATAGTGGCAGGTCTGCAAGGAAACGGACATTGTAAAGTTTATCGCACAAATTCGATTATAATGAAACCCCAAAGACAACAAAGGACAACTTGATGATGTATGCTGACTTCGATTGCCTGCCAGCTTGTTTGTGTCTCGGACAAAGATTTAAAGGCAAGTACAAGAACAAGAAAACAATAGCGAACATCACACGAAGACCTATGGGATTAAGCATATGATTGAACTGCTTGCCAGAATTAATTGCGCCTGTTCGGGAGAGAGGCAACAATTTGCATAAATTACAACACAACCCAAAAAACATATCGGCTAGGCTATAAATTTCCAACCAGACACCAGGCTTAAGTCATCAAGTTGTTTGTACAAATAAAAAACGGGAAAATTAGAAAAATAGCCGAAAAAAAATACAATTGCTGACCAAATGTGACCAGTAAAAAAGCTAACAAAAACAAAAAAAAAGAGAAAAGTGAACGAAACGCCAAATGCGTAACTTAAACTAACTGGAATTGGCCGAACTGACAGGCGGCTTAGAAAATTATTACTCAAGCCACAGATTCTTTGTTTTACGGGGCATCATCAGCTTTCCAATTCGCATGAATTATGTGGCAAATGCTTCGTTATTAATTAGACTCATTTACCACTCGACTCAACTTGTTGTTAATGTCGTTGTTACTGTTGCTGTTGCTATTGTTGTTGTTACCATGAAGACACCTTAATTAAATGTCTGTCTACGGTCGCTGATAGAGTCTCCGGTGGATGATGGTTTCTCGTTAGTGGACGCATTTAATTAAGGTGTCTTCATGGTAACAACAACAATAGCAACAGCAACAGCAACAACGACATTAACAACAAGTTGAGTCGAGTGGTAAATGAGTCTAATTAATAACGAAGCATTTGCCACATAATTCATGCGAATTGGAAAGCTGATGATGCCCCGTAAAACAAAGAATCTGTGGCTTGAGTAATAATTTTCTAAGCCGCCTGTCAGTTTGGCCAATTCCAGTTAGTTTAAGTTACGCATTTGGCGTTTCGTTCACTTTTCTCTTTTTTTTTGTTTTTGTTAGCTTTTTTACTGGTCACATTTGGTCAGCAATTGTATTTTTTTTCGGCTATTTTTCTAATTTTCCCGTTTTTTATTTGTACAAACAACTTGATGACTTAAGCCGGGTGTCTGGTTGGAAATTTATAGCCTAGCCGATATGTTTTTTGGGTTGTGTTGTAATTTATGCAAATTGTTGCCTCTCTCCCGAACAGGCGCAATTAATTCTGGCAAGCAGTTCAATCATATGCTTAATCCCATAGGTCTTCGTGTGATGTTCGCTATTGTTTTCTTGTTCTTGTACTTGCCTTTAAATCTTTGTCCGAGACACAAACAAGCTGGCAGGCAATCGAAGTCAGCATACATCATCAAGTTGTCCTTTGTTGTCTTTGGGGTTTCATTATAATCGAATTTGTGCGATAAACTTTACAATGTCCGTTTCCTTGCAGACCTGCCACTATGCCAGGCACACTAAAACTAAACAAAATAAACATTTTTGTAGCCAGAAACATCAAAAGCATATAATTTATGGTTCGTTAGGTCAAGGATTCACAACGACCAAGACCTGTCAGCAAGTCAAACTACACTCTTTGTTCGACTGGTATTCGGTGAAATTGCCCCAGGGCCAGGACACTTTCAGCCATTGCTTCTTGGCCCTTATGCAAATCGCCTTTAAATCCTCACATCCATGTGTCGAAAACTTGCGTATTCATCTTCGTCACTTCTTACAACAATTCGCTTTGGTTTTAGCCAGTATGCATTTGTAGTAGTAGTACATCTTGAATGAGGTGTTGGTTTAGCTATTAAATAGAAATTATACAAAAGCGCCAGCGACAAGGGATCAAGCTAGCAAGCCAGCTAGCCAGCAATAACATCCTTTTGATTTTCCTCCTTCGGCTGTTCCTCCTCCGCGTGTGGAAACTGTGGGAAAACTGTGTACCCGATCACATGTGAGTGCCCCTGCTGCTGCTGAGTGTCGAGTTAAAATTTATGTGGGCAGCTCTGGGAATACCAGAGACCATAAAAAAAGGGACAAGGGCAACTTTCAAGAAAGTGCGCGATTAGTGTGTGTAAGACTTGAGCTGCTTTGGGGAAGTTGACGGGCAATACAAAAGGCAGCCAAATTTGAATGAGTGACCCAAACGTTCGCTTCAATAGACGGCAGTTAGGCAAACAATGCAAGTGGGGGATGAGTGTGGCTGTGGGTGTAGGTGTCTGTGTGAATGGTCAAATAAGCATAAAAGGCGACAAAAGTGGCACTTGGACATGCAAAGACTTTTTGCTTGCTTTTGTTAAAACTCCTTTAGCATTGAGTCCAAGTCGTTTTGGAAATAAAAAAGAATACTTTAAAATGTTTTGCCACTTGTTACTTAAATGATTAAATACATTTTGGGGGTTGTTTGTTAACTTGTATGCATTTGAGGTTTAAGGTTTTTGCTGCCATATCTAAGTGGCGATTTCGAGCTTGTTTTGCGTTTGCTGTACAAACTCAAAAATTTCATTTTAAATGTTTTATGACCGATGCAGAGTGACTTTTTGAATTGTTGCCAGTCATCGTCTGTGTATTTTTATTATCAGCTCTGCATTTAATTTAAATTATATAACAGAAACACTTTTTATATGCATGCCAGAATTTACTTCTTGCCATTTATCTCATGAGCCGTTTCCAATTTAAGTGTATAGCTACTTCATCCTTTAAGGCAAACGTGCTCTTTAATACTCTTCCTACCTTGTACTTATTGCCTTTCGATGTAAGCAAGGTAGAGTATAATACAGTCGCTGTTTATGTTTTTTTTTCTGGGCCCATTCAAAGTAAAAAGACGACATTAAAATTATTTTTTATCGTCATTTTATTTGCAATTTTTACTTTTTAAATTTTCCTTTTGCCGAGGGTTGGCTACATTGTAATATGTACTACAAAAAGCGAATATTGGCAATGGCAAAAATCGTTTGCTTCTTTTTTTTCTCTCCATTTACGATTGGAAAATATATTTTAGTTTCATATATTTTCTTTTTTTATCGAGCATTGTAAAAAGTATTTTCTCATTTATCTCTGCTCGTTTAATTTTTAATATAAAGCGCGCCAATTTCAAAGATTCTTTTTATAAAACGTTTTTTAATATGCCACATAAATTGTGAAGGATTTCGGCATTGAGTGATTGAAATTTATTGCTGCAGTGCTAAGCAATCGGTACAATACAAAAAAAAAAAAAGACAGACACACAGAGATCCCAAACATCAAATAAATTCAGTGCTCATAAAATTGTCTACGCCAAATCCAACCAATATATCAAATCAACCTTAGCACCACCCTCATCCCTACCCCAACACTACCCCCACTCTCACTCTCACTCTTACTTTCACATGTGTGGTAGAGTACTTTCCGAGTATTAACCACTCACAAATCGGCAGGGGGCGTCCATATTTGACTTCCAATTATGAGCAATTGCCTGCGAGACAGAGAGACGACACCTTATTTCTCATGTACTTGAAATAATAAAAATAAAAAAATAAACACAGATATATGTATACGTGTGTGGTAATTTATCGCACATGCCTACACGTTGTGGTGTATGCCACATACGTGAATATATGCATATGTTCATACATAAGTCTTGGCTTCTTCATATTCATATTTCATATATAGCCGTATGCATGGTCTTTATCCCTTTTTGGCTGGGCAATGATTTGCAGCCGCTGCCACTAAATCAAGCATGAAGCATTAGATCACAGTGCTCGACTTGGAAGCTTAAGCCACAGTGTGTTGCGATAATAAATGCATTGTTTATAGACTTGCCGAATGTGTAAATGGAGTTGCCAATTCCTTTGAACATATTGCGACGTATTATACAGAGATGCGTAATGTTGCACCAACAAAGATATTCTTTAATATGGTTTAAACATTGAGAGGAAAGTAGCAAAGTAATTTGCTTTCAAAGCATTTCCCTGACAAACAAATAACGTAGTTCGGGATTGCTACATTAAACATAAACATATCGCTCCCTATACCACTCATCTTTACAAATATAATATTAATTAAAATGACGTTCATTGACTGACTGGATGACTGGATGACTGGCTGATTGACTACTGACCATGGCGATATTGAATCCATGAAAAGCGTGCAATTCATTTGCTTTCAATAAACATGATGATGATTCTGGTGAAATTCAATGCCTGGCCAGTCGTCCAGTCCCGGGAAAATCGAAGCTCTCAGCTGTAAACGTCTGTCAATTGTCAGACGTTTGTTGTTGCTTGCTTGGTTATTTGTTGTGTGTTTGTTTGTTTGTTGGTGCTCCTGTTGCTGTTGCTGTTGCTGTTGTTGTTGGCGGAGGCGGTGGTGGTGGTGGTAGTGGTGGTAGCCACACGCCGGTAGAGCCCTCAATTAAAATGGGCTCTGGCAAGGAGGAGGCTTAAATAAAAGAAAAGAGTTCAATTGATGGCTGACATATTCCTTTGTGCAGGGCGGTCATGCAAATTGTCGAAAATATTTTCAACTGACCAACAATTGAGTGGTGGCCCAAAGCCCAACCAACCCAACCTCCATTCCCCATCTCCCAAAAGTCGCCCACCTTTCATGTTGTTGTGATTGGTTTTGTCTAATGGAACTCGAGCGTGGCAACAATTTCATTGAATTGGATTTCAATATAGCCGTGCCACAAAAGCACACGCCGCGTTACTTTTTGATTTACTTCTTCTCTTTTTCACCCATCCAGCAACCCCCTCCCTCACTTCTTTGGTTTGTGTGGAACAGAACACAATTCGTTGGTCATTAAAAGGGACACGTGCATTGAAGCACGTGACTGAGGCCAGGTTCTCAAAATGGAGCTGGACGCTCTTTTGTTTTCACTTGCCTTATAAACTTACCCAAAAATATTCTCCATTTCCACGTTTGTTTGTTGGCTTATTTGTTCCGGGCTGGTGTGAGTGAGCTCTGCTTGAGAAATACGCTTTACAACGGCGTAAGTAAATATTTGAGGCGAACTTGACACAATGCAAAGCATTTTTCGCTTAATTTTTGTACAAATACATTTACTACAATGTACTACGTTGCGGCTTGTGTTCGAGTCCTTTCATTTGCGGCGTGTGACCATCATGTTAATTTGTTATTAATTGTCTGCTGCGTCGCTGTGCATTTGTGTATTATTGGGAGGCGTTGCTATCAGTCACTGTCCAGTTGATTTCTGTTTTGATTTCGGTTAGTTGTGACAGCGTTTTTGTGTGTGTAATGTGAGCTGCAACTTTTGAATGGCAACAGTTTTGAACAATGTGTGGGATAGTAAATATCCATATTGATTGTGATTGATAAGTTCGAGTAATGATACCTGAAATGTTACATATAACAGTTAAGAACGAGCACGCAATCCTCCATGGTGTCCATTAGAGTGTTTTTTTTTTTTTTGTTGTACTTCCTGTACGATGGCATCGATTTGATGCAGAGCTGTCAGAAATGTTTTGAGCCATTTTAAACATGCTGGCGCATCGAATTTCGAGCAACTTGCATAAATTATAAAAAATATTGGATATTGTAAATTGTAAATTTGTGTGTATGCCAGCAGTTTAATCAACAACAGACACACGACCTTAACCTAATCCGTTTTAAAGTAAATCGAGAGTGAGAAAGGGTTAATGCCTTGCCTTTTTTTCTACGGTTCAGTAAGTTCTGGCCAAACGCGGGCGTGAAAAAAGCGCAACAACCACAACTCACAATGAGGGAGAGAGCAAAGAAAGGATTCACCCATTGCCGCTGCTGTTTTGAATGTGGGGCTGGTCTAGAGGCCATCAATGTCAGTCATAAATTCATCATGGAAATCTGTTTTGGCTTCGTGTGGTCACGTGACTGTGTTAGATAATGTTTGACATAAAGTTTATTAACTGCTTAAATTAAAGAGAGAGAGAGAGAGAAAGATCGTCGCTTTGGGGTTGCTCTGTTGTGTGTTTGTCTGTGTAGAGTGTGAACAAGTTTGTCGCCACAACAACAAAACTATTACCAATTAAGTTAATTGCGTCACTTTCAATATGATACAAACACCGCAGGACATCGCAACAGAGCTAGAGTTGGGTAAAAGGCAAAAAAGCTTGCAGAGGCTGTACGAAAAGATTGAATTTGTAGTAATATTAGGTGTCATTAATTAACATCAAGCAATCCTTATACGAAACTAATAGTTACAGTCAACTAAAGTTTATGGTATGTTACATAATTTCTTAACAAAACATTCATCTTGAACTTCCCTCGTCTTTACCGGAAGCAAAAAACAAAAACCCTAATAAATGTGTGTGTTTTCTGGCTGCTTATATAAATTCAGCATCATCACAACAGTGTCAGAAGCAGCTTAAACAAATATAAATCCTTGTGCTAAACACATGACAAACTTTTTAATTGAGAGGGTTTGGGGGGCGCCACAGGACAAAGGACATTGCGCAACAAAGCACTCGACTAGCTCGCATCATGCGCAGACACACAAAAACAAATAATTACAAGTAAAAATCGCTGTCTGGGATAATGGCACATAATGATGAGCAGAATGGTGCTCTTGCCCTGGATGGCTCGCCAGACGCTCCCAGTCGGCAATTAAACATTTTCAATAAAATTTACACCTGAGCTCATTTTAATTGAGTTGCAACCAGTGGCACTCGAAACGAAACCAGACGATCCGATCCGACTCAATGTGTGAGGACATGTCTAGTGCCAGTAAACATCTGTCCCAGACCCTCGCTCCACGAAGAGAAAGATAAACTTGTTTTTCTGCTCGACTCCCCACCTAATTGCCCGGGTATGTTGTGAAGTATAACTTCTTTACTGGCTGCCTCCCGCTGCTTTTTACTTATTTCAATTGATTCCTGCTTCAATGTAGTGGAATTGATTTGTGGACGAGAGGCCACGCCTTCGTCAACAAATTAGTTGCCATAAATAAGAAAAAAATTGCAAATTGCACAAGCTATGCGGACAAGTGAAGTATTTTCTTCTATTTTTTTTAAATTTGCATAAACTTTCAACTCAAACCAAAGCAATAAGAGGTGGAAATTTGCATGTTATCCAAATAAGTATGCTGTGATATTTATTATGCGTCTTACCCTAACAACTTTGAATACACTTACTTTCAAACATGTTGAGATTTAACTGCTTTACATGACTTTTATATTTATCAATATTATTTGCCATTGTGAAACACAAAGGTCACCACAAATACCTTAGACATACCCTAAAGAGAGCATTCCAATGTCGCATACAGGAAAAAAAAAACATAACCTGTGCCGGTCTTCTTGTTTTTTTCTTTTTGCCACTCTTATGACAACGACAAATTCTTGCCGCAATAAACATAAATTGGCACATGCAGCTCCCGCAAACCTCATGCCATGCCCTAGCAGCCCTCAGCATATGCAACCCCGGGATAGAACTACTGAAATTGCCAATAATTTTGAGCCCTTGTCACATTGCCAGTGGAACAGCAGCCCAACGGATATAGCCTATAAATGTAGCGCATGCAAATTTGTTGCCTGATTTGTTCATTTTGTTTCAATTTTCTTTTTTTGGCGATTTCTTTATTGCGCTCCTCTTATTTCAATAAGGTTTTGCACGTATATCGCTCCCGGGTCGCATTCCTCAAATAATTGCAATGCCTTCTCCCATACTCTTCATGGTGGTGGCTATCATTGTGCCCGGCATCACCCCTTGCAGAAATATAGTATGGATACATGTGTATATATATACACATAGTCTTGGGTATGGTAATTTTTTGTATTCTGTGCTTTCCCCAAATTTGTGTGGCTGCCTGTTTGCATTATTAGTATTTGAGTTTTGATTGAGTCTAATATTACAGAAAATTGCCGGCAATTTTAAAACGAAAGCGTAACTCATATATAAATCATGAAATGACAATGAAACAAGAATGCAATTCGCTTGCTTTATCTGTCGATATAAGACTAAAAATAATCTAAGTTTTAAATTAAGGCTGCAAGCACGCAATAGATTATTCTCGAATAAAATCGATCATTGTTTGTTCTTAAACAAAATGCTTTATTTTAAAACTTCATTTCAGCATTTGCTATCCTTTTAAGCTCACTGATTTGCTTATATTTCACATCTGTAACTAAGCAAAATGATTTTCAATTCAATCCTTTTCTAAGTTCAGCTTATAATATAATGCAATTAAACTGAATCTTTTGGGCCCAAAGAAGCCCTTGTTTCTGTCAGCCAGGCAATTAAACACAGCGTCGCTTTTATTATATTTTAACAAATTTTAATAAGACACCTCAAGGGCTCGTTCCACAACATTTTTTAAACCGTGCGGTACAAAAAAATTGTTAACAACTTCAATTAAATTATCAACTTGCAGCACGACCGCTGGGCGGCATTTAATTACGAATGCAAAAATGTATGAATATATATAAAAGAAAAAAAAGAATAATAATATGGCCTGGGTAAAAAGTTTTTGGCCGCGCGGGTTTAACTCAATTTAACTGTAAAAACTTTTGCCAGCTCAACGGGTCGCTTGAGGACGTCGTCGCTGGATACGCATTAAAAATGTTGGCAACGCTTAACGCGGCTTAATTGTGGTCACAGGTGTTGAGGGCAACATTTTTATCGTTCTGTTCACAGTTTACAAAACGAAAGCAAAAAACAACAAAATAAAACGATGGCTCGGTATTATTGGGCAGATTGGGTAGGGTGGGTTTTGTCATTGCATTTTTGCTTAAGACAATTTTTATGACCATTTTGGATGTTTGTAGAGCCCATCGAAATGGGCTTGATTTAGCTGCCGTTGTCTGAGCATCTTGTAAAAATCTGAAATTTATATTTTGTTTGTTTTAGCCTCGTAAAAACAAAGCTTTGGGTAATTTGATAGCTCGCATTGTTAGGGCAACCCCTTTTTTTGCTATTGGCAATAATAAACATTGTGCATTTTGCATCGCTCTCATTTTTTAATTGCTTGAAATTTAATATTTTTTGCTTATCTTATTTTATGCTAATTATTTTTGTATGCACCCACAGCTCAAATTTTATATACATGTGCACATATATATATATTTTTAAATATTGAAAGCCAATTAAAAATTTTATTTTTGCACTTTTACCGTTGCTGCTATTGGAATGGCTTTTGGCGTCAGTAATCCGATAGCCGCAATTAGCAGGCGAGAATGAGATGAGAGTTTTAAGGCAATAAGCTGATTACCAAACAGATGATGATGATTATAGCAGAGTTTGTCAGATGTTTGATGTGTGTATTATGTATAAAATAAACATGTCCGAAGCAAATAGAGTATGTTAACGATTAAAACTGCATTAATAGAAAAACCTCCAGTAAACACTTAATAGATAATTGATAAACTGCATGCGTTAAGTCAACTTACGATTCTCTTATCATGATCATATCAGTGGAGTTTTATCTTATCTCAAAGACTATAGTACTTTTTGTTTAAATGATTTCGACATAAAGTAGTTACACATATTGAAGCATCTGAATGAAATGCTTAGGGATTAGCTTAGTGAATTTAAACTGTATTTGGCAGAAATATAAAATTAGTTTTCTATAATTATATCAGCTAATGGCTCAAGTCCACGTATATATCTGGCAATAAATAAATTAATGAACTTAATTGTACATTTATATATTGAAATGATTCGTCAAGCAGTTTTGTTTGTTTTTTTAACAGATTCTGTTGCTGTGCAATTAATAGCAGAATCATCTAAGTTCATTAAATATTGAAGTAACCTCATTTATAAATGTTGAGTTGCAATGTACATTGATACTCAAAATGTGCGAAACAGCGCATTAACAGTTGTAAAAATAAGAATTTAATGCAACAGAGAATACGCCAATATGTTTTGGAATTAGTATTATTTGGAATTTAAGGGGATAGTATGTAATCAACCTTTGCAAGTATCGCATTTTATATATTTTATAACACACAAACCGAACGTACTGGATTATATGATATATTGTTTCACCAATAAGCACATCAACCATGGCTGCATCCTCACATATTATATAAAAAATCGATTTTGGAACATCGATAAAGTTTTTGTAGCGTCATTGTTTATCTGTTTTGATATTAAGTTTTGACTTTATAATATTTGTTTGAATAATCACCAGCTCGTTGTAAAAAGTAAAAGACAGAAATACTTAAACGATACTTTGGGGCCAGCCTATTATGTGTAATTACTTAAAACACTTTTAAAAATCTTTTTCTACCCGTTTTAATTATATTAACACATACCACAATAAGCTTTTACCTGTCACCTTTTTTCCATTATCGAATCACTTGCGAATGCATATAGCTATTTATATTTATGAGCCGAACTGAACACAAGCAACCTCTTGTGTGTATAACACATATACGAGTGTGTGTGTGTGTCTGCATCATAATTCAATAATGTGCAACGCACTGGCGCTCGCCTTTTTTAATTGCTTTTCAATAACATGCTGAAGTGGCAGTGGAGGGGAGCGGGAAAGAGCATGGCTTGGTAAGCCGCCGGATAATCGCGAGGCCAACGTGTTAAAATGTTGAAAAATCGTGTGATGGCTAAAATATTTACGAAATGAATTAAAAATTGCACGCTAATGCAATTCGCTCGGACAGTGCTAATTTAAATTTTTGAGTAGCCGACGCTGACAACAACGCCCCGCGGTATGCAACAAATTGTTGCATGACCAACCCGCATCGAACTAATGCCTGTGACCCACGATCCATCGCAACAATGTTGTTTCAATGTTTACACGTGTACATATATATGCACGTAAGTATGTAAGGACATAGTATGCATATGACAAGACTACAATGCACAGGAGTCGCCCTGGCACGGGTCGTTGATTTGCCAAACGCAGACAACATGTACTCCATATATATGCTGTACAAACATTTTCTCTGCTGCTTTGCCACTCTATCTCATCCTATACCTTTACCATTCAGGGCAAAAAGTGCATCAGTTGCGCTGCGTTGCACTTTGGAGTGCAGCCAGTAAATGCATCGGCATGTTGCCTGTTGACTGTTGGCTATTGGATGCTGCCTGGCCGGGTGTCGATAGCAGCCTTAATTAAAATTAACATTTTTTGCACAAAACTTTATGGAGCCGGGCTAGAGATCAGGTCACTAGCTGACTGAGCTGACCCCAGTTCCATAACATTGTCATCAGGCAGCTTGATTTTAGGCCAGAGTTAACTCAATTTGTTGGGGGACCATACCATACGTATTTCGATTGATTTTGATGATGGTTATTTAATTTGAAGCGTCAAGTGGGCGTAATTGATGCGGCTGTGTGTATCAGAGAGACAGAGAATAGCGAAGGCTGTTTTAGGAGTTGATAAGGAGTCATGTTTATTTATTGCTGACCTTTTTGTTGACAAACCTGTTTAGTTATCTTGATACAAGTCAAAAGTGTTTAATTGTTTTTATTTGTATTTAAAAATTATATTTAAGCTGAAAAGCGTTTTAGTTAAGATACATTATGCTGGAGTAGTATTTCTATAAATAAAAGCATGTACTTTATTTTTGCTTGCATTTTATAAATATATATTTAAGAAGAAATAAAAATGTTTTTTTTAGCTATTTTGTGCCCAAGTAACCAAAGCCATATTTGTGCAACCAGCTCATGTTTCCATTTAGTTTATTTGACTTTTGAAAATGCATTTTCGTTGCAAAAGCACCGTAGGCGAACTGCTCTTTGCTCTTGCTGCCTGTGCATGAGTAAATATCAATATTTACACCTTTAATTAAAAACGCTAACAAGGTTATTTAGTGGGTTTTAGCAGGAGCGTACGGGCGGCAGGAAGTCAGCAAAAGCTTTTAAGCAAAAATACCAAAATGAAAATGTAAAATATATTGCCAGACCTTTCGCTTGTTTTACTTGGCCTGGCCCTAATTCCATCCAAATGAGTAGCAGAGTGGTTTGCGGTCTTGTTAACACAGAGCAGCTTTAAGCTAATACTGCAATGAATATTTTATATATACATATTCATTTACACACTGTATCAATAGTGTGCATTAATTTCCACGGCAAACAAAATGATCAAGTAAAACTTATTTATCTTCATACAATAAAAAACGAAAAAAATAAAAAAAAACCAAATAAAATAGAAGTAAATTTTAGTGTGAGTATAAGTTTATAATTTAAAGTTAATAATTTATTCGCGATAAGAGCAACGTTACTTAGTTTTTATAAAATATATATTGCTGTTAAGTGTACAAAAACCAACTTATTGTCAAGGTTGTGTTTGGCTCTCATTAACATTGCTGAAATTGTGAATAATTTAAAGCTTATTCCATGTAATTTTGTTTAGTTTTCTAATAAATATATTCCATGTGTGCACAGGTATCTAACGGACAGAAGGAAGCACCTCCAACCCCATAAAGTGTATATACTCCTTATCAGCATCAACATCCTCTTCGATTTGGCCATGTCAGCTTATCCTTCTGTCTGTCTGTAACAGCGAGCTGAGACTATATGAGCGTCTTCAGATATCGAACATAAGCTTTAAATTGTAGTCGTTACAAGTTGGTTTTAAATCAAAAATAAGTTATGATAATGGTTATTGATATAAATAAGCTTTAGATATGTACTGGGAGTGAAAATTGAATCATCATCAGCAGTACAGTATTATTTGAATAAAGTACTGCAAAAACTGCAAACGACACTTGACCGAAAACATGTATTAACAGATCACCATAGCCACCCACGACTATTTATATATGCGTAGTTTCTTTCTCTTGACAAAAGTAATGTGCATAGATTTGTGTATTCAAAAGGTCCCCAGTGACGCTTTTGTCCATTTGAAGTGAAGTGCATCTGGGTGTGTGTATCTAAAATATTTGTCATAATGCACGTGCCAGCCGCCCACATTGCAACACCCACTGAGTGGTGACATTAAAAACAGCAGCGCCGCCGGTCGCTGCATGTCGTTTAATTAAAAAATGCCCCAAAAGCATTTACCCAAACCCAGTTTCGGCTGGTTTTGAGTTGAGTGCGCGTCCAGTGGATAGATGCAATGGATTCATTGATGCAGTCAGCAGTGAGCAGCGTTGACAATGTTGACAATGTTGTCGGCGTCGTGTGTGCATTTTAATGAAAACGGAAACCAAATAATCACTGACTGGGATCAGGCCGCAACGGTCAAGCAATGGCAAATTAAACAAAGCCAAGGATTTCCATAATAAAAAGTGCAGTCTCGCAGAGCGTATGAATTTAATGATTTAATCACACGCTCCTTCCCTGCAAGCCCTGCGGGCAAGTGGCATGCCTTGTTGACACTGCATGCGTGTCAAGAGAATTTGTCAAAAAATGCAAGCGGCTCAAGGGAAATAACCAAGTGGAATATCACAACTCATACTCCTCTCACTCACTCCCTCTCTCTCTCTCTCTCTCTCTCTCTCTCTGTTGCAGGGTTGCTGCCTTCCCGCGGGGCATTCGCGTTGCATTTCTGCAAAAATTATTAACTTGCTCTGCGTTCAGACTGTCAAATGCTGGCATGTGGTCAACATTTAAGTGTAATTAATGCCCGCGGCCAGTCGGAAGTGCGTCGTTGGCGATGCAACTTCCTGCCCAAAAAGTGCACACAAATACTCTCTTGTCTGGCCAAAATATGAAAAACAAATATTCCGCTTAATTTGATTAGAATGCGAATCACTGGAAATGCACATTGTTCTAGCCACAGGCATTGTTTTCGTAGAGCTGCAGCATCACTTAAACAAATGCAAATGTACATTGTAAATATAAAGTGTATGTACCTTAAACTTTAATATTTGTGACCATGATTATGTTTTTGTAAATGCATCAAGGGATAAATACATTTAGGATTCGTTGCATGTGTCCATTGCAGATATTCCCATCTTATATCAAGAATAATTACACAATCAACTTGTAGCTATTGTTCCCAAGAGGTTTCAAAGGCAAACTCATTTACGATTTCTTAATGGACTTTTGGCCCTTTTTGGATAATCGAAAAGTGGTTCTTGGCTAATTAATAGTTATCCATCAACAAGTTTTTCACTTTGAACTGCCAAAAACTATACTATATGCAAATTTTCATTACAAGTTTTCTTAACATTTCTCACCGTTTTCTCAGAGCTCTTGCCACATAAAAGTAAAATTGACTAACGTGGCGTAAATTGAATTTGTTCCACATGGCAGCCAATGCCACCAGTTTCAGTGCCGTGCCAAGTGTGGCCTTTGCCGCCGCATGTGGCATAATTACAGGCGTTAAGACATACTTCACTTATAGTTTACAGAAAGTCAATTAAACTCTGACACTGCGCACAGAACTTTTAGTTTTGGGTTCAAAAAATTGTTGCAATCGTGCAGTTGACATGTTTGAAGAGTTGAAAAAAACGCGTGCTGAATAGCTAAGGTATTGAAAATCTTCTAGCATATCAACCCATTATTGTATCCGATAGTTATAGTTATTGCTTCGGGATGTTTTCTATCTCAATTGAGGAGTGCCAAAACTTTGTGACAAAAATGAATTTAATTAATTTTAATCACTTATTTATGATGATTACCAATTTCATGTCTCGAAGCATTCTCTTTTACAGCTAAAAACTTGCCCGGTCACGGACACAAAAGTTTTTTAGCTATCTGGCTGCCACTCCTAAACTGCAATTAAAGTGCAATTTAGTGTGAGTCAAAAAGGCGCTCTAAGACTCTGTTCTGTTCTGTTCTGCTCAAAACTGTTCTCTTGGTTCTTGGCCAGACTGCAGACGCTTAACGAGGCTCATCGAGGCGCCTCAGCGTTTGTTCATTTGAACCTTTGGCTTATTAATTTAAATTTCAAGTTTTTCGCTCCATAGTTGCCGATTCTTTGCAGTACGACTTGAAGAGAGAGAGAGAGAGAGATTTAAGCTCAGTCCCGCCCCTCCAAATTGCGTGCCAAAGTAATAATAAACATAATTTGCAGTGCACACTCTGCAGCTAATTTGGGAATGAATGGCGGGCGGGTGGAAGCGAAGATTACAACGGTTACAACTGCTTCAGACGCCATCATCAAGAGCTCAGAGCAAAGGTTTTAACTTCTAGGTGTCCAAGTGCAAAAGTTTGAGCACAATTTCGAGTTGGACTTTAACAAAGTAAAAAGTTAGCCAAAGTGCTGCAAGAGCCTTTGTGGCACTTGTGTTAGCTTGTTGTGCTTGCAAATACCCTAGATGAACAACATTTTAAATTGGGTATATTAGATAACAATCTGCATTAAGCGCCAAAAAGTAGTCATTCATTGTTGTATTTAATTTAAGTAAATCTTGATTTTTAACGTGAATTTGGTTCTTTTTAGATTGCAGCATTCCAAATACTTAATTTAAATCAAATACTATTTATATCCTAATTTGGTTTACCATCTTTTAGCTAGGACAGAGCATCTCGAAGTCGTTCCTTTGCAACTTTACATCTTTACGACTTAGTTCATGTTAGTTCCTGTTGATGTTGCTACCATTGTTGTTGTGGCTTTACTTTTGTGTGTTCGTTGTAAATTAAATTTGCAAACGGTCTGGCAACTCGAAACTGGCCCTATAGTTTATAATCGTTGGGGAATTGAAATGCAGTCGATTCGAAAATGTCTGCAACTCTTACACTTTTATTTGGCTGGTCAGCCAACTTTTTGGCTTGGCATTTTTATTACATTTGGCCACAGCCACAACAACAACTAAAAAGACGAGCATACTTTGAGTTGAAAAAAAGCGACTACTCAACATTGTACGCCATATCATTAATTATTTAAAATGCACGGCGCCATAACCATTTAGAATCCTAATGGCAGAGACTTGTACCCTTGCAACATGCGGCAGCACCCACACCCTAGTGGCAGCCTCATGAGCTTGTGTAATCATAAAAGTTTACGATTCAAACAAAAAGCGAAAACAGCAACGAAAAAAGAAACCAAATCAAACCGACAAGTGACGAGTCTAACCACGATGACACAATGAATATCATGCTGCCTGACACTGGGCTCAGCTGCAGCCAGTCAAAGCATTTTGTGGGCATGGGAATTTAATTAAAATCAAGCTGAACTCTCCACTAAACCAAACTCCTTCTCCCTCATTCTTGGCAGCTCCCTTACCCCTAAGCCAGACCCATTCTCAGGGCCCGTCGTTTAGTTTCAATCAAAGTAGCGCCGAAAAATTTACGCAAATTGACAACAGAAGCGACAACGACCACGACGTCGTCGCCCCATCAGTACAAAAACCAAAAAAATACAAAAATAAAAACGAAGCGAAAACGTTTAGAAGTGCCTAACCGCCCCTTGCTCTTCCCTTTCTTTGCCACCTTCTGATACAACTGAGTCGTAATTGAAACTCATTAGCGTGCATTTTAGTGGCCATTTTGTGCCTGTCGCAAGCCTTTGGCCAGCCAACCCTTTGGGGTCCCATTTTGTTGTAAGTGGGTTTCATTCTGTTCAGTGCTGTTTCCCGTACGTAGTTGTTGTTGTTGTGGGTTTTTCGTGGTTGTTGTGTACGTGTGTGTGGTTTATGTGGTAAGTGTGCCATCATTATGAGTGTTATAGGTTTTTTTTCCCCCACTTTCTCCCTTTTTTACGGGTTTTGCCTAGCTTTTATCAAGCGAACAAAAATTCAATTGACAAAGCGTAAAGCAACAAATGCTGCAGAAAAGAGCAGAGCTTCCGTTTTGTCATGGTCACTTGAAAAATTTCATTTATACTCTGATGTACTTTCCCATTCTAACCATTAGAATGCGTTTTATAACTGAAATATTATTAAAACTTACACGCTTTATTTAATCTATTGCAGTTACAAAAAGTCACAGCAAAGTAAATATAAATAAGCATTGGAATTATATGCAAGAATATTGAATAAATAATGACGACATATACTAGTACTAAATCGTGTTTTTTGCACTGTTTACTGCTAACTAAGCTGTACTGTAGAAAGTTCCAATTTCAGTTCCATAGCATCGACAATGTTTCCATTATGGCGCAAACATCTCAACCACTTAACATAGTCATTGGGTATGCCCGTTTCCTCAGCTCCCTTGACCAACACCTTGAGGTAGGTTTGAGATGGTTGCCGATTGTGTGGCACATCTGTAACGAAAGATTCGGTATGCACAATCGACTCTGGCTGATTGCTGAGATGGTAGGCGCGACAAATGACTTCTTCGTTGCTGCTCAGTAAATGAACGGGCACACTAATGGGAATATACATGCCCTCGGAAACACCTTCCTGGCTGTAAGTAAATGTGGTTAAATATTTCGATTTACATTAAAAGGTGTTGAGTGGCTCATGTGTACTTATCAAGATCCTTGAGATTGCACATGTCAATCTCCCAAATGGCACCATAAACTTGAGTTCCAACAGTGGGGACGATAGTCGCAGGTGCTCCCAGCCAAGTATTCGAACCAACACCTTGAAAATCGAGTCGATAGTTCTGCAAAATCAGGAAAGGTTTGTTATATGGTAAGGAATATTGCATCTCGTTAAGTTACCTCCAATTTGCCGGCTCCAATGCGTCGTGCAGTAGGATTTTGTATGTTAATGCGACGAGCCAACATATTGCTTCCAAAGCCAAAATAATAAAACTTACTTGACATTTTTGCTTTAAATGTTGCTCTACAACTGAAAAGAGATTTTTTTATTTATCTAACTTGTATAATTAATATGTAATAATTTGAAAAGTCAACTTGACTGTTAACAGTTTGATAGTAATTTAAGGCTCTGCAAGCAGTGTAAAGCAGTTTAAATATGGTTGTAGTCTTATCTAGCGGCGTATATACAATTACTCAGTTACTATTAACTAATCACAACAAATTTATTAATTTAATTGAATTCGTTTGAATGCGTGTTTTTATTTATTTTAACTCGATCAGCAGGTTACCTTTAGATTTATTATTTTCTTTAAAGACTTGAGGCGCACTTTGGCAAAAGCTTTTTTATTTTAGAGCTTTGACATTGTAAACCAAACAAAACAGCTGATTGTGCCTCAATCATGTTAGCTTCTTATCCAACTTTATAAAACAAGAAATTGTGACTTACACGTACACTTTTATGTTAACTCTAAAAAAGAAAACAAAATAATTAGGGATTGGTTTTCACTTAAGATACTTTTAAAGCGTACACGTCATTAAAGCAAACTGATTCTTATTCACACGTAGCCTGACCAGCTGACAGCGCCCGACTGATTTGACAGTAAAGAAAGCACACCGACACCGTAAGCTCTTACACTGAGCAACAAAGTACATGTCATAAAAATATGAAGCAGAAACTAAATATATATTTCTATTTTAAATAATGACTTGTTATGGTAAATTTAATTGTAAAAAATGTTTCTTTTTTATAAATTAGTATACAATATATTAAATATTTTAAATATACATCATTTGTTTACAAATAATACACTCAACAGCATTCATCACTTTTAAAGTAACTCAAAAGCTTAGATTTTGGTTTGAAACTTAACTGCATGGCAAATGTTGCGTGTGTGTCCATGATGCCAATTTCAAATTAGGAATTTTGCTATCATATTTTACCACCTATTTGGTAGTCCTCTTGGAACTCGGCTAATGTGAGCCTGCATATCGATTGTTTAGCAAAGACAATAACCTATAAGCAACTTTTAAGTTGAGACCGTACGTTCTACAGCTCGACCGATTGAACTTGAAGGGCCTCTTCCAGTTTCTTCACTGTTCTGTTATTGTGCTTAAGACCTTTCAACCACGTTACGTAATACTCAGGCACGCCACTCTCAATAGCACCCTTTACAAGAACCTGTAGATATGTCTTGGATGGCTGGCGGCTCTCAGGCACCTGATCCAGCTGCATTTCGTGCAGATTGCTCTCGGGCTGATGCGTAAATAAATAAGCTCTTGCTGCCAGCTCAGTTTTATTTCCCTGCAGCTCTACTTGTACAGTGACAGGTCTATATAGATCCAGGTGCACACCTTCCTGACTAAACATTAGATATTATTTATGTTTGTTCGTTTTTACTTTGGCCTTGTACTTACTCGTCTATGTCTGCCAGGTTTGACAGATCTAACTCCCAAAGTGTGCCCCAAGTATGACTGTCTGGCGTTGGCACAATAGTTGCCACAGCTCCATCCCATCTGTCAAAGGGTTTCTTGGCGAAATCCAGGCGGTAACCATCCAGCAGCGCGGGACCCACTATCTCAGCGGTTGGGTTCTGAATGTGTATTCTTTGGGCCAGCATGTTGCTGCCAAAGCCAAAGTAATAGAATTTGTTACCATGAATCTCAGCCAGCGAATTAATCGAGCTTATATTCAAATGAACGCGAGCCTCGCTGCCTATCCCTACAGCAAGGAGAATGTAGATCAAGGTATTATACACTATTTTCATTTTTATTTATTGTTGTGTTTTGCTTTCAGATACAGTATAAAGATGACAACCGTCTCAAAGTCTGTTCAAATCTAATCTGGGTTGTGCAAGATTCATTTGCTAAGCTTCAAGACTCGCATTTTAATCTGCGATTTTATACACACATTTAGGGTATCAACGCTAAAGCAACGGATTTTGTTACCGCCCAACATTAAAAACAATCAAAAGTTAACGCTTCACATTAACCAATACCTTAGTATCTTAAGTGAACGTTAATAAGAAGTAAATATATAAAATATGTCGCTTAAGATCAAATCAATCAACCTTTAATTATAAGATGCCAATAAAACTATTTAACGGCTTGACATAGTCGACAAAAAATTTATTTTATATTATATTAAAATAAAATTGTACATGCATACCTATTAACATTTACATTTGTGCAACAAGTTAAAAGCATTCAACGGCTTTATTTGCAGTATTATCGTCAGCTTAATTGAAACCACAATGAATAATTGGGCACTTTGTTGAGCCAGGTTTTAAGCTGAACAAAAGATTAAGTACAGTAAAATATGTACGTATTGGTTTATGTTTATGTGTATTGTATACATTTTAATGTACGCTTACTTACTACACGTACTAATACTTTGCTAAATAAGTAAAATGATTTTCATTTATTTCAACACAACGGATCAGATAGCTGAAGCTTATTCATTTTTTTGATGCGCACTTTTTGACAGGCCATAGAGATTATAAATATATATGCGACGAGTATTTGTTTACGCGTGTGTGCGTTTTATTTAATATTATTGCAGATAAGAATTATTTTGTTTTTTCTTTTTTGTATTTCAAATGTTTTGTTTATTTAAATACTTATTATTAATTATTATTTATGGGTGTAGGGTATATTAACCATGTATAAGTTTTAAACAACTATGTAACAAGCTTTAGTTTAAATAATCAGTTAACATAGCTTATTCACCATATACACCAAAGCCATTAAATACTGTAGAATGTGAGTTTATGGAACGACAAAGCTGTCAGAAAAGCGACAATTATTTTGACAGCTATTTGGGTTCAGCTTGAAGCAACAAGCTTGACAAATCGCTGCGCCCACGTACTAGTGGCCACAACCTTCCAATTCCACCCACTTCCTCCCTGCGTACGTACATACTTACAGCATAGTTTCTGGCATGTGCAGTAGTAGTGAGCAAGTGAACCACCAATGCAAACAAAACATAAATTGTAACGAGCTTGTCGAAGCGAAGCCATCGATGAAGGCGTCGCGACTTGAACTTCGCTGTCGCATCGCTGTCGCAGTTGCCGTCTCAGTTGCAGCTATCGTTGACGTTGTTGATGATGACGACGTCATTATATAATTGACTTCATGATGTTTTGCCATCTTGCAGTTTATCACGGGAAAGCTGCCTGGGTGGTTACTGGTTGGCTGGTTTGGTGGTTGGGTTGTCAATGATAGCCATATTGATAGCGACATGCATTAGTCTGCTGACTAACTGTTTGCATGTCGAATGTAATCGTATCTAATAATGATGTTGTGGATGGTGTGGCTGTTGTGGCTATCAGTTGAGAGGAGTAACGAAGAGTGGCCAAAACGTTCATCCATCAATTCAAGTGTCATTCAGCAGCTGGGCACACGTGGCGTATGTGTAATCATATCTGACTATTTGAATGCATTGTACTGAATGCAATTGAAATGCATTTATGCGCTAGTTGATCAGATCTAATTTTGACTGTGTCGTGTGTGTTGTTACATTGTGTATATTGTGTGTTTGCATGAATCATCTGCTTGTGTTTAATAATTATGCGCAATTAAGTTCTATATGTCTTGATTGCAATCATTTTAAACTCAAAAGTTCAGAGAAATCGCTGGCACGATTTGCACAATGCTGATTAAATAAAAACTGGTAAAATGTCGGAATCATTTTTTGTGCTTCGCTTTAGTGTGTAAAGTGGCGTTGATTGCTGTCACTCACCATCGGCACGAGTTGCCCGCTCCCCCACCCATTAGTCTACCTATCTATCCTTCACCTTATTCAGCATAACCAATGACATTTTTTGCTGCGTTAAGCCTGAAAAAATGTCTTTTTACTCTGGCGAACATAATTTTTGCACGCAAATATTTGTCTGGCAGAGACGCGACAACCTGACGAACTTTTCCTTGCGAAAGAAAGTTGGCAGTAGAATTGCAAAAGTTTCAACACACACGCACACCCATAATCACATACATTTACATATAACCCGTGCTCCCCTGCACTCTACGCACGATGCGTTGTCAGCACAAATCAAACATCCCGGCTTTGCCCGGCCAGCTGAGAACACTGTTTATATTTGCCATGCTTAAATTGATTACAATATTCTTTCAAGGGCTTATTATACACTATTTTGCGGAAGCTATTTGTACTAGCACAGTCTGACTGCCATGGCTTAATTAAAATTTATGCTTGTGTTTTGATTCATTATAAATTTTTCTTAATCTTATTTAAGATCACAAATGCACACGAGTAAACTTTTTCGATAGGGTATCCCTATTGGGTTGTATTTTTTAAATTGTTTGCCTAAAATGTGGATATTTAATCCGTTTACTTGGAATATTTTTGCTGGTATGGAATGTGGATTTTCGGTTTGGTTTTGTGGCTCAATCATTTTAATGGCAGTATCATGTTAGGCCTTGTTGAAAATGTATCTCATAGATACATTTCATACTCCTATTGACGCACACAATCACTCAATTACACACACACACACACACACACTTACTTAGACATTTTACTAAAAGCTCTCCCTCCACTGCAGCAAATCTAATTTAAAGATATGGAAATTTTGTTTTTTTTTTATTATTTTGTTGTTTTTGATTTTGCACTTAACAAGCTGATAGAATTGCGCAATAATGCAAATATTTGCATATACATCATATATTGTTGTTGCCAGTGCATTTAAGTAAATTAATTGTTTAACGCTTTGTTAAATATTTAATTCACCGTTAGCACGTTTAATGGATGACTGCCACAAACAAACAAAATGGTGTATTAAATTAACATTTATGAATGTAAATACTCGTATAGCGAATGAAGCTTCGATTAAAGTTGTCAAACATTCATAAAACAAATAGTTGAGAGCAAGGAAAACAAATGAATCGCTAAAAAATTGATTATTGATAAGTTATGAGACTCAAAATCCTTCACCGTGCAATGCATTTTTGATATTCTAGTGAATTAATGCATATGCTTAGTATGTAAATATGTAATTTACCTACTATCGTACCATGCATAACGAATCTGTCGCACAAAATCAATTTTATCGAAGGCAAGACCTTGATGCGCGAAAGTTTTAAACACAGCCAGCTGAGCTAACTGCAGCCAAAGTTAAACGAGTACGAATAACGTTGAGTCCTGCTCGAAAAGAAGCGCGCAGAAGCGTGAAATCCATTTATCATGACTGTCGGTTTGAGTGTTGGTGCGAGAGCATGTGAGTTGGGTGACAGGCGAAAAGTTGCCAAAGACACTTGATAACATTTACATGCTCAAAAACTAGCGCGAACAAATGGAGTCAGGTGCGACAGGGATGGAATACAATGGAAAAGTGACGTTAGTTTAAAAGCAAAAGAAAAGAGAATTTTACCATGAAGAGACCATTTTTACTGCTGTACACTTTGACTTATGATAAAGTCATGCAGAGAAAGGAAAATAAAATGCAAAGTAAAACTGAAATATCTATCTTCATATATCTATGAATTAAAAATGAAATTTTATTAATATATGTATATTTTATTATATATTATATTTAACTGTACTATCAAAACTAGATATAAATAGTACGGCTTATCGGTATTATCGGTACTTTAGGTAAATATGTCAATTGCATATAGCTCTCTTCGTCATTAAAAGTACATTCCATTAATGCATAACATTTTCGGAACTTATTCATAATAATATAATTTGTATCACACAAACTGGTTAATAAATTAATATAATTAAATTGGGCCATAATATATGTTTAATTTAAATTCCCGAATTCAATTGGAATACTTATAAGCATGGATATTCATGAGATGCCTTTGTGCCAAGCCAAATCAAACCAAACTAACGAAAACTCCTATTACACAATAGACATTTCACACAAATACACATGTAAATATGTATGCTTTTTTATAAGTATGTTAACGTATATTTAAGGATATATTTTGTGGATGCTTCGCTGAGTGCTTTGTTTGCATTGCCTGCCGATGAATAAGATCATTTGTGTGCTCATGTATGCGTGAAACTCAGCCAAGATACGACCAGAACGGCAATATGACAGCAAAATGGCGCGGCCCAAGTATAACTACGTATACATGAGGATGAATTCGAGAATAACTAGCGCAATACAGTGTTTCTTGGCGACTGTCATAGAGCGGGTCGTAAGGTGAATGGGGTGGTGCTTTCATTGCATGGGCATATGAATATTCATAAGTTATGCCTGACTGCTGAATAGGATTGTTTGGTGGTTCGGATGGGCAGAGGCTTTCTAATTGCACTTAATTGGGGATCGAGTGATGTGTAGCTAGTGTAGCAGCAAATTCGATCAATTACACGACAAGTGACATGTTAATTATATGAAAGTGTGTGTGCAAATGCCATATTCTAGAAGGTGGATAACTCTGCAAAGTGTAGATAAAAACTTAACAAAAATAAAATAAAAAACTCCCATATTTTCTATCATAATGCATAAGTTGGCAACGTCAACTGATTACCCAACTGACGCTGCAAAGTCTGAGATAAGTGCATTGCGAACTCGTCAAACATCTTCTACCAAAGTTGTCTGCATAATGGTATTCGCATATATGCGTGTACTCAGTTGGCTTTCTTTGTCTAGTTGCCAGGCAAACATTGCGGCACTTGCAATATTAATAAGCCATATAAAAACTTTAGCCAAAATGCAGTGCCTTGTAGATAATTACCAAGTAGCCAAACTTGACTTCAACAATGTTTTATGCTGAAGATGCTATGCGATTTAATGAATGAAAATCTAATAAAGACAATGATGCAAAGTAAACTATAAAAAGTTATTTGCTAATTATCTGAGTGATTGTGAAATGAAGCCCCAAGAGCCTTTAAGATTCTTGTAAAAATAAGTCAAATATAATATTTAAGATAACACTTTAAGTACTTTAATTATCTTGTGAGAATTCTTAACTAGGGACTTAAACTTATAAAAAATAAATTTTATATATGCTCGTAACTTGAATTTGAGTTCCGTATGATTAATTATTAAATTGCCTATAATGAACGAAGAAAACTAAAAGCCGTTACCTTGAAAATTATGCACATCTCTTTCCGGAGTATTATTTAACTGAGAGGATATGCTAAATGCATGAAAAGTGGAAGAAACACTTGGTACTTCACATGTCAGTCAGTCAGAGGTGCAAGCAGCAGCTGTATAAGGATACTGCAATCTGCAGTTCTGGCATGCAAGCCGACAGCTGTCCCGTGTGCTTCTGCTTGAGTCGTAGCTCGTCAAACTTGGCTAAAGTGCCATAAGGTCTCACAGATAAGAGCAAGTGCTTTGGCCCACATCAGAAAGTTGTTGGCCTCGTTTATTAAGCCATTTACTCTGACTGTGAAACTTGCATGTATGGCAATACAATAATGTGTATGCATAATAAATCGCCTTTAAAATTTAAAATCATTTCATTGAGTGCTTGTTAAATCGAATAGAAATGCAAATGTTGCCACTTTTGTTGTGCTCTTGCCCTCTGTTGGAATTTAGTTCTTTTAGTATCTGTCTCGCTATTAAATGAGTTGGCTTTGAGTTTCATGCCTGCCTAGTTCTCGTCTAGACCAATTAATAATATTTCGTGTCAAGTGGAATATTAGACAAAAGCGCCGAAAAATCCACAACAATAAACAAATGCCCACGAATTTGTTTTGTGTCAAAATAAAATATATCAACACACACAATAGTTGGATTTTTGATTTGCACAATGGCACACTTTCAATACTCTTACAGTAAAAAATCAATACAAAATAACTCAAAAAGATGTTAAATCAACTATTTAGAATATCTTTATTTATTTGAATAAAGGAGCAGAAAACAATGCAATAGAAGGGTAAAAAGAAAGTGCCAACTCTGCCCTCGTTGTATGTCAGCAGACTGTTTATAAAGTAAGTTAAAGCGTTCATCGTCTTTTTATCATTTTTAATAATTTTACTAAAATTTTAAACAAAATCATGGGTTTTATTTAATGTTAAGGTTATCAACCTATGTTTGGGGCAACACATTATGAATGAAAAATTTAAATATCATATTTAAAAGTAACATATTTAATAGCATTGTAGTAAAAAAATGTTATAAAGTTATTTTAAATTTAATCTTTGCACAATTAAAGTAGAGCACACTCATAATTGTTGCTAAATCATTTAGGAAACGTATGAAAGAACCAAAAATAAAATTGTTTAAACTTGATTTAGGCTTATTCGCCAACCTTGTAGGCAAAGTAATTTATTTTGTGCATGAAAAAATTACAATTAGTGCAATCAATAATCGAAAATTATATCCGTAAAATTGTTTTTATATTTTTCTTGGTTAAGCAGAAAACCATGCTTTTGTAGAGTATAAGGCACAATGGAAAACTTAATTCAAAAGTACGACACTCAAAAAAGCAGAGCTCAAGCTATTGTACTTTGTGTCTTGATTCTGTCTGTGCCCTAAACTGAGATTAATACGCCGATTAAGTCAGTCAGTTCTTGCGTTTTAATTAGTACAGCGAGTAAATTGAGCTGTCAAGAGTGCAAATGAAGCCTTAAGTCAGGTTCACGACAATGGAACAGGGAGAACTAAATACTCTGGGTTAGAGGTTAGCTTAAGTGCTTCCAATTGATTTGGGTTCCCAGTGTGTTTGCATAGCGTTTCAAATGAACTGGTAATTGGGACAACATTCGATTGCGTGTAATACCAATGCCTGCCAAACTTTATTGCCACATAAAATGCTGTGGTATGTATTATTTTTCGCTCAACGCAACTCAATTTACTGCCGTAATGCGTGGCGCTGTAAACTCGTTACTCCTGTGAAGACCACTCCCATTTTGACCTGGCCGCAGGACCCACACCAGACTTCTGCCGGCCAGTCGCTCAATACACAAACATTACACGAAATACTTTTGGATTAAATTAATTTATCACGTGCCGAAATAAAGCGTCAGGTTCCGCCCAGGTGCCGTAATTAATTGAATTCCAAGCGGCAGCGCCCAATAAATGCCAAACTTAATATTTAACAAAAGCGCGTACTTGCACTTCTCCAACAGATTAATATAAATTTAAGGTGAAGATTTGTCGTCCTCGTCCCAAATCACATTCTCCTTTAACTAGTAGTAAGCAAGAGCAATTAAACAAAGTGTTTACTCAAACGAAACATAATTTTTAAACATTACATACTTACTTCCCTCATTGAAGGAATCATCTCTGATATCTTAGTGCTCGTACGTATCCAGGGCCGCCTGCAACAGCCATGCCAACACAGCCATGCCTGTCTGTGTAATATCCGTCAATTTTTAAATGAGGTACTTGCAATGAACACTTTTCGTAATTATGAATTTATGCTAATATAAGCAGGTTGATGTCGATTTGGACGTGTCAAATGGTTTTTGGCAACAAAGAGTAAAAAAAAAGTAAACCACAATTTATTTCATTAAACCTTTAATCAAAACAAAAAAAATCTAAAAATTATATTACCCATCACTGAGTTTTGTGATGCAGTTACAGGGTATTGCGCAACTTAACTTGTATTTAATGTGACCATCTTAACGGACGCTTCTGCAGTCAGTCATTAACAGTATGAGGGGGTAATTAGGGGGCTCCATCTTACTCACATAATCACATGAACCGTCAGAAACATTAAATGGACAACAGTCGAATGCGAAGGCGTAAGAAAAGTAAATGTAATGCTGCCTGCACACAACCCAGTCTCATTAACTTCACATTTAAGCAAGTGGGAAGTGTATCGTCAATAAAGCTTAGTTAGGAGGTACTCTAAGCTCGAGATCCTACATAAAATTATTATGTTATTCCACGGCTAGAAACTAGTTAAATCGACTACATTGGTATTGCTTCTCATGGTTTATAGAACTCTTCCTTTTGTTACATACGTTGCAAATAAACCAATTTACCCTCTGAAGCCATCAATCGGTATTAAAAAAAGTTTAAGCTGAAAAGCAATAACATGATGCTCAGTTTTAGTATGGAACTTTTTTAATTGTTGAGCTAGCAGCTAATTTATGCATTAGCATAAGCTGCGAAAAATGTTGTGGCATACTTTTGGCCGCCATTTTAATTTCATTTTCCCATTTAGATTCAAAATTTGCATAGATGTCTTTACAACCTTTCCTCTACCTCTACCCAGCTACAAAATAACCCAAAACGTGCTGCGTGCGGATCGTGGACGCAACTTTTCGAAAGCCTCTTCAATTTTAATGAGTTAGGGTTGCCGACATTCAAAGGTCGAGTGCCGACTATGAAGACGACGACGACGATGTCAAAGTTTCAAAGCCGAGACCACAAATTGGCTTGTCTGGCAAATGGTTGTCCTTACCTTATGCCTCGGTGTGAATGGAATGAATGAAGCGGTAAAATCATTGAGTGTGTTTTTCTGTCTGTTTATGCGTTCCCAAAATCTTTCACTCTTAACAACTTCTCAAAATGACTTTGCGGCTTGGCAATTGCATACAAGTGCCTTTCAAGGCCAAGTTTCTAAACGTTATGCGCCAAACGTTAAGTGACATAAATATTATCACAAATTCTATGTCAAATTAGATCTGAAGAAGTGCATCATTCTGAGTTTGTTTCTAATTAAATTGGTTGTAATGGTCTAGGTTCTTGTTTGGCCTTGGACAAAAATTTGAGCATTTTCATTTGCATTCACTATTCACCATTTATTTGCAATTTATAATATGCAGCTTTCAGTTGCAAGCAGTTGTCAACTACATAATGCCACACCCACCAAAAATGTGTCCCCAGCTTAGCTTTTGTAAGTGAATTTTATGTATACAAAACATATCAAAAATAAGAATATAAATATGGTATACTAATTTCCAAACGCACACAAAAATATATATAAATATATTTTTAATAATTTACTTAGTAAAATAAATTTATGCTTGTTATTGCACTCAGACTCAAATTTCGAAAATTATCTATGGGTATGTTTAAGTCGAGTCAGGTTTAGTTTGTTGATTTATTTTGTGTGTTTAGTTTTTGGTATTTTGATTTCTTTATAAAGGTATTAGGTGATCCCGGCAAACGTTGCTTGGCCACACAAATTAATTCTATGGAATTAGTTTTTTTTGCATTTTAATTTTTCAACAATTTATTGTGCTTATTCAATAGAGCGTTTAGCTTGCCGACGATGCGTCTGGCAAAGTTTGAATCAATGTTATTAAAGCCAGTGCGCTACCGAAATTATCGCCGCCCATAAAATAGATATGTAAAAATATGTGGTTCGATCGGCATTGGGCCTATTTTATGATAAACTTGGATTGAATTTAATGTTTGAATTGAGTTCAGTTGCCGTTAAGTATACCGTGGAATGGTTTAGGTGGTGTTTTAATTTCAGCAAGTTGCACATTTCCGGCCGGCTCATTTTTCAATTTGAGAGCATGGCAATGTTGGGCTCATACAGGATTGCTAGACGCAGAATGAATCTGATGTTAATGTTCAAAGTACCTATTAGCGTTGTTGGTCATTTGTTCTATGTCTATTGACTGTGAAACGGCTCTTATCTTCTTACTTGATTCCATACACACTCCTAGCACCAAATGATTTCAAAGGGCCTTCTATGCCAAGCATTTGCGTTTTGGTTAGCGATTTGTTATTATTTCTTTCAAAAATCAAATTTTCAAGTCGCACGGGACCAGACAGACTTCGTCGTGTCAAGGAGATTTATAAAGTGGCAGTTTTTTGTTCATGTTTGGTCTGATTCAACCTAATGAATGTTAATCTCTCTCTTTGAATTTTTACAAACATGTCAACAACATATTTGTGCTATAATCGCCGACATTTAAATATGTGATGTCTCTATTTTACGAATCATTAGGCGGTATGAATAATAGTTCATTGAACTAACTTTTTTGTTTGTTTCAGAACCTGTAATGGGACTTATCATTTTTACTGAAAAATCATAGCCATCCTCACATTGCCGAAATGTAGTGGGATATTGCAGTGCATCATATGATTTCCCTTAGACGTTGTAATTGATCATTCCGACGATGTAAAACATTATTGCGAGATTCCAAGTTTCCTCCAAATACAATGTTAGCAATTGTTATGTCTGACACGGGCAACAGTGAACCTGATCTGTGATATATTTGACATTGTATCTTAAAAGTTGGCATACAATTTTCCCAAAATACATTTCAATCTGCACCCTATGTTTTGTAAGTGTTGTCAAATTTTCAACCATACATGTCAGCTGTTAGCGTGACAAAATTACGAAGCTGTCAGCTGTTAGAGATTTGTTAATATATCTTAAAAAATTTAAATTTTCAAGTCAAGGGATAACAAGTAATCTATGTCCGATTGCTGGTTCTAAGCTACCTGCCCACCAATTTGCTAATAGCTCTGCCTATTGTCAATTATTATGAAAACTATTATTTTTTGTGTTCTATGAAAATTGTTTGAGTACAACACAAAAGCCAATTTGTACAACACACAATAAATTTGATTTTTGGGCCAAAAACAACTGTTTGCTACTTAAGTTTTCTCTTTTAATGTGTCCAAAACATTCAAATCTAAAATGGCTATGGCCAAAGGAAAATAAATCAAACATTTGGACAACCGTTAAAAAGTCATTCGCAGACTTTGGAGTTTTCGATAGCATGAACTCAAGTGCAACCAGTTAAGCTTCAGCTGTACAGAACTTTATATGACTTTATTGTGTCTGCAACTTATTTCCATTTCCTTCAGGTTATTTTGTTTCAACACTTCGGTACCTTCCGCCTCATGAAATCCCAACAACCACCTTACACGTTTTGCGTATTCAATTAGTTTTACGTCGACTCGTTTTCTCTCTGGCCTGGCTTCAATCAATTTCCATTTGACATTGCCTGCTGTGTGGAGATGCGAATGGTAAGTCGGAGAGTGTAAGCAAGCTGGGGAAAAACGCAAGCATTTGGTGCATGGGTGGGTGAACTCATTATGCTGTCACCTTAATTATTATTTTGGCATTTCAAGTTATATTTAATTATGCTAAATATTTTCCTTTTACCTTTTAAACGAGGGCGTCAATTCAACGTGAGCCAAAGCTGAAGCCGGAGTCAGAGCCTGAACCTTGGATATACTAAGAGGCTTCCTTGCGTGAGCCTTTCGCTGTGATTTTAGCTTAGCTGCCTTTTGTTGAAATTTTCTCAGCTTAGTTACCAAGACACGCTATAGTGCCACCCAATTGCTGCCTTCAAGCAACTGTTACTGTTTACCGTTCCAAAGTATTTGCAGTTTTGTGTCTCAGCCAACTTAGAGGTTAACAATGTGAACAACTCAACAGTTAAACAACTGTGCAAGTTCCTGGCATTTCTTTCTATTTACTCTGCCGTTGTTTTTGGTGTTGTTGATGTTGATGATATTGTTGTTGTTTTTGTTTTTGTTTACTTAGCGGCTCCTTTTGTATCCGTTGTTGTAGTTGATACTGTAACAGGAATCGGCAGCATTTTTCTGCACTGCTTTTTGCTTTGCTATTTGGCATTCGTGTTTGTGTTGTGACCAGGCCCAAACGACCTATACAACCCATACCAACTATTCAACCCAGCCAACCAGCTAACCCAACTAAACCAACCAACCATCCAACCAACCCAACTAACCAACGAGTCTTTGCTTTAATTGAGTTCACAATAAACTTTGTAGCTGGTTCGCTTTTGGTCTGCACGATTAAATAAACATTTACACTCGATTTAAATGGACACACAATTGTATAACTATTTGGGAATTTGTTGTTTAAATAGGAATTTCCATTAAGGGCTGACCCAGCCTGCACTCAGAGGGTTGCATTAAAGTTGAATCAGCTATTGCAAATGTAACTTGATATTAAAATAGTTAAGTGCTGTATTGTTTGGCCAGTTGAAATCTATTGTCGGAATCTGGCATTAAATAACTATTTACCAATTGTTGATGTAACTAAGCCAGAAATAATTAAAGTTAAATCGCTTAAGAACTATGCTTTCTCCTTAACATTTGCATTACTTTCCTTTTGAGTACCCTGTAAGGAATGAATAAGGATATAATTAAATATGCATATGATGAGCAGAATATTGCGATTAGTTTTATTAAACACTGTAATAAATTGAAACATAACATAACCACTATTTTGTCAGGATGAGTGGATACTTTTTATTAGGCATTACATTTTTTTCAACACAACTTTAATGTGAAAAAAACAAACGTTTTCGGCTGTTGTTTTTTCTAGATTTTATCTCTTCTCAACTCATGTGTTGTTTGCCAAATTAGAAGGATACATCGCTGAACTGTAATCTCCAAGGCTACACAAAAAACCAAACACAATATTTTGGCATTTTCTCTAATTTTTTTTTTGTTTTTCGCATAAGTTACATCTGACAGATCTGGTGTAGTAAACTGTTTAAGCTTTTCACACAACAATGACTGCGAAATACTCTGCAATATAGCTGTAGATAAGGTATAATTAAATTGAGATGTCAGTTCAATAAAGTTTAGTATCATATCATAAACAAAAACTAACTAATAGTAAAATACAATTTTTACTTCATTATTTCGACCCATTCAACTTGGAAAAATATCAAAAACGCTGTAAAATTTTGCTTGTCACATTTTTGATTCATATGAAGAGAATGTAGAAAACTAATAGAGAAGACAAACAAAAAGTGTTAACAATATGGTAACTGAAGCGGAAATATCACTTAGAAGCAACATGAAATCGTCAGCTTGCACAAACCCTCTCTCAGCAACAAAGACACAACAAGAATTCGGCCATAACTGGCAGGCTGACAGGCAGACTGACTGACTGGCAGTTTGGTTGAACCAGCTAGAAAAAGGCGGAAAGAATGTGTCAATAATGACTAATGGCCAAGCCGGAAACAGTGTACCATTGTCCGAGGCCCATCCGTATATTGCTGGCGTGTTGCCTACCGCCAGAGCTTATGCGTTCAGCATTTTGGCATTTTTTATTTATTTTTTGCATATTTTTCTTGGTTTTGGGTCTATTTGTGTTTTGCTACTCATGATGTTCAAATGATTGGGGCCACCTACAGGTTTTATTTTTATTTTTATTTTTTTTATATTTATATATATAAACATCGAAAAGATGAGTTCCCCGTTCCCGTTTTTCACTTTTTCAAATTTGGACGAACTTTTTAGCTTTCCTTTGAGTTGCAATTCGCTTGGATTTTGAATGAAATGGGCAAATGGAAACATGGTGAAAAAAAAGTTTTCTTCGATAACAAACACACTGAGTTGCAAAACTTTTAATTAATTTAAGCTTGTTTAATTAATTTACTGCCAAAACACGCACATAAACTAATGACGCAAAGTGCTCATAAATGTTTGTAGAATATTTTCGCACAATTTAAAATTTTTACTCAATTCAAATAGAACACAATAGAAGCCGCTTTTTCCCGAATAAATTTTATTAAGATGAAAGTAAATTTGAGAGCCTTACGATTAACTTAGCAGCAGCAGAGGCTTATAATACAAGACGCAAGTATTTGATATTCCTAGAATTGTCAATCGATAAGTAATTTATAGCACACAAATACACTTCATTATAAAAAGCTCTTCAATTTGCTCTACAAAACATAAATAAGTGAAGCCACTCAAATGTTGCGAAGCCGCAGCTCATTACATTGTACCACAATACAGGCGTATTTTTCTTGTTCCATTGGACTCTTTTGTGGGTATATTGCTTTCATAACGCAATGTGTTAGATAAGCAACACCTTTAAAGCGACACTACGTTTTTAAAATTTATTTTGGACCTTGTGAACAGTTTTTTTTTTTTTATTGCAACGATCCATAATTCTAGCATAAATATATTTAATTTTCCTTACACTACCTACCTTAAAGGGCATTTAATCTTCGACACTTTCACAGGATCTGGGAAATTGTTTGTTTTTTTTTATGATTTTTGTGCTTGTTACAAAGAATAGAGCCCCATTTCGATGGTGTCTGTGCCAAGTTGCACAAGCATACTGACAAATCTTTGTGGACTCGGAGCTCCCACAATTATGGTCAGCAAATAAAATACTCGTCAGCTGAACAGCAAAATGAAAGCACACAAAAAAAAAAACACACGTACAGCGGGAAGAGGCTGGCACATTTGACGCCCAGTATAAATAACTACAGCCACAACAAACAATGGCAAACGGAAGCACAACACAAACTCAAATTACACACAGGAACGTTGAACGCGTTTGTTCCAGTGGGCCCCAAATTGTTGTCATTGTTGCTTATACGCCTAGGTGTGCAGCCTCTTCATACATTAAGTGTGCTACAGTGTGAATGTTTGTGAGTCTTGTTATTTGTTTTGTGTGCCAGCGTGAACTTGTATACCAGTTTGGCCAATGTAATTAATGTTTTGCATTTGTCCCGTTTCTTAGTCTTTGGTCCTTCGCGTGTCAGATAAATTTTCAGGCTCGACCAGCCACAAAGTGTGAAAGCGTAAATTTTGAGTTCACAGGATCCAAAGTTTTAAAGAGCCAACATAATTGGAACACTGAAAAAACATTCACGTTTTGAACAAGACAGATTTGGAACAATTTTGGTGTTTTAGATACTGCCTCACTACGAGTAATTTCAAAATACTTAAAATAATTTGAACGTGCGAGAAAAAGAGAGAAAAAAATAATAGTGATGCAAAGGGAATTTGAATGTCAACATGGCGCCTAAAGAATATTAAAGAGCCAACCGAATTTCTTTCCTGTTTCAGTGGGTCAATGACTCGCAGATGTCCCTTTGCCTGTGTTTGTGTGTTGTTTGTCAGTGCTTGCGTGTGTGGGTAATTAAGATGCTATCTGAATACGTTGAAATTGGAGCCCAAGATTGCCACTTGGCCACTTAGCTTCTTTGCTTCTATCTTGCAAACATCTTTAAGTGACGCATTCTGCCTTTAAGTCGTAGGCAATTTTAATGCTTTTTGCCATTTCTTTCAATCAACTTCATTGACGGCCACTTGGAACGGCCTCTGAGCTACTACTATATCTAATTTACGCCGGCTATTTTGCGGAGCGTTTCAAGAGCTTCATGTAATTGATGACTCGATCCGGCAAAAAGCAAGTACAATGTAGGCGAACTTGGCCATGTCCAGTGGCTAGTAAGTAATTTACCTTTGTCGTACGTAGTCTTGGGCAGCTTTGTTATTGTTGGACGGCTTTAGGTGCTGCCTGGAAGCATGACGTGAACCATTTATATGACCAACATATTTTAAGCATGTTTATGCCAAAGAACGCAAAAGAACGAAACAAACACACACAAAAGACTCAAAGCCATACAGCTCGAGCTTGAAGGCGAACAGTTGGTGGCTTTGTTTACGGAAGTTAACTAAACAAAATGTTTCTTCATGTGGCTATATACTTTGGCCGTCAGCCTTGAACGACTTAAGTTTGACCTGTCGACCAGCTGGGGTCATAAGTTGGTTAGTTCTATTTACATTTGATTCAAAGTAAAACCTAAAATGTAATATAAAGCACATCGCAGAAAAAAAAATTGCTTGTTAAATATGTTTATAAACACATTTGTCAGAGAAACAGAAAGAAGTATCTCTAATCTTGAAGATAATATTATTTCTTTTGTGGAAAAAAATATAAGATACATCTTAATAAGTGAAAATAATATTGATTTGGGTTGGGGTATATACTGGTCTGTCAAAGTGTATATTTTATTTTATTTTACTTATTATACCCTTAATCCATTAAATGAGTACAAATGGTATAATCGTTTTGTGCAATTGTATGTGACATGTCTGTCTCATACAGATCAGATCTTTTGTCTACATTGGTAGACCAGATTTTAAATATTTTATAAAGCTACACAGCTAGGGAAGTGAAGTGCAAATTATAGTTGTCATCATAAAAGATTGTAAAAGTGTTATCAAACTTTGTTGAAAAAGGTTTGATTAAAGTGAAGCAATCTGTAGGCAGCTTCTTGGTAGCTTAGGGTATATTTAAGTTGAGATTTCTCTTATTGAACTTCTCTTACTTTTTTTTTATATTTTTGCATTGCAGCCCTATCAATCATCTAGTTATTGACGATTTTTTGCCTCTACTGGCATTTGCCTGGTTGTAATTTAATCGCATTATTATTTGAAGGATATGCCATCAAGTAGCTTAATAAAATACTTTTGGCAATTGGCACGTTTCAATTTTAGTTTCGTTGTTTTGTGCTAGCTTAAGTAAGCTTGAATGCTTCTTGTAAGTTGCATGTATCGAATTTGTAAGATAAGTGCATTTGGCTCCAATTACAACAGCGAACAGTGAACCAATTGAATTCTCAACTTGCACTTTTGAGCAATTTGCAACAGAAGCGGATTACTGGCGAGAAATGGCAAAAAGCAAACTAAATCGAAATTTCTTATACATTTTGCTGTAAGCATGCAAAAATCGAAACGAACAAATATCCATAGAGTATATGTGTATGTACATGGTATGCCACGTGCATTTCTCAAAACAAAATTGAATAAACTTACCATTTGTGTAGCAATCAGGAAGCCAAGCTACGAAAAAACCTAAATGTAAAATAAAACATAATAAAACATAGACCACAATAAGTGGTGCACGCGACAGAATCGACCCTCAGTCCAAGCCGCTAGACACACTAAAAGGGACAGAAAAAAACCTGCAAAAATGCCAAGAACTTTCAGTTTTGCCACAACATTTGCGTAATTTCCTTAGCGGCAAGCTGTGAATTTGTCTACGTAAAACCGCTGAAAGATGGAGGAAAAACTGATAGCTCTGCAAATCGCCCTTGTGTGTGTGTGCGGGTGTAAGTGTGTGATAAAAAAAACATGTGCCAATGAGGATATTATGGATTATGCAAATTTCTCAGACAGTTTCGATAGCTTCAACCACTTGATAATCAATGAAATAGTTAGAATAAGCTCTTAAAATTTAGAATATATTTTCCCTTTTTTTTTTGTTTAATTTAATTCGATTCGAAAGTCAAAATAATTTTAATCTCAATCTCTTGATTTAATCAATTTAAAAGAAATATTACACAACTTGAAATTGGATACTTGTCAACAAATCTTTGAAATCGTTTGAAAATATGTGACATTGTTCTAGTCGGGCACAACCAAATTTGTAAAGCAGATTTAAGGGAGAAGTGAACAGTTACCTATCCACAACAATTATTACGTCTATCGGTCTAAGTGAGAAATTTATTGATTTGCACCCCGAGCATGCAAATATTGAAAAAGAAAAGAAAAACAAATTTTATCTGCACGATATGGTTATCTCAAATTGAATAGTATTTGGGTCGTATCATAATCTGGACAGATTTCAGCGCATTATAGCCCTTCCAATCATACCACCAAATGCTTTTTTGATTATGCACTTCGGTACCAAAGTATTTGCCGTTGAGATTGCTGAAAATGCAACAAAGATATATATTTGTTTAATTGTTTTTTGGTATACCCAATTAGTAGATCACATACCTATTCCCGTATAAGTTATACCACCAACCACTTTCGTACCACTGGGCACAATTACCGGAAGGCCATCCATCATGATCCCGATCATAGGTTGTAAAACTGTCGTGCAGATTGTATGCCAAGGCATTGCCAGCATTGCCCGAATAAGTGCCCAAAGACTTAAGCATATACTGCTCCTCCTCACTACCTATAAGAAAATTATCATAAAGTGCGTGGCGAACATTATCGTTGAAATCGACGAGTTGTATGTAAAGCTCATAGGGCAGAGATCTCGTCATGCGATATAGCTTCTCCAGTCCCATGAAAAACTCTCCTTCCAAATCACCAAATCCCTCACGATACTCTGACCAGCTTCTGTAAAAATCAACGCTGCCATCAAAGCGGCGCTGTACCACAGTCCAGCCAGTTCCGGCTGTTTGTCCATCACAAAGAACCATAAACGAACCAAAGTCCACAACATCAATTAGATGAATACTTGTGGAGTTTTCAAAAGGCACGCAATTCATGGCCTGCTCTTTTTTTAATGTCTCTGTCTGCAGTTTGGCATTATGCTTTTCAAGCAAAATGGAACTGATAACTTGGGTTTTCACCACCTTAAGAGCCTCAGCGTTTTTATTTATTTGTATCCTGAGAGACTCGATTAGACTTTCCGTCTGCTCGCTGCAACTTTTTGAACTCAAAGCTGCAATCAAATCATCTTTTAATTTGCTTTTCTCGTTCTTCAATTGCTCAAGTTCGTTGTTAATTTTTATGTTTACTTGCAAGGCACCAAGTTCGTTTTGTAAATTTTCAATTTGCATATTTTTATCTTGGATTACGATGTCACACCTTTGAATTTCTTCTTTATTTTCCATAGCCTGATGTATCAATGGTTTTATTGCTGTGTAGCAGTATGCATTGCACTCATGATTTGACTCTATAAACTTTAAAAAAAACAGCAACAAAATATTTTTAAATACCTTTTTGTTTTATTTTAATCTACTTACATTATCCTCATAACTGTTTGATTCACCAAACACTACGATTGCTACTGAGAGTATTGAAAATAAGGAAAAAATAAAATGAAATCTGCTCCTGCCTCTCATAGTGAGTAATGAAACTTGTTCTTCGCTGTGTGTCTGACAATAAACTGAGCTCCCGTAAGTGATTTTTGTTACTATATTCATATTTATATGCATTATTTAGTATTATGTACAGCTGTTTATTTCGAGACTTGTGTTTTAAGCTAATAAAAAGCAAGCAGAGGTCAAGCTCAAATTAGAACAGAAATCATTACTTGCAACGTATAATTCATATTTTAATCATTTCACAATAAGATTACTTGTTGATTTTAATCTTTCGATCATCAGCTCAAATTAGAACAGAAATCATTACTTGCAACGTATAATTCATATTTTAATCATTTCACAATAAGATTACTTGTTGATTTTAATCATTCGACAGTATAACACTATTTTTGTAAAATCTACTCGAAAAGTATACACTTTTGTGGTTCAAATTAATGTGTACTTGGGCCTGATAAGCATTTTTACAGATTTCAGTGAGTAATAGCCTTTTAATGTGTACCACCAAATGCCTTTTGCATTCTTCTCGCCATTCTTGAAGTATCTTCCATTAAGATTACTATTTAAAAATAAACGAATATGCATCAAGAGTTATTAATTAACATATAAAGAAATGTATTCGTAACCCACCTATTGGCATCCCAGTTGAACCACCAGCCACTCTCGTAAAAGTTTGCACAGTTGCCTCGCGGCCATCTATCATTATCATTATCGTAAGTTGAAAATTTGTCGTACAGGTTGTATTTCAATGAATCGCCAGCAGTACCGCTGTATGTACCCAAGGACTTGAGCATATAGCTTTCCTCCTCGCTGCCTATGAGAAAACTATCGTATCGTGCATAGGACATTTGGTTGTTAAAATCAACGAGTTCAATGTACAGCTCAAATGGTCGGGATTTTGTTAGTCGATAAAGATGCTCCAGACCTATGAAGAACTCGCCATTGTAGAATCCAAATCCATTGCGATATGCACTCCAGTCCTTATAAAAACTAAGACCACCATCAAAACGATGCTGTATAACAATCCAACCTGTTCCTGCTCCACACTCATCGCACAGAACTCCAAACGATCCGCTTCCAGGCACATTTATAAGCTGAACGCTGCCAATGATGTCGAATTCAGAACAACTGGTTTTTGTTGTCTTTTTCTCTTTCGTAATATTGGTAAGTTGATACTTTAGGTATACTACTGTTTCATTTAAGTTTGATATTTGTTCTTTAAGTTTACTAATGGTTGCAGTGTATTCCTCATTTTGAGCCTTTTGAGGTTGCATCATGCCGTTTCCAATCATATTCGCAAATAGACTCTCATCCGATTTACCAGCAACATTTATCAGATGTATATCTTTGTACGTCGCATTTATTTCCATCTCTCCCAAATTCCCTTGAAAATCGACTATGTGTATGTTTTTACTTTGAATAACACTGCCCAGCTTAAGTAAATATGAGGATTAAATAGTTGATGTAAACATAACAACATTTCACACTTGCTCTAAACTCACAGCTTTATCTTCGTCAGAGAGTATGGCAGCAGCTTGAAAGTATTCTAAAAGTAGAACACCAACGAAACATGAAACTTTACTCAGCATTTTCTTTAAGTATATATGGGCCTTGGTGTGCTAGTGAATGTAGGAACGGAACTGAACAGAAGCTGCGAAATGACTATTTGTTATACTGTAAAGATATTATTCGTTTTGTTTTACTTTGAAGCTTATCCACTTATCACAGTTACCTTATCACACGGCTGCTGCTTCATTCAAAACATTTTTACTTTATGGTTCAATTTGATAAGCAATTCATACTTTGCTATACTATACGCAATGAACGAAACAGTTGAACTTTTTGGCAAGATCAAAGAGGGTTCCCATTAAGGTAGTAGAAATATAAGTTAAAATTCTCACCTTAATCATATTATTTAATACATATTAAATAGTTTGTAAAGCATGTGACTAACAGCTTACCAGAAAAATTTGCATTATGCTTTTTATTCATTATTTAGATGTTGATTTATTCAAATCAAAACATAAGTTTATTTAGTTAGATGCGTACCACATCTTAAATATTGAGTACAATTAATTTTTATATGCGAAATGCGTTCCACTTTCCGTTTTCGCAAAGACCCACGCTAATATGAAATGTATATAAAACTTTAAATTGAATTGCCACATTCAAAGAAGAGTCCCATTTCGCAATTTGGTATCCATTAATTTGTATATTTTGAATTAAATTTGCATGTTTATTTGAATAGCTCAATTGTGAAATGTGCTCGTGAGTTTTCCACTTGATCGCACGATGTGCTATTAGCCGTTGGCCATAAGCCATTAGCCAATTTGCCCAATTTGCCGTTCTATAACATTTTATTCACATTGTGTGCTCATTTACACCAAGACACACACACACACATACATGCACACAGTTACACGCAAGTTCTTGTTTGGTTTGTTTCCCGTAACCACTTGATAGCATATATACTATATAATTATAAATACATGTATGTGTGTATGTATGGAGGTGCTAATGTATTTATAAAGCGACTTTGTTGTATTTTTAGTTTGTAAGTAGAAAATGGAAAATTTTTTGAAATTGAAATTAAATTTGCTGGCCAGGCCTTTAATCTGTTCATTATCAATGCCGGATTTATGAAGTGCGAAACATTAATTTGATTTCTCATGCAAATATGTACGTTCGCATGTATTTGTATATGTATGTATATGTGCATAACAATATACGCTTTGGCCCCAATAAATTAGGTCAAAATGTGTTCAATTTATTGTTGGCCCGCTTTGATGTCAATGCCCAGAATCCGCGGCCCACATTAGCCCACAATTGACTTTGAAATTTTAATAGAAAATGGTAAAAAGTAATATTGGTATTGGAAGGAGATTTAATACGTATCCCCTTGAAAGTAATTCTAAAGTGCAAGTTTAAGATTCAACTTAAACACATTGCGATGCTGGCGCACATTTTCCAAAGCGCCGCGAGCTGTTTTCATAATTTAACTGACAGCTGAGTGTTTGCTGCATCAATATGGCAATAAATTGACGTTCGTATCCGGTTTCTAGCAGTCTCGCATCTTTGGCGCACGTAGCGACTTTTAAGTGGTTTCTCCGCTTGCACTTGACCTTCAATTCCAACTACTGGGATGATGGGGTGCATTTGGATTTGCATTCGCAATACAGCCTTGACGACCGACCACCCAGACAAGCCCATTAAAAACCAGAGAACGCAAAAGCAGATCCATTTTCTGGCCCCTTATCCCGTACCAGAAACACTTTTCGCATCCTTGTCAGTGTTGAGCATATGGACAAGTGCATCAAGAAAAAGGCAAATCATCATAATTTCTAACTCTGCTTTGGTACTGGCTTTGACTGCGCCTTTGCCTTTGGCTTTGGTTCCGGCTGCATTTGCTAATGAAATTCCAAATAATCAATAGGCGTGCGCCAGACCTTCCGATACAGCCAGCATGAGCAGATAAACTGCAGAGCTCTCTCCCGTTTTCCTCTTGTTTTTCAACTGGCACTAGTTGATAACAAAAAAAGGAAAATCGTACTATTTTTGCCAGGCAATCGCAACGCATGGCAAAAGCAGAAGCAACAAAACAAAAACAACCCGCGTGCAAACAATAAACATGCAGTGAGAGTGCAATTGTTGATTTGTCTTGCACAAACACAAAGATTTACATTACGTTTCGCATAGGCACATACCAATCTGAAACTCATTTCATTGACCGCAAATTGAAGTCGATTGCCCAAGATGAAGCAGAACGAGTGGTACAATGCACGTTTTAGGATTTTGGTACTTAATTAGTGATATTGGATATTTTGCTTGAAAGCTATTTATGCTGTGCATAACATATATCTTTGAATGTTATGAAAATACAATCAATTTTCGTTAGCAACTGCTTTACTTTCTCATCTCTTTGTGCCATTTATCCCAGTTCAACTGTAAAGCTCTCTGACAAGTTCTCATAGTGCAGTGCATGCCAAGAAGCTCCATTGTTCAGCAGTAAGTTTCTATCGAAGTTAAGTTTCTATTGAACATAGTATACTATATATATAGCATGGTACATACTATGCTTTCGCAGCTCTTTTTTCTCGCATTTTTGTTTGCTTTTTGACGCATGCCAAAAAAGAATTCGAATATCCAAAGGGTGCGTGTATCCATAAATGGTCAAAAGAGGCAATACCTAATGCATACTTTGTACTAACATTTTATATATGTACATACATATATACTTATTTCAAACCAATCTTGCGTGACATTTTATACTAAAAAGTAAATCAAACTTTTACACAGAATATCATTCAGTCGAACCTTTCACGCTATTGGACTTTTACTTTAAATTGTAGTTTATGGAAAAGCGTTTGGAATTGTCTTTGGGCAGCCAAGCGCCCAACTGGGTTGTTAGCATCTTGTGCATTTCCAAATACACATAACATCAAGCATGACAATTGTGTCGCTTGTTGACAATTTTCTGCCCTTTTTTGCTCTTTGTTGAACAGTTTATTGTTTTGTTTGTGTCGCTCACAATTTGGTGTTATTTTTATGTATATTGTCACACTATCAAATGCAAGTTGTCTTTGTTTCACTCTCTCTCTCTCTCTCTCTCTCTCTCTCTATTTGTATTCGCAACTGTCTTAACAGTTATCACTCTCTTACCCTCCACTATTCTTCTTTCTATGTGGCGTCTATGGTCAAAGATACATTTGAACGTCAAAAACAGAGATGAACTCGAGTTAAGAGAAAAACATATTTAAAGAGGCAAATTGCTGCTGAAATGGCATCGTAAAAGATAAGCGTTAGATAGCTACGAAGGTGATAAACGGTTAGCAATTGCAATAAATTATAAAATAAACTATGTACAGAATTTAATGATGCTTGGAAAGAGCAGAACAGCAGAATATCCTGACAATAAATATGTCAAGTCGTAAAATATATTTGTTTTTTTTTAAACAAATATACACTATCGTTAGCCTACCATTAAAATTCGAATTGCGAATTGTTTTTTGTGTTATTATTTATTTGGGTACGAACTTAAATTTTATTATCTTTTCAATTTTGAAGCAAATATCTTTGCTGCAGCTCAAATAACATTTAAATATGCAAACACTTATTGCCAATGTAATATTCCTGTAGGTTTTTTTGTCTGACTGTTGATAAGACTTTTGAAATGATTACATCAATGAGAATATTAAATAGCTTACTTTACATTCAAAAATACAAATAGTACATGTAAATATTTAAATGGCAATACTGAAAAGATTATTTAATTTTAACCTTTCGTAATTTTTGATTTATTTTTGTCACGTTTTTAATTGTTTTATTATTTATGCAGACAGCATTATTGTAATAAAAGCTTATTAACTGACGCCTATATAAAATTGAAATGTTTATTTAAAAATCTATTCCAACTTTAAAAATTGTTATATTTATTAATAATAATTCGTAATCATAGTTTCGTTCATAGTGTTATCTTTCTTATGAATGAATTTTATAAACATTTATATTTAAACCACTTGCATCAATGGCATAAGCTTATTAGGTTTAAGTTGTTGTTCAATTTAATGGATATCTTGTGAACCGTCTTCCTGTTTTTCTTTTTATTTTTTTCAAAATCACAATGGAATTTAATTCGATAATGTGATGATATTTTTGTTTTATTTCCAGTGGAATTTTTTCATAAATAATTCCATTTGTGTTGTTCTTTCGGCTTTATTTGTGTGATATTCGTATATATTCACAACATGCATACTACCATCAAAAGTCTTTCACTGGTTATATCTTTGGCTTTATGCTCTACGATCTGGCAACACACTTTAAGATTACATCTTATGCATTTATTTCTGAACTAAGCCTGTCGGAGTATATCAAATAGGGTGTGAAATAAGCCACTGCAACAGCAGAATGACTCATATACAAGCTTAAAGTACAATATCTAACTCTAGAGTAAACATTCTGGTGTCTGAATCAACTCAGATTTCAACGGCTCCTTATGGAAACACTTTCATCTCTGCGCTATAAATACAATCGTCTCTAGCGGCATACCTGAAGCCCGCTCTTATAAGTCCGTGTGCAGCACGGGCGGCTTACAGTTCGTCTCCGCATTCACAACGAGCAGAGCAGCATTCGGGGGAGACATCACTTGGACTGCTGCTGTTGCCGCTAAAATTGGCTGTATGGAGGTGACGGCATCATTGCCCGCTGTGGTTGTCGTTGTGGTTGTTGTCATGGGTGCATTGTTATTTCTGGCTGTGGCTAGTGCCTTCCTCTTGCTGTTTTTGCTGTTCTTGCTGTTGGCAGCGTTAGCATTGCCACCAATTAAGCGCTCCGACTGGCGGCCCTTGCCGAACTTGGGAAAGAAACTGTTCTCCAGCTGCAGCTGGGCATTGACATCCTTACGCGCTGCACAGGTGCACGCCTTCATGAAGCTCTTCTTAAAGTTATCACTGAGAAATGCATAGAGTATGGGATTCATTGCCGAATTGGAGTACGAAAGGCATCCGCAGGCCAGAAACACAGCCAGCTGCAGGCGTGAGTTGCAGCCAGGGGTTGAATTAATCAAGGCCACCTGCGATATCCAATGGGGCAGCCAGCACATAATGTACACGGTGATAACTGTGAGCACCAGTTTGGTCACCTTACGATGCGATCGCTTTTTTTCCTTGCTTTTGTGCTTGGGTCCCACGGTGTGTAGCTTGCGTATGACCAGGCAGTAAAAGATCATTATAAAGATCAGAGGCGTCGCAAAGCCCAGCACAAGCGAATACAATATGAACACAGAGTCCGATTGTGCCTCGGGCCATTCAATGCTGCAGGAGACGTGACCCGGCTCGGACTCCACAGTGCTGGCAAACAAAATAACTGGCAGCATCAAAAGCACCGATGTGGTCCAGGCCACGGCAGAGACCAATTTCGAGACGAACGGTGTGCGGTATCGTGGCGATGATATCGGATGGCAAACAGCTATATAACGATCCGCAGACATGATCAGCAAAAATATAGACGAGGTGAACTGCGTCACCGAAGTGCTCACCAAGTACGCCTTGCACATATAGTTGCCAAAGGGCCAATTGCCCACCTGCATAGTGTATAGCAGAAAGGGAATGCCAATCAAAAAGCACTCGTCAGCTATAGCCAAATTGAGTATATAGATATTGGTCACTGTCTGCATTTTAGAGAAGCGCAGAACTACATAGATGACCAACGTGTTGCCGAAAAGACCTATAATGCAAACAAGTGCATATAGTATCATGGAGATGAGCTTAAGGCCAAAGTTTCCATCTCTACTGCATCCTTGCATTTCAATGTAGCCATCGCTGCCGTTGACCAACTCTGCTCCAGCGTCTCCAGCACTAGCAAAACCCACTGGCAATGTACCATTGAAGCCAGGTGGAAATATGAAACCGTTGCCACTGCCGCCATTCAACATATTGGCATTCATGTGTTTATAGTAGTCGGAAATTTCCAAAACTGAACTAAAGTCAACGTCGAGTTTGACATCGCTGGATTTGCTGCCAATGGGCAGCATTGGATGTGTTGTTGATGTGGCTGCTGATGTGCCGTTGGCCAATTTCGACGTCGGCATCGAGGTTGAAGTCGCTGTCAACTGCTCTGTGGGCGTTATTAAGCTCGTTAGTGTCAGCGATGTCAGCACAAATAACAGGATGCTACAGCCGCCATGGACATGGTCGGTGTGACAGCTGCGGTTAGCGGCACCATTTGGTTGTGAGTAGCCTTTCATGTTTGTTATGCGGCTTGTTGCTGCTGCTACTGCTGCCTCTACTAATCCTCCTCTGCTCCAGCTCCTGCTCCAGCTCCTCCTGCCTCTGCGTTTGCAACTGCCGATTGCGTTATGTGCGTCTGGTTAATTTTCAATCCCGGATAACGCCCATTTGCTGATGCCTGCTGCTGAAATTCAAATATTTTGATATGTTTTCCATAGTTGATGCGTGGGTGGGTTTATTGTGGGAGGATGTCGAGACCACACAGCAGTCAGTCACATAATTCCAAATCTAAAATGATAGTCAAAAGATGAAAGCACGTTATTATTTATTATGTAATCGCATTATACTTGTGTTTCCGAACTAATTAGCTTAGATTGATAGTCAAAACACAAACTGGTACTCAAAACAGTCCATATTCCTGAGCAGCAATAAGTTTTATGCAGAATATAATCCAATAGCAGGTTCTAATCTCATTTGCTAGCTTAAGTTAAGTTTAGTGAAGATTAAAAATAAATCTATCAGAGCTTTAAGTTGATGAATAATAAATTTTTTAATTCAGATTTGTTGCATAGAGAATTCTTACACTTAGAGCTTATAATATGTATATAAACAATGTAACAATGGCAACAAAGAAATACAATGAACATTTACTTATTTATTTAATAAGCTTTTTGTACTTTAAGGAAACTTACTTTGTTGATGGCAAAAATATATATTTTTTTCAGTTCACGGCTTAATACAAACATATGGAACAATAATCAATTGTTATCAGTAATATTTTGAATAAATAAATAAATACCTCTTAAGATGTGTGTAAACTTATGGTTAAATATAAATAAAGCTTACAAATTAACAGATTAAAAGTTAAGAACGAAAACGTGCTTTAAATTAGCAAAACTGAATAAATTTGTTGTATAAATTTCCCAAACGGCAAACGTCTTCCAGTTCATAAAAAACAAATACGTTTGCATCGCTTTAAATGTAACGATTAATCGATACATGCTACTTAATGGCTTCGTAATTATTTCAATTAGTATTTAAATTTTCAGCGCAAGCAACAAATTTTTTTTTTTGCATAGGCGCATCATGCCATGTTAGAAAATAAAATTAATCATAAAATGCCTTGACAAATAGAATATATAAATGGAATGCTGAGCAAAATTTTTTTACTTTGTCCAACCAAAAATTGCCCACAAATTTATATAACACATTAATCAGTCTAACATAATCTAAATCTAATCGAATCTCCTCCTACAGATAGCCAAGTTTTTGTTGGGGCTTAAATATTAGATTGCCACAAGCCAAAAGTTGAATAGGTCAAGGCAAAAAATGTTAAAATTATCGTAGTCTGCACTCAATAGTTTGGCCCAATAAATACATTTCTCTAATCCCCTGTTACTTAAGAGTCATGAGTTGCAGGAAATATATGTGCTGCTGTACTTCTACATAGGAAGGTCGACATTTGCGATTAATGACAAAAACCTCAGTCCTAGCAACTGCCCGGCTCGTATTAACCAGCTCAGCCCCCAATTAGCGCTTTAATCACTGGTTGTGCCATCATTTAATAGTGACCGACTTTTTCGAATCGACATCGACATCAACTGCCACATGACTGAGTGCGCAACGGACTGTCAGCCTTACCTTGATTAGCAAACTGTTAATCAGACATGGTGCCAAGCAGCCAAAAAGCTTGACGATAACGGCTACTAGCCTTTAGCCACAAAATAGAGTCAGTAATCAATTGCTACACATGTTAGAGCCAATGACGCGAACACCACAAAGGCCATAAAACGCACAATTGCCGTGACAGCCCTGACTGAGGTTGCCAGTGTGCGGTGCATGTCAGTTCGAGTTGCATTATTAGCGAAACATAAGCCCACTTTAACAACCTCGTACAGGTTAGACCTATGACAGCATAGAGATTATTTCTTTGCTGACTGGTTATGCAAAACTCCACCCAAAGTTTGCATACAAATCGTATTAACTGAATATATTTTTAGTTACATTGCATATAAAAAAAGGGTGAATTTTAAATATCTGTGATAAGGGATACACTACAAAAGACTTCTAAGCATCAACTAAGCATCAATAAAATAATAAGAAGCTTAAGACAAAGAGTTGTAAAAAGTGTTCATCGAATGGAGAGAAACACCAGAGATATATTGAAGTTATGTCAAGCTACTTTTTATTATCATAAACATTAAGTACGAGAAACTCATTTTATCAATAAATAATAGGAAACTAACGGAAATTGAAATGTTGTTTATTTTTAACTATTAATTTGTATGTCCATTCATACGCTTTTATATAAAACGAGCTTCATTGTCGCTTAAATACAATGGCTGTATTTATTTGTACAAGAGATTTGACACTTTGACCTGTGATGCATTTCATTATATTAGCACACTCTGCTTTATTAAAATTGTGTTTTGTGTTGTGCAACAATTTGGAGTTGTTGTAGAATGACGCCCTAAGCGGCTTATGTAAACTAATTTATTGGTAAAAGTAGCAAAAGTCACTCACACATTTCAAATACTTTTCGGTTTTGAAAGCCACAGGGAATTAGTGTTACATTTGTGGTGTTATCAACTTTTTTTTATGTATAATTAAATAGCTTAATTGAATGAGTTGGTCCTTTCAGCATATTTAATCGTATATGTGATATGCGAAAATATAAAAAGTTAAAAAATTCTTTTTACTATTTTATTTAAAAATAATACACTGGAATGTATGTAACTTAAATTCGCTGAAAACATGTTTGAGTTGTTGTTTTATTTAAATGCTTTAAGGCATGTGGGCAATTAATGAAGCAATGCTTTTGTTTATTTTAAATTTCTTTATTATTTTGAGGTGGTTTGTGATTAATGTTTCGCTTGTATTTGTGTCCAAAAAAATAAAATAACAATCAAATTAACACAACACAATGTTTGTATTGGCCTCTCAAGTTCCTTGGCTAGTCCAAGACAAGGACTTAAGCTAAGTAAGTGTCTTGAAGTTTACTTGCGAGCTCTTTAAATTCAACACGCGCAAATTTGCGGCTCTCGAGATTACATCGGACAGGGACAGGGCTTTCGTCTAGACACTGATTTCAGTTGGTTCGTAGCCGAAATATATTTATTGCCTAAATGCTTGGCGAAGGCGTGCAAACGAGACGTTCGGGGTAGAGACACGTTGTTGACGCTAACATTAAGCGCTGCTTAAAGCTCGCAGGGCTCATCGTCTTTAATGGCAATTCATAGAGATAACTTAAAGCGAACTCTCCTAGGCACTGGTCTTTTTCCCCCCAGCTTATTGATATCATCGCACAAAGGATAGAATCGATAAAAGAGCAGTGTTGTTGTCTGTGGTTGCCAACGGCATAAATCAAATTACATAGGGAAGAGCATATAGATGTTTCCAACTAACGCATACTCTGTAGCCGAAAATATTTACATTGCTTAAATTGAGGATAAAAACTTGGGCATGCCCGAATAAACACATTAAAATGGCATTACAAAGAGTAAAATTACCTGTGTGCCTCTTGTTTGTCACATATATTGGCATATATAGGAATTTTATGTCGCACACAAGCAAGCATACACATGGACCACAAAAAAATCAACTTGTAAATGTTCAGCAAAATTTGGTTATCATGTAAACCTTTTTAATACTCTGCACTAACAGAGCTTACTTAATAGGGTATAAAGATTTTTTTTTCAATTGTGTAGGACATTTAGTAAAAATCTTATTCTCAACAAAAGTCTACCTATTTTCAACATCTAATGTAAGCTTGAAAATTTAGTAAATCAAAAATAAAACTAAACGTGCTCATTAGCCGAACATGCTTGTCTTTTTTTCTTTTTCAGTTTGTATACCAACTTTAGCAAATCCCTGTGGATGTGCTCTACTGTTGAGCTTGTGATGACTTTTTTCAAACACTGTTACATGAATTTTAGTCAGGAATCGGGTTGACGACAAAATATAAAAGTTTGATGTTTACACATCACTGCTTTGATTGTTGTAAAGTTAGCCAAACAATATAGGTTCGTAACTTCTAAGTTGAGATACAAATAATAAATAACGTTAAACAAAATCTAATTAAAATTTATATATTTTATTTAAGCATTTGAAATGGTCATCTTGCTTAATATTATAATTTATAAACTTTAAAAAAAATAATTTAACCTTTCCATTTTTTTTTATTAAAATTTCTATAAATTTTGATATTGTGTTCGTAATATCGTAATATTTCGTTTGAAATTTTACACAAGTGATTTGGTTTTTTTTTTTTTTGTTAGGTATTTTGCAGCAACGTCGCCGCCAGTGTATACCTGTGAAAACCGTAAATGGTTGAGTATGGGTCTGTTTTCACCAGAAAGGAACAAGGCAGATACACAAAGTAAACAGGGATTTGTCATGTGGGCGGTTATTTGCGAGCCGATGGGCTAGAAAAATCTGCATGAAACACAGCAACAATGGCTGCCCAAAGCAGTTGTTTGCGTACATGTTTATAAAAAAAAAAACAAAAAAAATAAAATATTTAATTCCAATTTAGAATACTCGTTGCTTTCACGAATCTCAATTATGCCGTTTCCAAAATGTTGTGAAAAATTATTTTGTCTCACGCTGCGCAGCTGCAAGGTCATTGAAATATGTTTAAACAACATTGAGACAATTTGCTTTTGTATTTTTTGATGATTTTTTGTTATTTTATTTGCTCCAGGGACTCACTCAAAAAACAGCTAAAATACCAAGCAAAATATGAGTTATAATGTGTTCGGCTATAAAGCGACGGCAACTGGAAGCTCTTGGGGCTATAAAATATCCTCTGGGCTTGGGATCGCGTCCGTATCTTAGCTTAGGTCTGGCCCTGAAGTGGACCAAGGACTGGGTATGGGTGTGCAAAGTAAATGGACTTTAGCTTGACTAAGTAATACGTAGGAGATTGTTACTTTTTGTGAAAATTTGCATAACAAAGCATGAGGGATGGGATCTGGAGTATTGTACTAGTTGTGTATTTTTTTTATGCGCGCCTGTCAGCATAAAAATTGAATAATGAAAATTGGATTCCAGCCTAAACAAAAACGACAACGTTAAACAAATGCCTTTCATTGAGTAACGAGACCAGAGACCAGAACTCTATAAGCAAAGTAAAGCGAAACAAAATATCAAGCACTTGACTTGATTACCACAAGGAAAACACGTGTGGCTTGGCGGAACATAAATTCAAACACCTGTTGAGGTAAGATTGGAGACAGACAGAAAAATCGGCTAGAGACGATGGATAGTGGGGGTGGCTCATGTGCTATATGTACTGCCTTGGATGGCGCCTTATTAATATTAATGAGCGTATGGGGTGGGCAAATGCCAAATGCTGACATCACTGCCAACATCATTAGGACGTGCGAAAATAAATATTTAATTATTTATAAATCATGACCTGACCAACGACGACGACAACGCCGCCAATGACAAGGACAACAACGATGTCGCTATTGAAGTCGATGTCGAGATGGCACAAATAAATGGCATAGATAAATAAATAAATTTTTAAGATCCGTTAGACAAAAGAGAAATAATTGTTGACTACTTAAAAATTAAGCACAGCTCTTATCAAACGAATTTAAATGCCTTAAATTGGTTACATTGTTTCTTGGTTACTTTGAGCTGCGTAAATATTTAAAAATACAAATGGAGGTAATTGTTGATTTTTCTGTATTTATATTTTACTGTTTAATATCATACATCAGCAGAAAAGTTAAAAAAACACAAGGGCAGGAAAACCGTTACTGGGTGTGAAAGGATAATAAAACGCTTGAAATATATGTACATACAAATGAGCTAAAATTGACAAGCTTGCCGGCCTTGGCTTCGGCTGGCTGTAAAATATGATTCTACACAGGGCAATAAAATATTTGACATATATTTATTATTTTTATTGGGTACAAGTTGAAGTTCTTTCAAGCGAAGACTCGGCCGCTCCTTTGACCGAGAAAGCATAACTTGATAGTGCGATAAATGGACACTGTCTACATATATATATACTGAATTTTGTTTTGTGATTGCGTCACTTTGAAATACCCTATCAAACTAAAAATTTATAGGTAAGGTAAAGCCTGAAACAAACTTTCTAGATATCTTTTAATTGATTAACACATTTTTGTTTTTAATTTGTACATCAATGTTTTCGTGTTAAATACAGTTAGTTTTTTTTTTTTGTAACTTAAAAGGGTATTGAAGAATAAAAAAAGAGAGAAAATTCCAACTATAACCAAGACCAATATGCAAACCATCAAATAAGTTGATCAATTTACAAATACATGTTAGCCAAGTGAAGCTTAAGTGAAACATGACCCATGACTGCAATAAAAATGATAGGAGGCTCTTTCGGTACGCATGATATGGCTCATAAATTGGCAATGAAAACATGAGCCAGTTAGCATCTGAATAACGATTGACATCAAGAGACATAAAAGTATCAGAAGCTTACAAATCAATATTCAATTTTTATAGGTTTTTTTTATACCTCAATTTAACCCTCTTTTTTTATCCGATAGTTTGGTTTACTGCTCTCCCAGAATGCTCACAAGTACTACATCTAATTTTGTATAAAAAGGCAAAGTAACAGATACCAATTAAAAAAAAAACACCAACAAATCATTTTGCTATCGATTGTTTAACAAGCTTTATTCAAGATTTTTGTACTTGGGAAACAAGTTTGTTTAGCAACACTCTAAATTATAGTTGTTTTTTTTCTCTTCTATTTCCGTCGCTTGAATCTAACAACTTTTCAATTAGTCACCCGACTGAACAATTAAATTTACTCAGTCCTTGCTTTTTGCTTCCTTCTTCAATTTTTTGTTCCCCTCCATGCCAGGTTCCAGACATTTATCTTACTCGATTGTCCGCTGTACTTGCCCGATTTCTCTCCATACGGATACTTTTTGTCGCCGCACTGGCAATAAAATAAGAAACCTGGCAACAATGCTGGGGCAGAAAGCAAGCTCGTCGACAAACTTGTCGTATTTCACTTTGAAGCCAAGTTTTGCTATCAATAAATATTCTGCGAACCAAACACTTGTTGCCTGCCTAAAAGCCTGGCCAAGAACATCGCCAGTGAGTTGAGTGGAGTATTTTTTAATGATTACACTAGCACACACACAAAAAAAGGGTTGGTTATGTATTTACTGGATAACTTTGTAAGATGACTTAGTTTGTTATTTGATAGTGATTTATATTAACTGCGCTTTCTTGTGAATTCAAGTATTTTTAGTGATGTTTGATGCATGTTAGATAAACATTACAAAATTCGATTCAATGGGTCATAGAATTAAAAAGTCCGATTAAAGTAATTAATTAAAAATGTTATGTTTTTACAAATGTTGGGACCATATGATGGAAAACAGAAATATTTTTTTAAGCTAATTAAAATGCTGTCGTTACTTCTTGTTAATGTTTATGTTCGTCTCAATTGTTGACTGCTTTACAATTAGTTACTATTAATTTTACTCAGTCCTTAACTCTATATCCTGGTAACTACCTGAAAGCTCTTAATGTTGCCTTCAGTTGCACATATTCCTATATTTCCCTCATCAAATTGGCATGAAGGTTAAGAGTAGAATGAGTGCATTGCTCTTCATTTTGATGATGGCAATTATGTAATGAAATTTCCACAAAAATGCACTTGCAACCACACAGTGTGTGTGTGTATGTGTTTATTCAATTTGTCATCTAACATATTTGATTACAAAGAATAGACCCTGTTTTGATGAACATACACGATTGCTGCCCGTTGCTTTCGATTGGTTTATGAAAATTTCAGAAATGCTATTATTATAAGTGTCAACAGCTCATATTAATGATAATGACATAGCTATGGTATTAAAATTTAATACATTACTACTACCACATTTTTCTTACAGGATTTATGGCTATGGCCAATGGCCTGCCATTGTATCTGTAGTTCAACTGTTTTTGGTATCTTACCTAAATTATCAAAACCCCAAAATAAAATCTTTTTTGTTTATTTATGTAGGTTTTTTTATGGCTGGCCACTTAACCTTTTCTTTGGATAATTTCTGGTTGCAATTTCAATTAAAATCAGCGGGGTTTGGTTTCAAGGGTCTTCGTCGAACTTTCGCAATGTTAACAGCAAACTTTTGATAGCTAGTCTGCCTTGAAAATTGTTAATCAAATTCAAAGAGCAGTTAAGCTAAAGATTTCAATAAAAGCAGCAAAAGGTAAATGGAAATGAGCCACTTATGAGCTGCTCTTTCTTTTTTTCTCTTTCTGTTGCTTCTGCTCCTTCTTTTATTTGCATTTTGCTTCAATTGCAAACTTTGCCGCCGCTCATTTGCCTCTTACCAAAAACAAGTTGGCGGGCCCATCCACAGCGTGCTACGTGCTGCGTGCAACTTATAGGCAACTTCGAGAAATTGTAATAGTTTTCAAGACCATTGTGCGCATAAATTAGTTTTTAGTTTCGTCGATTTTCGCTGATGGCTTTCAGTTTGAAATTACCTGTGTTGGGAGACCTTATATATTGTGAATATTTTTTTTATGACTTTTGCCAACTTTAATGAAAACTTTTTTATTACCAAAAGGTTTCTTTGTGTACATTTGTTTTCACTTTTAGTAGATAAAATATTCGTTAATTGAAAAAGGCCATTAGTTGAATTGCGAAACAAAAAAATAATAACCCAAAATATCAATATAAAACATTTATTTTTGCATATCACAACAATTAATCAATTCACAAACAAAGTTCGCCAAAATATCAAAGCTATAGGTGTGTGTGTGTATGTGTTTGTGAGAGTGTGTTGCTGATAACAATGTCGATTTAATTACATTTTATTGACTTTGCTTTTGCTACTCGAATGCCAGCTATCAAAGTTTGTTAGGCCGTCGACTGCACGTCATTATTATAAGTTCTTATCTGACATTAGGCGCACATTATGCCCCAAAATACACATAGATATAGATACGTGACCGCAGTGTTGTTGTTACTGTCGCACACATTGATGTAATTTAATTACGTTGCTACACAAAAGAGTATTTATTTGGTTTTTTAGAAAAATATTTTGGCTTTTACCAAATAACTGAAACAGGGAATTAAGTTATTTGAAATTTTGTCCATTTTGTGTAAATAACAATATTTCTATGCTGCTATTGCCATATTGTTCCACACACACACACATACCCACAGACCAATGATGAATGCACATGAACATCGAAGAGAGACGCAAACGCACACAATACATGCATACCCTTCAGTACAAACAAATTATGTAATTACTTTTAATTATCAGCATTGAGTTAGTTTGCGGTTTTCTGCGTCTTTTCACCCCAGGCAATTTCTCGACAATTCTATTTAACTACTTTAGTCAAGCCGGCATATTCTATTCTACTTTTCTTTGAAGTGTTTATTAATTTCACTTGTCTCTTGTGCTTGCCGCCCTTTTTTGTGGTTTCGGTCGGACGGTTGCCCCTAAAGCACTTTGCCCCAAAAAGTATGCAGCGCTTTATCATAAAGGCACTCAAAAAAAAGGCAGCTGAGTGAAAGGGAGTTTACCCATTGAACTTTACGCTTTTGACAAATTCAACATGCTAGCAGAGTTAAAAAATCGTTTTGGGTATTTTGTACTTTATCATAGAACACACGCACTGAATCCCACATAGAACAAACTGAAGCTAACCTTGAGTTGAGCACAATGTTAATTTTAGCGCCTTACAGGCTATTTAATTTGCAGCTTACTTTGCAGTTTGATTATGAAAATACGTTATAACCTCATTTTCTTAACAAAACTAGATAAATACATTTTTTTTTTAATGTGTACTTAAAAAAAAGGTTAATATACGAAATCATTTTTTTTCCACTGTATTACTATTGGCATTGAATTACAAACGCAAACAAAAATCCTTGAAGTTAAGACTGCGTGGGTTATTGTCTTGGAGCTTTCTCCCTCTATAAGCCATATAAATTTCCGGCAGTTTCATTTTACCGCTTCGCATAAATTTGACACTGTTCTTTATTTTTGTTTGTTTGGCCAACAGCTTTGGGGTTTTAATACACACTCAACAACTGAGTTCACGTTTAAGCTGATTTATTGTGCTCCCAAAATAAAAAATATTTACCTCTCTTCTTTCTCTCGATTTAGTTGTGATTTTAATTGGCCTTTTGTATATATGCCGTGGGTTATTTATCTCATTTAAAATGTTGTATGTAGTTTCTATAAATTTTGTTGTTTGTTTTTTATTTTTTCTGTGGTTTTATACACAAACCGCTTTGGCTGCTGCATTGTTTTTTAAATTGTTTGCTTAAACAAATAATGTGTTTGTAAGCTCATTGAGTTGTTGGTTTTATTTCGCTTTTATTTTCACATGGCCACCGACAAATTTTCCGCAGTTTAAATCAATTTTAGCTTAAATCTATTATTTATTTATTTGTAATGATTGCACGCACATTTAAGACATAACTGTGTTCAACCGACTGTAAGTCACAACACATAACAATTTATGCGACTATCTCCGTACAATGATTGTGACTCAAGTTGAATAAAAAGCTTTTGCCGAGCTGCCTTGGCACACGTGCGCAGCGCTTTGTTGACAGGCAACGACTGAAGCCGCTAAAGAAGCCGATGGCCCTAACATCATCTGTGTGCGCGCCTGTGTTGTTGTCAATGCTCATGACGATAATTATGATGTTTACGATGATGGTAATGATGCTCCGCCAGGCCCACGCCGAACAGCTGTTTGCATTGTGTGCGTATGTAGTATGGCGCTAGCACAACCACAGACAGAGCGAGACAGAGACAGAGACAGACAGAAAGAAAGTGAGCGAAACAGAGAGGCCAAGAGACTTCGGGATTGTTTTATCAAACAACCGAAGCAAAAGCGTTTCGGAGTCGTTCGCTTCCAGTGCTGTTAAAGTTATCCATAACATCAGCTGTCTATGTAGGTGGCCGCTGTTAATTGAATAATTGTAAGAAACAAATGTTACGATTAAAATTAATGCGAAGAGGGCGAATATTTATTTAATAATGTTATTATAATTATTTTTTAATACCTAATCGACAATTGGTATGTGATGTGGCCTCTGATGTTCGCCGCTGTTCGCTTTTATGTCTGCTGCGCATTTGTTTATAAACAAATTATGCGAGTTTGTTTGTTTGCTTGCTTCTTTGTTTATGGGCATAGCATTTGCATTTTCTTTGGCAAATATAAGCAAGCAGCAGCCACAACAAAAGCAATCAAAACCAATTATTGGTAATAAATCAGCCATCGATTTATGAATGTGTCAATGGATATCTAAATACATTTGTGACGTCAAAAGGCTAAAATCGCCCAGCCATTGTTCTCATCTATGTCGATATACCTCAATGATACTGTGCAAGTCTGTGTGGGTGGGTGTTACTGAGAGTGTGTGTGTAAGTTGATTTTGTAAATAATTAGCCATAAGCCATTTGGATACGGCATATGTGCCGTATGCTTAATATTTCAATTGCAATGATGATTTTTCCACTAACAATACTATAATGATGATGATGATGATGATGATAATCGAAAATAAACAAGTGGCTATTAAATAAATATCAATTATGAGATTTATTAATATCAAATATGCAATTTATTTATGTTATTTATTTAATGAAAATATATATCTATTTTTCCTTAGATATTTGATTTAATGTAAATATAAAAACAAAAATTCGATTTCACTTTGATGTTGGCTAAAGCTTTTACCTTTGGCTCCACATACATATCTGTTACTGTACAAATATTTCAGGCAGCACCAGTCACTGTTTATTATTGCAGTTAATTTTAAGAGCCACTTTGGCCTTTCCTTGTCATACATTTTTTATTTAAGCGCAGTTAACATACTTAAGCACATTGCTCGGCTGAAGACAGCATGAAAAAAGTGCATTAAAAAGCACAGACACGCGCATCCTGCATCACACTCTTTAAATAGCTGGTTAACTGCACTGGCAAAAGCCATTTGTCTAAATACTCGTGTATAAGCCAAAGGGTCAACTAAACTGAACATTTGAGTTATGACAAGTTGACTTAAAGATTGTTGCATGATTGACAAAAGTGAATAAATTCCAATGGATTACAAAATAATCTACCCCAAAGGCTGGTTTGACTTGATTTAAAACTGTCACAACTGTGACAACAAAGCGAGCTTAACATTGCAATTTATATTCGAGTTGATAATTTTGAATATTGCCTAAAGCTATATTAAAAATTACTTACGAAACAAGGCACCTAAGCATAGAGTATCCATTTCGTCACATAATATTTCAGCCTTGCTGCTCACTTGCTCTTGTTTTCATTTACAATGTTAACAGCATAATAAAGTGTAAGCTGCGAATATTGTTGTCCATGTTGTTTGGCTTGGCATACGGATAAATTGCGACATGTAACACGTTCGAGTGAAACACAACGTCACGATTGCACCTCTGTCATCCTGCTGGTAGGCAAACAAACCAGAGCAAACGAGCCAGGCCACCAAGCCGCTCTTGCCACTTGACGCTCCCTGAAGGGGCGTCGTGCATGCGGTGTGTGTTAAGTGCCAGGACGCATAGAGCGGGTGTAAGGACGGTGGCGCTCTTAATAAAAAGCAAATTAGCTGAAGCACATTAAGTTGATGCGTTTAAAAGTTGCAGCTACAATATCAACATGGACAGCCATCCCAATGCGGTTAAAAAGTTTTTGGGAAGTGTCTGTCTATGGCGCGTTTGACATCAATTTTATGCCCAGCTATAAAATGCGTAAGCCAAAATATCTCTAGCATGAAAATGCAGACATAAATGCTGCCCAAAAGGAGTTTTGTGAAACAGTTAAAGAGCTTTAAGATAGAAGCCATTGCCTTTCATGTTTTGTACTCCCACTTTTAGCGGTACTCACAGTGAATAACTGCATTTTGGGTTCCTTTCAGGCTTAAGTGCAGCTTTTCCTTCCTGTCATTTGCATTCAAGTGTCAAATTTACTTTGTTCAGCCGCTTTTCGGCTTTGTGTTTAACTTATGCGCGTATTAAGTATAAATTGCTTGCTCCATTAATTCATTTTAAATTACACGCCATTTTTGTTTAATGTATGCTTAATGCAAATACGGTGGAGGTTATGCAATCCTCACACCATTGTAACACACCCAGCTTCAGGCACTACGTCACAAGCACGTCAACTTTGTGCAAAATCAGGCGATGAAATGTGTTTTAAATGACTTCCGTCGTTGATTTTTTTGTTGCTCTTTGATTCAGCAATAATCGGTAGCAGCAACAGCGGCACCAGCATTGGCCCTGAGGGCGTGGCATGTGGCATTAACTATGCAAATTTGTGGCCTCATTAAATGTGCTTTAATTAATATTCGTTAAATAAATGCAACAATGTGCTTATTAACATTTAATTGGAAGGCATAAACATTAAAGAAGGTTCAGTTAATGTTTAAAGCAACTTAATTGTTTATTATGCCACAGAAAATCACTTAAAACGGGGTCATCTTCTTGTTAAGTTAGGTTTTAATTCGATTTATTGCGTAATATAATTATTTTGTGTTGCGTTAAATGATTACAGCGTAATAAGCTACAACAGTTCAATACGTTGATATTGAAGTAATAAAGGATTAACGGAAACTCGAATTAAAAGCAGAGCAGTGAGTAATTTTTTTCCATTGTTCCTCCATTTCTATAGCTGTCGTTAGGCAAATTCAACGTGCTGCAACTATTCGACTAGTTTGTTTGCCTTATGTGAGCAAAATCTGTGTAAGAAATCACGTAATTTATTTACATATTTATGGCAGTGAGGGTCGAGAGCACATCCATAACTAAACCAGACAGAAGGAGCAAGGGGACTGCTCTCAAGTGGCGTGTAAGCAGCAAATGATGCTCACAAGTGCTGGGGCCTCGGATGTTTAGTGCTGCTGAAGCGTTTAAGACGGACGAGTGACGAGTGAGTTCACCAAAGACTTGCACTATGACTAACTGAAAGTTGTCTACTTCATACCAAGTAACAGTCTGGGGAAGCGTGTTTGAGTATGGGTGTGTGTGTGAAACGGTTGCTGCAATTATATGTGCAAATGTCAAGTATTTGACGCACTTAAATGCTCAATTTTATGGGCAGCAATTGAACGGCATTTGAGCGCGTAAAGCCAGTACTAAAGTTACCCCTAGCTGCAAGCCTACTAAGCTACGTGGCTCCTGCTGCTAGCTAAACCCCAGCACTAACCCAATGACCCACATATAAACACACACACACACACGCACACATAAGCACACACACGTATAGACGTACAAAAGCATTGCATTAACCAGTCAAAGCAAACCAATGTACAATTAACCCAATTGCAAAGTGTTGTCAACATGCCGCTGGAAACGCGGGCGTATACGTAACGTACACCTTAAAAAAAAAGTACCTTAAACTCTCTTTATAACGATAGATCATATTAGTTAACTGACACTGAAATGATAGGCAGCATATGGAAAAATGAAATAAACTTAAGCTCAAATTTTCGCACAGTGTGTAAATGGCAACGCATATAAATGATGTAGAAGTGTGGTGTGTCTATGTAATTGAGTGTGTGTAACATTTCCTGCTTTTGTTAAACAGTTTCCGCTACCATGGGTTTTTTGCCACACAACGAAGCATAAAGTCAGCAGGACGACATAGCGTTTAGCTGCTATTGCTGCCGGACTAGCGATAGGATTGGGTTCTCTTTCTGGCTCTGTTGGCCATTTCTTGACTGGAAAACCCTTTGAAGTCTGTTCAGCCTTGCGAATCGTTTGCATAGCTGCACATACTGAAAAGGCATCAGAAGTGGAATTAATCAACCACTCCCTTACACCCAACGCTATTTTCCAATGTCTACATGCGTGTTCCGCTTTGACAACAGCTTCTAATGGCAACGACAACAATTCGCTGATGTTCTCTCTTGTTGATATTTGTCCTGGTAGTCGCCAGTCGGTTGACGTCTGACAAGCGACTGGCATGGCTTTCAAAGATTGACACAACACCTGCCACGTTGTTGGCCAGGTCAACCGGTAAGCTAGCAAATTTTTTCGACACCGGCAGACGTGCCGGGGTCGCCACGTCTGAGCTCAGTCACCTTGCTCCAATGCGGTTAGACAGTCTGTGTCTCCCGCCAAGGACACTTGCAACTGTGTTCAACATGTCATTAAATTAGCACTTGTTTAACTTAACGCATTGCTTTAATGCTTTTAATAAACCGTTTGATTAGGTAGGTCGTTTAGTACTTGGACTTAGAAAAAAGAATACATTGCAGTCGAACGCACGCAAATGCAAAGTACTTATAGACCAATATAAAAAAGAAACCCAAAATGTGTGTTAGGAGAATTCAAAACATTTTCCTATCAAACTTGATGACTGAGCTCAAAAGCTATGGAGATCTCAGGAAGATTGCTCCAGCCTATAACCAAAACTAGCACTATTCATTTAGCAAAACTTAATTTTTCCTGATTGTCAGAAGAGGTAGAAGGGCCGATTTGGTGGAATATCAAATTTATTTTTAGCAAAATCGATTTCCCTGTAATTTTGCCAATTTACTCTTTCTATAAATTTATCGTTAGGGGACAAGGGGAAAAATGGCTGCAATAATTTAGAGTACAGTCAAATGCACTGCACAATTAATGTTAACTGGGTCAAGCGGTTCTCTAATCTACTGCAAATTGCAGTACATGCTCCTCTGCATTTCCTGTTGTAAATTTGTTATTTATGTAACCGAAACTGTGAAATACACGAGCATAACGCAAATGCAAATAAAATGAGATGCCATGAACCAATCATAAAAACCGTTTGTATAATGCTAGAACTCTCAAACGCAGCATGGTCAAGGCACTTTTATATGGGTCGGCTTTAAATTATTTTATTAATTTGGCAAAGCGCTTGAAAGTGCGGAGAGCAGAAAGCTATCTGCATTAGGCTGCTGCAGATAGTCTTATTTCAATCGCTCAATGCCCGACCATCATTTAATTTATGTGCTTGGCCAACTTCTTTTGACCAGCACCGCGACGTAAAAAATGTAAATCAGTAAAAAAAAGTTAGTGGAAATAAAATCAGTGACCATAAAAAGCCACGCCAGCCACAGGAAAAACCCTCACATGGCGCGAATTTATTTGCCTGGCTGACTGGCTGTTGGGAGTGTTTGGACCAAGCTCGCATATGTTCAATTGAAAGGGTCAAACAACATGTAGCAGCATTTAGGGGAACTAACCAGCGATGGTTTTCATGCTCCTGCAGATTCACGAAAAACATTCAAAGTAATTGATATTAAGAGCTCTAAGCTAACGCTTCTCGATTGTGGTATTTTGAAAATTTCGGTCATCAAACATCCATCTAGTTGATATATTGTTAGGGCCAAGAGGCCAACAAATGAAGACTTTTAATAATATATAAAAATATGAATTATGTTAAAGTTGCTGTGAATCGATATCAACGTAGTTTCTTGCTTTGAGGCTCTTCATACCTCTGTATTATAATGGTTAAATCTCAAATTATACCTCAACTTCAATGTATAGAATCATTTTGTGTGTTGGTTAGATTGTTCGATTAATGGCTAAGATCCGATTATTTAAAAAAAAAACTTTAATAAACTGCTTTGACTTAAAAATAAATATAAATTGATAATTCGTCATGCGATTATTCATTTAGAAATATAATTACCGACGTATTCACTCTCACACTCCATTTCCATTTCCTGTGGCCCAGCCACTTTGAAACAAATCAATTTAAATTTAAAACGTAATCCTAACTTAGCACATAAACAAGCTTGGGCTATTTCGCTTAATTAATATAAACAAGTATCCAATACCCCAGTTCACAAATATGATTTTCTGTTCAACACTCATTTAGTCTTAAGCTGAGATCATTCAAATAAAGACGTGCACTCGCAAACTTTTTGTTGCTAATATTTATTAATTGAATTTCAGCGTTGCCCTTAGTCTATAATACGGGACATTAGTTCGACTCAATACCCAAAACTTCAACATATGTATGCAGATCTTCTTATCACGCAAACAGAGCGCGTGTAAACGCGGCAAGAATGCGACTAAATGTTTGCGCGTGCCACCATTTAAAGTCCAAGTGTAAATAAAGTTATAGCAAAAAGGGAGAACGTGAGCGCACAAAAATTGCAATTACCTGTGGTTCAACCTTACGCCATTGAAAGGACAGGTCATGAAACGGAAACTTGGAAATGGAGGAATGGCCTTGTCTTATTGTCTGTATGTGCCTTCCACCATAGCTTTTCGTAGCTGCATGGCAAATCGTATTGCATTTTTACGCTTTGGTACTAAATGTAGACGAGTATATTAGTTCTGTACCACACTGTCTTAACACACACTTATCGAGCACATCCAAATGAATATCAAATATCCACATATTCCTATCGCATTCTATTTAATATTAATTTATGATGTTTAGACGAGCATTCTGTAGTGCAAAAGTTAAATCATACTATGAATACGACCGTACCGAAAAGACAGTGAGGCAAACACAGTTGCTAAAACCACGACTGAATATCCAATGGTCTCATCTACACACTTGCTGCTACTGATATACCTTGTGAATGAAGGATTAGGTACTAAATTGCATTAATTGGCCACTTGGACCGTATAGGTTATACATGCATACAAATCAAACATTCTGTTTTTTTTTTATTTTACTATTGTTATAACCTTTAACAAAGTCTATTAAGCTTTAACAACAACTTACATATATATAGTGTGATGGTTACAAAGTCAAATTTAACTTTTGCAAACAAGCTTGGATTATAATTTTCACACAATTTACAAGCTATTTGTAATCTGTAATTTATTTTATACCATTTGAAAAAACAAGTAAGTTTTATTAAGTTTTTGTTATAATTCTGACAAGTTTTATATGCAATGTTGTCTATTAACCTGTGTTATTTACTTATTTGTAAAAGAAAATGTATAAGCAAAGAGAAACTGTATAAAAAGAAAATCAAAAATATTTAAAATTAAAGAACGCTTCACATAAATATAGTTGAAAATGCTTATAGAACTTTCCTTAAGGATGCAACGCTTAAGATGCAGTCGTTCCAACTGAAAGCGAAAATATAAATTTTGTTTAATATTTAAAAGAGTATATTAGTCATGAAGGTAAAGTTACCTTCTCCAGCCGCCAATTTCGTTTATTGTTTGGCCTTCGCATTAATGCACGCAACTCATCCAAATACAAGCGATCCGAAATCTTACACTCCATTTCATAAATACGTTTTGCCATCCTTATGACATCCAGCATATTAGAGAACATCAGATATAAGCAGAAAAATGTCAGTAACGTGAACTTGTTTTTAAACCAATAAGCCAACACCCCAAAGTGTTTGAAAAACAGCATTTCAGTTAATAATCTCGATGAGTTGGATGCACAACACAATAGTTGCATGTGCTTGCGCAAAATTATCAGTTTCTCGTAATACTTTAAAAACTGTGTTCGCTTTCTGACGTTGAGTTGCGAAGTTTGATCCAAGTGTATGGCAAGCGTCTGAATAAGTTTCAGATGCAGCCACATTGCGATATCATTACAATTAAACAGAACAATAGCACGAACAAAATGTATTGCTATATACCAGCGGTTACAAAAAATAATTTTCAGAATCAAAAACATTGGAAACAACTCGCGCAGCAAATGTGATACTAAAAAAGATACAGGTACATGCAGATGTCATCCAAAGAGCTTGTAATGCATGCTGGTCAAACGTAGGAAGAGATTGAGCAGATCCTGTAGGCAGCAACGATGACGAATAATCATGCAACCATGCACCGCGATTCCCAGATATCTAACCGCACACATGGTCTGAACTATGCGAAGACTGATACGAACGAGATCAAGTTTTTCATCGGGTCGATCCAAACCAAAACACAAGATTCCAAATATACATAGAGGGTATATGTAAGCCCAATGCCAAGCCCTGACATAGGCATACCAAAAATCGGATTTTACAAACTTGTTTTTATTGCGTTCAAAAGTGAACTCGTTTATTGCGAACAGCTTTGTTAGGACATTGAGCAGGTGGATTAATACTTTCTGATAGTACATCATGGTAAACACTGACATATGAAAGTCAAATTCATATGTGGAGAACATAAAATGGCTTGTACATTAGTTCTAATTGCTAAAACAACTAATGAACATTTTATTAATATAATAGGTTAATTATATTATCATACCACCAAATCGATTTGTATCTGACAGACTGTTGTGTTATTAATTTATTTTATACTCGCATAGTGTGTATTACATATGTTAAGCAAGAAGTTTGCTATTTTAATTCTACACATCTCTTTCAAAATACCTTACTTATAGTAAAAATATCTTTACATAATGTTTGCGGATTTTAAAATAGCATTTAAAATTCATGAAATGCAATGTGTTTGAAACAGCCCATTCTAGCTTCTCCATATTTTAATAGAGTAGAACTATATATTTCTTATAATAGATCTTATGGCTAAGAGAATTTGTAAGATAGGGAAAAGGGAAAGTCTTCAAAGTCCAAAATGCTTTACATAGATACATTTTTTTTCTCAGAGTAAATTACTACAATTGAATCTGGTTGCTCTTTAATAATGGTGCCGTTATGAATTGCTCAATTTAAAATGTTCTCAGTATTACCCCTCATACTTGTTGGATCACCTTTTAATTGTGTCTTTAAAACTTATAATGGCTTCATCAACGATGATCATAATAGTTTAATGATCCCTACAGCACTTAAACCCTTTATACGTCCCTAGACCGTTCCATCCTTGAGTATGGATCTTGTGTTTGATCTCCGCAGTACAAGAATTGCCAGGATATAACTTAATCTTTGCAGAAGACGCTTTTTCAAGTTGTCTCTTTTAATAATCTCTCCTTCTTGTTAAAAATATAAAATATCTCGAAACTTAAAATTTATTTATCTTAATCTTTAAGTACTCGAAGGATAAACCGTTATTTATTTATCTAATCATAGTATCTAACCTCAAGCAAAATACTAGTCTGATTAGCTTTTTCTGTGTTTTTCTCAATCGTAGCAACAAATGTTGGATTATAAACAGATTACTACATTTACATTCATTGCATGAATCTGCGAAAAGAAGTAGCAGAAATTTAAAACTCCAATGATACAAGCTACTCTTACATACGCAATTACAAGTTTGCTACACAAGCCTTTGAGCTTTGAACTAAGGTGGATTCGATAAAAAAAACACTAACGTTTAACAATTGCACAGATTTATAATCCCAATCTGGTGGAACATCCCTTTAAACAAACATGCGAATGTGAAAAATTATGAAACATAATTATGATTATAATAAGTTAGTATTTGCGTTTTCTAGTCGGCATATATTGCTTCAGACTGTTTTAGACTGTAAAATTATTTTTACCTTCGTTATAAACTATTGATGGCCTTTTCTCACACAAACGGTAGCTATAAATATTTCAAACAACATTTCTTGAAAGCGAACTTTTCTCATTCATCGTACTTATAACATATCAACGATTAATGTTTCATTATTCCAAGCTGCAGACCCAATTGAAGTTAAATGTCTAATAATATTTCGCTTAATTTGTTACCCTGCAGCTCTGCATGCTCAAGTTGACACCTGTGCAGCCCACTACTCACCCTTGCCTCTTTGCGTTTTACACATAGAAAACGACGATCTACAGCCTGGCACATTTGATAGATGAGCTTGTTTAGCAACACTGCCTTTAACTCCCAGCTCAAACTTGTCATTCAACCTTTTAGCAGCATTTTAATTTGCCTCATTTGTGAGACAGCCTTTAGTAAAATTCTGACATGCCTTTTTCTTCAAATGAAAGAGGCGAGGCATTAGGGATACGTGTGCCTACTGCTTTTGTTTTTCCAAGAGCTAGAAATTAATCGTTGCCATTAGTTTTGATTTATGACAGTGAGCATTGCTCAACAGCTGATGAAGTGTAGCATCCATGGTTGGGAGTGGCCTTTTTATGTATTTACTTATGGCTTGCCATATTTTGTTCAGATTATTTATAGTTTTGTTTCCATTTCGCATGCGGATGTTCTAGGTTAAAAGCCGCCACAAGTCTGCTCCAAAGAGAAGGCGTAGAGTAGTTAGCAAACTCAAATCATAGCTATAAAAATAATAGCAAACGGCGATTTAATGTATTTTCTTATTATTCTAGTTCATATATAACAAAAATATTCTGCTCAAAAATGCGCAAACTTTAAGCAAGCTTAAAATGTTCGCGTGCAAAATTTTTGTTTATTAATAATAAACCTAATTCCAGAATCTGTCTCAAATTCCGGCTTATATTCAATAAACCAAAATTTCAATGGAATTTTAATAAACATTTTATTTAAAGCTAAGAAAAATCTGTTAAAAAAAAAAAACAGTAGTTAACTCTGTTCAGTTGGACGCACACGACTGGTGAATACTCTATAAAGTAACTAACATAAATCAGGCTAAAAAGACGATGGCATTGAATATTTAAAAAAAAGGCTTGTTGTAATTTTGCATATTGCACAAAACCAATATACTCTTAGTTAGGGCATAAAACCGTTATTGCGAAACATACATTTTTTCCGCCATTTTATACTATTTGGCTTTTTATTTTGTTTATGTAGGCGGGGCTTGGTCACAGCTGGGCGCAATTACAGAAATTTTTGCGAATTATGTGCGGGACATGGCAGTTCGCATCAAATAAAGTCGATGCTCCACATTAAGCGCATATTTGTTCTCGCTACTACACTTATACAGTGACAAGTTGCAGTGTTCGTTAATTTGATTTAGACTCACAGCTGAGTGAACCTTTTCTTTTTGGCCAAACAGAAGCAGCAGCTGTTCCATTTGCTCATTAAATATGACGCTGCGCTGTGCGGGCACCAGGTAAGTGATAGAGAGGCTATGTGGTAAGATTGTGGTATTTGCGGCAATTTATAAACACAAGCCAGCGCACAAGCGCCATAAATTGGTTGATGATATTTCACACATGCTAGCCACATAAGAGTGCTTGCATACATATTAATAAGAGTGAATGTACCTACAAACATGTATATACAAATGTACTTATATATTCTACATGGATTTTAACCGAGTCCCGATAATAAAATGCTTAATTTAGCAGCTCTGACCCCAACCAACTAGCCTTTTCTGGCGCTTAATGCGACAAGCGATTCCCCTTGCCCTTGGCCAAGACTTAAACTTTTCGTCCATCATACTACCGTCACATTCAAATACCCTATGCATGGGATGTAAGAGGTATATGATTTGTACTTTTTTATTTGCGCTGCCATGAATAACATGTTGAGGCCACAAATAATGTTGTATAAAAGGCCAAGTTCAACGTTAAGGGTATTAAGGTTAAGTAAACTATTGTTGTTGTTGCTATTTTCTATCAGGCTTATTGTTAGTGAATTCTTATGATGTTTTATTGCATTGCAAATTGTATCCATTATTAGCGCATTTCTTTACATTTTTTGTGTGTGTGTGTCTGTGCGGAAGAAGTGTGTTTTATTATATGCTAAGTGGCGTTCTTTTCAGTTTATTTACAATTTCTTGACTAAGTGATTGACTAATTTATGTTTACAGCACCGCAAATCAATGCAATTTTACGATATATTTGAGCTCAAATGAGAACATATGGCTGTTGTGTGTAAGAAAGTAAATATTTCTAGATGTAAATTTGAATGAAAGTGTAAAAGAGTTAAACAAACGGATGGATTTTACTCTTTGTTGATAATTATAGCATATTACATATTATAAGAAACATAACACACAAACATCTTAGTTAAAGCCTTATTGTGAAAACAGTTGTTAAACAATAAAATTGTGCTTACATTATATTTCAAAAACCACTGCTATTAATTTAACACTAAGCCAATCATAATTTTTAATACTGTTGAGTGTTGTGTTACCTTATCAATTAAATAAAAAATTCAGAAATCAATATAGATAAAGCTCTTGAAAAGCCAATGGGTAAGCTTAAATAAATTAGCACAATTCAATATGAAAATTATCCATAGTCAAAACAACGAATCCTGTCTTTTTACTTGTATTTTTTCGATATAGTATCAAGTCTAGTTTGCATTCTGTATACACACCAGTACAAATATGCTACTTGCAGTTTTGGAATTGAAAATAATACTGACATCAATGCCATAATCAAGACTACAATGCGCATTGGACTTAGCATATATAGTACACATATAGAACATAAATACATATATATTCTTTTATTTACAATGAACTCGTGGCAGGTCATAAGAGCCAAAGAAAACTACAGCTGCACACATGCCACATGGCACATTTAAGCAGATATTATATGGCTCGGTTGTTGCTTGTCCATTTCCGGTTTGTGCGCCATTATTTTCGTTTCCATTGGTGCCATGGGTCATCTCCACTCTTGTGGTTATCTAAACATTTGTTTTTTTTTTGGCATTTAAATATTTTTTGGAACATGTTCTTAGCAGGCCTCTTAAAGTAGTTTTTCTCTATCTTCGCCCTTTTATACTTTCTTACTATATTTTCTTTTGGAATATTTTTGCCATTTGGCAGTACGCATATGAACCTTTTATTATGATGTTGATTTCGCTTTTCCTTAGTGATTATCAAGCGTCACACGGGGAGCTGGAATACCCTCTACTACATTTACATTTTTGACCTAGACTTTAATCTATCATTGTTATTTAGTTAATATATGTTGAAACATTTGTATCTGTTCAAAAATTAATTCATTTTCTGTGAACTATTTTAAAACGATAGACAATTATTAAATAAAGTAGTCGCAGTATCCAAGGTCACTGTTGTTGTACCTTTGATGTTACTTATAATTGTTTTACTATACTTTAAGGGAAGAATAAGAGGGGGGATAATGTCAGACGGACTAGATAGTATATCATAAGCATGATATTTTTAGCAAGCAAGACTGCGTAGCTAATCGACCCTCAATGCGGATAGTGCAAACCATTTTTGGCATCTGTGGACTTCTTAAATGTTTTTTAGATATTTGCCAATGTGGTTCAAATAGGCATGGCATTCAAATAACACGCGTCATTGCTAACACTTTGTATGGGCACTTGAGGCTAAAAGGCAACTTTAATTTGAATATTGCTACGCGATGCTACAAATTTGTTTACTTAGTCGGGCAACTTAAGTGAAATATTAGTGCAAAATAGGCATCCATTGCCCCTTGCTGGTCTGTTTGACTGCCTTGCAACTTGAGTGCGATAAGTTCATTGAGTACAATCAATAGAAATCAACTTAGTTTAAATCAATTTGTTAGTAAATTCAAGCCTGCTTACCAATTCCGCCCAGTCGGATCTTAATATTCTATGCCTTATGCCGTAGACCTGCCAAACAACTTGCACAATACAGTTACTTATCGAGGGTGTATTTAGGTGTGGGTGTGTATGCTTAAGCTTAAGCACAAAATAATATGCCAAAATGAGAGGCAAAAGCAAACTTGTAAATGTTTTCTTTTACTTAATGTTTGCCTTAACATTTTTGGTATAATAAAAAAATTTAAAGCAATAACAAAAGCAGCAAAAAGCAAGGAAAATAAAAAGAATAAACTTAAAGGTATGGGTTTTTTTTATTATTTTTTTATGTTTTGTTTTAGTAACGGTCTGCCTTCGACTGGGACAAGCATATTTAATAAGCGGATGGGTATAAGATAATAAAGACAATGAATATATGCATTTGCCAAGCAACCAGCATGGTAGTCACTTTCATGTGCGCACATGTTGTATTTTTGGGTAACCCTCATACTCCAACAAGTTTTCCATTACTTTTTGTCTTGAAGACGGAATTGAATTGAATTTAAAAATAATTTAATTTTATTAGCAATTAAACATAAATTTAATATTGATTGTGAAAATGTATGTTAAAATAAATTTCAAATTAATAAGTTCACAATCATTGTGCTTTTATAAGACATAGGTGTGTTTTCATAGCTTTGAGACTTGAACCACCAAGTAGAAAACTAACCAAAAAAAACCAATTTAAACAGTTTGTACAGCTTGTCGCCGATGTTAAAGATCATAAACGGCATTGCATTGACGTAGAATTTTTACCGCCTCAGGCATATAAGTGTTGGGAGTAAAATCGGATTTTCTATTGACAAATATTTCATAAATTGAATTTCTTTATTTTGCTTTCCTTGACTTGGACTCAATAAAACAAACAATGAAGAGTGGATGGGGCAGAAACAAACTTGCAGCTTAATTCCGTGCAGCAACAACACTGTTCACACAGCTACAGTATAGTTATATGCAAATAGAAGATGCGACTATAAGTCTACAATATTATACTTTGTTATGTACGAACATGAACCAACACAATGACGTCAACTCTCAGTGTCCATTCAACTGTATGTCCATCTGCTTGTATGTTTGCCTGTTTGTACATGGCATGCATAACAGGATTTGTCATTCTTTTTATACCACATGATATACATATCAAAACAAATCTGGCTAAGTATGCTGAGCTGCTGCACACAAGCGCAACAATTTTTGAGAGCTGAGCATTGAACATGAACTTTAAACTGTACACAACTAATTTTATAGTAAAGTCTGAATAACAATTCGTCTCGAACTATCATTCATTCAAAACTTGGTTTAATGTAAATACATACGAAAATTTGGGATTATTTTTAAATCTGTTAAGATGCGATAAACTTCCTGTCACGGCTATCTTGCTATCACGCTATCACGCCAACCTCTCAAAGTACTGACACTAAGGCCATTAAACTTCCAATTTAGAGCATTTTGATTAGTCCACTTTTACTTGGCCCATTGGCTGCAACACATTTCATAGCTTGTCGAACGCTTCACTGCGCACAAATCATTAACTTGTCAGTTTTTTCATATCTATTTTTTGAAACAAACATATTGGCCTCAGTCAGACATCTTGAGCCAATTCTTGATGCAGTCTATCTGGCTAAAAAAGAAAAGCAGAGTCGCTGGATGAGCAGACATTCTAACAATGGCCACGCAGCACATAAAGTATGTAACAAGCATGAAGGCTCTAGTTAAGTTGACTCGACTACAAGATGCCCTGAAAACGTTGTTAGTTTTTAACCCAAAACTAAAACCTTGACATCTAATTTTAAATCAATGTTGATTTAAGTTTTACACTTGTACAGAATTGTAATTTAGGTTTGTCCAAGCAATTAAGATGCGATAAGTATTTTTTTAAAACACTTGTTAAACAATTTCACTATGTGTATTGAGTTGTTTGTGGTTGACAACAATTAAAGATATCGAATATTTCAATTTACTAAGGCACACAGCTAAAGCAACTTTCTTTATAAATTATTAAACACGCACCATCTATTTAGTGTACATTGATTAAATTCCTAGTGCTACAAGGCAACTTTAACAATTTTAAATATTAAAAGCTTAAATTTTAGGTTAAAAAACGACATATATAGAATTTGCCTAACCATTATGAACTTATTTTCTCCAATGTAATAACAATTTTAAATGAGTTCGATAATATAGTTGTGGAAAGTGAAACATGCTTAATTTTTTTTGGAATGGATCTTATTATTAACGTAGATTCAGTAAATTGTCATAACCCTATATTTAAGTATCTCTGAAAGTCACAATAAATTAGGGAAACTGTCTGATTGAACTAATTAATACAAAAACAAAAATACCCTAACCCAAGCTATATTCAAAACAAAGCAGTGAGTTCATAAATATACCATTCTGCCACAGCATTTGTTTTTACAATGCAGACGAACAGCTAACAAAGTTTATGCAAATTTGTGTGTCTGATGGTGAGCGATATGTTATGGAAATATATGTACACTTATACACATTATCATAACACTGCTGATATGCTGCTCACACAAAATACATTCTGACGTATGTCTTTGTATGTATTTGTGTTTGTGCAATGCATTTGCAAAATGGATAATTGACATACACAATGGCAATTAACCCACATTGCTGGCGTTGTTAATGTTGTTTTGATGATGGCTTCATTGCGCCCAACGGCAACAAATGCTGCCCCAATAAGTATGCAACACACAAGCGGAACAAAACATTTGCACTGCAAATTAATGGACGACAATAAAAGCCAGGCAATAGAAGCAAAAGTCAGGTCATTGTGCCAGCTGTTGATATTCAAGTACGTCCAAACGATTTTTGTTTGTTGGCAATCGGAGAACTGCATGCAATTAGCTCATTTAGGGACCTAAAAGCATTAAGGTACTTTCATTGTGCAATTTAAATCTTTGTTACTAAATGAGCTTTTTAATTTGCAATCTTTTTAACACTTTAATGGCAATGGGACTGTGTTCTGTGCTACCATTCTTTTGTATACGTGTCTTAATACACACATGCGTACATCCAGATAACTCGTCAAATTTATCGCCTTGGTCCATTGGGACCCAACAACTGTTGTTCTTATAAATTTGTTAGTGAATATATCAGAGCGTTGACGTCGCCGTCGCCGACGCCATCACTGTTGCCTGTCGACGCCGCATAACGCTCATTATTTTTCAGCAGGCGCCTTTACTCGTTTTTATATATTTTGCTTCTTGGGAAATCGCTATGTGAATGTCTTAAGAAAAGCATCTAGGAGCATAGTGAAAGTGTGTTCTCAACATTGTGTCTTGAATATTTTACATGCTGCTTCCGAACTTCTGGCAACATCTTTTGTTTTATCCACAAAAGGCAACTTTGATTTGAAAACTCGTCCAGTTTTCATCATGGCCTTCTGCCGGCAGCATAAATTCAAATTGTCAACAGCTTCCCCAGACTTGGCCCCATTGTGTCTGGCAGAACAACGGCTAGGGAAAATGTAAGCTCAGCCTGGTCGGATTTGCCTCGCTTTGGTCCCTGAGCCTGTTTCTTGTTTTTTGTTTCTTGTCGTTGGTGTTGTAGTGGTCCCAGAATTGTCTTACATGGCTGCCAGTCTGTCAGCTGTTTAAGTTTGTGGTTCAGTTACGGTTTTTATGCGTTTGGCCGTTGAAATTTCTCGGTGCTTGCATTAAACAGTTTTTGTCTTGATTTCATGTTAAGACATTTACAAATTATGCCACACAGCCGCAACGATTTGAGACGAGGTCAGCTATTGTTTTTGCTGTTGTTAGTCCAGTCATATCTATGGCTACAGTTTCCCAGTTTGTATTAATTGTCTGCTTTGAGTTCACACTTCAAATGTTAAGCCAGCAATTTTAGTGACTATGATGTGGTCGGGGCTGAAATGCAGAATGCGGCTGGGGTCTTACAAAAAATTGGTTTAAATAAGTTGTGCTGACCTGAAAAACCGATAAACTCAGAAAATGTTAACAGATATATAACAAACTAAACTGGCTAAGAATTATCAACATATGGCACACATTTATCATTATAATATTGATAATATAATGCACATTAATGCAGTTGCCATTTCATAGAAAAAAAAAACGAATATATTACATGGCAGTCAGCCAAGTTGTTGTTCAAGTACGTCATTTTAAAGCAGAGTATTAAATGCCCATAGAAAAATTGGCCATTCATAGGTACCGAGAAATGGCCAGTGGCATGATTGTCTGAGCTGGTTTATTTTTAGACTGAATTTTGATAGCCTACTTTGCGATCCGCGCAACTGCAACAAAGCCAAAGCAGGTAACATTTTTTTACTTCTTAAGCACCTTTATTTATTAACCCATTTGCAATGCAACGAAGTGAGGCAGTCAAAGCCACAAGTTAATATATTATTCAAAAGAGCTTTCTTAGTTTTCACCTTTGAGTGAATGTTGAAATATTGCACATTTTTGCGGATTGCTTTAAATGAATGGGCAAGTGTGGATTTAATATTCAATTGTCATGCTCAGTTGTATATATTCATATACAAGTGTATTCATTTAAAATGCAAACGTCTGACTGTATATAGCTTACAAAAGAGAAAAAAATTTACTTTTTTAACTCGCAAAATATTTGATGGACTGAGCCGATTCAACGAAACTCACATTCTTTGAGTTCGCCACATTTTTTTAAATGACATTTCGTTTTATGCGCAACGATACATGGCTTAACATTATATATTCCATTTCATCGAATATACAAAAAGAAACACAAACAAATATGAAATATAAAAATATAATTTGTGCTTTCATATAGCTTGAAGTTGATGTGGCTTGTCGCGGAAATCAAATAAATGATGCTCCGGTCATTCTTGTTGGCCTGTCATAAAGATAACCATTTTTCATTCACGTAGGAGCACAAAGAAAAAAATTTATAAATTGTATGCCAAATTGTACGAACACAATTAAGAGTATATTTTTTCCCCTGACTGATATTGTTTCGCATTGATTTATTTATCATTTATTTCCCGTTTTTGTGTTGAGCAATTGCCGATAGTGACAACGTTGATATGTTGCCTGCCACAACATTTTGTCCTGCATGCATTTGAGCTGCCAACTAACCATACGAGCCAAAGTATTCCCCCTTGCCACACCTGCCAACAGACACAACCCTTTTTTTGTTTTTAGATATGTTTTAAGGAAATTAATTATACACTTATCTAACCGGCATTTAGAATAAAATCTTATTGTCTGGTATTTTTGTCGGCGTCGTACTCACAGTCATCGTCACAGTCGTTGTCGTCTTGCCAACTTATGTAAAGCAATGCAAATAACGTCACAGGCGACATTTTGATTATGGGACTATGAGAAAGCAGGGCACAGATAAACAAACACACACACACAACAGACATAAGCAAAGCCAGATACAGTTTTCTCCCACACACAAACATAGAATCACATCTCTCTAACAGTTTCTCCCACTCACTTATATAAACTTTCACAAGGGGCCTCCCAAAGCAATGCGTAATTATAGCACAGACGCTCGAGAATTGAGCATTGAGCAGCGCCATGAACCTGCACCAGGACTCTGTACACGTGTCCAGCTGGGTGGTTAGTTGGTAGCTGGGTGGTTAGTGGTAGCAAGTGGTTGGTAAGTGGGTTGGTGACCTGACATTCTGCCAGCTGGATGGAAATTGCGCATGGTATATATAATGCAAAGGTGTGGACAAGTAATGTAAGTGTTTGGATATAATGCAAGTGTGTGTAATTGTGGCACAACACAATCTGTGCAGTATTCCATAGATGGGGGAGGTTCTCTAACTCATCTTGATTAAGAAAGGGCTATTTTAGATGGCAGTGCCGCAATGTTACTGAGCTTAATTAGATATATGGTTGGTTTGTTGCCTGCAGCAAAGCATTGGTGCAAACTCCAAGAGTGCGGAATCCTTAAACTGAACTTGATCAAGCAAGAACTATTTAATTAGATATTTGATGAGACATTTGGCTGTACACAAGAAGATTATTATCTTCTCCCCCAGGCGTGTGTCCATTAGCTGTCAATTCGATTGTCACATAACACAAACCTCAATAGGCCAGCGACCAGGCCTTAACTGATTAGACCCTTTCAACCCTTTTCAACTATGCATGAAACCGACAGCCTGTCAAAGAAACCCAAACAGTTGAAATCTCAGCTAAGCTAATCATATGCAAACTAGACTCTGGCTTGACTTGGTTTACACATCACTTCTCATGATTGATAACATCTTACCAGTAGCCGAGCCAAGATCAAAATAACCTATTTTGAATTTTCAAATTTAATTGCGTTGGGAAAAACCTAAGACACACATCGAAAAAAATAATAACTTAAAATATCAAATAAGGAATATCGTGATCCCTTATCATAAGCCCAAGCAAAATGTGTCTTTAGTCATTGTTTGTACGTGCAACGTGTGCTTGTTTGAAATAATAAGCCTTATAAAATAAAAACAAGTAAGAAAACTCTAGTTGAAAAAGCTTAACCTGATAAAACTCTGAGCACTCGATTTACAGCTTACAATCATTCATCGAGTGCATGAGCATGGACATAAAAACTATCTACACTAAATGATGTCGGAGATGCTGCTTTCTGCCTGTTATATACTATCATACCACATTAACTGATTTCATTAGCTTAAAGCATATAAATAAATTGAAATGAAAGCTTTTTATTTTACTTCTCCCCTCATTTGTGTAATTTCAAATAACATTGTTTCGCCGATTCGAAAAAAAAATAAAACACAACACATTTAGCCAATAGGTTTTAAAGAGTCTTTTCTGAGCGAAATTCTGTAATTGTTAACTAAACTTTTAAAATGTTAAATGCTATGGCCCATGGCTTAAAAAGAAAATGTATGATCCTTTACAGTAACATATAATTTTCCATACTTTTGATACCAGTGCACTGCAGTTTACATACTGCTGGTGTTTACATACGTTCTGCTGTTAGCTAACAGTAAGCAGTGCTCTGTTGCTCTCTTAGTCCGAATTCTGTACGCTCTCTGTTAGTTTCCTAACTCAAGTTAATTCTACTTCCAGTTTTCCTCCTGGAAAGCCCTTAAACAGTCAGCTGCTTACTTTGTTTGGCGACTTAGTTCAGCTTCATTTAACTGTTGTTCATGGCGTGACAAACACTAACAAATAATAAGTTTTGCTTAAGTTTATTAACAGCGGTTGGAATGCAGCAAATACTACTACGCTATATCTTAAAAGAGGTTCAAGATATAATTAAACAGTTTTTATGCAGCAAAATGTAATGTTTTTCATATAGCAATAAGGCTTAGCGGTCGCGACTTTTGACCATTAACCTTCACGACACTGCACGTTTCCTAACTGTTAACATTAGCCAGCACATTTGGGCGTGTTCAAATCGCCTATCGGTTTTTTTTTATAGGCAAATCAATATGTCGTTTAACGTCTTAGCAAAATAAAACTGACAGCAAAAACCCGATAAAAACAGTAAAATAACACAATAAAAAACAAAGATTTATAGGCATACCAAAGATAACATTCCCATGCTACACATCCGACAATGTCTTTATTAAAATTATAAGTTTGGGGGGATTTTTTATAAGATAATCTAAGCAAGTTCTGAATACTGGTAGCATACAGTATACAGCCTATACATCCAATCAATTAATTATACGTCAATTTTATAAGGTCGAAAATTACCTTTTTTTATTTGTGTGACACCGTTTGTGACATAAATTTAATACCCCCTGTAACAAATAAAAATCGACAGTAAATAAATTGCTGGCAAAACGTTTTTATCGTCGCGCAGCCTTTGGCACGTTTACTTAATAGACCAAACACAAAAAAGAGCCTGTTTTTGTCCCCATTGCGTATTCGCAATTAAATATTTTGCGTGCGTTATCGCAATCCAACGCCCCTGACAAGTTATTTGCTCAACATGTGTTGTCCTTAAAATGAATATTGTATTTTTTGTACCATCGACTTCTTTGTTTTGATGGCCCTGCGTTTTGCCTATAAGTCATTTGAATATTGGTTTATCTGACAATTTCAATATGTTTCTTTTTTTTATACGCCTAAGTAAGACATAAATCTTCCCAAAGGCCAAACATATTTTGTACACCCTATACCAATTTGAGTGCTTAAGAGCCAGAAAGAACACAAACAAACTATGCGCATGAAAACCCAACAATTTTCTTTGGCTTTATTAATAATCGCATTTGAGTGCAAATTATTTATTGGTCTAACTTATAATTATAACTTGATCATAGTATAACAAATTGATTAAAGCCTAGGTTAACTTGGGCCATTTAGAGTAGCTTTAATGTTTTAAACCTTTTTACTGGTCGTTTAAAAGGAGCCAAAAGTTTAACAAGTTCGTCCAATTTATTTGTAAGAAACTAGACAATTTTTTGTTATCAATTGTTTTCTTGTTTTGCATTGCTGTTTCACTTGAATCAATCATATTCTATCGCTCTCTGCCTTACTTTATTCGCATTCGCCGAGTGCACATAAGGCAAACAAATAAAAATGAAATGCTTGCGGCATGCAATAACTGTGTTTCTTTCATATATTGGGTGTCGCTTATTGCCCCAAGACCGGAACAACATTGTTTTGTTTTGTTTTTTTTTTTTTGTTTCATTTTGCGGCTCGTTTTAATTGCAAGCCAAGTAAAATGGGCCACGTTATTGTGGATAACCGCAAAGCGCGGGATCTGGGTTGGTTCATGTTGCATGATTATTGCTGATGCTGCCTGTTCTTTGACAGCGTTTTATCTAATAATTGTATACATCGTTTAAGCATTGCTTTTTATTCAAAGAGCTACTTCACTTTTTTTTAAACTAAAAAAATTAGATTATTATACATAAATTATGCATATAAATGTGCAGATAAAAATTAATGTATAAGTAAGCCTTATGAATTTTAAATTTTAGAACCATCCATTGAATATATTCTGCGCTCTTTTTAGGTTTGTATGTATTGATATGCCTGTAGTTGGCATTCGAAAAGTTTTGCTATAGGCGTAAATGTCAATGTATGTGAATTGAAGTAGATGATAATCAAAAGCCACAAAAGTACACAAAGAAAACTTTTATAATTAAACGAAAAACGTTTTATTGACAGGCGCTCATAGTCCATTTTGGATTGTAATTTATTTTATTTGTTTTTGCCATTAAACCATCTAACATCCTAAGCAAACCACCAGCATGGCCCTTTTATAACCTGTCCCTGATACAGCTACCAGCAGAAACACGCCTTAGAACAATTTACGATAGGGGTCATTTGCTTTGAGTTAGATGGTTAAAAATTAACTTTTAAACATAGGTTTTTTGTTTTATTTGTTTATATTTAAATTAAATAAATGAGTTAAGTTTACCTATAGGAACTTTTTTTAACAAAAACAAAACCATCTTAGTTATTTATCTATCAGGTCGATTCTGCATACAACTTTCACTTCGCATATTCCCTTAGCTTGATAACTTTACATTTCACAGGTGCTTATCATTACCAAACTTTACATGAACATAAGCTGTAAAAGTCCTTTACCAAATTACATACTCAGAAATGAAAATTATTTTATACAATAATTTGGTTGCGTATCACGAAAATGATATTATTGTATTTTTCCATCTACTTTAGTAATTGACAACTTAAAAGCCAAGTAATTCAAATGTTCCCAGAAATAGTTTAGGCTAATTAAACCAAAATGAATATCAAAAAAGCTTTCAGTGCGTTCTCCTAATGCCAATATTAAAGGATTAGAGCAATACCATTTTTCGTCTCCGTTTTGTATTGTGTCGATGCGTGGCACTCTATTTTTAAGCCAATTAGAGCTTTGAAATTCAGTTTACTTTGATTTATTGCCCACAATTCAAGGTTGCCAACTGTCTGTGGTCATTGGAGACCTTATTTCTTAGTCGTATAAAACTAAGGTTAATAAAGAAAGGGAAATTAGGGGCGTGTCTGGATGTCTTTGCAGTAGACACAATAGTCTGGGTCGCATCTTTGAAGCTTCGTTTATCTAATGTTAACTATTTCTTTTGGTGTCTGCTTTGAATTAAAAAGCGCCCTCAACGCTCTAACAGTCAACTAAAGCTCGCTGTTTACATGCTTGAAGACGCATGAAAATAAGGACTTCATTGACAACGCGACGAATGAAAAATTCATTCATAAAATGTGCCTATCATTTTTATTTTTGTTTTTTGTCTTTGTAATAAATTTATGTTGACGGTTTTTTTTTATTTGTTGATGCTTAAAAAGTTTGCGGCCTTCTTATGATGACATCGTAAATCTTTGAATTTTGTAATTCTATTTCAGCCTAATTGAATCGTGAAAGTTGGAATAATTTCCATATGCTAGGAGACTTTAAACTTCTCCAACATTTCTAATTGCCTTTTAATAATGTTAATTTGGTATAAAATCAAGATTTTGATGCGTTTATTGTGTAACTAAGACATCCACTTAACGCTAGAACACTAACATGAGTAAACTTTATTATTTTTTTTTTTTTTAATGTTTAAGCAACGTTAAAAGTGTAAAGAATAAATTTTTTTTTCATTTTCATTTTCCCCATCATCTGTACCTTAAAGTTTGTTACGCGTTGATATATATTTCAAAAGAAAAAAGAACTGCGCAAATATAGATATGACTGATTTGCTTGTTTTAATGCTAGCACAAGCTTAGCGAACTGTGAAATTTATTTGCTATGCTTTCATTGAAACTATAAGCCAAAGAATCTTAATTTCTGTGACAAACATTTTTATTGACCATGAAGACTTAACTCTACTTGTATACTGTTTATGTAGCCACCAGACTGATACGTTAATTATATTTTGATTTTTTTATATTTTTGTTTGGTACGTTTGTAATCCACATATTTCCGAATAACTAATCATAGCTTGAGTAATATATTAATCAGGTTAGGCAAACTATATGCATCACAAAAAGTTCATTCCATGCACATGTTTCTCATATACACTGCGTGCAATTTGGCTAAATAGTTTATATTTATACATGTATTTTGCTTTGGAGTCAATGCTAGTTGTTCATTATAGAAATTTGTTTTGTTGGTTCATTTGGTTGATTTTCTGTGGCGTGGCATTTGCAAGTCCATAGAAGATTTCAGCTATTTACTGTTTATATTGCGAATCATTTTCGATGGCTTTTAATTTATCAGCTTGAAATTCAATTTAGTCGTGCTTTTCATATGAATTTCAAAATTTGCTTGTATGGGGCACATCAATTGATTGAATTCTGCGGCGTATGTGATGAACACCAACAACTGACTCAATGCGCTCTGGGATAAGGCAGGGTGAGCCACGCCTCTGATTGATTGTTGCGAGTTTTAACAGAAAGACCTTCACAGTCAGCGTTTTCGTTTGCCTTTGCTTTCATCTTGACAAGCAGGCTGTTTGCCTGTTTACCTGTCGCTCTGATTGATGACCGGCGGTCAGACACGTGCCATCCACGCACTTCAAGATCGTTAAACGAGCCACCCAACACTTGGTTAGCCTTTCAGTTCAGCTGGAAATATTTTTCCCTTTCGGGTCTCGAGTTTGGAGCCGGTTGGACACACTTAAGAGTGGCTCAGGTTCATTGAACCGTCAATAAAAAGACAAAACGTCCTCAAAAAATATAGCAACAGTCAGTTGACAACACGCTGCCAAAAAGTAAAAGATTTCAGCACTAAGAAGTCAGACGACGACATCGTGAGTATCTACTAATTAACCACAGGAAACTTGAGCTCAACGGGTTGAGCCAGACGTGTAACAGGTGTAAAAACGCCAACATTAAATGGCGTTGTTTGATGATGGAGACATTTCGAATGTGCACCTACAAATATATATATTTCAGTCAAGCTTAACACGTTGCTTTAAAGAATTGAAATAAAATAATTTAAATTTTACCCTACATTAATCCGAATGGTCAGCTTAAAGCATTTTAATTTTTTCCAACAGTTCACAAAACGTGCTGTTTGATATTCATTTCTTTTAATTCCCCTTTTCGGAGTTGACAACAGTTGAAAATATTTTCGCATTGGGGTTAATTGTCACAGACAGGCGCTCCATAATGCCGTGATAAAAAATACACAAAAATTATTTAAGCGGAAATTGAATTGAAATTACAAGCAATACAAAGAGTCTTCACTAAAAAAGAATATGCGAAAGTAAAAAAAGAAGAGCGATGAAATTGTTGCTTTTATTGTGCATATTAAAAGCTTACACTTGAATGGATGCCGAATAGGCAACAATAACTTGATTATGTTAACAAGGTCGTGTTGCCAGGCAGCCCAAAAGACGGTTGTTGCTTGTTTATTATTTTATTTATGTGTGTCTATACATATAATACAACTAAACAACAACTACGAATGTTAGTCTGTTTTTCCGCTTACACTTTGTGTCTACCTTTTTGTAAAGAGCAGTTTCCATGAAAAGATTTGTTGTACTTGTTATGAACATGTTTGGGTTGCTTTCAGCACAAAGGTAGACTAAAATTTGTTAAATTAGTATGCAAATCAAAACCACGTGTGGGTTGCGCGTTCAAAAGACCCTTTACTGTTTTTTTTTTTTATTTAGCTTGCACGTGCTGCCAAGGACTTTCAAGTGACTATACAGTTAATGAGGGCTAAGAATTCGGAATCACATCATCCCAAATAAAATAACATGTCTAAAAATCGCACAAATTTCAAATATCAAATTCCTACTTGAAGTTGAAGTATCAAAAAATTTCCAGGACATTAAATAAGCAGTAGGTCTGCAAAATGTACAAAGTTGTGATAAATCGTTCGTCAATTAAACTAAATTTTTTAACCATCAACCAATAATTACCAGCAATGTACATACAGCTCAACAGAGTTTCTATGAAAATCAAAAACGGCAAATACAATGTTGATGTTAATCGAACTACAGAGTAGCCAAGACAATAAGCGCCAAAAGGCTGGTCCAAAGCTCTTAGTCTGCTCGTTGTCCTTCGACTAGAGTTCGGCTAATTAATCAAAACAATCAGCAACGAATTTTCGTGTCATGTGTGTTCACTGTACAGTGCACACAAAGGCCAAGAAACGACCTCGTCTGATCCGCCAATCACTTAAGCAGTTGGCGCCCTGTTTTCTCCCCCACCCATTATATATTGGCTATTAAATGCGCCTTTTGCTTGCTCATCCAAGACAGTGAGACCGCCCTTTAAGTCTACCGAAATTATATATGAAAGACTAAATTGGACTTGAGACTTGGAGTGGTTTTCACCGCATCAATAGCTTCTAAGTGAAACGCATATAAAATTACATCTAATTAAATTGTACTCATCAAATTTCTCAGACTAGCAACAAAGAAGTTCTTTTTATTAATTGTTAGTGGGCTGCTCACTTGGGAACAGAGCAGAATTTTTACGAGATCGAAATAACAGATATTAATTGTTCAAAGATTAGTAAATTGAAATTGAAACATTTCATTTATAAAATAAGATGTACAAGCTTTACTTGCTTTCACGACTAAAGAAATCAGATATTAAATTGTTTTTTCTGCATGAAACACACAATATTATACTCAGATTAATTCAGAACAAAAAGAAGATTATATATAATAAAAAAAGACACTTTAATTGTCGATAACACTACATCCACACTGATTACATAGACATTTTCTTTTTTTTGTGCTTTGATTGACTAATGCCTGTTAGTGAAAGCTGATATCAGAAAGCTATGTAATTGCAAACGGAAGAAAATTCAGCAATTTGGTGTCACTCAAAGTGAAAGCCATATCTTGATTGAAATTTTTTACGGCTGGCTAGATAGAAACGAGAAAAAGATATTAACCGCACAATGATGGACGCGCCATTAAATTGAGAACAAGAAAACGTAAGCAAAATGTTCCGAGTCATAAATTGCAATGCACTTAAGGAAAGTAACCAACAACCTTCAAGCAAAACCCACATACAAACCACTCACAAAATAATAATAATAATGATAATAAAAGAAATATACACATAATTGCGGCTTGTCGTATTTAATTTAAACACGCTCCTCCCCCTCAGACCGTAGTGGTGAGAGTAAGCCAAAGAAATTTGATTTTGAAAAATACCTCGACGGGACTTCTTGGAAAAGTTTTACCTGAACGTTGAGCTAACGTCCCACCTTCACCTGCTCTCTGTACGGTGGCTGTCATGACAGCATCACATCAGCAGTAGCAACGACCATGCCACCCCATCACCACCATCAACAACAACGTATCCCTAAGACGTGCATTCGTTTTTCACATAACAAAAGAAAAGAAGCTTAACATGTATGTATGTATGTACCTTGCTTGCATGTGTATGTGTGTGTATGTATGTAGATATGCTTGGTGTGGGTAGATACAGATACCTAAAAGTACTATCCGTTTCGTTGCCTTGCATTTATTTTATGTGATGCATGTATGCATTGTGCCTGACAGAAAGCAGAAAGGAGAGAAGCAGTTAACGGTGAACGCTTCTATCGAGGTGTTTATCAAAGCCATTCAACTCTTTGATGTACTGCCAAAATTGCAGGAATGTCAACAAATGAAAGAAGTGTATGGCTGTACTGCCAGGCACAGCCCCTGCTGTGCAGCTTGAAATTAAGTATACGCAGCATGGCACATCCGAAAAGAATATACTACAGTTGAAACTTCTTCAGGCAGCGGCAACTGATTTGCAATTCCGCATCCGTTTATGTTTTGCTTTTATATATCACAGCAGCACATTGTATGCACACATACATGCAAGAGATAAAACGTATGTTTATGGCATAAGCAAAGTGAAATTTATGGTTTTCATGGGTATTTGTGCAAATAATCAATTGCCTTTTACTATTTGATAAAAGTATTGTGAGATATTCAGTTTAATTGGCTTTTTATAATTTTTTGTTTACTCCCGCTAAAACTTCTGTCGTCAGCAATTTTGCGGTTGCGGTAAAAATACAAATTCGCTGTATTATTATTATATCCTTTGAAATTCGCCAACATGCACATGTAAAACCAATTAAATAATTTCAAAACTCAAATGCGCAAAAAATACAATTGTGAACAAGTAATAGTAATTTAGTGTGCATTTGTGACACAATTTATTTATTTTTTTTCTTGTTGTCACATGTTATGATAAGCCACAAACGAAAGCAAAAACTGCTCAATAAAATGTCCTTAATACTGTCCCATTACATTGCTTTACATGTTCTGTCAAGTGACTATTTAATTGATATGCAAAATATTTTCACATATGTCGGTATTTTTTTTTTTTTTTATTAATGTAGATTTGTATTAAAAAATTAGTTTTTTTATTTATTTTTTTGTTTGTTTTTTTTTTTTTGGTTATTAAACTCAAGTGCAAACAAACAGTTATAGCCAGTTTTTCACTGAATATATAAATGCTAATAGAATACGAATTGCGAAAAATTTGTATTAAAAGAAAATCACTTGCCCTTATTAATTTTGTGCCTGTCGACTAAGTTCACACATCCTGCCATGTAACATCCAAACAATACTTTATTCGCTCAATCTACTTTTCATACCCTTACAGACCCGCAATGCCTGGCAAGCATATACAAGGTTATACAAAATATTAAGTGAAAACGAGGCAGGCACTCAAGTTTTGCAGAGGTATGCTATTTTCGGCATTTCGAAGATAGGTGTTTTTTTTATGCTTTTGCTTTGTTTGTTAATCGGTAAATACGGACTGCAAACAACTGCTGATATATCTACCAATTCAGATAAAATTACATCTGTATACGTGTGCCTAGGTTGCCACGAGCAATGTGCGTTTTCTTTTGGTTTAATTGCGCTTACAACAAGATGGTAACCCTGGATGCTATTGTATGTGCTGTCAACGATATCAACACGTTCCGTTAAATTTCTGTTTAATTTCATTTTCATTTCCGCGCCAGCCACTTCGTGCAACGGACACCAGCTGTTTGCGAAAAACATGTTTCAGAGTTGTTCAATTGAGTGGTTGAAAGAATTGCTGGTGAATAGCACGTTTCAGCAGCCAATCAATTCGACAATTCAAATATATACAACACGCAGATATCAACGATGGCAATCCTTGAGCATAAATGTGCATACATACATGCATTAATACATACATGTATGCATGCGCTTCTAAAGAGGGTGAGGAAGGGGCATTTATTTCAAATGTATACTTTAGCTGTCTCAGCAGCCACTGCCAGAGTTTTACAGCCGCTATTTATTATTCAACGGAAATGAGCGCAAGAGGCGCGCTTCATAAGTGGGGTCGTGTGTGTGTGTGTGCACACGCCTAAGGGTGTCTGTGTGCGTATATTGTCTCCTTTTACCCTATCTAGGATACCTTTGTGCGTCTACAGCAGCGGTTAGCCTTTATTGTAGCCTGCGGACGCATTTCGTCTATACTGAGAATTAAGAGTAACTCTTAACTCTTCTACAGAAACGTATTGCGGAAGTCGTAGCGAAATTGCCAACATCCGACATAAGCATACGCAACAGCAACAGCAACAGGATAAGCAACAATATCAACAACATGGAGCTCGGCAGATTAAAACGTTTACATGTGTGTTTGTATATGAAAAAGGCAATCAAAGGTTACCAATCGATTCTGGGGCTGATGTTTGATGTGAACATCTTTGTACTCTATAGCTGGAGGCAGTTCATAGCTTAAAGTCGACAATGTTTAAGTTGTGATGAGCATGCTTAAAGAAAATAAATACTGAATATTTTATATTTTTAATTATATTACATAATATCTTGTCAATAATTGTTTTCTTACTTATTGTTTTATTGTGTGTTTTTTAAAAACTGTTTTACCAATTAAATGTACAATGCCCGATCATACGCAGTTTAATTTTTGACTATCTGTGCAATGCCCGATCATACGCAGTTTATTATTTATCTAAACCATTAAAATATGAAATAAAATTAATTTTTTAATTATATAAAAAAATATTGTCTTTGTTATTATTGGGTCCTAATTCGAATATCAAATGGACATAAGTTCCGAACTATGTCAAAACCATTAAAGCTAGAGAGTGCTGGTCGGATGAAATATCACGATTGGTGTGTTCCACCTGCTGAGGACTGGGTAAGATGATTAAATTAATTATTGAAAATCATTTACAGCATATGTTTACCACAGCCTTACAATTAATAAAACCGAAAACGGTAAAAGGTAATTCCTTCTTCTATACTCACCTTTTCTAGATCTTTTTGCATCTATTATTGTAATGTGCTGTCGACTGCATCAATTGGTAACGAATTTAGTCACTTAAACTTGTAAAACATTCTAAATGAAGTCAAGTATATAGTATTCAAACTGTTTAATAATTATCCTGCCTGGTATAAAGTATAATCAAATAGTACTGTCATTTTAAGCACTGTAACAAGAAAATATAACCAAAAAAAAACAATATTATTATGTAGGTATGTAGGGAAAGTGTAAGAGTAGTGTTGTTTGCGTTTATGACATTCACCTGCTGCTTGCAAATGTTACACACTATTTAATAAGCATAACGCAATTGCAAAAAATTTGTACACGTGGGCATTGCATATGTATATCTCTTGAGGTGTGATTTAAAAACTTCACTGAAATGTGACATATAGTTTGCAACATTAATTGGCAGTAAAACCATCTAAAGAAGTTTTCGACACAAATTAATACAGTTGATATATTTATTATCTGGTGCCAACTCTCGTTTTGTTTAACTTTTCTCTTTGATAACATGAGCGAAAACGTTTGTTCAACTTCATTGCAAATTGAATATTTTATTGACCTGATATTTGAATTTTAGGGCTGCGGAAGATTCTGCATAAGGAACTGTCTTGGACATTTTTTTATCACCCTTTTGTAATCAACCTTTCAATTTCTATATGTCTTATTTAAACACCCTTTAATCAGCTTCACTCTTTTGCGATTGTCAAATTTAAGCTTATTAAATTTGCATAATTCAATTCATTCTTCTTTTATGCAACCACTTAAATTATGTTTAATGTAGCTGCAGTACCCTGTAGTATGAAAAGAAACTTGTACAGCTAGGAATAAAAGAGTATATTCTTTGTAGCCATAAAATGCAGCTGCAACTTTTTCGCTATAACCAAGCTTGCATTAAGAAACTTGCTGCTTTTGTTATTCTTGTCATTGGTCGCTTGGTCATTGCACTTTGGGGGGAGTTTAGACTTTGGGGGTGTGTGTGTGTGTACGTTTGTTTGTATGCAAGTGTGTGACCCACTAAGCTCACAACTATGGTACACATGCTGACCAAATCACCATCAGCTGCTCAGCTCGCATTGTCCTGTGCCGTGTCATGGCTCATGGCGTAGCCGACCGTGTCCTGCACCGTGCGCTTCGTAGCGGCCATCATTTGTCAATGTCGTCCACGCCCAGAGCACACGCAACCTCATCGCCATCATCGAGTTTTGTGATGTCGCCGTGTGGCATGTATGTTGCGCGTAATTTCTTAGCGACAGCAATCGCTATGTTGTTATTGTTGCAACATTGGTGTTGTTCTTAGGAACGTTATGGTCGATTTTTCAGAAATTGTATGTTCTGATGTGACAGCTTACCTTGGGTATTTGGCCATTTTTTAAAAGCCATGCAAACATATCGCACTTGCCCTCATTCAAAATATGTTGTTATTTTTATTGTAAATTAATTTCGAAACGAGGAAAGATTATGAACACACATTAAAGAGAAGCAGAAGTTTATCATTCTGATGGAAAGCAAAAATAATATGCTTCATGGAATTAATGTAGCAGAAAGCTATGTATTTCACAATTTACAGAAAACTTAATGCACTCGCTCAAAAAGGTATTAAAAGTGGATTTTAGTACGCTGACTACCACCTGCAAGCTTTTCTTTGGCACTAGCAGCTGGTTTTTGTGGCCAATGGCTAGTAGCCAAGGACGCAAGAGGAATATGGATATCGATCATTGAGCCACATGTATGCGGTTATTATAATGGAAGTAAAGCACTCACAAAATAGAATTTGCAATCGCTTAAATAAGTGGCGTGTTGAATTCGTTTTACTTAAAATTTACTCGTGCATTACATTTTTGAAAATAAAAATATAAATGTAACATCTTTAGCCTAACACATATTAGTTTGACAATGAAATCAGGTAAAAACATTGCGCTTAAACGCAACTGACTTCACAACGCGATCGTGTTATCACTTGTTAAATAAGAGTGTGAATTGTCCAACCGCCTAAATAAATATTGGGATTGCATTTGGGCTTTGAGTCGAGCTTTAAGTACGCCAACAGCTAATAACAGATACCTTTATCACACTTGCCCAAACTCTGATTTTCTCATAATTTGTAGGCAACACTTATTGCCTCTATGAACTTACATTTACGACCTTACCACAAGGCGTTGAGCATTCAAATACAAATTTTCTTGTGGGCACAGCCATCATTGTTTTCTGTCACTCTGTCATGCTGTCATATAGTCATGCCCTGGCCCACAACGGCGCGCTACATCATGCAGAACTGTGTGCAATGTAAAATGCTAATGCTCATTAAAAAACTTGTCCAAAAGCAACAACAAAATGTGCGAAAAAACAGCATTCTAATTGCACGGAAAAACTACAGCCACAAGTACTCGACGTGCTTCGCCGAACAGGCAAATGAACTCAACACCAGGGACAGGACCATAAACCGCTCAATTATAATGCCTTGAAGCGAGTCAGGCCCACAAAAAGTTGTTATCCGAAATATTTGACATGTGTCTGTCGCTCTCTGTTGGGCGTTAGGCATTGGGCGGGTCGTGACACATCCAACAGAGCTATGCGCAATATTGTAGCGTTAGGTAAGGGTTAGGATTGGTGATAGGGCCTGGGTCACGCTAGGACAAGCATTTACATTAGGAGCAATTAACAATCTGCTGGCAGGATATAATATACATAAAATTCATGGTAGGAACAGTGCCCATAAAGTTCAAGGTTCAATGAAGTGGCAGGCGTATGCGTGATTTCATCGCACAGCCAAAAAGTATGCAGTGAAAAACTTAAAAAGTATCACCAACTCTGTTTGAAATGCTGATGCGATTAGATCCCACAAACATGAAATAAATGTAATTAACTATTATTAAAACTTTAGACTGAATTGTGCCCACTAAGGCAAAGAATCAAATTCTTGTAAAAAAAAATGCAAGGTATTCAGTCTCCCAAAAAATTACTATTCGTATTTTGAAAACACGCTCATGCAAGACTATTTAACATTTCTTTGAGATTATTTTGCATTAATAACAACACATTGTTTACAATTTTGTCACACTCAGTAGTGTTGCTGTATTAAAGTTTCACAGAAAGTAAAACTTAATGTGGTACGTCTCTAGAGAGCAAGCAGTGAAAGTTGTATGCTACTCGAACTTTCATTTTACCCATGCGCATGGTTCAAAGTATGCTACATACTGCAACTTGACACGAAATTATGAAAAACTTTGTTGCCACTCATATCTGCTTCACAATCCAACTTTAAGTTATAAACCCTGAGCACACACGCACATACAAACACAGTCAGATTTGCAGCAAATGCATTTTTAAAAAGCGCTAGCTGTAGTATTTGGGATGGGTTTGGCTTAGGTGGCAAAACTGTGTGGCACACTGCAATTGCTTGGCTTGCTATTTTTCAAGTGTCCTTGCTAGCAAATTATGTCTTGCATGAGCTAGCCAGAGTTAGATTTAGATGTGCATTTGATGTGGCGCTCTGTGAATGATGAGCTTGAAAATTGCTGTTATTTAAAATAATTATGAATAGATAAGCTTTAAGGAGCTTAGTTCATATACCATCTTTCGTTTCAGCATTTGAAAATGGGTTGATCAACTTTAACTGAATAGAAATTCATGTTTATTCTCAAGAAAATTGCTTAGGCATTAGAATGTTTAAGCCGATTAAGTTGTAGAAATACCGCGCTGTTTTTGTAAGCATCTTCACAAGTTTCAATTGCTGTTCGAGCTGGAAAAGGATTTAATCCTGTCACAGGCCTCTCGATATTTTGGTGTATGCCCAAGTAAAGTTGCACCGTTTTATACTTTTGCCGTTTGTAAGGTGAGGGTTTATTCAAGATTGTGATACCTACTTATCAAGAACCTAAAAGACCGCACAATGCCACTGTCATTCACGCTCTGTTTGGTCCCAAGCAGCAGCCATGCGAAATAAAATATATATTGACAAGTGAGTTTTGGTGATTTATGTGGCATGACTCATCCAGAAAACGCAACTGGAAGCGAACGACTTTATTTATGTACCATATATTGTGTGCGCAGTGACGAGTGACGCTCTGACGCGAATGGCACGACAATTGCCAGACTTCTGAACAAACAAGAAATGAATATTTACCCATATTCACAGGCATTTAATGAAAACATCAGCAAAATGGCTGTGACAGCAATCTTGGGTCACCAAAACCAACCAAAACAAAACCAGAGACCCAAGACCAAGAGGCAAGAGATCATAGACCAAAAGACTCGAGGCAGTGGTCATTGAACTGCTCCAAATGTGAGATGCGCATGTGGCTGGTGAATGCAAATCATTTTGGACGCACTTCAGTTGGCCGGGTGGGCGTGTGTATGGTCAAATCCCCTTAGCCCGCAGCCACTCAAACACCCAGCCATTTGTCGCATTTCGGTCAACATTTATTTGGCAGCTTGCAGCGCATACGAACCGAGGCATTCACTTGTGCATGTCAATCATTTTTTGACAGCTAGCACACACATCCATCTACGCATCTCGGACGCACACTCATCTCTTTCCATATGCAGCTGCAGTCTGCAAATGCGTCTTGCGACAACGATAAAAGTCACCCAGATGATTGACAAGTCGACAGATTCACAAGCAACAACACTCAAAATTATAGTGCGAGTGATTTTAATGCGCTTAAATCATTTTCGCAATTGGCAACATGTAATTCAATTATGCTAATAACCACGACACTTGATTAATTCCATACCTAATTAATGATTATGCAAATTACTATTCAACACCATTTATTCAATTCATAACTTAATTACAAGCTGTCGGCAGTCTCAGTTGAGAGTCTCAAAATACACTAAACAACTACTAAAAATTAATGCCACATGCATTTTTCATGTCAGGCGCCCTAAAAGTGGAGCCAACTATTAATTAATGCACAACATATAATTATTTTTACTCGTATATATTTTAATGGCAAACATTAATGTTTTTTTTTTTGCTCAGAATGTATGTGCATTTAATTTTTCATGTTCAATGGGCAGAATGAAATTTATAAAGAGAATGCAGCAGCAACAGCAGATAAAAAGTGGAATTTACTACTGTAAGTATTCGATATATATAGTCCTTAAGGAACATCATCTGGAAGATAAATACATTTGGAGTAATTCGTTTAATACAGTAATTACCATTCTCTTTAAAATGAAGTATTGTTATTGTTATTTTATGCAAAACTGTTGATATGTGCTTTTATATAAATTTTGGCACTCACTTACTCGTATTTATTTGGGGTAAATCCAAATATTTACATTGCCTTAACATCTCTGGGTATTAGAACAACTGTTGGTGAAATGGAATTTATCACAAAACTTGTCCAAAACTTTTGATAACCGTAGACATTCGCCAGCGAGGGAGCAATAAACTTAAACCTGGCCAAAACTGCTTCTCATTCTTCTGAAAAAGTGTTGAAAAGGCGTTGGCATTCGTTTTGCCTTTGCTGTCTACGTTCCCAGACGTCCTTTTAAAGCACACATAAACTTTTTTCGAAATATCAACAACTTTTGGAAGCTTACCAATATTCAATTTTGCCTAGTTGGTTTCTTCCAATTCAGTTATGGCAGCAATTTAAAAAATACTTAAGCACTTTACAACACGTGCTTTTAGTTGTTTTCAATTGATTTTCACCACATCATTTAGTTTAACAAAAAGAATTCAAGAGAAAGAATTGATAGCCACGTTTGTTGATTGTGTAAGACTGGCAAATAACCAAAAAACCACAAGAGAAATAATCAAGATTTCCTTCAATGAAATTCAATAAGCAATAAGCTAATTTGAATGCTGCAACTGAAAACATTTTTAATTTTGTTTGTGTAACCAACAATTAAAAACAGTTGACAAGCCAACCAGTTGTGGCTATTATTTAATTAAAGTTTGTGTATAAAGCTGGTGCTTAATCAAATGACTGAAACGACTAAGTTCGGATCCGAATCCGATTCCATTCACCGAACTCTTAAAGCCTGTTGTTAGCACTTGAAAGATTTTAACTAGCAGAGCTGTTGCAAGAGCTGTTTAAGTAATTTTCAGTACAGGCAAAGAAAGAATTTTTAATAGTACGCAGTACGGAAAGAGAATATAAAAAACGAACACACAACTCATGGCGAAAGTTTGGCCAAAAGGAACCAAAGTTTCACTGAAAAGGAAAGCTAAGGCGGAACTCAAAAAAACAGTTGGCATATTTTTCAGCTCTTTTTTGTGTGTTGCTTAAAGCTGAGGACTTAACTGCTGCTCTGTTTTGTGCCTTGGTTTTCTGTTGTCCAAGTCAAACTTTCATCCACATATCTTTAACAAAAAAAAAAAATACTAACTTTTTGACGCACATGGAAATGATTGCAATTTACAAACAGTGTGACACAAAACCAACGGACAAAAATCGCATATACTTGCCCTGAAAGTTAAAAGACAATGTCCATTATGCTTTTTGTCTTCCTTTCAAATGAAACGTAACACTTTTAACGCACTTTGTTTATGTTGCTCAAGTTAAACTCTTAATTATTACCTTCAGATTGGTAAACTTGTAAAGCCTCATTTTGTTTTATCTCCGAATGAACCTGTTAATACTTTAAGAATTGTCAAAACACCAGAAATTAAATAAGTAAAGATTAGAAAAAAATAAATTGAAAAACTGAATTCGCAGTAAAGATATTAATCTACTAGCTAATTGGACAAATCCTCACAGTATGCAAAACAAAATATATAAAACAGGCTTACAGAGGATTTTAAAAGCATTTTTAGCAAACCAAAATTGTAAGCTAGAGTTATAAAATGTACAACAAGGATACCCCGAGCAGCCACAACTACATATTCGTTTGTTTTTATTAACAAAAATAATTCATAAAATGTATGTTTATCTCCGAATGAACCTGTTAATACTTTAAGAATTGTCAAAACACCAGAAATTAAATAAGTAAAGATTAGAAAAAAATAAATTGGAAAACTGAATTCGCAGTAAAGATATTAATCTACTAGCTAATTGGACAAATCCTCACAGTATGCAAAACAAAATATATAAAACAGGCTTACAGAGGATTTTAAAAGCATTTTTAGCAAACCAAAATTGTAAGCTAGAGTTATAAAATGTACAACAAGGATACCCCGAGCAGCCACAACTACATATTCGTTTGTTTTTATTAACAAAAATAATTCATAAAATGTATGTTTGAAATATTTCACACCTATTCAATCGAACGAATGGGTCCCTTAGCTGGGAACAATTATAAACTATTTGCGTGAGTACATTTAATCAATTTGGGACTAATCACAGTGCAATCAACAAATGGTCTACAAAACCTAACAGTATTGATGCTGGCCAACATTGCGCTGTAAACGTTAACAGCACGAATGCCAACGAAAGTGAAAGTTTGCCGGTTCTAATGTACGCACACATAGAGTATAAGAGAACTGCAGGACATACAGATGTCAAAAAGAGAGAACAAATGTCATATGCTACACTGACAATAAACTAACGCTTAAAAGAACCTGTAGCACACTTTTGCCTATAGTAAATATGGGAGCCTGGTTATATATATTTGTAAAAATTGTCCAATATTTAATTGTTAATGAATTTAATTGTTATATTATTTTATCCTCTAATCTACGAGATCCATGCCAACATCCTATGTTTTTCAAACTTTCATTTAATATTTCTCGCAAGACTATTTACACCAGTGCAATTGAAATGCAACGCGACTCGTGCGACCAAAACATATGAGGGGAACGAGAACAACACACGAGCAAACGTTTAGCCAATTTGCCGAGCAGACACGAGGCTGCGTCGTAGCAGAAGCTCTGCAGTCGAAACGTCCAATGCACCACAACAACATTCGCCGGCAACTGCGGCCTGTAGTATGCAAAACAAAGCTGAAACGTGCAGTTGGCACCCGAACGCAAATTTAGGCGATAACCGAAAAGTCAAAAGACGAAAAGCGGCCCAAAGCACGTATGCAAATCAAACAGTGAAACAGCGACGGCGACGACTACGGCGACTGAGAATGAGACTGAGACTGAGACTGAGACCGAGACGCTTGCAGCGCTAATGCAAATTAGCCAAACGCTGTGAAAATAAACAAATAATTTTACTGCGGCAGTAGCACAAATAATTCAGACAGTGAAAAATAACAGAGAAATTCGTGTAAATCGAGAAATTGCAGAAACGTTTGCCAAATATTTTAAAACCCCCCTTCCCCAAAAAAAAAAAAAAAATACTTAAAATTTTTTGTGCGTGCCATTTGGGTGTTGAACGCATCTCAACTCACAGACGGAGAGAGATGGGCTATGTGCCAGGGCAGCAAGGCAACTGACATCACATAACGATGGTAAGCATAAGATACATTTGCTCTCTACTCCAAGCCAGTTTTAGTGGGAACCCATACAAAGGGAGATAAACTCGCATTACGATAAAAATGTCCTGTGCATTGGAATTTATCAGATCAGTTACAATTTGTACGCATCGCAATTTATAACTGTTGAATGCGAGGGTGAAATAGGGTTGAAGTGCATTTTATGAAGTGGCAATTGCGTGTGACTCGAATAGAGCTTTGAAAACTTCTTCGAAATGCCAAAGTTCTGTCAAAGATTAACTTTAAAAAAATTATTTAAGCCAAATCCGGAATCTTCAGTTAATGACGGGGCACAAATTGCCTCAAATGAAACTGGGTCAAGTCAATTTAATGCGCCATGCTCTGGGCAATGGTCAAGCAAATATTTGCTACTTTATGGAGTAGACGGAGAAGCTACTCGACATTCCTATCAGCTGAGCAATCCTTACAAAAGCCCATTGAGCTCAGCAAGCCGCACTTGAACAAAACAAAAAAAAACCAAAGTTTCCCCGTTTACCAAAGCGAAACCCCATTCAGCTAGAAGGTCATTGCACTCTTTTTGACAGACACACAGACTGACTGACAGATCCGGTTAGATGGATAGACGGACTGAGTGACGCGCATTTGATGGTTGATGGTTGAGTCAAATGTGGAGGAGCAGCAACAAAAAAGGACGACATGAGCAAACGAAAGCATTCAGCAGCTGCTACGCATGTAATTTGTCAGACAGGACAGATTTCTTTTAACTTCAGACCAAGGCGAAGCGAGGCGCCTTACTTTCCTCGCCCTAGAGAAATCCACACCAATGCGCAACGAAACTATTCCCAACCAGCAGCATGACTGACTGACAGCCATTTGGCAATGGTTTTTAAGTCAGGACATGCAGGACTTAGGCGACGACACAAGACGACAGCAGACATAAACATTCCAGCGCAAATGATGTGATAAAAACAAATAATACTTTGGTTATGTGTGTCCGACCGGAACATACACTATACACATTTGCTTTGTTCACCACTTTTGTTAGTGGTTATTTTCTATCAAACCTATTTTTATTATTAAGTGCTTCATTTAATAATATATCTCAAGTTCATAAACACTACATACAAGGAAATCCTTAAGCTAAAAATTCAAACAGAGTTTAGCAAATAATTGGATGGAACTGGCGTCTGCCTTCACTTACCTTCACTTCAGGTTCGTTAATCAGCAGCACGCAAATTGTCAGCGACACAAAGTGACAGTTTTTCCGTTCAACTCAAACAAACGTTAAGCATGGTGTAGGTGAATTGCGGATTGAAAAACTGAAGTCGCTTTTTGAACAAAAAAAATTGACAACCTAGTGCATTAGATACTCATCACTTGCTTAACGGTTAAACCCACCAACATTTAATGATACATCGGAAGCAGGAAACTTTTAAAAAAATTTCCCCTGAGCAAAAACTTTTGCAATTAATTACGAAGAGACATTTAAACCGATCCATAAACCATATTCGAGTGCAATAGCAGGTATAGGGTGAAAGCAGTACGTACATGAATTGTGTTGAATATGCAGCAACAAGATAAGATAAGCATGTCGAGCCAGTGCAATAAGTTTCCTGTTGTACATGGAAATTGTAGTGTAGCCAATACAAGTGCAAGTGCAAGCTACATGAACTCAGAAGTCGGCGAGAAATTGAATTCCGACTGGGCCAAAATCAGCTATGCATAATGGGATGCAGCCATGAACTTTCATGGCCAACATTGCCTACTTGATGAAAGCCAACTAATGAGAAATGTCCACATGATGATAGACGATAGACAAGTATGGGGAGCAGTAAGGATGCCTTTAATTGTAGTGTCTGTTTGATTATAGAATTGGTAACTAATGACGTACTTGCAAAGGGGTTGTCAACGAGGTGCTAAATAGAAGCCGCTTGGTGCTTAAGTGCAAACAAAGTGCTTATAAAAGTCCACAGATGGGGCAAACCTGAGAATACAAAACGAAAGAATGGCATCAAAAGTTGCAAACAAAAAAAAAAAACAAAAAAAAAAGTTAAAAACAAACCAGCAAATTTAAAAAGAAAAGCGGTTTGTAGCATTACAATTTTGAAAAAGAGTATAAAAAATAAATAATATTTAAATATTATTTTAGAAATAGTTATAATAGTTAAATAATACTGTTTTAAGAGCTATAAATTATTTAATAACTGCTACTACAGTATTTTCCAAGCAAGACTCTCTAAGTTTATTAAAATATGTGCATAGCATAAAAAAAAAACAATTTGTAAAAAAATTATTTTAATCATCAAAGTAAACATATTGGCATTGTTCTTCAAATGCATGCAAAAGTCGCCCAACTTTGCAAGTTTGCTTTTCTCAAATATGGCACAACTTTTCTATCAAGTCGTTGTCAGCTGTTTGCATCAGCGCCCAACGCTGAACATTGCAACAGTATCCAGTTACGATAAGACTCCCTGGCTGTTGCCATGATTAATGTGCAAATTAAACAACGCCAGGCTGACGTTAATGACGACAAAAGGGAACCGACGACAACAATAGCAATAGCAGCAAAAAAGGAATAAAATAAACAAACTACCTAAAAAGTGAACCAAAGCGCCAGTCACATAAAATGGAAATATTAAAAAAATAAATTTAAAAAATAATATTACCATAAACAACAAAGGGCTGCATGATAATGAATTGCGAAGAGTCGGGTGACTTTATTGCAATAGAGATATTTCAATATGCGCACTCGAACAAGCATTTACGTTTTAATCACTGTTACCCTCATTTGCTTAGTTAAATTACAAAAATTTGTTTTGGTTTTAGCCATTAAATAGAGTTTCAATTACTCTAATCAATCAAAACGCAACCGTGATCAAACAAAATGCTTCATTAGCTGTGTCAGATAGTTTATGTGTCGAGCACTTCATACAAAATGATTAGATTTCATCTAAAATGCTCCGGGCCCTACCATATCCATATGAGTCAGCCGATCGCAATTTCACTTTGCTTCCGATTCCATTTCGCAATTCAATTAGCGACCCAATGACGAAATGAATGATTGTCCATGAAACGGAGGTGACAAGCCTCCCCCATAACCAACTTCACCAACATGGCCATTATTGATTGGATTTTCAGCAAGCGTTGCGCTAGAAGCAACTAGAATAAATATATAAAATAGAAAGAGTGTGACATCGATATGCAGCTGATATGATAGCAGTTATGGAGCACTGCTGTTTGTGGCGTCATGAAAAATATCAATTAATTAATGGCATGATTTAGTGTTAATTGAGCGTCAATACATTATACATATTATCGCCAGCTATGTTCGTTTAGGCGTCAATGCTCCCGCGGTGCGGTTAGCTCAACGCCGCCGCACATTTGCCCCCAATCTCTATACTAGCTCGCCGCTCTAAGCCAATCATTCGAAATTGGCAATGTGCATCATCATATTTTCATTGCTTCTTCTCAAATGAACTCAAAAAATGAGTAGAACAGCATTGCAATAGTTTGGTCATGGCTGTTGCAAACGTTTAAAATACTTCTATGAGCAATGTGAGTGAAAACAATAATAACAAAACTAACAGCAGATTGCAATTTGGATAAACAAGAAAAGAAAAGAAAAAACGATAAGTAAAAATCTACTGCAAAATATTGTTTGAATAAAAATAACAATTTCATATCAGTTGGATATTGAATAGGAGCTCCATTTTTTTAATGATATATTTACAATTAGTTTTGATTCCAATTAAAATACTATTATTGACTCGAATAAAATCGATTAAGCTTTAGCTATAAATTATATATAAAAACTGGATGAGACAGATGACAACACTGCTGCTAATATATGTAGCTTTGAGTACTCTAAAAGTGTTTAATATAACTTATGTATAAATCCATTTTAATAATTGAATAAACTTTATAGCTTATTTAAATAAGTGTTTGTCATATAGGTTTGCTACTAGATGGCGTAGAATAAATTATTATACTTAACATTTTTAAACCGTTTTTGTATCTAAAAGAATTATTTTGTGCATTCAAAAATCGTTTTATGAAAGCATTAATATAATCTTATTCCGACGGCTGTTAACTTGTTCAGTAGATACATATATTCTTTTTATTTAATTGCTGTGCAAACTTACAAACTTGCCCAAGTGCTTTAATTGAATGAATAAATAAAACTGATAGCCGACTAAAGTGCAATAAAATGCATTGTTGACCAAGTGCCATCAAACAACAGTAACAAAAAATTACAAAAACAACAGCACCCAGAACAGCAGAAAAAATAAAAGCTATCAATATGCTGAAATAATAATTAATTGGCCATTTATGTTGCTAATTGCATTTCTTGGCAAGCGTCAAACGGCTTTCAACTTTTCAAACTGAACAAATTGCTTTGAACATTGCTTGATTTGTTCTCGATGGTATATTTATATTTTATTTCAATGTAAATATCAACACACTGCACAAACACAAAGTGATGGAACCGAACGAGACGGACTGACGCACAGCCAGACTGGTTGATGGACACGTGCGCCAAAGGCAATATAAAAGGTGGCACGTGTCAAGCAGTTGCGCTGTCTATTTCAGTTGGATAATTTTACTTGAAATATTATTTACACACAGGTAAATGGCATTCGTGCCATAAACTAGGCAATGAGCATTTTCCATTGAAACAGAAATTAAATATAGCTCTTGTTAAGACAACAAATGGAACGACGCATAAGAAGCCAGAGATCAGGTCAATCAAGTCGTACGAATAATGTTATTGAACTGCAACACTCTTAAGTATTTAAAGATGTTTTCTCATTCCAATTCAAATTTAATCTTAACAACAAATCTACGGCAGAAATCAATGGATATATGCTATCTGACTAGCTATCCATTTCTCAAGAGCAAAAAAACAAGAGTACATGCAAAGTCGTGGCAAAACATGTTCATGTTGTACAATACAAAAGAAAACATATAACAATGGTCGGTAAAAGCAAAACAAAACAAAAAGCACAAGTAATCAAAGAATGAACAAACAATTCCACATAAGCATCAACAATGCAAACCAACGGTTTGTCAAAAGTAAAAATATTCATAAAAGCTAGAAATGCAACAGCTACCAATTGAAACAGGGATAAGCCAAATACACAGAATCCAACAATAAAAACCGCGTTCAAATGACAAAAGCTTCTCGATTGTGGTAACAACTGCTAGCCATGTACTAATGAAACCGCATGCCACACCCACTAGTCATTTATTTGAAGCTAGTTTAGCATATGGTATAAATGCGCTACGTCCAATTATAGCAAATAGTCGCCTAAATTGTGTTGGAATTTTCGATCGGATATATCGAAGTGTGCGCTTTCTCTAAATGAATGGCAAACTAAAGCGAACAATAAACATAACCAGCAGACAGGAATGGGTGGGTGGCCATTAGGCCCGTGGGCGTGGCAATATATTTTTGCTAATTTATGCAAATTGCATTATACGGGGCTCTGACTCTTAATACACAAGTTTTCACACAGCGCACACATCATAAATTGCACAGTGGGGAATGCGTTCGTTTAGCGCCTGAAACTATGCCAGGGAATTCTCACATTAACCAAATAACCAAGTTACTTTTGTTGTTTTGAGTGCTAATTGGCTTACATGGTATTTGGTTGTTTGCTACAACAGTGCACTCCTTTAGAATGTATAATAGGTCTGTTGACTTTGCAAATAGAGTTTTTAAATGGTAGATTGTTTATCATGGAAGATCGTTCATTTCCGATTTTAGTTGGTTCGAATAACACATTATTATTCATTCATTTAATCATTATTACTTATTTACTCTTACATTTTGTGGCTATGCTATGACATAGTATTTAATTATCTAACTATGATCGAAAATAAATCTTCAAATATAATAGATGGTGTACAAAATCAACAGAGTATTTGCAAATATTGTTCTCTTAAAAATTGTAAATTGGGCAATCACAAGTATTAGCTTACATTAAAAATTACAAACAAATCATAAGACGAATAGATTCATTTTTGAACTTTAACTTTAAACCAAAATACTGGCAACAGTATTACACTGCCACATTAACTTGTTCTTAATGCATCTCAGACAAATAGCTATACAAGCTTAGTTGTGGCTCACGAGGTGTGTGTATAAGGCAGCAGTGAAAAATGCACTGGACTTGAACCCATAGAGACATGCACAAAGAAAGGCCATAAGGGAGATTGCCTGCAGTTGAAACCACAATCACCACACAATAGGACCAACAACACAGCCACATAAAAGGTGGTCACAGCTAAATTTGGCTTTCATTTTGTTATCTGACAAAAGGTGCAAATGTGTGTGCTAAAAGCCAAAAGCTTCTGCCTATAATAGATGGGGATACAGGCAAAAGCAGCGTATCGTGTTAACTTTGAAGCACCATTAATACAGTGAGCAGCCCGGCAGGAGTAATGGTAAAAACCGCAGGACTTTACAGCTTGAGCCTGGTTGCAGTTGATTAAAAATGCGAGAAAGTCAACACTATCCCACAAATCATACACACATGCACCTACATATACTTACCTAATTGAGTAATGGGTTTGGAACTAAAAAGGGTGTTAAGAGTGTAATAGTTAATAAAGTTAAATTATTTTATATGAAAACCACGAATAATAACTTATTTGATCAGGCCATCAAAATTAATCATATTAGTTTTTGCTTCTTAAATACATATCAACAAGAAAGTTAAGGTAAAAAAACTTAGTTGGTCTAACATTTTTCGTTTTTAAAATAATATAGGAATCAAATTAATAGATAATTAACAGAGTTTTAGATAAAGTTAACTACACTATACATTTATAAAAGAATTAAAATAAAACAATGTTTATTTTGATAAAAAAAATATTCTTTAAGCTTAAAATCCAAGCTACCTTAATAGTAAAACATTTGATTCAAAACCAAAACTGTTAAGTTTTATGGTTCATATTTAAATGCTTTGCCTATGCCATAAAATATAATTTTTCAGTTTCAGTTTTTTAGTTTCTGACTTGTTAACAGAAACGCCACAGTGTTAGTTTTTCGTATGCGACATAGCCCAACGCTAAGGTGTACCAAAGATTAAGTGTAGTTAACATTTGGCAAACAGAGACAAATTGAGAATGGGAGGACAAAGAGGTGGTTAAGTGCATTAGGGTAGGGCAGTTGGGGTGGCTTTGGCTTTTGTTTATGTTGCACTTTAGACTAGGCAGGCCGCACACTTCATAAACACAACCCACACCGCCTGCACTTGACTTCAGTGTGTTTGTTATATGTAAAAGTGTTGCCTGTCTGCATGTGTGTGGTAGCGTTAAGGGTCTGCATGCAAATTTGCTAGCCATATTTGCAAGCTCTCACTGTTTGTGTGTTTGTGTGTATAGTTGTATGTTTGTTGTTGTTTATGTATTGTAGTTGTTGTTTATCCAAAAATTATACGCTACACAAACCGACCCATTCCCGTCTGTTCCAGCCAATCTCTACGAAAACCAGAAGGCAGCTAAACACTGCCTGACCTCCGTCCTTTCCTACCTTCTCGTTCGTTTAATAACCCACCCACCATTCTGCCTATATCTTGTTATGTGCAATAGAATTTCCTGCGGTGTTTAACTTGCTCTGCGGACTGGTCGGAAAATATGCGGGAAAATCCGTACGCGTGCAACAACTTGCTATAACTTCTTGCCCCCACGACGTTAAGTCGGTAATTACAAAGTTGTATACAAACTTTTAATTAATTAAGTGCACACTTTTCACTTTTTGATAACCATTGCTGTGATCCATAAATCAAATCAATCAAGTGCTGCTAAAAGCTTTAAGCTATAAATAATGCTTATTGATATGATTACAATTAAGTAAGCAGAAAGGAGCATATCTTTCATACATATATATATGGTACTTTGGCAATATGTGACATTTGTGTCTCCCTTCATGCAATAAAGTTGAACTCTTGACTAACTGTAGCATAGTTTAGACCCGAGTGCGACAGAAACTTTGATGGATTCTGTTGCTGTGCCAAACGATAGATTTTTAAGCTATGCGCCCCAAGTTAAACTACTGCCTTATAGCCCCTTGCCACATAATCATCAACAGCAGCAGTAGCAATAGCACCAGAGGCAGCAGTAGCAGACATGTCCAGACACAAGATGCAAAGCGTTCGAATCCCGGGCTTAGACAGGGACAAAGACAAGGGTTGATGACTACCATAAACTGCATAAATTTTTAATAAGCTCAGCACACAAAATGTGGCCAAGGGACCGAAGCTGGTCACAATGACGTTGACAGCTATGCTGAGAGTTGCACTCGTTGCATTTGTTGCAGTTGTCAAGTTCTGCTGCAGTTTCCTGTTGCTTGTGTCAGCAGCATTTAACAATGTGCACTTGAAGCTGCCGTTCGTCAGCTAAATCAAAAAGTGCAGCAATCATTGCAGCACATGTTCCATTTGCCTGTCAAATGGCATCCAATGTGATAAGTGCACCGTGCTGGACAGCACTGCAAATAAGCTTAAACATAGCCTGCTACCAAGCTTTCCATGGCCATTGCAATATGTGCCTGGATTGTGGTTGCAGATAACAGCAAGAGCAGCACCAACAACAACCTGCATTTTGCCATTTGATATCACAATAAGAGCACTAACAGATACGAATACGATAAAAGCAAGCACAACGAGGCAACAACTGTCAAGCCAGCATGAAAACCCTTAAAAATACAAGAAATAAAATGAGTTGTTTAAAAATACGCTAAATTTTTATATTGTAATTATTCTAGTAGTCTAGTACTACGGCGTATTTACAAATTCAATAATACTTAATATAAAGTTTGTCGAGTTTATTAAAGCTTTTCGTCTTAACCCACGTCGCGAATCTTCTTCTTAAAAGCGTTTGGGTCAGTTTGTTGGTTGTTTTTTGACAAGTTTATAGTTATGAACACTAACTTGACGGTTGATTACAATAACAATCTTTGAGATTTTTCAGACTGCTTGACTGTTGCCAAAATATACTTTAAATGCCGTAAGCCTCAATGGCGTATTTATAAATGGTTGTACGGCTCCATACTAAATTAAAGCACCTTGATGGTTAGCAATTGGTTATCCCTGCCAACTCTTCTTTGTGGGTTTAAGATAAGAAGTCTTCCCTACGCACTTTATCTTAATGATTTAGTTTATTGCTATTTTAAAATTTTGAGATTGTGGTCTTAACAATCAACATTAAACCAAAACTAATGTTTATTACAGAATATGATCCAAATTAAAATAAAGTAAAACATTAAAATTTTAAACTAAAAGTAATATTTTTGGAAATAAGACATATAAATTGTAAAAAAAATACTTCTTTTGGGGAATTATAACAGAAAATTTACTGGCGCAATAGTTTTGACGAGGATTGGGGAAACCAAGAAAAACCAAATCTTCTCTTATGATAAGCAGATACTGTTTATGACAAGTAATAAAGATTGATCTTTTAAGAACTCACATATTATTTTTTGCATCCGTTTATTCGATAAATTTGATTGGATTCAAGTTGGAAATGAAGCCATACGGAATTATTAGAAGAGTTTAAAGAAAATAAACATTTTACAGGTATTCAAATTATTTTAGTGTTCTTATAAACAAAGTAAAGCAATTTTAGTTAAATAAACACTATAACAAGTCAACTCATTTTGACGCTCAATTTATTAAAAATAAAGTATTTCAAAGCTTAATGTACATTTGCATTGTTTTAATGCAATAACACAGATAAAAAAAAATGTTTAATCAACGTGTAATAGTATGATATAAACCCCTTATAGGCTTAAAGGAAAACTAGGCTATTGAAAAGCGAAAAAGACCACTTTACTCTCAACGACTTGATGATTAAAGCCATTTACTTAATTTAAGTGGATATCAAGAGTTTTTGCATGTTAATTTCTCGCACATGGCGTCAACGTGTCGTTAATTGATTGCACAACAAAATCCTACACTCACACCCAAACATTCAGCCCCATATCCGTCCAATTTTCCCGTATCTTGTTAATTGCCAGCATCGTCGAGTGCAGTCAGATTTATTGGCCAAAATCGCATGCGATCCGTGTGTGACAGTGAAATTTAACACGCTTTTGACAACCCGAATATGGAAGCGATATATATATATATATATATACCTACAGGTTGCTACAAAACCTACGTGTCAAACATATTATTTGATTCAGTTTGAAAATGCGGTTTACCTGCACTCAATCTAAAACTTAACCCACTTAAATGCACTTCTACGAAAACTATCCGTGTATAAAAAAAGGTAAAGCTCATTACATTGTTGCACCAAAAATCGCACAAAGTATCACATCACATGATAATATTTATTTATTTATTATTAAATTCGCTCATAGAAACAAACTAATTTCATATTCAAGTATTTAAATATTAAAACCTAATCTATTTTGTTTCTAATTGCACTTTCAGCCAGAGACGTTGTTCAATTTTCTGTTGCGTACTTCAAAAGCAATAACTTTAAACTAAAGTCCTTGTGTTTGCAACCTGTATCGGAATGTTTAAATAACACTTGACATTATGTTGTTATAAAACCAATATGCAATAAGCTGCCAATACAGTAAGCTATGTTCATTAGTCTTAACTGAACACAACACATGTGTTGACATGCTTTAAACAAACTTGCTTCCAGCTAACTGCAATATTTACGCAATGTAAAATATGCTGCAAATTAATTTGCAAGGCAAAATATCGATCTGACCAAATATGTTTAGTTTACGGCCATTTGCAAGGCAAATTGAACAAAGTATCGATAATATTATAGAGGCAAACCGAGCCATCGCATCTGCCTAAGCGGCTTATCTACATTAATATATTTCTATACATAAACATGAGCAAATACACACAGATAGATACAAAGTTGAGTTTGGCACGTTCCCAAATGATGTTTTTCTTGACGCCTGCTGTACATACAATACAATAGAATTTTTTACTGAGATGTTAAGAAATTATTTTTACCTGATATTTGCATAATTCGTGCATTGTTCGTATGCAAATTGACTTTTGCGTGGATTGCTTACACTCTGTTCATTTGAACAATGTGAGAAACAGTTACACAGCTTTAACTTGTTTATGCCTAATTTAATATCAATTTAAATCTTTATTTGGTGCTTCGATTGTATAAGGTAAATTATGTGTTTGCGCAAATCCAATTGTGCGCATTATTTGCACATTTTGCTGATGTCAATGATTTATTTATTTTCCGTACCAATTTTAGTAAAGTGGAGCGCAAGAAATCACACCAGGCGAAAAAGTTTAGTTGGATTGTTTTTAAACTGTGAGCAATTGAAGTGTTAAAAATGCTAAAGAAGTGTGGTAAGGTTGATTATTATATCAATATTTTATTAACGACGTTTGTGCCAAAATAATTACTAATGACGGAGTTTTGTACCAGAGTATTTTTCATAATATATATAATATTTCCATTTTCCATTTTTTTTATATTAGAAAATATTTTTTATGTATTCGAAAATAAATTAAAAAAGTTTCCAGCTGATTGCAAGTATTCTAGATAATTGAATCAAATCAAATAGAATTAAATGACACAATCATTTCAATTAAAAATAAATATAAATGTATGGATTATATTAACACAGTTAAATGGTTAATGAAGTCTGAAACAGGCAGACCAAGAAATAATTTAAATTGTTTGCTAGAAACAAATAGCAGAAAACCAGCTTAAAATTTAATAAAGATACCATGTATCCACAACTCTTGTGGGAGCATTGCAATTGCAATAATTCGCAACCAAATGCAACTTAATAAAAGTCATATAGACAAATATTTACATTTAAAATCCAATCATTGACATTATCAAATAACCAAAAACTCGTATGGTTTATTGATTCAACATAAAATGTTTAACTAGCAATTCACATTTATTTTGCAGGCTAAATAACAAACCGAATGCTAACCCTAAATTCGCAAATGACAAGGCAATAGCAGGGAATAAAACCGCAAAACAAACTAAATAAACTATATGTAGGAATATTCAACTGGTTCTGACACAACATGTGGCTACTGTTTGTGGGCCTTCAACTGGCCAGTAGCAGCCCAACGGAGCCCCAACCAGATTGGAATTCAAACGGAAACAGCACCAGCAGCACACCTGCATACTATTATCAAAATGATACCATCGTTTATAGTACACAATCGGGAGAATATTTACCACTGGCCACCGGCAGTAGCTCCAACGTTCATAGCACAGATCTTCCGACCTATCAGCATTGTATAGCGACTCGCAATTCCTTTGCGGATCTATTAACAGTGGTGCTTTACGGTCTAGTTTGCATTGTAGGCCTGTTTGGCAACACACTGGTCATCTACGTGGTGTTGCGTTTCTCCAAAATGCAGACAGTGACCAACATCTACATACTTAATCTGGCAATTGCAGACGAGTGTTTTCTGATTGGCATTCCATTTCTGCTCTACACCATGCGTATTTGCAGCTGGCGGTTTGGGGAACTAATGTGCAAGGCGTATATGGTGAGCACATCGATAACGTCCTTTACATCCTCCATCTTTTTGCTGATCATGTCTGCAGATCGCTATATTGCCGTGTGCCATCCGATATCCTCGCCTCGCTACCGCACCCTGCATATTGCCAAATTGGTTTCGGCGCTAGCGTGGGGCACCTCGGCGGTGCTTATGTTACCAGTGATGCTATATGCCAGCACCGTCGAGCAGGAGGATGGCGTCAACTATTCATGCAACATCATGTGGCCGGATGCATACAAAAAACACTCGGGCACCACATTCATTTTGTACACATTCTTTTTGGGCTTTGCAACACCGCTCTGCTTCATTCTCAGCTTTTATTATTTGGTTATAAGAAAGCTGCGCTCGGTGGGACCGAAGCATGCGACCAAGTCCAAAGAGAAGCGGCGGGCACATCGCAAGGTGACGCGTCTGGTGCTCACAGTCATAACGGTTTACATATGTTGCTGGCTGCCGCACTGGTTGTCCCAGCTGGCATTGATCAACTCGAATCCAGCGCAGCGTGATCTATCACGCCTGGAGATACTCATATTTTTGTTGCTGGGCGCTTTGGTCTATTCCAACTCGGCAGTTAATCCAATACTCTATGCATTTCTTAGCGAAAACTTTCGTAAGAGCTTCTTCAAGGCCTTCACCTGCATGACCAAACAGGATATCAATGCACAACTTCAACTCGAACCCAGTGTCTTTACCAAGCAGGGCAGTCGACGCCGTGGCGGCTCCAGGCGTCTTTTAACGCCCAGCCAGCAACAGCAGCAGGAGCAGCAGCCACCACTTTTGGCATCCCACGCCGGCAATAACAACTCATCGACGACCACATCGTCAACAACGACAGCGGAAAAAACGGGCTCGACAATTGCCCAAAAGTCATGTAGCTCTAATGGAAAATTAACAGTGCCTGGTTCAATGGCCCACGAAGGGGAGAACCTCATCATCTGTCTCGGTGAACAACAGGAAGCATTTTGCACAACGATGCGACGTGGATCGAACCTTATGCAGCAAACGGATCTTTAGAACGTGTCGGGAATTTAAAAAAATAATGTTTATTCATATTAAATTAAGGGTATATAAATTGTGTGTTAATGTATTAGTATAATTAAGAGGTGTGGCATTTAAACATTTAGATTAACTGTTTCTACTTAATGTTTGTTTGTGTGTTTAAAAAAAATAGTCGACACAGTATTATTAAAGTACCCCTTGAAGCGCCATAAGCCCAAATACTGCCCCTATTGTGTTTTCCTGAATTTAACTACAATTCATACATGAATAAACAAAAATGTTTTTAAATGCTCAATTTTTAAAGAAATGCAAATCTTTTTAAATGCGCAGAATCGTAGCTTTTATCTAAATGTGTAGCATTGAACTATAATTAAATTGCTTAAATGAGCTTTTAAGTGGATCAGTAAAAAATAATTAAATAATTAAAACGAAAACAAACCAAGCGATGACATCGATTGGAATACAAACATAATTAATTTATGTGCTGGTGAAATAAAATTAAATTTCCCACAACGAAAACGTTTTGATGTATTGATTTCTACAAAAAATATTTATGTACATTTAATTAGGAAATAAAAATACAATATTTTGTAACTCCTTCGGAACAACACAACAAGAAAATAAACTTATTGTTTGATGTTTTTTGTAATAAATTAATTTTTAATAAAATCATATTTACGCTCTGCACCAAATTAAATCTTTGGACTAATTGGCTAACATAATTATGTGCAAATAATCTGTGCCTTGTTGTAAATTTTTATATATGCTGATTGTTAAAATGTTAATTGTTTTTATGTCGAACTTTTAATGAAAATCCAACATACTACATTCAAAATACTAAATGCGCAAATCTATGCAAAGCGTAGAAAACACAATACTTCATTTCATAACAATTAATTAGAGTCAATTATGAAAATTTGTTATCACGTTCCAACTTATTTTGTATTATGGTTACTTAAAGACATAGAGATATGTTCGTGTGGTAATTCTATATCATGCTCAAGAATCCAAACGAATTAGGCGATTTTTTAGCAAAACTAAAACTGCTGCTATTTTTACTAAAAAGCTGGTCGTAAAAACAATTTGTTGGCACCGACAAATGCGAAAAATTTAAAGAAGGCAATGACGCCGCTGCGACGCAAATGATTAAAAGATTCCACGTACCCTGGTGGACAACGGAATGCATTAACAACGTAATCCAATCAGAGAAATAATGAAATGCCGAGTGCCAGACACACTATCAAATAGGGGGGAATCAGTGGGCAAGAGGTTAGTGTCACAGACAACGAGCACATTGGCTAGTTAAGCGGCAGATGCGACAGACTGCAACAGACGGCGACATTGCATTGTGTGTCATATGCCCTAACCTGCCACAATACACCCCTTATACAGAATGTGCAGTGGTCACGTTTTATATTTCACGGCATTTACAGATTTGTCGCAAGTTCGCATTGCAGCAGGCGCCCATCTGATGCTCGAAGATTTTTAACTACACACGTTTCAGATTGCGCCACAATTTTTTGGCTTAATGGAGAGTTGCTCATTGACTGGCTTTAAACAAGCTGATGGCGCAAAAAAAATTAAAAAAAAAACACCTGGGCACATTGTTTTCAGGCCTTTTGAGAGTACGACCATTTTGGTACTGCACAAATTGTTAAAAGGGCACAGGGACATCTTCGGCTCTGCTAGAGACATGGCACAAGATTACTTTACCTTTAACATTGCGTAGCATTTTGGAAAATCAATTTATCAGCCGCCCAACCGCAAAGTGGACTCCGCCTTGCGGTCAATCAGTAGGACGCTCAACAACCCACACTGTCAATCACAAGTGTAATTTAATTTTACTGAAATTCACCACATCGGGCAACAGCATGGTGATAAAAATACATACGACTTCCGCATACCCATGGCATATTTCAAAAATAATAACAAGAGTAATAAAAATATTATTATTATTATTTTGTTATTGTTATTATTATTATTTTATTGTTATTATTATTATTATTATTATTATTATTATTATTATTATTATTATTATTATTATTATTATTATTATTATTATTATTATTATTATTATTTTTATTATTATTATTATTATTATTATTATTATTATTATTATTATTATTATTATTATTATTATTATTATTATTATTATTATTATTATTATTAATATTATTATTATTATCATTATTATTATTATTATTTTCAATGTTAAAAATATTATTTTTATTCGCCAAAGTATTATATTATATGAACGAATTTTCAAAGTTTTAGTCCTCTTAAAATTTTAAGCATAGATGATAATAATATAATTTCATCGTTTTGCTTTCGTAACTTTATTATGTAATGGAGTATTTTGTATAAGTTATCAGCGTTTTTTTCATTTTTTTTAATGTATCCTAATCCTAAGCAAGTATGAAAAAAAAAAAAACAAAAAATAAATATACCCCACAGGTGAATTGTACAAATTGTATTGCAAGAGTTCGTACCTTGGCTGGCAAAAGTAATCAACTAATTAAAATGAAGCACAGCCGCAATGCAGATATTTACTTATGTAACTGATTAAAAACCATTTCGAGTGTGAACAGGCAAACAATTATAGCCAATTTGTAACCAGCATTATCAAATATTTGTCAAACACCATCAAATGCCGAATACAGATAAAATGCAAAGATTCACAGTTAAAGCTGCAGAATTGAATTTATAAATATTTTTTTCCAACTAACTGCGATTCAGAAATGCTGTCAGAGTGCAAAAGGCAAAGTGCTTGCACATTGAAGAGTCAAAAGTAATAATGAAACTAAGGTGCATTACAAAAAGAAGTGTTAAAAACAAAAACAGCAAGAAACCAAGGAACAGGAATGACTCCGCACAAATATGCACTCAAAAAAGTTGCACAGTTGTTGAGGTAGCTGACAGATGCAACCCTTCCCACCCTGTTTACCCCCGTTTTACGTACGGCGTAGCCAATCCAGCAATACTTACTTTTCCAAAGATATTTTCATATATTTAAACTAGCATTTGTTTTCACTTTACTGCCAGATAGAGGGGCTTTGCTTGTGAGTTAAAATCGTGCTACTGACTTTATGTTTGCACGATAAATCGCATAAATCAATAGCAGCATTGGCAAACGATTGGAAGACAAGTTTCTAAGCTTGATTTAAAGTCAGTATAAATAAAATACTCGATTTAGAAAAAAAATTATACTGGTTTATTCGTGTATATCAGTAAAAATGTGTATTCACTTTATGTTTTTAATTAAGCAAAATAATAAATAAATAAATAAATAATTTGATTTTGTATAAATAAATATTAAAAGCACATAGTTCAACATACCTTAAATTAACAATTAGTTGTACGTTTAGTTAGTTGTAAGTTTTTTTTAAATTTTAATGACTTAATTTGAATGCTGTAACTTTTTTTTAAAACACTTCTGCCAATTAGCATTTTTCACATCGCTTTCCGTAAAACAATTTTCAATTGCAATGAGAGTGCCATTTGGACGCCCAGCTGCATATCCGTTAATCTCGTAAAACATGATATGTCTGTAACTGAGTAGTTGCCAGTGCTGTCAATTTGCCCCACCAAACCCAACCGAACCGAACCAGCCCAACAAAACCCACATTCAACACACATAAATTGAGTGCCAACTCTCAGTGCCACAACCCAAACAACAACGGAAAGCAAAAAAAAAAACCAAAATGTAAGGGAAAAAAACAAGTTTAAAAAAAAGCATCCTTATGCCATGTCGAGTGAGATACAACCAAAACTTTCTCTATATTCCCATACCTTATTACCCCTATTTGCCACCACTCATTTTCCCCTTTACAGCCGTTTTGAACGCATTTTTATGAAATTCGTGCGCTTGTTGGCTCTGCGCTGAATTTCCATGCCAAAAGCGTAAAAATATTTGCGTAGCCAAGTCAAAGGGAAAGCAACGTAAAAGTGCAAAGAATAACAATAAGAAAATTTCATGATTGCATTTAAGCGCAAAAATGGTTGCCAGAAAAGAGGGAGCAAGAGAAAGAGACAGAGAAAGGAGTGAAACACACAGAACAACTGACAAAATGGCAAATGGAATTAGAACTTTTGGTGCAAAAACTTAGGCTGGCCCAAAAATACGTGGCCATCAATTGCCGGAAATGTTTTGTGCGCACTGTCAAGTTATGAGACCGTGTTCATTGCTTCAGTTACTAAACTAAATGCCAATTTGAGTTGCCAGCAGCTGCTGCTGGTACTGTTGCTTACACAGTGGTTCCGTCTATGTCGGTGCTCTATCCGGGCTCTGATTCGTTCCCTGTGGTTGCAATTTTCTATGCAATTACTGCAACGACGATTACTAACGAAACTTGTGTAATTGATATATGTGGTTGTGCAAGCTGCAACTTTCTAATGGAGCTGCCAGCCAGCCAGCCAGCATCATCAACAACAACAACGGTACGAAAACTTGGTCAAAACCAAATAAGACGGCAGTGTTACAAAGCGCCACAAAGTCTGCGGCTTTTGAGAAAAGCTCAATGCCAAAAATCTAGTTGCAACGTGTGTCTTGCGATTGAAGTCTGACGCAGTTTTGACTAGCAGGTAATTGCTTTTGAGGTGCGCTCTCAAACACCAATGCTAATTGCCCCAAACTAAAGGTATTTACCATCATTTTATAATTTCAAAGGGATTGAATTCAATTCTAGGGTTTAACTAAACTGTTTGTGCATAGTTACCCTTTCTTTCCTTTTGGACTTTGCATACTGATCTTTTTAAAGATGTGTCCAAATGCAACACTGATATGAAACGAACTTTGAATAATCCCTACTTCTAAAATTTATTGACTGTAACATTATAATCTGCAGTTAAACTTAGCTAGTTTGTCATATTCTCCCAATCATATTGCTTTGCTCTGACATTCACGTTACATGCAGGCAACGACGAAACCATTTAAATGCCATTTCAATTATGTGCCCTACGGTCTGTGCCAAAGCTACAGTCTACCTACACCCTTCCAAACCCATGTCAAGGGGTATCATTTAAGTGGTGAGGGGAGAGAGCTTCCGGTTCGTTAGGAAAGTTCACGCACAAATTAACACACAGCAAGTGCAATTTTCAGTCTTTATCGCTGCCAGAGCACAAAGTACATAAAAACAAAACATAATTTCAATTTTAATGAGCAGCAAGGCAACACGACTTTTTAACATATCAAAGATTTCTTATTAAAAAACATATTCCACATATGGACTAATTCATTTATAAACCCACACTTACATGCTAGTATTCATTTTCATTAGCTAACAAAATGCAAGTGCAAATGCTGTTTAAAATCTTCTCCTTGCATATCTGCAGTTAAGTGCAGCCCTTAAGTGAAACGACTTTGGTTTGTACAGAGTAATTTATTATCTAACAAACTAAATGGTTCCAAGATCTGAAAATTGCATTGAATTTCAATAAGTGAAAAATAAATAAACGTCATATTACCTAGTAGAATGATAAGAAATCATTTTCATTAGTTGCTACATTTAATTAATTACAAATTGCTATCCCCTTAAGCTACAATGGAATGCGAATAAGGCAAGAAAAATAAATTAATTGTTTATATTCCATTTAATCACATTCTCAGACACACCCCATGAATTAGCTAAAAGTCTTAACCATCCGACTACTTTGTTTAACCCGGTCACGTTTCATAGCCAGCAACCCACCAACAAGGCAACCATATGAATCCCCTTAGGTTAAACAGTTGGATCTAACGGCGGCCACACTTCCGCTAGATCAATGATGCAATTTGTACCCAAAATGCGTGCCTAGCTAATCGTTTAAGCAAAGAATTTACGAGTCGTCGAGTAGGGAGATAAGAACGCATTAAACTGAGATGCAGCTATTTTTTACCTCTTTGGACATTACAATTGATTTTCGGACATGGCTAGTCTAGTATGTCCTAAACTCATTAGCGCCATTTGGTGCTCCCAAGGTAAAGACTAGAAGCCCTATTGACATCGTCCTTCAAGTGACAACCGATCAAACACTTTAACAGCTTTAGAATTCTACGTTATATATTCTGGGTTTTGCAGTTGTATGCACCTGGCTAGATCTGTGTCTTTGTATGCTTATACAGAACCTTTCAATTTAGACTATAATAGTTATGCAGTACATAGGCGAGTAGAAGAATTGTTTTGCTTATTTTTTACCCTAACGTCGCCTTCTCCAATATTAACAATGTCAGCGCCAAAAAGCACACGTTTAAAAAATTGTTCAATTATGCCCTTGTATACAATAATGCGTGAAATTCTAATGGTTCAAAAATAATTTTAAATAAATCGAATGATAAAAATAAAACTTAATTAATTTATAAATTTTCTATTTGCTTAGTTGAAAATGAAACTACAACAACAGCCTTACATTAATGGTTGATTCAATTCGTTTTTAATTCCAATTATAATTAAAAAACATTTTCAGCAATAGCCAACAAATTATACTTAAATATAAACTTTATAAATCAGATATTTATGCACTGTGACAACGTGAGCCCAATTTAAGCCGATTCCATTCAAATAAAATGAAAACAAATTTTAAACTCATTTATCTGCTGCTCAATTTAAAAACGTTGCAGTGGTAAATTAATTTTACGATTGATTGAATTGTGATTAATGATAAAAAAAAAAGAAAATAAAAAAAAATACTCAACGTTCATGAATGTAAATCACTGTTAAAGACCTGCAAGGCCAAAGGATAATCTTTTGCTGATAACGGAAGTGCACTTTGCTAAGCCCAAAGATGAAATGAAGAAAATGAAGGCAAAAAGCTATGCTAAAATGTTAAGCAAATGAAAAGCAGCTTAAGATAAAGTAATCAGCGAATTTATTCATCTGCTGCTCTATCTTAGCTTAGAGATAAACTGCTTTGAAAAAGAGCTGGGTGAAGCTAAGAAGTGTTGCAAAAATGTAAGATAGTTAATGGATTAAAATTAAAATAAAATAAAAACATTCTTTGACAAATATATGTCAACTATTTATTAGTTTTTATTCAAGTAAGTTGTCAAAGTTAAAAAATATTGCCAGAAAGAAGAGATTATAGATCAATAAACACCCTTAACATTACATGATTTCACAAAATTCGAACATATTGGCAAACGTGAAATTATAATGATTATTCTAGAATATACATATTCAAATAAATTCACCAATACAAACAACAACGACAATTTGAATCAACATTTAACATTTAAACAGATGACAAATTGAATTTTTGGCAAATAAAATTTGTAATAACAGCATATTTTTATGTATGCATATATGCTTACATATGTACAAGCTGAGGACATTTTAACATGGTCAACAAGTTACGCAAAACAAATCAAACGGTCGAACTCATATGAAATGCATTTAAATTTAGGCAATAAATAAAACAAACTTCCATTCACATTTCTCACGCCAGAGGCTTAATTCCTATGTCCTTTTTATCCTTCAGTTGATGAATTAAAATAGGCATGTATTTGTGACATGGGTTAAAAATATTTTGGGTAAGGACCATTATTTGTGTAAAACAAATGTTGCAGCAGCTTACAAATAAAAGAAACGGACTACAACGGCTGTCGTTGCTTAACCTATTTCTCAGACTTGATGCATTTGCAACAGGTTGATACGTTGATGTATCATTAATGTTGCAAAACAAATTTCGCTATGGCGCCAGAGTGAAATTTATAACTATAAAGTATTGTTCCCAAGCTCAAACCCATCAAATTTCTTAAAAATAAATAGAAAAGTTACAAAGACTGTCATTTAAAATAGAACGAAAAAACAAAAAACCAAGGGTAATGGTATGGATAATATGGATTTAACGGCAATTTCTGCAATTGCATACTGGCTGGCTGAATCGTTAAGAGCTGTTTATGCTGTGTTCGAGGCCTTTTATCTCCTTTAATAAGAAACACTTATTTTGTTTTATTGCTTATTTACATGTAATAAGTGTGAAATTTAATTTAAATTAATAATAAACATCTTTTATATACAATGTACAATGTTTTTTGTGGCTTAAATAGTAATTTTATTTTATTTTACTTTTATGTTTAATCAATGACATCATTGTTATCACGCAACAGCTCCCACAAGAGCTTGATAAGTGAATCCGACTTTGAGTGACAAGTAGACCATATTCAAAATCATTTTAATTGCTGTGTCAGCTAGTCTGAACTTGCTCATACCCAGCAAGCCGAACATTTATTGGGTATATACAACATTCTATTTGATGGAGCATAACTGTATGGAAACTAAATTAATCAACTCATATTTTGTTTTCTTAAAGTTTCTCTTTAAACATTTATTAAACTTTCTTAGAACTTGCTTAAGATCTAGTCGAGAAGACTTTATTAGGAAATTTGGGATCAATATCTTCCTAAATCAATGAACTGCTTACGCCAGGGGATAAGATATATGAATGTTACATACAGTTTCACCAAATCAATATACTCATTTTACCCATTTTTAGTGGATTCAAGGGGCGCAAAAAGGATTGACCTTGATGTGCATCAGCTTTGAAAGTGAAAGCCAAATTTGCATCATTTTCCTTCAATATGTTAAGAGCAAAAGAGAAAGGATTGGGGGGGGGGAGGAACAGGCACTGAGTGTCAGCTTTAGATGCACTCAAGCCATGCATAGAGTTTAGTTGTTAGCTCAGAAGCAAAAAAAAAGAAAATCCTCCTCAAAACTTGCTGACAAATTGTGGCTTTGTCAACACCTTGCTAACTCTTTCCCCATCCTCCATTTTCAACATCCCCGCCAATTACCTCAGTCTGTGCTCCGTCTGAAGATTGCTTGAATTACGCATGCAAACGACTGAAACGAGAATGGCGGCGATACCGTTGACGACTTTTGCCATTGAAACAGCCAAAGTTTATTTCTTACGAAAATTTCTCCAGCCAGACGCATTCAAAATGGAAATGGGTGGGTAAGGTGCTTTTTGTTCTTGTTAGTTGTAGTTGCTATTATTGTTGTAGTTGCTTGCACATATATATATATAAATATATATATAAACTGCAACAGGAGTCAGTCAGTTAAAAGTTTTCCACAATTTTCCACGTAGGCTTGTGCTCTGCAAAGTAGAAAAGTGGAAAAGTTTGTTTGGCATTAAATTAAAGCTGCGTACAAAATAGCACATAAATGGTATGAAAATAGATGCAGTTAAACAGAATTACATCGTAACTAGACGCAAAACTAGGTAGCCGTTAAGCACCTTACTAAATAGTACTTAAGTGTAACTTTGCACACATGAAATGTCATAAAATGTTAACTAATTAGCTGGTCGTTTCTATCAAAATCTCCAGACTTATAAAAGGTTTGAATTAAGAAAGTTTTTTTGAAGAACCAACCATATGCCACAGATAGAACCATTAATTCTAGTTTAAAACCATCTCAACAGCGTATCCATAAAAAAAAATGATGTGAAATGGATGACACCGCAAAAATACTATTCATTGTGTTAGCCATCAGTTATTTTAGCAATAAATATGATGGGTAATCAACAGCGCCCAGAAAACATACATCATAAAGCGGACAAAATTTGAACGGTACCTTGAATAAACCAGACATCTGACATGCATTGTTGCACAAGAGCAGAGCGTTCACTTAAGTCAGCAGTGATGGTTTCGTGAAAGGGATACCAGCAGACACAGGAGAATATGAGTTAAGGCACAAGCTGTCAGCACAAGGGGGAGCAGACTAACCTAAGACAAGCAAAAGCCACGCAAACACTTCGTTTGCCTTTGGCTGCTGGCTTAGCATTTAGGTTTTATAAAGCAGCTGCCCACACACCTGGCTAGAAGGATTGCGTGATATCGATTACATAGCCCCCGAATAGAGCTGTTAAGCAGCTTGGCAAATAGATGGAGTGATAAAAGGACACTTGCTTCGTACAAAAAAAAGAAAGAAAAAGAAAAAATGGCTGTCATGGAGATGGCTCGACCTGGATTTTAAATTCCCTGACGGAGCAACAGCATTGCTTGTTGTTCTACGATGCTGCAAGCCGCAAGAGACAGACTGTCAAAGTATCAGATTCGTGTGTTTGTGCTGTGATTCATATTCAATCTGATTGCTTGCTTGTTGGCATTCGGTTGCGAGTAAATAGAAAATAGCGTTTTTACACTTAGCTCTGATTTGATGCGGAGCAGTGCATTGAGCGATTTGATGCCATAACCTACATCTAAGGTCAATAGGTGCGATTCTTGCCACTTCTGTGGCAGCTAAAAGACTTCAGCGTCTTTGTCTTTTTGCCGGCACTTTGTCGCTCTTTCAACAAGTAAATATATATATATATATACATACACTCTAGTATTTATTTAAAAGTTATTCTTGCTTTATTCGGACTGCTTCAGTTTGTTGTTTGTCTGTCAACTGTTGAAATAGACAGCGGTTTCTTTTTGCTTCGTTGCATTTGGCATTTGGCATCTGGCAGGCGCCTATGGACCTTGCCCCGCTTGCCATTAACCCAACCCTTTCCAATTTTTAGCTTGCCACAGAGACCAGCAGTGACTTAATTAACTTTGCGTTCTCTGTGGCATTGTTTACACGAGGACCCCTTGCCAAAAATTGTAGCAGTATAAATAAAAGTGAAAAATGTCCACAGGATAAACAAAATCTGTCTGCAACAGAGTGCAATTTAAATACCCTTTTAATATTAAATTAAAGTAGCAGTATGTTTATTAACTTTAAGCTTATTTACTTCTATACCTCTTTGTATTGATAGCTTATTTGACCCATCAAACCGTATTTCAAATTCAAGTAAGCTAATGAAAAAATAATCAAAAGTGTATTTTACTGCAGAAATACCTAAAAAAAAAGTTTAGAAATGCAAGCAGACAATGCAAAATATTCCAATAGAGAAATCTAGAGTGAGTGGCAGATTGTGTAAAAGCAAGAGGACGACACCAAGTACAAATAATCTTTGTTTATTTCAGCTTTAAGTACCTTCTAATTGCCATTGTTAATTTTCAAGCATATTTTATGTGGAGCTCTGGCATAAAAACCGCTGCCACACAATGAAGCGCAAAAAGAGGAAAAGGAAAAAGGAAATTAAGTTACTGCAGTGCGACCTCCTCCATTTTGCTTCTATCCGTTCGTTTTTTTTTTTGTTTTTTAGCTGTTAGCCAACCCAACCGAACCCATCCACACAGGCATGCCCATTGCGGCACAACATTGTCACGTCACTTGCCACAAGGTGGCCATTGTCAACTTTGTTTGCGTGAAGACAACGGGTAAACGAAAAACAACAGAAGCATGATAAAAACATTGCATCCGCTATCTAAAACAGAAAAACAGGTGAAAGGGACCATTATTATTTCTATTGAATGATTCTAAAACATCAGTGAATATGTGTGACTATATAAACCTACATAGTACTAGTTTTAATTTTGGTCCACTAAGTCGCAGCTATTTGTTTTTATACAAGTTTTTATTACTTATATAAATGACAATTTTTAAAAACTTTAACGTAGCAAACACTAGAGCATAGGGAAAAAAATATTGATTAATACGAATGGCTTGGTAAGTATTATATGCATACAATCACAGACTGTTCTTTCTCTAGTTAAGAAAGCTCCAGCAGAGATGTAATACTTACATGTATATATACTTCTATAATACTTTAATATATCCGTTATTGCTCAAACGATTTTATTGAAACTTTTACAAAAAACTCGATATTTTAACCAAAGCTTCTAAAGCATTATATGAAATAACTTTAAAGATTTATTAACTATTACCTGTGGCTGGTTAAGCAGTTTGACTACAGAGTTTTATTAAAAAGTTATCTTAGAGCAACTTTGATATTGCAAGATCTATCGTAAGTAAAACTATACATTTTATGATTGTGAGCAGCTGTTGCTCCTTTTACTAGCCCACAAGCAACCACATTAAGCCTCAAGGATTACCCACCGTAAACGTGGAAAAACCAAAGCACAGATGTTGTGCAGCACTTCTACCTGAGGCAGGTGTGTTTCCCTTTACCTGACATACATGCCCTGTAACAGAGATATATATATAGCCAGGGTCCGCATTGCAAGTATAACAGTATCCGAGTACACTTTGTCTCAGACACAACTCAATTTAGCAACTTAAAAATATACACAACAACATGTACAACCAGGAGGAGCCAATTTCAAGCTTTGTGTTTAGCAGCCAAGGCACACAGCAGTCCTTTCATCATCGGTGGCATGTACAGGGGCAGTTGCACGAGTGCAGTAGCTGCTACAGCAGCATCGATGCAGACGAGCCACCCAGTCAACACTGGCTTCGTCGTGTCGAGGAACAGCGACCAATGCTCAGTAAACAGCAGCAAGCTGTTTTGGATATCATTGAGGCACGGCAGATCGAAACGTTCTTCTTCTGCGACGAAAGTGCCCAGAACCAACTGAACCACTTTATGACAGAAACCTGCGATCGAGCAGTGCCCGAGCTGTTGCGCTGGATGTTCCACAATGGCACACAGCACCTGGAGTTTAATGTGGCTTGCTATGTGCATGTTCACAATCAAGTGCTAATCTTTCAAAGCGGCACACTCGGTGTGCAACATCACTACGACATTGAAGAAAGCGTAAGCGTTGTATACGATTTGATTACCCAACGTATTGCCAACTATCTATGCAGCAGTCATGATGTCAGCTTAGACGAGTGCAGCATTACACGCATGCGTATCCAACTAAAGCGCAGACGAGATGACAACGATTCCTCCTACTCGCCAGCCCTGCCGCTGCAGTTGCGTCAGGAGACAATTACTAACAGCGGCAACGAGACGGAATTGGCCAGTCTGAGGGCAGCATATGTTAAACATCAACGTGAGTGCAACGGCTACTTTCCGTCCAATATGCGAGCCAATCTTTACGGCCTGCAACAGTGTCAGACGACCAAGGAGTTGTATGTGGTGCCATACCACATAAGCGAGACTCTGCAGCAGCAACCCAACAAAAATTATCTCATTCTCAACGATATTATGGGCCAGTTCCAGCGACTGCACGAATTACAAGCCCCTTTGACCAATACAACCAGTAATAATCGAACCCGTTTGCGACCTTTAAAGTGCCGTCGCTGTCGGGCACAGTTTAAGAGCCGCAGTCGCTTGCACATCCATCAGGAGTTGAGGTGTGGCCAAGATTTTAGTGTGGATAGCATTCATCCGGATATTGTTGAAGTCTACGAGCAATGCCTGCCTATTTCGCGCAGTGTCTCTCAGTATGCTTGCTATGGCATCACGAGACCCAAAACAATCATACGCAAGGGACAATTTGTGCCTATTGAATGCGACTGGCGCAGCAAGAGCTCTGTTCAAGTGCGAAATGGTCCCTGTGTGATTATTAGCAATGCTCAGCTCAGTAGTCCTTGTAAATACAAATAGGTAAACAGTTAGCATAGGTACAATAAATCAATCAATTTTAAGCATACAACGATTACTTTTTTTTATTTATTGAAATATAACGATAATTTAATTGAAAGACTAAAACTTCAGTGAGTAATCAAGTTTATAGTTTTTCGGTAAACCAAATTCCCTAAACTGCTCTTAAAAGAAAAAACTAATGCAATTACATCTTTATGATATCAAGCTGTTTGACCTTAGCGATTTGGACAATGCACCTGAAAGAAAATCCTGGTCAAAGTTTGGGGTTGATAGTAAAATAATTGTAAGACTAATTTGGTTATAAGCTCTGCTCGCTAATCTTATCTAGAATTTGAAAGCAGTACGACCTCATCGATAATTGTCACTTACATTAAATGAGACTTATTCGATTGATATTAATTTTAATGGTTAGCAAATGGTCAATCGAAAATTTTCCCTTGGTTTTTGCAACTACCCCAGTTTTCGCATTTGCACAAATTTAAATCGGTTTCGTTTTACGATGTCTTACTGTAAGGGGGACTTAAAATCTTTATTTTATGCTTTACACTTTTATGACATATTTATAAAACACTTTTTTTAATGTATAGAAATTAACTTTAATCGTTATTGCGACGGATCTAAAACTCAAAACAAATTTTAACAATAATTTGTGGTAAGGAATGTTGTTTAATATTTAATAGGTCCAACTACACAAGCCGCAAAATGGCACGTAAACTAAGGGGGTCCAAATACGTATACGTAATAAGCAAGTGCGTAATAAGTAAACTCTTTTTACTAATATACGTTACAGCATACGTTGGGTGCCTTCTTGCGCAATTTTCATCATGTTTACAACTTTGAATAGGTAAGAATGTGAATTCAGTTTTTTGTACGCAATTATAGACAGCTCAAATTTGACATTACAGCGATACCAGGCTACTGGGAAATTGTGAATGCTTTCTTCTTTATTATATAGTTTATTTACTTAAAAAATTAAATTGTAAAAAAACAAGTAAATTTCTAGTGACAATTAAATCAAGTGGCGAAAAAATAACCACAACCCATTACACGACACACAACACGCGACTGCAATCGCTTTTTTCGTTTTGCGGTTTTCCTTTATGCTGTCGAGAGTCATCTAAAAAAAAATAAACACAACACAGCAACTTGTTATGAAAAGGTAAAAATATCATTGGGAAAATCTTACATTTATTTCATTTTCTAGCGGCCACTTGCAAAATACGTAGCGAATAAAAGAAAACATGTTGTCGAGCAATCAAATTGCTTTTCATGGCAGTTGATTAAATAGACTGCGACAAAAGTTTTCCTTTAACCATTCGTTTTGAAGGTTAGAGTCCGGTTTAATGGAAATTACTAGTCAGATTTATTCATGGAAAACTTAAAGATCAAAACATTGTAATCACATCCGCTAACTTAAATAATAATCAACATTGGTTGACGCGTTTGCAGGCACAACAAATTTTAACAAGGCTTAATAAAAAAATTTATAAAGAAAGTCAAATTTAAAACGCAAAATATATAATATAAGAAAAAAACCGCTTTCACTACGACTTTTGGCATAATATACACACAATATTAAAGCTTCAAGGTTATAGGGTATGCAGTAAAATGCATTAAACGTAATTCGAACCGATAACGACGGCTTGACGATAACCCAGACGGTCAGCTTGGCTGTCTGGCCATTGTTTTAATGGCCATTTGGCAAGACGGCAAGAACAACGAATGCAAAATATGAGTGTCTATCAATTCTAGCGTTAAATGGGAATAAATATATATACATACATGCACACACACACACACATACACATATATATTTATACAGACTTATACGCCTGCACAACATTTGTCTTGTGCAAACATTTGATAAATCGATTTTTATTTGCTCCGAATACTTTGAGAAATCTAACAATTACAAGAATTATGTGAATACTACTTGACTTTTGATACACACGTTTTAAATCAGCAGGTTTTTATATATTTTTATCGACAGTTTCTAACCTTTAAGTTTTGTATAAATATTTGGGCTAAAAATTAAAAAAAAACAAAAGAAAGAAAATTAAATGTTATCCTACGTCAAAAATTGCGTGCACCAAACTGTTTTAGTAAATCGTGTGGAATTCACACGCCGTCACTTTTACGCTCATGTGCTTCCAGCTCCCAAATCCGAAACCCCTCCAGCGCTTCATGGCTACCAGAAAGTAGAGTGAGAGAGTAATAATACATAATTCAAATATGACGCTGGACACATTAGTTCCGCCGTTTTGAACACACTCTCTGGCATCTGTGATAAATGGAAGTCCAACAGGTTGACGCCCAGCAGTTTAAGTAGATTTCGTGCTCGGCAAACGCCAGCAATTTGTAAGCAGTTCATAAACATGTGAGTGAACGCCAAAAGAAAATATATAAAAAAAATAAAGATACGTATTAAATGCGCATTTCACTTGAAATGCTGCGACTGCCATAGATGATTGATTGACGCCGTCGAATGACAAAGAGAACTTGGCACATGGGCCATAAAACATTTGCAGCAAACGCTCATCAAGTGGCCATATACAATAAATAAAAGAAAAGTCCAAACATTTCACGTTGGCCAACGCAAGAGAGAGGGGGGGGGGGAGCAATATGATTATGGTATGGTTGCGAAGGCCATAAAAATGCAACGCCCAGTCAAAGACTGAACCTCATTCAAATTGAAGCTCAACACATAATACACAAGGAGCAGACAAAACACATAAAGTAAATGAAGCGCCGCACATAATGCCCCAAAAAAAAAACACACACGAATAAAATAACGATGCGACGAGTATATATACGAGAGAACGAGTATACTATATTTCTATTTCATTTGCTGTTTGCTGTTGTCGTAACTCAATGCTATTTAAAGCCAAGAGATGTTGAAATCAAATTCAATTCATACTTACATGCAATGAAAACAGTTTTTCCTACAAGTGGAAAAAGAGTTCCAAAACAATCAAATCATGCATCCCTGCTGCTGCTTCAATAGAAAAATAATCATATAACCATATAGCAAAAGTCAGAAGCACATGCAACTGCATAGAAAACAAGACATTATAGACATTATTCAAACATGAGTTTACAGCAAGAGAACATAGAAAATATTCGATTCGATTAAAGCTTTGTTTTTGAGAGATATGTACGAAAGAAGAGCCATTATAAACTTGGCCTATTGCCTCCCCTTCTGAAGTTCTTTACAATGAGCTCATTCAGTCGTTGGGATTCTATCCAACGCTCTTCACTGGCACCTTTAGCCAGGCGATTGCAATGGCGATTGCTATGACAACGAACGGCGGTGCACAGAGACCAAGGTAATCATCAACAAAGTTTAATTGGCCGCTTCTTTCCTTGGCCCGAATCATCAATACCCATCTGCTGATTTGGCAATTAAATTCACATTTTATATATTATTTATGAAAGGAATACAATATATTGTATATTGTATATTGTAAAAATTTTAGTCACATGGAAAATGCAAACAAGTTCAGTTAATAACCCTTATTACGCTTTTCCGCTGTATTTTTGTATAAAAAAAATAAAATAATAATAATTTTGAAGCTGTTCTACGAATAATTGACTTTATTTAAACCCACATTATGGAAAAACCTTAGAGAGAAAAACCGGTAGAGTGTGAAAAATATTGACACAAATAAGTAATATTCTTACTTGTTTATATATGCTAAGAAGGAAAAAGTTCAATGTATTTTTATCACATACAACTACTTAATGGTCACTAGATGAGTTAAAGCATCTGGAGTCCAGACATCTATCCAATATTTTGTGTGTTAAGTCAAGAGGAATTTATTCGATTCAAATTAAGTGATTGTCAGAAGAAGAACAAAACAACACAGGCTGCAAGTTCTAGGCACTGGGAAGCCAGACAAACAGCTGTGTCGCAGACCCAGTCGCATAAATATCCTACCCTAAAAGTGTAAATTTGCAATTTAAATGGTTGAATTGTCGCGCCAATATAAATCAATTCAATAGCCATTTGTAAATGCTGATAAGATTAGAGAGACTAAATTGCATGTTTATGTTTGTAGGGTGAAATTAGAGCAGTATAAACAAAAAAACAAAAAATAGAAAATTTGCTATCAATCGAGATTGAGTTACATACCAATTTAAACTTGTGTTTCAACTGAAATGCTCATTATTAAAATTTTATAAAATACGCCGTAAATCGACAGCTTCAATTGGATATTGTGTGTTTAAAATGAAAGAATATCCAATAAGTCGTTAACACATGACTACACTAAATTTTCACTGAATTTCCAAAAATAGATAAAAGACATTTTTTTTCGTTACTGTTTTACGACTTTGTTAAAAAAAATCTGCATAAACAAATTGAATAAAACATGCAGTTTAAGAGTTTTATGTGTTTAGTACGATAAAAACAAGGTTGACAAAACAATTTTGTTTATGTGATAAATCTAAGTGCTGATATAGGTTTTTTTGCATAGATAACAATGTTATCTTTTAAATAATGATAAATAATAAAAATGTGAATATTTATCTCTTTAGAAATGGGTTAAAACAATGAATAAGAGAAACGCATCGATCTTTGACATAAGCCCTTATAAACCATTAAAAGCAAGGTTATCTTTAAGTGTTTCGGCATTTGATATACAAATTTATTCGATAGCAATAAGTATGTAATTTTGGAAGTTGTGGCCATTTTTTCCTGAATTTGACAATTGTTTTAAAAATTAAAGACAAAATAATCACATAAATCTTGGCTTCAGGGTATCTCCTATCTGACTTTTGTATACTTAAGCTAACTTATCTGCTTTTTATAAGCATAAATTACATTAGCTCTAGTACTAAAACGCATTCACAACGGTAATTAAGCACGGTGCTTTTAAATGCTTCACTGTACAAGCTTACAACGAAACAAAAGATGCTAAGGGAACCAAACCATGAGAAAGATTTTTCAGTTTTGGAGCTGCCTAATTGTTGTTCCTATTCAAGTTTGTAAGGCGAAGTTCCAGCAAGAATACACACAAAGCTTATTTGTAAACGAACTCACACAATATACCAAAGATTTGCAGTTAAAAATAATCAGGTTTTTTATAGCTTCTTAGTGGAACAGAGATTGAAGAGGGAACAGTGGAAAAAGTGGAACTGTTACCTATGAAGAAAATTCCTTACATCGATATGCGATTTCTCGACGGCTTCTTGAAGATTAGAGTTACGTTGAGGCTTACATGTCTGAAGAAGAATTATTTATGTCTGTTAAGGATTTCCATTATAGCTCGCAATTATATTCACTTAATTGCTTGGCCATGGCCAAATTTGGTGAAGACAATGGCCTTAATCAGTGCGCACTAGACTAGTAGCAGGCAGCATATAAAAGGTATAATCACACCAGGGATATTGAGATGTACGAGATGGTTTATAATCTAGAATTAACGGATTTGTATAGGAAGTATGCTAAAATACTAGCAACAAAGGGTAATTTGAAACTTTGGAAATTCTTGATTTGACAATTATTTTTTATTGTTTAATCGTCAGACGACATTTAAGCCTTTGGCTATAACGACGTAGTGTGGTAAATCTGGTGCACCTATCTACAACTGGTTACCATGTGGGTTTAGGGTTTTTTTGGTTTTAGTTAACTAAATGTGCGGTATTTTAGTTTGTCAAAGAACTCATATATTGAATTCAAAAAGGATGCCAGGATCAATATCCACCTTTACCGAAAATGTATTGCTTTTTAAAGCTGCAGTTTTTTTAAGCTGGCACCGCTGAAAGTTGAGATGCTAAGCTTAAAACCAATTTTGGCCATATGTCAAATACAACAAGAAAACTTAAGAACTAGATGTAAACACAATGAAATTTGATCGATCTGACAGTTGTAAAGAAATTTATCAATTCACGTAATGTTCGAGTTACAGAAATGATAAACGTCGACGTGGATAACTACAAGGATTGTCTAATTAATTATGGATTGGATTACCTTTTAGCTCCGTATATCTAATCCTATGGATTCAATAATATTTTTTATAAGTGTTGAAAATCTTAAAAAATAAATGGTAAATGTAACTGTAAAGTTTACAGCTAAGTGATGTTCCGCAAGGTGGTGCTTTTATTTTTCCCAGGCTGAAAATAGCAGCTAAGCCAAAAAAGAATGCGGCCTTAGTGTCGTATTATTTGGACAGCCAGTCAAAGGGTTTTGGTCAACTTGAGCATTATTCGTGTCCCCTTTACGTAGGCTGTAAATAGAGTAAGTGACTAGAGAATTACAGCTCTTTAGAAACGAGTTAATGGAGAAGCACTTGGATTTTAAACAATGGGGTCTATTTAAAGAACGTATTTGTACAATTACCAGCAAGCCATACAATTTGTTATTAAAGTTTTCCATTGTATATACATTTAGCAATTGCCAGCAATTTGCACAATTAAATATACAAAGCGTTGGAAATCTTGTGCAGTTAATTTGATTAAATACGTTATTGAATATTTTCCACAATGCTAGCACTTTCAAAGTGTATACACAATTGGATTGTTGTTTAAAATGCAGTTTCGCCTTCTCATTAGTGTTGTATTGGCATTGGTTTTAAAAAGCAATGCAAACAAAGTTGATTTCAATGTCGAGCTTTATAGCAGTTCTGTTCAGGGGTTGCTGAAGCTTTTTGATGTGGAGAATAAGTTTGTGCAAAATATGATTGGCTATGCTGATGCATTAGAAGAAAAACTTGAGACTCTACAAAGGTAAGTTTCAATGAACTACATATGGCTAGAAAATCATTAATACGCTTAACTATATCCCTTAGTTATTTAAAAATATTTGATCGTACTCCACACGCAACCCAAAGGGGAAAAGAAAAATACATTTCAAATCCGTTAAATGCATTTGGACTCATACGACGTTTACGGCAAGACTGGCGCAAGTTGCAGGTCTATACAAAAGCCGATGTTGGAAAAGGTATATGCAAATTTGTATTAACCAATGAGTTGATTATTTACGCTTAAGAATGTAACGTCATGTAGCTCAACTGAAAGCAATGAAGGAGCTATTAGACAAGTTGCCCACCAAGAAGGACATAAATGCGTCGTTGATGGGTATCAATCGCATCGAGCTAACCTATGACCTTAATCCCATGGACATGGCAGAAGGCCAGCTGCAGGGCAAGCAATTCGAGTAAGTGATTTAACAGCTACCAGAAACGTTTGGTTCATAAAAACTATCCTGCAGCCAAACGCTTTCGATAAGCGACTGTTTGGCCATTGCCAATCACAAATATGAAATTGGCGACTATGCTCGTGCTTTCCTCTGGTATCGCATTGCTTTGAAGCGGCAACCTGAAACGCACTTTCAAAAATATAACGAGCTGTTTGGAAGGTCACTTAATACCGTGCGTCAAAGGTTGGCCGAATCCCGTCTGTTACAAGGTTGAAAGTCTCAACAGTCTTAAGCAGAACTTCAATAGTTAACATGTTTCGCATTTTTTTCAAGGTATACAAAGGCTCGAACCAACAATGCAAGAAGAACAGCAGGATAAACTTAAGCAGAAATTAAAAACATACGATGCAAAACGATTAAATAACTTTATCGATGCACTTCTTCAACAAGATGATGAGCAACTGTTTAAGGATCTAAACTCTATGCAGCCAAGTCCCAAATCCCATTACTTGGGCTGTCGTGGAAGATTTCCCAAGCGTACAAACCTAAGTTGTCGCTTTAACTTTACAACAACGCCATTTCTTCGACTAGCACCACTTAAAATGGAGGAAATCAATCAGGATCCGTACATAGTCATGTATCATAATGTGCTCTCCGCCAAAGAAATGGATGAAATGAAGCGGTTATCAATTGATATGCACAACGGATTCGCAGATGCATTGAAGCCAAACCAAACCGATTTAACCTATATTATAGCACGAGTAAAGTGGATAGTGGAAAAAAGCCCATTTATTAAGCGGATAAACAATCGCATTACGGACATGACGGGCTTCGATGTCGATGATTTTCCGTCACTACAAGCGGCTAACTATGGCATAGGTTCCTTCTTTAAGCCCCATTACGATTATATTCATGGTGATCGTGTGCGAAAAGAAGAAGTTGAAATTCTGGGAGATCGCATGGCTAGTCTTATATTTTACGCAAGTTATTGTGATTGTTCCAAGTGTAGATATTTTTAAAGCTATACTTACATTTTGGCAGGCCAGTGATGTATCGCTAGGAGGTGCCACTATATTTCCCGACATTCAAATTGCAATTCCACCACAGAAGAAGAGCAACAGCCTCTTTTGGTACAATCTATTTGATGATGGCACACAGGACCCACGATCTCTACACTCCGTGTGTCCAGTTGTTGTGGGTTCCAGATGGAGTAAGTTTATCGTAGACAGGCAATAATTTTATTTTTATTAATAAATTTATATGTTCCAGCGCTCACCAAATGGCTGCATATGGCATCCCAGATGTTCCGAAAACCCTGCACCAGGCGACATTAGTGAACGTAGTACCATAATAACATATGCTGTTAACATTTAAACAATCTTCTTCATTTCACGCATTAAAGCTCTTTTTCATGCAAGCAGAAAAAGCTTTACTGAAATTTAATTATTCTTTAATTGGTCACACTAGCTGGTATTGTTGCCAACTTGACAAACACATTAAACCTGCAAATGAACCATGACGAAAATGAACCTAATTGCATCGTTTATACTTAGGCAAGCTTTTTGAGGGCAACTAAATTCTATGTGGCTCCCAAAAACAAGCAATAAATGACGTGTTTACTTTTTGTGATTTTCACTTTTCTCATGTTAAATTCTGTTTGGTGCAAAGAGTCCAAGGATCTACATAGTAGGTCAAGTGTAGTTAAGTTGTTGCAGATGGAAAATAGGCTAATAAAAAGTTTGGAAGCTTATTCAAACGAAATGCAGCAAAAGCTGGACATGATAAGACTGTGAGTAAGCGCTTAGCAATTCAAAGAAATCGATTTAAAATCAAGGTTAACACAGATATCAGCAAAGATTGAAACGTCCACTAATGCACAGTCCCGTAATGCAGGAAGAATATGTATCGAACGCATTGAATGGATTTCGACTTATCCGTCGAATGCAGCAAGATTGGCCCAAACTAATGAACTATCTTCAAGATGCTGTAGCTGAAGCTCACAACAAATCCGAGAAAATGCAGAAACTAATAACAAATGCGGCAAGTACGAAAGATTTGCAGTTATCAATTGCTGGTTTCTTGCGCATTGAAAGCTTTTACGATCTGGAGGCTTCTCATATGGCCAAGGGTATGCTCTTGGAAAAACAGTATGAGTAAGTTGCATGAAGTTACTTTTATTGCAAAAGAAAAATTCATTTTTTGCAACAATACTTTTTCCGAATATTAGGAGGCTTTAACTAAAAACTTTAAACCCCAAACGTGTAGCTCGTATCTTGATTCCGCCGACTGCATGGTCTTGGGAGACTATCTCTTTGATCGAACGAAGTACTCAAGATCTACGCATTGGTACCGAACGGCAATCAGACTTTATCAGCAACCGAATGCCAAACTGTTCAGTAAAGTATTGGGTTTGAAGCGCAAAGTACTCTACAGACAGTATGCCAAGGCAATTGCCTTTGAACGTAAGAAATACCACTATTATTGTTATAATAATATAAAATTAACAACCTATGGCACAGCTTCAAAGGAAACACGGGCAAATGAGACCGACCCTAAGTGGAAGGATTTGGCAGAAAAGTATATGAAAGAGCTTGTGGAGAATGCCAAAAGTGATCGAATCAAACAGCTTGTTGACAAGTATTTGGCGCAACCCGAACAGATATTCATTGATGAAAGGGCTAGACATAAAGCTAAGCGTACAGCTATGGAAAGGGGATGTCAAGGATTGTGGCCAAAGAGAAAACTTCAACAATTGACTTGCCATTACGTAACGAAGAATTCAGTGTATCTCAAACTGGCGCCACTGAAAATAGAGATGCTTAATCTGAATCCTCTCATAATCCTTCATCATAATGTCTTGTATGACAGCGAAATCAATAGCATCAAAAATGCATTGATCCAAAGCAACCCAATGAAGGATGACAAAAATGGAATAAGTTTTATAACTATGCAGGATGATAATGCATCTCTTAACTACCGTTTGAATCTTAGGATTGCAGAAATGACAGGCATCGATATACCAAAACATAACGAGTTGTTTTTGTTGAATTTTGGTTTAGGCAGTTATTTAGGGCAAACCAAATGTCCGGTTGCTGAACGTAAGATCTGTAAAAAACAAATGAGTCAATGGCGACACAATCGTATAGCGACAATAATATTCTACGTACGTATAACAATTTTAATTGACATTACAGGATTATTTGTGTTTTATATTTTGTGTCACAAAACTAGGCTAGCAATGTGCCGGTTGGTGGCGCTACTATTTTCCCAAAACTGCAACTTGAAGTGAAACCTAAAAAAGGATCAGCTTTGTTGTGGTACAACTTGAATGAAGCTGGTAAGCCAAATACTTTGGCCAAACATGCCGTTTGCCCAGTTGTTATCGGCACCAGATGGGGTAAGCTCTAATACAATTGTCCATGCAATCATAAATTTATTTTATTCATTTCAAATCAATTGCAGCAATAACAAAGTGTATTGATGCAGTCCAACAGATGCCAGCGATGCCATGTCTAGCGTAATAGCTTAAATATTTTAACGAAGCAATTTAATAAGGTGGAAATTCTTTATTCAACTTTATTAAACTATGGCGGTGATCTTCGGATCGAGAAGTAGAAAAGAAACCGCCTTCAAGTAAACTTTTATAAAAATAAATCTAAATTATAAATTAGAAGTTGTTTTAAAATAAAGAACAATGCTGCAAATTATGATCATTCTTTCTATTTCACCAAATTGTTACATAAAATTACAAAATAATTTATAAGGTGTTGCAAAAAAAATGTTTAAGGTTTTCTGGCTGCATTGTGCTATGAGAATTAGTAACTAATAGATAAGGCAGTTGGGGATAAATATATACATACATAAATATATCTTAATAATAGCAAAGCTAATAAACTGTTCTAATCTGAAGGAGATGTGCAACAATGTCGTTAGTTTGCCGCTAACCTTCATCCAAAATCTGTCTTCACTCGCTCTCCCTTTGTGTTTTGCCATAAAAATTGCAAGCGGTAGTAAGTTTAGGACTCGTAGAAGCTATCTGCTATCTGCTCTTTCGTTAAGCTTATGTGCTTGCCCCAAATACCATTTAGCGGAAGTGCACACTTCAATAATGGAACGGGCGACACAAAGTGGCAGTGGCAGAGGCAGAGTGCAGTAAACCGACAGAGAGCGAGAAAGGGGGAGAGAGACTCTCAATGGTGTAAGGACAAGCGCAATGAAAGGCGCAATGACAATGGCGTGCACGCTGGTTGCTTTAAGGAAAACAACATTCACTTTTCACCCGGCACACACACACTCACACACAAACACACAGAGAAAGGATGCGCTGAACTGATTTTTATTTTTATGTACAATGAATGGAAAGATGGGCAATATGAGGGGGACGTGGAGTGAGAATGGGTTATGCAGAGCGCGCAACTGTTGCCTGGCCATGAAAACTTTTCATGAATATTTTAAGCAATTGCATAATTTACAAGAGCAACAGCGAGTTTTTCTCCGAGACAGGGCAAACTAATTGCCAAGATTATGCCACACTCAATGCAACGCATTTTTGGTGCTGGGAAAGCGGGGGGATGATGAGCTGCTTCAAATAGCCGCACTAATTGGAAAATTTTCAACAGGATTTGCTCTTAAATAGTGCTAATACTTGGTTAAGTTGTTGGGCCGCCATGATGCCAAAAACTTAGAAAGCGGGTCGAGTTGCAAGCAACCAACTTGTCGGCTCGTCTGCTATGCGGTGTGTGTGTGTGTGTGTGTATGTGTGTGTGTGACAGTGTCAACTTGTGCAACCCCAGTGAAATGTAGCATGAGACCAAAACCAGTTGCATAAACTTTCTGAAATGGTTTAAAATGAATGAGATAAAAATATTACATATTGTTGGATATTACTAACTCAGTTGCAGCTCTCAAGCTTAAGGTAATTCCTCGTTACTGCAAAATACTAAGTATATCAAGCAGTACTCACAGTTTTCAATAGCAAATACGCATGTTTACTTAGATGTTCTCATTGAAGTTGTTAGCATACTTTTTATTTAAAGTCAGCGTGACATAACGCCAATTGGTTGGACATACGAAAAAAAAAACTGACAGCATCAAAAGACAAGACTCCAAGGCCTCAATTGCTGTGTGAGGGAAAGAAGGGCACGGAATTCATTGAATAGCTGCGCAAGCTGCTGTTGAGTCAAGTGAAAAACTTTAGCACAAATAAATCCAAGCAGCTGCAGTCTAAAGCGTAACCCAGTGAGATATGCAAAAGATCCAGCAAATAGCGGGTCTAACGGGTCGGGGGAAATTGAGTTGTGTAAATGCGGTGCAGAGATAGCCAGCAGTCGGACTCTTGGGAGGCAGCATTGTAGAGCGATTTGAACTTTTAAGTGATTGAATTGTTATTCAGCGACATGAATTTGTTTGCCAATTTGAATGATGGTGCACACTGGGATTGCAGGCTAAGGACTGCGATAATAGCGAAGTCGAAGATGAGTTAAGCGAGAACTCTTTTCAACTGAAATCCACTGCTCAGCTCAAGATGCTCAGCAAATCAATGAAGCCGTTCTCTCGTCGTAGTTGGTGGAGATTCTAGTACGGAATGCTGGTGTTGCCAATGGATACAGATGTGTGCTGTATGCGAAAACAGCTCAAACTGTTGCACAAATCAAGGGCATCCAGTACCTTTTCTTTTATCTTGCACTTGAAGTGAAAAGAGAAAGAAACGTAACGAAAAAATCAGTTAAATCGGTGCAGCTTTAACAACAACACTTTACTTACTCGACGCCGAGTCATGGTTGCCAACAAGTTTAGCTCCTGCTCCAGTCACATATGCCAGATGCCACATGCCACTTACCACATGCCACCTTCCAATAGTGTAAGCATAGTGCATAGCGTCAAGCTGCTGCTTAAGCGCCCAGTTATTGCCTTTTTTTAACTTTACATGGAAGTTCTTTGCCAACTGGCGCAACATTGAGCACTTCATAAGTGTCACGCCTGAACCGGGTTGGTTGTCTGCTTAGATATGCACATATATTGATTTAAGCCAAACTACTAACTGCCGGCCATGTTGAAAAGAGATTAATAGCACAGATTATCAGTAAAATTATGACAAAAACAATACAAGTAAGTTGAGTATTAAATACAATATGTATATTATACTATTTTTAAACGGCGTGTACATCTATTATGTAGTTATTAAATTACTGAATGTCAAACTCAGTTCACATCATCCATCTCAACATTTGGCAAATGGCCATCTTCTATTTTACGCAATTCGTCGCTGGTCAGTTTCGATAGCATGATGTCCGTCGCGGGTGCCAAGCAGTACGGGCAGTAGTGAAAATCCATTAAAAACCTATCCTGAACAATTTTTGTATTACTGTTCACGTTTGGTTGACACTCACGGTGTCAGTTGAGTGTTTTTACATACCATAGGGTGCACCTTGCAGACTTCGCTAACGCGTCCATAGAGGTATTGATGACAACGCACGCATTCCAATACCATGTGGGACCGTTGGCAGATACATTGTTGTTGTAGCTTACATTTGTAATCCGCGGTCAACTTATTTTTCAGCTTGGTTTCGTTGTCGTCTATGTTGTTGTTGCAGATATTCTCATTGTTATTGTTTTGATCGACATCTTTATCAAGGCCAAATTGAACGATGAGACAAAAATAAAACAATTTTTGTAAATATATTGAGAGCCGTTAGCATATAATTACCCATTTCTAAAATATTATGCCACATGTGCGCTTCCTTTTTTATTTATGTTATTTCCTAGAATTGTTTATAGCATGTAAGTAGGAACTTATATTGAAACTTAATACAAAACAAAGTAATTTTCTGATTACATATTGATTGTAGGAGCTTCGTTGTGTTCACGAAAAATAAAAATGTATCGACAGACCTCCACACCAACTGATTCTTTTGTTTACTATTTGCACATACCTTTGACGTTGTAACATACATACATATGTAAATTCGTACATACATACATTTTAATATACAAAAGTTGTGTTAGCGGGTATAATTGCATTACTTACAGATTTATTTAGATTTCGCCATTTGCATACAATATAAATAAACATTAATTATTAAACCTATTGGTATGCGGAGTCCGATAGAGTCCAAGAACAAATGGCATGATTCACATAACTGCGACGCGGGATCAAATTTCTTTTCACTAGTGCTGACAAAATTTTATGAACGACATAAAAAGCTAAATCAATAAAGCTAAAAATTTAAATAAATTTTATAAATTTAAATACATTAAAAATAATAATCATATTACCACCAGCTTGTATGGTATGTTATTTACTATTTTATTTGTATTTTGTATATACTTATGTATGAGCTACAATGTATATGCCATTTATTAAAAAGTGGCTAAAATGCCATCACTAGCAGTGGCCTACCAGAAGTAACGGTATTGGTCCGTTTGTCAAATGCTGTAGAAATGTATAAGTAAATAGCATACATACATACATATACATATGTATGTATGTAACGCATTACGACGCAAATTTCACAAATGTGGCGCACTGTTTTTGTTATTAATTATACAGCAAGTTAACGTGACACTCACATATATAAAAATGTTTATTTTTGTTTGTGTATGTTTTAAATACACATTACATTCAATGTATTTACATTTACAAATTGATTGTAAAGAATATCTACGATTTCGTCGACGAAATCTTTAATTTAGTTCGGATTGACCATTTTTAAGAATTCAATATTAGCTCCACAGAAGCCGCAGTTTCGTGCATCCATCAAAAATGTTACCTAGGCAAGAGTAAATAAAGATATGTATGTATATTTATGTTTACACGTTTGTATATGTTTACTTTCTTTTGGTAGTCATTACCTCTGGGTGCTCGGGGCAGTATTTCGCAATGCGTCCGGTAAACGATTTTTGGCAAAGAGTGCAGTTAATCATACCGCGCCTATCATTACATACACAGCCTTTTACACAAGCTTTATCATTAGAACTTGTTGGTTGCTTTGATGGCCACAAAGATTTTTTTGACTTATTGATATTGACTGTTTTCATTTTGCAACTATTTGTTTCGAATTTGTCAGATACCAGAGCCGCAATAGCATCGATGGAAAACACTATACTATCGATAGATTACAATTGTGCGATATATTTGCAACTTAAATCTTCAATATTGAAACATGTTATGGTCGGCGATGTACTATCGATGGTTGTGGTTGTCGGACGAGGGTTGGAGAGTCGTGGAGGCCAAGATAATCGATTGGTGTAGGCGTAGAGGGGGATGGCAGAGAGAAGGAAGAAGAAGAAAGCCGGCATGAGACGGCAGAAAATTCTGGAGCAGAAAAAAAAGAGTTGGCTGCAACAAAAAAAGCAAGAAACAGAAAACTGCTCTTATAAAAAAATAAAATAAAAATATACAAAAAAAAGACAGAAAATAATAAAGAAAAGCCAACAAAATAAACAAAAACGCATAAAACAAAAACAGTCGGAAAATAAGTGCAAGTGCCGGCTGAGGAGTTACGTGGGGACAGAGCCCAACTGTCCAGGCAGCAGTTCAATACACACCAGGGGTGACGTAGGCAGAGGCAGGAGACCACCGGACGAGGAGCAGCAAACCCGTCTGGAAAGTCAACAAGTTTGTGCCTGTAGAAATAGTGCCCCGCAGAAATAAGTTAAATATCAGCGCTTGCGCAACAGCCGAACGGTCGCCGTCACAGGCACAGTGGGCCGCAGCCGATTGTAAAAGGCTCGAATTAGACTTAGTTAATTTATTTATTCATACATTCATACTCGCCCCTATTTATTTATTTATCATTCATTTAGTATTATTTAATTTATTTATTTAATTATTCTTTCTGTGTTTTCGTGCATTGTTGATATGTTTCACGTTTATTAGTTTATGTTCATTTTTGTTTATTTATTTATTTAAACACTTTCTTTATTCTTTTTATATTTATATAAAGTAAATTTAATTTAAGAAAACCATGTATAGTTTTAAATGAATAAATATAAGTGTATATTGTTGATATAAATATGTGTGAGTAGAAATTTATGTGTGGGTGGGACGAATATGTGTTGATGTCGGGGTAAGTTGTTGTTGACAGTGTAGTGCTTTTAGGGGGTCGACAATAAAATACGAACATGCCGACCCATAGGCAGGGAGGGCACATTGGGGGTAAATGTTTCCACCTTTTTACCTTTGTATGTTCCAAAGTTGTCCGAATCTGTAAAGATCTACTATTCATCTGTTTGTTCTTTTTAGTTCTTCGTAAAAATATAAATTTTTGTTAGACCGGCCCACACTGTATCCAGGTCGTATCCATCCCTGGGTAACCGATTTGCTAGCTGGCTATCGATACAGTGGTGGGAATAAAACGCCGGTTCATAACAAAATGGCGCCCAATCTGAAAACTTAATAAAAGACGCTAGTGGAGTCACAGTACATGTTCAGTTTATTGTATCCGTTGTATTATGTGTGTTGGTTACTCGTCTTACCTTTTTGTCCAACAGCGGCTGGTCCACAGCAAGGCTTAATGCCTAAGCTGGCAGTACAGTAGCTGTGGGAAAGGGTAAGACATAGAACGTCACATCCAACAATGCCCAGGCGAAACCTAGAGTGGAGCAGAGTACCCTTCTGTGGTATAGCCTGTGGTTTGGAGAGACAGTGAGCAACGCAAATTCGTATACCCAAATATTTTAGTTCAGTTCACCTTATACGTGTATATGTGTCGAGGCTATGGTCCGTGTCATGTCCTTCAGGACCGGCATTGCGTTTCCTGCCAGACCATATATGGTATAACACTTAGCTACAATAACCCCAACTGTGATATAGGAGTAGGACAATTTTAGGATTAGGACCAATGTAGGTACGCCCAACACTTACAAAACCCGTATCATGTTACATGTTCGTCTCACCCCGTAATTACATGTCGTCCAGCGTCAATAAAAGAAAAAGAGAAACTAGCTTGATAGGAGATAAAAAGAAAATGCGTAGGGAGAAAGAAATGGTAGAGGAGCAAAGGAAAGAGCAACGGAGTGCGTATTTCAATCGGAGTAGAGGGGCCGAATTAATGGCTCCTATCACTCGTTCGGCATCCCAACCACGAAAACCACAAACCGACACACCATCCAACGACACGTCGCCACGAGAGGAGATGGATATCTCGGAGGCAGGAGCAGCAGACGGGGATACACATCCCAGCAGCCTAGGAGCAGTGCCAAAACGCAGCTCCTCAAAGATGGCTCAGGAACAGCCAGCCCCTCTTGATCTGCAAAGCGAGCTGAGAGCCGCGATAAATTCAGCTCTAACGGAGGCGCGGGAAACTTTCCAGGCAGTTATGGCGACGGGAATGGCCGAGCTGCAGGAAAGAAATAGGCGTGAGATGTTGGAGTACGTACAGGCAATCCGCGAAAGCAGCCTGTACACACATTTGTCAGGGCCGAGAGAGGCACAGCCAACTGTCCGCCCACCGCCCGGACAGGACACCGCACCACCACCTGATCGAGCGTCGCCTCCGCGAAAGCCTCCAGCGGCACAGGGATTCTGGGTGGACAACCGCGCCCTGGAGTCCGAGCAGCGCGAGCAAGCGGAGCATTGGAGTTCCGGATTGCGTAGCGAAGCACGGGAGAGAAACGAGGAACACATGCGTAGGCCATTCGGTGTCACCGAGTCCAGACCAGAGATGATCCCGATGCGTCGTTGGGGTCTTGTTTTTGATGCCAGCCCTTCGGGAATGCCAGTTGGCGAGTTCATCTTCAGGCTAGATCATTTGAGGCAGACATACCAGGTGCCATGGCCGGACGTCCTGCGAGATTTCCACACGCTGGTTGAGGGACGCGCAAAGGACTGGTATTGGATGTTCCTCAGGACGAGTGGGGCAGTAGACTGGCCGAACCTGCGTTACGCGCTGAAGCAGCGGTTTCAGACGCGAAGGTCAAACTTCGAGCGCGAACAGGAGCTTCGTGAGAGACGACAAAAACCAGGAGAGAGCATCGATGATTATCTCCAGGCCATGTTTTCTCTGAGGTCGAGATTGGAGGTACCTGTCAGCGATCACGACCTGATCAAGATCGTGAAGGTGAATATACGAGACGGGATCTCACGGATCATCTATCCGATGTGGATCACGGACTTGGAGAGACTGCGGGAAGAATGCCATGACGCCGAGAGGATGCTGTCTTCACGTTGGTCGAGAGGCCAGACCACAACAGAACCAGTCGGTAGGCCTAGAGACCGGTTCCAGGTGAACGAGGCGTTCTATGGCGAGGAAGAAGCCACGGCAGAGGTTGCACCGGATGAGGCAGTTGAGGCGCTGCACAGGCCCAGAGGGGGTAGCGGCGACAACAACGCGATCACTTGCTGGAATTGTGCCCAGCGAGGGCATACTTTTTGGGAGTGCGAGGCCACAGTGCGAAACATATTCTGTTATAAATGTGGACTCCCAGGAGTGGTTTTGCCCAAATGCCCAAAATGTCGTTCGGGAAACGGGATGCAGAGCATGACGCAGGCAGAGGAGTCGCGCTCACGGTTGAGAAACCATTAAAATCCTCTCCACCAGACATGTTAGGATTAATAAGTAGCAATAAGGATCCTATGATAGTTAAGAATATTATTAAAAAAGCCAATAGCGAGCCCTTGGCAAGGCCAAAGTGGTCGACACGACTGCCCTTTGAAGTGCGCCAAGTCGCGTATGAAGAGGCAAGAGCCCGGATTTTCGCCGAAGAGCAGGAATCAAAGAAGCACCAGAGCTCACCAATTCCACGGAGACGGAGAAGAAAAACATTACGCCGTAGGGAACGCAATCGCGTGTGCGAAGCACTTGGCTCAGCACTCAAGGCCGACGACAGACCCTTTGCCGAAGTCCAGCTTCAAGGTCACACAGTAAAGGGGCTTCTGGACACTGGGGCGACCGTTAGCTTGCTAGGCGCAGGAGCAGTGGAACTGATTGAGGAGCTGGGAATAGCCTGGCACCCCCAGACTTCGAAGGTGCGAGCCGCAGGAGGTGCGAGCTACTCGGTGTTAGGAAAAATTCTTGTGCCGGTCCAGTATAAAAACAAAACGCACAAGATGACTCTGTATGTATGCCCCGACCTGGTTCAAAGTTTGTATCTGGGCGTCGACTTCTGGAAGAAGTTTCGCCTAGCACCCGAGGTCGTAGGAGTGGAGTCGCTTGAACAGGTGGAATCCGAGTTCACGACGAAGGGAGAGCCGATCGAGCCGCACGAGCTGAATGCCGAGCAGCAAGAGCAGCTAGAGGCGATCAAGGCTGAATTCCGAGACGTTCAATACACGGCGGGACAGGAGGTGTATAAGCGTAATTTCGTGTTGAGTGACTTCGCAAAGAACCTCAACGCGAAGTTCTGCCGCCGTTACACCAAGTGCCGAGTAGTGAGGCCAGTAGGACGTTGTCTCTATGAGCTGGAGACACTTCAGGGAGATCCACTAGGGGTGTTCCATGCTAAGGATATCAAGCAATAGCCCTAGCGTTGGATCTGAGCCCGGCTAGCTCAGTCGGGAAAGCATGAGACTTTTAATCTCAGGGCGTGGGCGGTGGCCTGCGTTGGACAGCTTAGCGAACAGACGCCTCCTTTCTGCACTCCTGTTCACGGCGTGCACATGCGAACCGGAGTGTGGTGTTATGGTCGGCGATGTACTATCGATGGTTGTGGTTGTCGGACGAGGGTTGGAGAGTCGTGGAGGCCAAGATAATCGATTGGTGTAGGCGTAGAGGGGGATGGCTGAGGGTAGGAAGAAGAAGAAAGCCGGGATGAGACGGCAGAAAATTCTTGAGCAGCAAAAAGTTGGCTGCAACAAAAAAGCAAGAAACAGAAAACTGCTCTTATAAAAAAATAAAATAAAAATATACAAAAAAAAAAGGCAGAAAATAATAAAGAAAAGCCGACAAAATAAACAAAAACGCATAAAACAAAAACAGTCGGAAAATAAGTGCAAGTGCCGGCTGAGGAGTTACGTGGGGACAGAGCCCAACTGTCCAGGCAGCAGTTCAACACACACCAGGGGTGACGTAGGCAAAGGCAGGAGACCACCGGACGAGGAGCAGCAAACCCGTCTGGAAAGTCAACAAGTTTGTGCCTGTAGAAATAGTGCCCCGCAGAAATAAGTTAAATATCAGCGCTTGCGCAACAGCCGAACGGTCGCCGTCACAGGCACAGTGGGCCGCAGCCGATTGTAAAAGGCTAGAATTAGACTTAGTTAATTTATTTATTCATGCATTCATACTCGCCCCTATTTATTTATTTACCATTCATTTAGTATGATTTAATTTATTTATTTAATTATTCTTTCTGTGTTTTCGTGCATTGTTGATATGTTTCACGTTTATTAGTTTATGTTCATTTTTGTTTATTTATTTATTTAAACACTTTCTTTATTCTTTTTATATTTATATAAAGTAAATTTAATTTAAGAAAACCATGTATAGTTTTAAATGAATAAATATAAGTGTATATTGTTGATATAAATATGTGTGAGTAGAAATTTATGTGTGGGTGGGACGAATATGTGTTGATGTCGGGGTAAGTTGTTGTTGACAGTGTAGTGCTTTTAGGGGGTCGACAATAAAATGCGAACATGCCGACCCATAGGCAGGGAGGGCACATTGGGGGTAAATGTTTCCACCTTTTTACCTTTGTATGTCCCAAAGTTGTCCGAATCTGTAAAGATCTACTATTCATCTGTTTGTTCTTTTTTAGTTCTCCGTAAAAATATAAATTTTTGTTAGACCGGCCCACATTGTATCCAGGTCGTATCCATCCCTGGGTAACCGATTTGCTAGCTGGCTATCGATACAGTGGTGGGAATAAAACGCCGGTTCATAACAAACAATCAAGATGAACCTGATTGTTTAGCAAATTTACGTATATATAAACTATTTCTTATATTCGGATTGAATTTAAAATTGTCGCACGACCCACTAGATTGTTTTAGAAACTTATTTTTATGAACGTAGTACACGATATATAACTATACGCAAAACGTAATTTTATCGATTTAATTTTGTAGGTTGGTTGCACAAATTTATCGTGTGTTAGTGTGCATTCTGTGTGGGGAAGAAGAAGCGATCCTTATTGAAACTAAACCTGCTCTGTGGAATTAATCAAATTAGTACACCGACAAAGCCATCATATAACTCCCAATATGATAGCATCAAAAGAAGCTTAGCGAATCTTTGAAAAGAGGCAACGAAGTGGTGGATTCTTTTATCGATTAACTACCCAAATTGGTAGGATCGTGGTTGCATATCGTAAGTTTTGTATTAAAAAATAAAATTTTTTAACAGTTTATCTATTACCCATTTATTATTACAACTTATTAGACAACACAACACAGATTTCCATGCGGCCTGTAATCGACATTGACCGAATCCATTTTGAAATTGGCATTCGCGTCAATTTGCATATTTAAAACAGTCAAAACATACAAATCTTGAAATGCAAACTATTAACTACTGGTTATTTTTTTTTCTCCATACTTTTGTAAAGTAAATAATTTAAAGTATAAGAGATATGGAAAAAATTTAAATTTTCAAAGTATAACAAATTTATATACCTAAGGCAGTAAAAATTAAAATCTTTTGTATATAACAGAATTTAGCAAACGTGGTTGATGTCTTCGCTGGCAAGTAATTCAGCTGTGCATTTAAGTCCAGACACAAACATAATAGCACACTATTGTTGTCCCTGTCTGACACGTGTTGCATGCACATCCAATCATACACCCCAATTGTCCAACTCAGCGCCGCCGCAGCAATGTGAAATATACAATATGGCGATCCACCTTCAACCGGCTCGTTGGTCTAGGGGTATGATTCTCGCTTCGGGTGCGAGAGGTCCCGGGTTCAATTCCCGGACGAGCCCAAGTGGAGATAATTAAATTTTTTATTTTCTTTTACTTCCCCAATTGCTGTGCAATGTGCAAAAAGAAAAAACAAATCAAACCATAATAAAGAAAAATTTCCGCCGCTTTATATGTAAACAAAACAAATTGCAGCTCTTGACGTCGACAATTTTATCAGTAGGGGTTTCGTATTTTTTTTCTTATTCGTGTTTTTTGGTTTTTTTTTCGCAACCTATGAGTAAGAGCAAGTTTGTTGATATTTCTTTTTGTTGTTGCTGCTTTTGCATTATGTTGCCAGGCATAATGTTTCGTTTTGTTAATGGTTTTTGTTTTTGTTTTGTTTTAACTTTTACATACATAAGCAAAATTTGTTGTTTCTTTTTGTGTTTTTGTTGTTTTTAGCATTCGTTTTTAGTTTATAGCATTATGTGCTGGAAAATACTTAGAACAATGTTGTTTTTGTTTTTATTAATTTAAGTTTAAGATTTGTTGTCAAGCGCTTTTGCGTTCTTGTCTGCATTTGTATGTACCTTTGTATGTGTGTTTGAGTGTGTGTGTGTGTGTATAGGCATGTATAATTGTAGGTGAGAGAAATAGAGAGAGAAAGAGAGCGATAGATGGTAGGAGTAAGTTAATGGAGGCAGTGAATCTATGCGCTCCATTTTGGGATTCCTTCAGCTCTCTGGCTCAGCTCACTCGTATTCCAGTATATTCTTATGATAGAACAATAAATAACTGCAAATAATATGTAAAATATGAATATTTGTGTTAAAGGTCTTTTTTGTTTGGAGTCTCGGAGTAACTTACCCCTCGCTTTCGAGGACCTGTTTGAGCGAAGCCATTGTTATCACATGATCATCGCACTTGACCCATGTATCCTTCTGATGACGCACAAAGGCCGTGTAATGGCCCGTATCAATGGTACCCACATGATTGACAACCGCATAGAGCGAGAAGCGGAAGTCTCCATAGGCATTCTTCTTTTCGGACATGAACGGCGTCATATCGAACTCAACGGGAAACTGTATGAACGAAGAGATTTTGCGATCAATCAGAGCCGAGTGCTCGAATCGCTTCAAGTGGAACGAGACGACGCTGGGCAAGGTGCGCAGGCTGAACTGTTTGGTTGACTCCTGGTACGATTTGCAGGTGGAGCATTTGATTTTGGCCGCCGAGCCCAGATGTTCGGCCCGCGTATAACGCTCCAGACAATCAATGAGCGTTTTGGGCGTGACGCCGCCATGCGTTGTGGTCTCGCCGAGATCCAGTGAGATGTCCCAGAAGGGATCGAATGTGGTTGAGACGCCTTTGCATGCCTGGCACACCACATCGCTCTGCAGCATGCCCGTAAAGATTTGATCGATGATGCAGTTGCATTGGCCATAGCAATGCGTTGCCGTTGCATTCGCATTGGAACTGGAATTGCCACCGGCGCTACTGGAGCTATTGCTCTTGCTCTCATGCTCCGACTTGGCCTTGACACAATGCCGATGCAGCACATCCAGCGTTGCAATGAAGAACTCGTGCGCATCCTGCTGCTCGTAGCCGGCCAAATGCTTTGCATGATTCCATATTAAATGCAACAAACGGTGCAGCGACAGTGGCGAACGTGAGCCCGAATAGAACTCCTGCAACAGAATGCCATCGATTAGCAAAACGCAACGCAACGCAACGAAACGAATCGAATCGAAACGATGGGAAAGTGGGGGAAAACTGGGAAAATCTGTCAACTGCGCATGCTTGCTCTTACCTGGAAAAGACGCGACACCTCACAAACCAAACACTTGTGTGTCGATTTACTGCCACAGTCATGACGATCCGACATGAAATAGTCGCTCAGCAGTGGAGTATGCACCAGTGCCTACAAGGAAACATTATTAGATATTTTAGCAAGGTTAAAACTTTCAATATTTTTACAATTTTTTAATGAAAATGATTTTTACTTAACAATTTGTATAGGTTTAAAAATTTCTTGAAACAATATCTTTTAAAATATGTACACAAACATTTAAGTTTTTAGATTTGAATCAATATTGAGATTAAAGTTGAAGATTTTTATCAATATTAGATTGAACTAATCTATGAATGTTAAGTAAAACATACAAAAATCCTACACTTTGCAATAAATTGTAATGAAAAAACTAAAATCAAATATGTTGTACTTTACTTATAACTTAAACCAAACAAGTTTTGCTTATTTTATATCGAAATGTTTTTGTTTAATAAAAAAAAAAAATTGTTTAGTAATATGATTTTTTCCGACTTATTTTTTTCTTACACTTAATCTTACGATAGGCAGGAAAGTTCATCAAAGCGATGCTAGCCTGTACTAATAGAAGCAATATTTGTCTTACCTGCACAATGCAATTCATAAAGCATGTGGCACCCAGATTCAATAGACCACGCAATCCAATCGTGCCACTGGGCCGGACAAGGCGACGTCGAGCATTGGCCAGCAGCAGATTGGTTTCCTTGGGCGTCGGTATCCAAGGCTGCCAGCCGAGACTCTTCTGCAGATCTTTGGCCTCCAGCTTGCGATTGATGAGCGCATAGTCGCGACTTCGGCCATCGTAGATGAAGTCACGACAGGCATAACAATACAGGGTGCCGTGCGACAGTTCCAGTGCAATGTTGTGCTTCTTGGCACGCAGATGAGTGGTGATGTGGGCGCCGCGGCAGCCAAAGTAGATGCAGTGCAGGCAGGCATACAACTGGATACCATAGCTGCCGCACTCGAAGCAATTGCAATGTATGGCCTAAGGAAGAGAACATTTTGCAGTAGGCAGGGATACAGGCACGGGCAGGGGCAGGGGCTGTGTATGTGTATGTGCACAGACAGGGTAGGGTGATGGATGTGCTTACCTTTTTCTCACGCGCATCCCTGTTGACGCAGGCAGCAAAGTAGGCATCGATGACCCGAAAGGTATCGTAACTGTGCTCCTTCACGTATGTTTGATAGTGCCGGCACCCTGTTTCCGACATGACCGTTTTGGCGTCGCTGTTGACGTTGGCGCTGTCGCCGTCAAGGTCAGTGGCAAGCTTTTGCACAGTGCGCAAACAGGCTGAGACGGACAAATGCGTCGCATTAAGTCGCACTTTTGTTAGCTGTCCCCCGTCGACACCCCCTCCGCCCCGCCCACTACTAGCAACAGTTTCGTCAGCCGGACACCGGCCGGCAGCTGCTTTTGTTGTTGTCGCTGCTGCAGCGGCTGCTGCTCTTGTTGTTGTTGCTGCTGTTGGGGGTACACAACGGGGTCCAGGTACAACGTCGGCCGCTCCCCGGCCCACCGACGTGTATGCACGTTTGTTGTTGTTGTTGTTGGTGCTGCTGCTGCTGTTGGTAGTGGTGGTGGTGCAGTTGTTGTTGCTGGCTGTGCTGCCGGCGCCGGTGCTGCTGCCGCTGCCGCTGCCACTGCTTAAAATGCTTGTTGTACTATCAACACTATTCTCTTTTGTTTTCGTGCGTTTGGCAGACGGCTGTGGCACGTTGGTTTTATCACACTTGCGCTGTTTTCGCCGAATTTTGGACACTTTTACACTAAACACGAGCACGTATTGTGTAAAATAGGAACTTTCTTGTCGAGGTCTTTGATGATGAGTTTTCTGTTTTTTTTTCTTTTTAAAGACACTGATTTTGCACACACACACACACACAAGTAGCACAGCGCTTATACGCGCTAGCACACACAACACACACAGGCATGCGAGCAGACGCAAACATACAAAGATGAACAGCAGCAAGCAGAGGCAGCGCACACAGCTGAAGTCGACTCTGGGATTGTTGATACTATATCGATATTTTTGGGTGTTTGTAATTTTGGTGAGTCGATATTAAAAGCTATCGATATTTAGGCACAACCACTATCATTTACAGCACACATACTGTGTAGAAATAAAAAATAATAATAAAAGGCTAAGAAAAATTATAAAACCGCTTAAAACGAATTTACAAATATGCCGCTATAACGATTTTGTAATCAACAAAAACTAAATACTCTTTCGATGTGACCGTAATAGGCAAACAGAGCAAATGCCAACAAAAATATCATGAAAAATACTGACTTACGCACAAATGCCCTAAGAAATGTACCTTTGAATTATTCATTTGTTTACAAAACAAAAGAAACACACACTAGGGCATGGAGGAGATTTGCCGAGTTTGCAGAGAAGCAGCAGCTACCCTGGTAGACATTTTCACAGTCCAATCCCAGCAAAGCGACGAACCCACTCTGGCTGAGATGATGAGCGAGTGCACAAGCTGTGAAGTTAACCGCAACGACCCTCTGCCCCAGCAAATGTGCGCAGCCTGCGTTCTCGATGCCCAAAATTGTTTTCGGTTCAAGCGCAAATGCGAACAGAGCCATCTATACTTTTGGCAGCAGTTGGGCGCAATGCAAATGCTTGAAACAACGGAATATCCACTGGCCCCCTGGCCCAACGGAACAGAGCGCCTCCCAGAAGAAAACATGCCACAAAAAATCGAAAGTTGCAAATTGACTTCAACACCAACTAATGCAACAAACTGCACATGGCATGACGACTCCTTTGCGACTCTTCAGCAGCCCGTGAAATACAACAGCTTCATTGAGTGCGACGTACAGTTTGAAACAAGCAGCCGTTCTTCTACTGAACTGGACCTGCTTCTTCGCAACACTAGCTCCGATTCCAAGGGATATTTCTGTTCAACGTGCGGCAAGGAATTTACCAGCACGCGGAAACTCAATGTTCACGAGCGTTTTCATTCGCGCAAGCGGGAACACAAATGTCCACAATGCCCCAAGGTATTTCTCAATCCTGGCAACCTGGCAGATCATATACGCGCCCACACCGGCGAACGTCCCTACAAATGTCCCCACTGCGTCAAGGCTTTCACTCAGCGAGGTCGGCTCAACGAGCACATTCGTACACATACCGGAGAGCGTCCTTTTCAGTGCCAGAATTGCCCCAGATCCTTTGCCAGTGCCGGCAATCTGACGGTTCACAAACGCATTCACACAGGTGAAAGGCCACACAAGTGCAAGCTATGCCATGCCGCCTATGCCCAACCCGGAGCTCTCCAGCGACACATTCGATCCCACACGGCCGAACGTCCATTCAAGTGTTCCATCTGCTTTGTATCCTTCTCCAAGAGCTCCTATCTCAAAAGGCACATGCATTGCCACACCGATGCTTTGGGTATCCCCATTAAAGAGGAGGATCATTGCATGGGAACTGTTTTGAAAAACGAATAAGATATTATTTTCAAGTCTGAGAGATGTTTTCCGAGCGTTTTTTTTTATTTGCTCGGTTAACTATCACAAGCGAAAAGACAAAAAGTTATTAGATTTCTTTTGGGACTGATTTTTCTTAAAACGATTTATAAAATCGTTTTTTTATTAGTTTAGATAATTATTTATTTATTATATTAATGGAAATCTCGTAATTCTATTTGTAATTGTGTTATGCTGCATATCAATAAGACAAGAATAAAGCAATAACTAATTGTTTATTTTACTAATTATATTTGGGCACTTCTGTTTGTTGTAAATTAACGTGGTCGTTTGACAACTAATTCTGTTTTTTATTCAGGTAAGCAATGGCCTCTGTGACCTAGAAAAGTAAATGAATAACAATTAAAAATATATCACATTAAAGAAATATAAATATATATATGTTTGTTTTTGTTGGTATTGATATCTGATTTCAAGTTCTTGTGGTTTTTGCAATGAAAAAGAACAATTAAGAAACAACGCTCAAGCCAATCTTAATTAGAAGAGTGCTTTCAAAAGTTGGATATGTGGATCGCAAGAATAACGTACAGACTTGAACCAAGCTGTGGCTGGTTTGAAAATCATTCGCGATATGAAACCCATTTCGGAACGTGGCGTTATTCCATGCATATGCAGATGCTTAACGGAGATGAATGGCGGAAAATGGAATCCAAATAGGGCATCACTTTGGCTTATACCCTTCGAATCGAAAAAGCATTTAAGGCAATCTTCCATGCGTAGCACTGTTAAACAGATAATTTAGTTAAAACATATTTAGTTGTTTGTATGTTTAATCTACAAACCCATTTTTTCGTGCGATTGGTCGAGGACCTTTAGACTATCATAATGTTGCTTTGGCACTACAAGATAATGATGGGTGGATGCCGGACGTATGTCTTTAAATATGGAAAATTCATCTGTCTCCATTTCCAAGATAGTCGGAGTTTTGCCCCTTGAAATATCACAGAACAAACAATTTCGATCAGCCATTGCGTTCGTCCAAACAAATTGTGTTAATAACAAAACCGATATCAGCTGAACGACAGTAGACCCAACCATCGATAGTTTTTCGGCAAATCAATCGATTGTTTGATGGCGCAAATTTTATGAATATTTCAATCGCAATATAAATATATTTGATTTTGAGATGTATACGTAACTCAGTACACAGCCTACAAAATTTAATTTTTTTTACTTTGTTTGCTGACTGGCGAAAGCTACTATGTGAATCCATTTCTGTCTATCGATACACCGTATTTGGGCACACTTCTAACGAAAAGCTGCCACTCTAGCATACTGTCAAAAAGAAGCGCCAAGTTGGACTTTCAAAAAGCTCGCTACACTTGACAAGCTCTAACAGCCTGCAACGTTGCATCTGTATATGTGGATATGTATTTAAAACACACCAAACTTAAATTCAATCTTATATACCGATCTTTAATAAAAGACCTTTTTTATATTAAGCAGACTATTTAAAGTCACAAGTTTTACTTATTATAAAGACATAAAATTAAAGTCAGTTTTAATTGTAAGTCAATAAACGATTTCCATTCAAGTGAATTTCAAAAAATTTTTCAAAGAAACTTAGAAACTTAGCACACATTTTGCAAAATCTGTATTAATTTTGTAATGAAACTAAAAATTGTTTCTTTCAGGTCTTAAAAGCCCTAATAAAATTATTTATCAACATTTATTTTTGTTTGTAACATTAAAACATTTATGAACATACGTGTATTTGGAATCTGTCCCCGTTAGTGCACACCGAGAGACTTTGAAAAATTAAAAATCATTCTTTAAGTCGCTACTAAGGACGTTTTCTGATTGATTCTTAACGTCTAATTCAATTGCATTTTTTTTAGTTGTTTTTAAAAAATAATTAATGACGATGGTTGTCTCTCCTTAACAACTAGGGTTCTTACTCTTTTATGTATTACCATTTTTTTTATAATTCATGGTCCTTAGAAATTTTCTATATACATAATAAAAGAAAACAGTTTATTAGGAATTTGGTTTGCGTAATAACGTTAAGAAAAATGAAATATCAGATTTATTAAAAAAAAAAATGCTAAAGAGCATTGTCAATAAACTATCGAATCGACACCCTGTATGCGCATCAAATGCTCATTCACGATCGTGTTTGGTTTTTTGTTAAGCTTTGCATCAGCTGAGCAATAAAGCTGCTGCATTTACCTCTCTTGACTTTTACCCATACAACTTGCAATTGCTCTCTGCTCTCTTTCTCGTTCTCTGCGCTTTGGGCTTTTTCTAAGCCGCTTAAGCAGCCGCTGCGTTGCGCTGCTTTTGCACCGACTCTGGTTGTTTTTGGTGCTTCTACTATTGGTATTGGCTGCCGCTGCTCGCGCTCGCTTTGCCATCTACTTTGCCGTCTGGCCGCTTACAGTCTGAGTTTGGTACGTAGCGTGTTCGCAACGCGCGCGTTTTTATAATTTCTTCGTCTCGTTTGTTCGTCGTGTTCACGTTGAAGTTTCTTTGGAAAAAGTGTTTTTCTACGCATAACATTTGCTGCGTACTTTGTGGCTAATTATCGAATTAAATGAGTGAGAAACGAGAAAAACTACAGCCAAACGAAATAATATATAATTGAGTGATTAGGCAAATGTAAGAAATAGCTAATTATGTTGTCGGTAATTGTGTTAATATGGTGCTTGAACTTGTGAAAATTGTTGGAGGTCGGTTTAACCAGTACAATGAATCCTTTTCATTTACATTTACAAAAACAAACAATTTTCTTAATTGTGTTTACATATACGCCTGCTGCCAAACCTACAGCCAACCAACATTTGTCTCCACAACTGGCTAACCAAAATTGGCAACTTCCTGCGATTCGTGTCTGACGAACGAGGCGCCGAGTCATTAGCTCCTCGTCATGCCCACTCAAAATACCGCTATGCGCCGGCTAGCCGTCGTCGTCGGCGTCGTCGTTGTCGTCTCTCTAATAGACGATGCTGTATATTACACACTCACACAAACGCACACATATGGGCGACTGGGCACAGGTCTCTTGGATCCCGGCTGCTGCAAAGGCCCCTTCACTTTTTGTTTTCGTTGTTGCTGTTATTTTTTTATATGTATGTATATTGTGCCGTTGTGTGTGTGTTTTTGTGCTGGTCGACGATAAAGTTGGCACGACAAGTGCATTTCGCATTCCGCTAGCCGAAAGTCTTATTCGAGTTTTTGCATCTCTGTGTTTTGCGTCGCTTAACTGTAAATTGCCTGCTGGTCCTATTTCTTCCCCTTTCTCTCTCTCTCTTTCTCTTTCTTTTTTTTCTCGCTCGATGCAATTCTTTTGTCGTCAAGTTCAATGTGCGTTGACAATTTTCCATTTCGAATTGGGCTGGCAACAGTTTTTCACTTTGATTTTTCATTTTATTTTATTTGTTTTATCGTTGCGTACTTTCACACACACACACACACACACACATACACATAGTCACAGTAAATTCCATTGTATTTGGGCAGCTGTGCGTGTATTTTAATTTATTTTAAATCGATCGGCAATATACACAATATGTGCATATCCAAATCAACGGCACATTGCTACGTACATACATAGATCATTAGATCTGGCAATGTGTCTCTGTCATTCAACCCGGAACTGCGAATCCAACCAAAACTCACTCACTTCGGATTAAAGATTCATCTCGATTTGTCGTTTGATTTGCAAAATGGCAAACACAAAAAAATGCAATCCTCTTTTTTTTGTGAAAGCTCAAGCTTTTTGTTTGACTGTGTGTGTTGTGGAGGTTTTTTTTTAAACACTTTTACCATATTCACAGATACATAACCTCAAAGATACTTGAATACTTTCGTAAGCATCTTTTCACTATTACCATCGTATTTTGTCGTCTCAAAGCCGCTTAATTGAAAGTCTTGACTTATGACTCGAGCGTTTAACATGTGTTTGTGTGTGTGTGTGTGTGTAAAAAGTGGAATGGAAAATGAATTTTCCAGCTGTGCACCGTGAGGAAAACATTTTCATAGAGAGTGTGCCTGTTAAGTACCCGTGATGTGGAAATCAAAGTGAAACTTAATATGCATTCATGATCAGTTGATAATTTTATACCGATAAATAAGTTGTTAACAGAAAAAAAAACCATACACTGCAAAACTTGTTAGTAATCTGTTTATATTATATTTCTTCAGTGCGTGTGTTTACCTAAAGTAGAAAATAAAACAAACTAAATAAATATCTTGAGTATGACAAGTAATGAGATATAAACACAAGTTGATCACAACCTAAACAACACAACAAAACAATAAACAATACACAAAAAAGAAATGTTTAAATAATCTAATGCATCAATTTTATGCTTATCATTTTATTTTCATTGTGAATGTGAAAGTGGTGAAAAATCACAGCTGAATTTTTTTCGTTTTTCGACCAGAAGACACGCTAGTTGAAGTAACAATAACAAAAAGTGGCCATCAGACAGGGAGAGGAAAGAAAGATACAGGTAAAGCATAAGTATAATTAATAAAATTATGTACAAAAAAAAAAGTCAGTATGTAAGTTAAACGAAAGCTTCAAGCGCGTCTTTACTGGTCTACAAAATAAGACAAACCACACAAAATATTAACTATATTTAGTTGTTGAACTAGTTTGAATAATATTTTATTTTAACTTAAGATACATCTAAAAGAACGAAACCTTGTTAGTCAGTGTTCTAATGTATTAACTTTTAAATTTACAAATTAGCAATATTTATATTTGTTTTGTGTTTAGCTTGTTATGAATATTAACAGCATCGAGATCTATTCATTCTGAGCTCATCTTGTCGATCTCTAAATAAAAACTTGTTTATGTCAAATCAATGAACAAATGACTCATATTTGAACCGTTTTGGCATTGTTTGCTTGGCTGTTTCTAACTTTTTTTTTTTCTAAATATTTTTAGCTTTTGTTTTTTGTCCCAATTCAAGTTAAAAGACACGTTTTGCTGACGTTCTTTAAAAGAAGCTTTTTGTTTTGTACAAAATGTTTCAGTGTCACTTTAATATGTCAATTAAGAGTTTTCATTGCATTTTTGTTAATTTTAACGGGGTATTATCATGGTCGAGCACTCTTCATTTATACATATATTTTACTTTACAAGCGACTGCACATCTTTTACGCAACTTGTCAGCACTCAATGTCAAGGTTGTTGACGGTTTTTCTGAGACATATTTGTTTATTTGTGTATGTATGTCTTTTAATTTAGCGGCTTTTGTTTTGGCTCGTCTTTTGCTAGTAGGCTCGGCTAAATGCCAAAAGTGTGGTTGCTTCGGCTACAAATTGCGGCTCAACACTTCTCGAGTGGAACAGCTCTGGTTTTTGTTGTTGTTTTGGCATATTGTAAAGTGTTACGGCCAATTAATTGGCAACATTTAAGCAGATCAAGCTAATTGGTATGCCCTGCCATATAAAGTAAAAGTTATATATCATTTAAATGTGAATATCACTTGTAAAGTTGAATGAAAGCTCGTTTATAAAGAATTTATAAGGCATTTATCAGAGAATGATAATTGTTTCATCGCTGTGATGTAAAACGTATTCATCACCTTTTTTGTTTTAGTAATATTCGTCAGAGTTTAACAATTAATTAAATGGTTTATTAATTATTAAATCATTAGGCCAGCAGCGGCACGGCACCAGTATCTAGCCAAACGATTAAGCCTAAAGGCTAAAACAAGCTAAAACTGTTCGATACCGTTCGAAATGTTCTTTTGCCGCACAGCTGCCATCTTCATAGGAACCGTTACAAAAAAAAAACATTTCACCCAGAGCGCAAAAGCGAGCCAAACTTGTCTTTCGTTCTGCCTAACTATCATAAATTTGACTTTTTAATGACAAAGAAACATTTTTTATGCGTTTTTTATGTGTGAAAATAGAAGCAGCCGGCACTAAAGCGGCCAGAGCGCAGAATATAATGGCTAAAAGGCCATTGAAATAAAATGAAATCTTGACTATCTAAGGCGAGACGAATATTAAATACTCTTTGCAACTTGCATTGCCTTTTAAGGCATTTTATGAAGCAGTTAAGTGTATTACAAAATCAAGTTTCTTTATATAGATATTTTAGAATGTGTTGTGGTTAAGGTTTGTTAAAGCAAAAGCTATAAGATTTTAGTATGTATTAAGGATTTGTTAGAATAATAAATGATTTGATTAATAAATTTACCGAAAAACTATATCTTGCCGTTCAAAGTTTACCATAAAATCAAGCAAATCCACGATAGAGTACAATAAAGAAGACATTATATGCAGTTAGTCGACAATAGTGTAGTATGAATGAGCAGGCAACAATGGCAAATAACTTAAACATACTATGTACGTAATTATAAACGACCCGCAGGCCCAAACACACACATTGTGCCACCGCAATTCAGCAATGGCCAAGTCTTTAAAGCGTGCAGCAGTTAGTACGAGTACGAGTACGAGTAACTCGGATCATGACTTGGAAAAATGCGTTAGGGCCACACAGATGACAGCGTGTATATAGAAATAATAACGAACTGGGTGTTAAAAAAAACTAAGCTACTGAAGAACAAGTGTAGAATATCATGGGCCAGGTAAACAACAACAACAATAGAAATACGAACTTGGACAGTAGCTGCAAGGTTATTGAACTTTTGGCTATCGTTTATGGTGCGACTAGGTAAAACAAAGCTGTAGATTGATGATATTTTTTTTGCCTCAAAATGTGTCATCTGTAGCTTGGGGCAGCAAAAATTAGCACAACTAAGTGTTAAATATTTGTATTGCTAATTAAGATGCCAACATTTGATAGCCTTTCGCAGATTAACCTGTACAAGAAATTAAAAAATGAAAAGAAAAAAAATTGAATTTATAATAAACATAAACAAGATATGATGACCGGAAGATGGATATAAATAATGATTAAAAATTTGAAAGATTTTCTTTCAATCGATTTTACTGAACGGATAGATAGATGGACATGGCTTTATTAACTTGTATGTACTTTCTTTTTACCAGATGTACTCTATCCCATGGGTTTAAGGTATATAAGAGAACAAAAAATTATTTAAACCGCTAACCAGAGAATAATAAAGTTTTTGAAACAGTTGCAACTGTTTTAAACACCATAAATTGATGTCAGTTTAAGAGTATTGATTTGGTAATATTGTGTTCAGATTTGCAGCACTTAGCATATTTTGTAAGCCGTATTTTGTAATCATTAAAAGCACTTCTAAGACGATTGCGGTATGCGATATGTGTTTTCAAGCACCCCATTGATTTGAGCTCTTGGCCAAAACTCGTTGCAATCGGCTGTAAAACAAAAAACAAAAACAAAATATATAACTCTATAATAATGCAAAACTCTTGCGTTTTAACATATGCCGTACTCAATGGCATATATGTATGTACATACATACACATGTGTGTGTATTAATGTAGACTCCAGCAGGCAGGCAGGCAGGCAGGCAGCTATGCTGGCTAGCTAGCTGTGCAATCATTTTAAACGGCAACTGCAACTTCAGTTGGTAACCGGCAATAGCTTTAACACACACACACACACACATACTAGTTGGCCGCCTGTTGACTGCTTGTCTAACTATTTTAACCCAGTTTTGTGCTATGGCCACATTCTTGTAGGAGCGTAAGCCATAAACAAGTTTCAGTCAAGCAAAAAGAAGTGAATACAAAAATAAAGGCAGCAGCAACAATCGCAATTGCAGCTAATGAAAAGGCCAATTGCAAAAAAAACACAAAAAAACAAAAAAATACAAATCAATTGTGTGTGTTAAATATTGCACATCAGTTTAAGATGTCGGCCCTTTGTCGGTTGTCTCTCTTTTGGCCAAGTGTTATAGTTGTTAGCGTGGTCATTCAGTGCGCCTAAGTATACAGGTCAATAGGGATTTACGGTTAGGCGCATGTGACCGTTTCTGCTTTAAGTAACTGCGGAAATGCGGTGCTCCGATGTTAATGAGAGCGCCGGCCGATTAACGATCCCCCCCTCTTCTAGCCAACTGCATGAATGGACACTTTGAGTGGGTCAGCAACGGACAACAATAGGTATGGGAAATGCGAATGGGAGCGCACAACAATGATTGCCACACTATCCAAAGCTCTTTTTTAACAGTTATGCCAACAATCAAAAGCTGCTGTTAGTTTAGTTGTTGTTGTTGTTAGTGGTTAGTTGCTGCAGTTAATTTGGTTTGCTTGAACTATGAGTCTAAAGCAATGCGTTCGTTCTAAGCCTATCATTGGGGACAATGACGAGGAGAATGTGCTTGTTAACTGTATTCCAATATTGATATCCATGCTTACCTACATGATTGGACTTAATGGGCAATTTTCAATTCAATCTACCTGTCATTTGGAATAGAGCGTAATAAATAATAGATTAACTATAATTGAAGTCGATGGTTGAATCGATTTAATCGATTCATATGCCTCATGTTATACCAAGGCAATGGCCTTTCACAAACAGAGCGCCAAGCCAGATAAGTAAGAGTGTTTTATATTATTACTTACTCTCTTGTACCAACTATATTTATACAGATTGCAACAGAACAAAACAATATCCGTCATCTAACCTGTGATTACTTGTTAAGCTTTAAAGTAATTGTATTTAAATAACCAGGCAATGCAGATTGAGCTTGTAGTGTCCCAAAAACTGCAACTTCGTTGTTTTTGTGTGGTTTTGCGCAAAAATCAAAAAAGAAGCCCCACAATATCCAATTTTAAAACTCGTCTTGGGTATGGTCAGTTACTTGGTAGGTCGGTTACTCGTAATCGTATATCCTCAAATACAACTACAACTAGGGAGCACACTACTTGGTATGCCCGGTGTGCAAGAGTTGACGCTCAATTTCAATTGGTTTGGTGGCTTATTAATTACCTCACCGCACAGCACAATTGCGTGTGGTGCATACAAACCGGGCCAAATAGAACCCACAAAAGGCGTTGCACGGGTAATGCGGCGAGTAATGTGAGCTGCCGTTGCCGCTGCTGCCCCGTAAATGGAGCGGCGGCGTTGATGTCAATGCGCTTGCTTCGAGTGTCAGTCCAAAAGCCAAAAGCGTTAAACATTTACAATTTGTTGTTACTTTTCATTTATTTACAGTTGCTTTCCGTGCACTTTTTTTCGGAGCATAAACAAATGAAAAGCTAAACAAATAGCAACAAAACAAAAAATGAGAGTGATTTTGTGTTGCTTTTGTTCCTTCTCAATTCTCAATTGGCAAACTAGTTTTTTACATATTTTTTTTGCTATTTTTACGTTTTCGTTTTGCATATTTTTCTTCAAGTGTCATTCGCCGTTGTTGTTGCTGCTTTTAAGCCGTTTGCTGTTTACTTTCAAATGTCAAATGGAGTTGAAGGTGGCCCAGTCTGCATATATAGACAAAAGATATATACACATTTTCTTATGATTTATATTGAGTCATGTTTTTGTTTGTTTTTTTATACTTTTGGTGCTTTGTTATTTATTTTATGCCACTGAAAAATCAACAAAATCTGCTACGAACTTGACTCTGGTTATTAATTTGTTGCTAGTAGCTGCTGGTTAAATTTTAAACCATATTTTGTTTTCAAATATGTGGGAAATTATGTTTTGTTAAAGCATATAGTTTCGCTTTATTATCATATATATAAATATATATACTCAATGGCCATGCAGATTGAAGTTTACTTTTGCTACTACTTAAAGTTCTAACAGAAATCTAAGTCATAACTTTTTTCTATCCACACTACATTTGAGATGTGTTCACTTTCCTTAATCTTTGAATTATGATGGGTTAATTGCACTGCGGCCTATTCTATTCTGCCCCCTTTTTGGCCTATGGCTCTTCGATTAAATCCAAGAACTGCTTTTCCTTAATCATGACAAAAGCAACGCTTTCTGCTATTGGGTGCAAGGAAAAATCCCCTTCAATGTCGCATAACCCTATGAACTGTACCCTATTTAGTGAAAACCTACTACTTCATTAATTTACCAAACAACTAATGTTCAACTAAGCTTTAAGTATTTTGAAGCTGTGAATGTTAATTATTTTAGTTAATGCACGCACTAATCGCTTTGAATGTTTCGCATTTAACAAATGTGCATTCACAATTTAATTAAATGCAATGCACGATGTGCAAAACTCATTAACAAATGGCAAACAACTCCATAAAACAATTTCGTGTCATAAACAAAATCGTGCCATACTCAAAATACTTTGCTGCAAATGCCGAAGCTAAAGTGAAACTTAATGAAGCCTGAGAAAGTTTTTGCGAATTTTTCGAGCTGTTTTCCTGCTCATGCCCAGCTGAGCGCACCGCTCAAGTGACAATCATAATTTTCAGTTAAAAAAAAAACAAACCAAACCAAATAAATTAACAGTAAAAAAAAATGCAACAAAAGCAATTCGATAATTGTTAACAAATTTGTCTGTTTTGAGCGCATGCCAAATAACAACCTGCCCGTCTGTACAATTGTATGTGTGTGTGTGGCATGCTTGTCGTGGCAATTCTTCCCGTTTTCCCATTTGCTGTGGCTGCACGTCAATCCGTTTGAGGCATCGATAAACTGAGTGCAGACACAATCGTTCATCTCGTCCACTTGCTCTTGGACGGTTGCAGCTTGGCGCGCTGACCCAGTTTATTGCAAGTGGAACAGCGCAGAGCAACAAGTACAAGAACAACTATAGCAAGGTGGCCATAAATAGCCAGGCGCTGATTTCTAGACACCAGACTTTACCCTCTCATGCGGCAATATCAACTCACTCAATGAAGACTCAAGTTACCACAGGTACAGGTTTCTTGCTTAAGTCTTTCTTAATGGCGCTCAAGTTTGTTGCCTAAGTCTTTCGTTCTGAAAGAGAAACGACAAGCAAACGATTTCAACAGCATGAGAGTCATACAACAGCAAAACAACAGCAAACAAAAAAACGAGTTTTCAACTTGCTTTTCGACTGCCTTTGCTTTTTTTTATTTTTGGGATGCTGCAGAACTTTCCAACCATTGATTCTAGCGGAACGCATATAAATAACAAATTAAGACTTTCTTTCTGCACATTTCTTACCACGGACTAAAGCAACAACCAACTCCCGCCTGACCCAACGTCTATCAGTCTTATCTGTCCGTTTGTGGTTTTGTGTCATCATCTATTGAATTGTTGCTTATTTATTTAGAAGCGCAGCCAGATCTCGCCACGCTCGCACCTAACCCAAATACACGCGTCGCCCTTTCACCTGGCCAAACACACACGCTAACTTCACCATCATCATCAACATCATCTTTTTCATTTATTCATGTTTTGTGCACCTTGTGTCATTTGTTGTGTTGTGTTGTGGGTTCGGTTCGGTTTTGGTTTTGGTTTTGGTTTTGATTGGATTCTGTTTGGTGTGCTTAGCCCTTGTTGTGTTGTTGGCATAACAGGCCATAAGATTATCGTCGTGCTGGGCTTCCCCACTTTGTTAGGTTTTTTGTTGTTGTTTTTTCTCATACTGTTGGGCGGGCATCTTATGTTTTCCTCGATTATACGCCTTTATCTGTGTCTCCATTACTTTGACCCAATTACATTTTGTATAGCTGCTGCGTTCGTTCTTTTAACTTTTTACTTTCTATTTTCTCTTAACGATCTTTAGAATTTTGATAGCCAGCTTGTTAGCATTTCGATTTTTAGAGGCGTATTCAGTTAATTTACTTTCATTTGCCAGACAGCCGAGAAGAAATGTTTCCGACTTGAAGTTTTTCAATCTTCAAATTGTTGGGCGTTGCCTTTGGCGCTTCCGTTTCCACTCGGAGAACTGTGGCCGCCCTATCTGAAACACATTTGTTGATTTGAAGTTGTAAAATGTTCGAAAATACAATAAAGAGAAAGGTACCAGCTAAAACTGGGCTAATGAGAGATTTAAATAGCATTCACAATTTTTGTTTTTGTTTTTATGTATGATTAAACTAAATAAATATAAATATGAAGTCGAAGTACATCTTTACCTACTTCTTAACGCGGACTTAATGATAACTACACTTAGCTCTCGCTTCTCCTCTAATCTATTGTAATCGTTAAAAAGAAACCATTTACTATGTGGTAAACACGTCCGTTGATAACTGTACATCTCAATTATTGTTTGCTACACTTAATGATCGTTTCACATGTGTAATCTTTTTTTCTTTTAAGCCTTTTGTATAGGGTGTTCCAAATTACTTAGATTTCTGATTCAAACGTGTTGAGGTCAGCATTGAAATGATTAACGCTGATTAGTAGGTCAAACGCCTTTAAGTTGAATTGGCAATTAAGTTATAAATCTTGAGGAACAAAAAAATACGTTTACACGAGTGCTTGTAAAAAAAAAAGTATTTCAGAATAGAAAGCAACTCAAAACAATTAACATAATTTTTTAAATAAACCGATGCGAACCACTTGGAGCTGTCAACGTTTGTAGGAATCTAAGGCGCCGCATTGTTATTAATCTCCACTCGTTTAGCATATCAACACGAGTTAATTGACAAATGAGTTTACGATTTTATGCACTGCCATTTGGGTCAAGTGATGTTCGGTGGGCAAAAAGTTTCTATGTGCGAAATATGCAAAAATGTTGCTTGTTAAGAACCAATTTTTGATTGGCATTTAAACAGCATCATTTGGCTATAATAGTAAGATATTATGTGGATGGCCTATAAGAACGGTAAAAGTTGTCTGTTTGCAGACAGTTTACGTTTATCCAGCGTTTCGTGCGGTTCTCACTATGAAATCCAAATCCAACATAATACTCTGCCTCTTTGTAGGGAGTCTAGCCATAAGTGCTGCAGGCAACTATGCATATAAACCACCATTTCATGGTTATCACTATGCCAAGCCCGCCCGGTTGCCCACAAACGAGGGCAGCTCCAGTTCCAGCTCAACTTCCAGTAACAATACACCAGCACCGGCTGTGCAATCGGATTATATCGATGATTTAATTGAGGGGCATAAACAACAGATCTTATCAAATGTATTGGGTGGCAGCTCCTCTCTTTCCTTGGGAAATGAGTCGCCGCAGCTGGAAGCCGCTCAATCACCGTTTGCAAGCGATGATGCAAAAGCTCTTCGCGTTAACCGTTGCGCCAGCTGCTGTGAGTATCAGTTGAGACCAGTGCCAGTCAATGCTTTCATTGTGTCTATGTGAAAGCTCAAGCAGAAGCTTGTATCTTATATCTTGGCTGGCACTGATTCTCACAAACCCTTTTCACTCCTAACACAAAGCAATTTATAGTTTCTTGATCGTTAATCAAGTAGTGCTGATAACCAATAACAGATTTAGAGTTGTTTGTCAATTGATATGTTTGACAGCACTTAATGGAGCTTTGTCAATCAGGAATTGATTCGTGTCTTAGCTTTATTCAGTGTGGATCTTAATTAAAACTGCCTTTTGCATTATTGCAGCCTGCGGTGTGCCCAATGCCAATCGCATTGTGGGCGGCACTCAGGTACGTTCCAACAAATATCCATGGATTGCGCAAATGATACGCGGCTCATTTCTCTTCTGTGGCGGCACATTGATCAATGATCTTTATGTTCTCACTGCCGCGCACTGTGTCCATGACATGGACATGTCTGGGGTGTCGGTGCGTCTGCTCCAATTGGACCGCAGCTCCACGCACCTGGGCGTAACAAGAGCTGTGGCATTTGCCCATGCCCATGCCGGCTATGACCCTGTTACCTTGGTGCATGACATTGCACTGCTGCGTTTGGATCAGCCCGTGCCTTTGGTTCAGGCAATGAGACCAGTGTGCCTGCCCAGCAGTCTGCGGCAGCAATTCGACTATCAACGAGCCATTGTCGCTGGCTGGGGACTAAGCCACGAGGGTGGTAGCACTTCCAGTGTACTGCAGGAAACCACCGTGCCTATTATAACAAATGCCCAGTGCAGAGCAACCTCATACAAGTCCATGATTGTGGACACGATGCTGTGTGCGGGCTATGTGCAGACAGGTGGCCAGGATGCCTGCCAGGTGGGTGGCACGATTCTTGGCTTTTCTTTCGCTCTTTAAATCTTTTTTGTTAATACAATATTAGGGCGACAGTGGAGGTCCACTTATTGTGCCAGATCGCATCTTCCGTCTTGCTGGTGTTGTCTCCTTCGGTTACGGCTGCGCTAAGCCAAATGCCCCGGGTGTCTATACTCGTGTCAGTAGATACTTGGACTGGATTGCAGCCAACACAAGGGATGCCTGTTACTGCAATAAGTAATTTACTGATTGATAATGCAGTTTCACTTTAAGTTTTAACACAATGTAATAAAGTTAAATCTACACATTTTTTCTATCAATTACCAGTTTTTTTTTCCAAAATGTACTGACTTAAGAAAATATGCTATAAAAAAGCGTTGATTTCAAAACAACTAACAAAAAAATTAACATTCAATTAATATTTTGCCAATAAGATATTGGTAAGAAAAGAGTTCGGCGTTTTTTGACCAAGTCTTTTAACTTACAATTTTTTTTATATTTTATAGTTGGAATAATTGTAATACTTTTAAGCCACTTGAACGATTTTTTATGTATTATGAGTTATGTATTTGTCGTGGCAAATTTTCACTTCTGCACACCCTCAATCTGTTGTGTATAAAACATTTTCACTTAACAAATATTTTCAATTTGCAAATATTTGCTAAAACAGGTTATTGTGCGGGTTCGACAAGTCAAAAAGGCAAAAAAAAAAACAGTACTGGCCTTTCACTTTTTTTTATACAACATAAGCTGCAAAATCAATAAATAAGAAAACAAAATATGTATATAAACTAAAAAAACATTTCGACCCAGCAAAATTGAAACAGCAACAACAATAGGTAACCCGTCACGGTCCATGTTTGGCCGACGTCATCTCTGCACAAATCGAAGCCTAGGATGTCATCAATCCATTTGGTATCGGAATTGCTGACACATTGTTATCACTTGTCACTGCAGGTTTCGTTTGCCTGAACGTTTAACCCTCTACTGGCCCATGTTGCAGGCTGTTGCACGCTGCTGTTGCTGCTGCTGCTACAGATGAGGCCCAGTTGACAAAAGTTTATCTTTATCCCTAAGCGTACAGCGGCCGTGCCGCGATTTAATGGATTTTCAAGTTATTTCTGGTATTTTGTTGTAGTTGCCGCAGCACACACAACTTGCGATTGCAACGAGCAACTGCAACTACTACGCTGAACACAAACAAAGATATCTCGAAAACTCGTTTCTTGCCTGGGGCCAAAGAAAATGCCGCATAATTGTTGACGTCGAGACGCGACATACAGGGAATGGGTGCGGGGGAGAGGGTGTGTGGCAGAGGGTTGTGCTGCTGCCTGGGGGGAATGTTGGGCAAATCGACAATGTTGTCAATGCTGCCGCTTTGGCATTTAATTTTATTTTTAACTAAACTGCAAGTAATGCCCGGCAATGGCAAGGCGCATTACAAAAACAATTAAGACAGCTCTAATCAACTGTGCTTGACTACAAAATACCCTGAATCTAAGTCTTGTATCTATAAAAAGACGCAGACAATTCGATTTATTTATTTTTGCAAAACTTAGCTAAGAAAGGGTTTCTTACACTTTGTAATAGGTATATAAATTTTGCAATTAACATTTCTATCTGTTGCAGATAATGATGAAAGTTGGGTTAATCACAAACTAAAGCCTTAGACTACAGGGTGCAGAGCTTACTTTATACACTGTATGGTATAATAATGGCAAAGTATTAAGCGAGTACTCTGTTCATTGCTGTTCATCGATTTGCTTTTGATCGTAAAGAAGTATTTTACTTGTATTTATGCCCTCGTTTTTCTATTCTAATAATTTTTACCAACTTCATGTATTGTAAGACAAAATTGCAAATATCTTTACGTCTTAAGTCACGTAACACTTTTTTATAACAATTATTTTTAAAAGCAATTACATGCACGCCAGAGATACAGGGGAATATACAGATCAGCAAATAGCTATTGAAAGTTTTTTTTACAGACCTCCCTTATTCTCTCCCGCTCTTTCTCTCTCTCTCAATAAGAACTTGTACCAAGTGACTTTATTCATTGAACTTGGCAACTGATTCGTTTCTCAGACATTCTTCCTTCTGTGCAACGCCCGCTTCAATTGTTCTATAGACTTTACCACGGTTTCCAGTTCCTGCTGCACATTTACGCATTCCACAATCTGTTCCACACAACGTTCCCATTTATGGCTAGCCAGTCGCAAAATGTTTGGCACCAGGGCGCCAAATATTTGCGTTTCTGGCCGTAGATAGCCCATAGCCGGCTCGACATCCTGGCGCAATAGCTTGAAAGATCTGCCCCAAGCTATGCCATCGTCTAGAAGTCGACACAATGCATGGTGGGGTTTAGAGGATCCTGGCAACCGTGCTGTGGTTGCCATGTGATAAGTTCCCTGTTGCAGACGGGCTCTGGACAAATCAAGTTGTGCTCTGGCTGTGTGTGTCGTCAGAACCAAATGTTGACTTATCCGATCCTCAATTAGTTGTAACATGTGCAGATGCAGATCATCCATTAGGCAGCCATTCTTCTCAGTATCTTCTTCCGAAAGAGGTTCATTATTTGCTTGATCTTGCGCTACGCTCATTTCATTCACTTGCTTCAATTGATTTGTTACACATTGCTGAGCTGAAAGAAGCAAATATAAAATATTAACAATTAATTTTCTCTTTATCCTAGCACCTTCTATGCTGGTCTCCGTTTCCATCGTACTGTACTCTTTGTCCATAACGTAAGCACACTTAAGTCTTTTCAATTGATAACTAATAAATCTATCTGTGATACTAAATACAAATTCAATAATATATTGAGTAAAATTCCTAAGCATCCAACATTTGTTTACAAATATGATTCTATGGTGTTGATAAAGGAATTTTTTTTATATTAATCTTACCATGGGCGTTAGCTTATCTCTTTAAGATCAAGTCCATTAAATTGGAAAAAGAACTACAGCTACAACATTTCTTTGTTTTCTGCACCTTATTCAAAAGGTGTAAGAGACCAAATTTAAAATTTTGCCTTACTGTATATAATATAAAGCATCTATAAAGCATTTAGATAACGATTTTCTAATAGAAATTCACATTAATAATGTAGATTTTTAATATTAATTAAAGTAATCCATCGCATTCACATTTATAAAATAAAGTGTTTAGAGATGATCTACCTTTCGCATTCATACGTTTAATAAACTGGTGACCAGATATCACAAATGAGTTCTCCATATTAATACTATTAATACCTCTGCTTATATTGAAGTGGAGTTTTGATTATGTTTATTAAATTTCTTGTGTTTAGTTTAAACAAAAACTAGTTATAGATTACGCAGTTCTTAGCCAGATTGTCTATAGCCTTCATGCTATAATGTAGTTTTGATTATATCTGGTATAATGTAATTTAAAAAAACCGTATTTGACCTAATATATACAGCGTAATCTTGCTTCTTTTGTGTTTAGTTTAAGTGACCTTCATCTGTGGCAGATTTGTTGGTTGTGGTTTTTGTTTTGTAAGAAGGCGTCTTTACCATTTTAGCATATTTCTCACATAAATTGCCAGCAAGTTGGGTAGAGAAATTTTCACGCCTTGCTGACCATTGACCAAGACTGCGGCTCCGAGGCTTGCTCTTTAATCAAAATTGTGTACAAAACTTATGCCAAATAATACTAAACACAATCTAACCTCCTTCGCCTCACCCATCCGACTGTTACTACTTTTTTTTTAGCTGCTGGCAAGCCGCAAACATTTTTATAAATTGCCAGTTATTAGTTGCCGGCAGCAGGAAAAAGTGCAATTAAAATGCATTCGAGCTGCAAACTGATGGAACACAGAGAAGGAGAGGTAGCTCAAGCTATAGCAACTATAAGGCAAAACAAATTAGCATTAGCATTGACTTGACTTGAGCAAAAGAGACAACATTTTGCTAGCGAAAAACACGAGCAAAAAATATAATAGCCGGCGAGATAGTTTCCCATAATTTGTGTAGAGTTGTGCACATAATGAGCTCAAGAGCACTGGCAACAAAAGCGAAAGAGAGGGTGCGAGAAAAACAGTATAAAGGGGGTACTCCAACAGGCGTATAGAGGAAGTCCATTGTGGAGAGGGAGCTGCGGTCACTTGCATGGCAAATGGTGTGAAATTTTCTGTTAAGTGCCGGTAAAGCAGTGTCAAGCAGTTTTTGTTGGCTTTTTAGATGAGGGTGCTGCTGTTTCATTGTTTTTAGCCACACTTGGTTTTTGATATTAGTATTTATTGCTGTTGTTGAAATTTGCATAAATATTGTTAATTAAAGCATTTAAAGCATATTTTGTTGAGTGGTTTTTAGATGGACGAGTATTTAAGTTGCTAAAGAAAGCGAAAAGGAAGTGAAATTCATGCATGTGGGAAATTTAATATTAATTTGTGGTCGTCGTGTTAGATAAAACTAATATTTATTCACTATCTTTTGGCCATTTTACTGATATTGCACGTTTTGCAATGGCGTCCCATTGCCAGAGTTGAAATGGCGCAATCCAATTTTTTGTAATTTTTTTACCCTTCATGCAGTACTGTCAACAGAGCTAAAACAATTTTTATTTATGCGCCTCTCTAGCGCTAAAATTCTCGACGGCAAGCGTCAGTCAACACCGGACTGAATGAGCAACTAAGGGAAACGAGGGGTGTCAGTTGGACAAACTGGGATATGAATACGCTGGAAAGCAAACAAAACTGTAAACTGGGGAACGCCACTCAAATTCGCGGCTTCCTGGCTGACACACTTTATGCTTTGCGTCCAACAAATGCCACATGGCATGACGACTGATACGGCCATAATCAGGGCATAAAAGGAGGTGGAGTCTGGGGGCAGGGTGTGTAGAGCGTGTATCGGAAGCCTTTTGGGTTGCCAGTCTAATTGAAGTCGAGTGCATGGCTGGCAGCTATTTTATCTGGCAGCAACAGAAACTAACTTTGACATTATGCGCCACAAATTGTGGCAATTTAAAGCCAATTTAAGTCGTTGCAACAGAAAATATTTCACAGCTCTAAATTCCAAATCTGCCAAGCAAGCTCAATGAAGCAAATTTCAGATACCCCCTCGTTACTTTACTCTCTTTTTCGCTTTTATCTTTCTTCTTTTCTATCTCTCCTGAACGTAATCCCGCGTTCAACTGTCTGCCACATTGTCTAAAGGTAACAATTTATATAATGAAACTGATTTCAAATTAGTGATGTACACGGCCGCAAGCGTGAATCCAGCTTGGTAATTACCCCGTTCGTCTCCAGTACCAGTTCAAACAACAGTTATAAAAGAGGCGTCGAAAAAAGTAACACAAAAATAAAAAGAGAACAAATGCTTAGGAACTTAATGAATCCTCGATACTCTATAATTGTTAAGGAAATGTTTAAACTAAGTTTAAAAAAACTTAAATCTTCTAGGTTAATGCATCATACGAGTTCTTTGAAGAATTTGTTTAAACAAAATTTCGTTCTTTACTTTATAATAAAAAGAAAAGCGAATAGTTTAATAGGAACGATTCTCTTTTAAAATACATGTTTTTTTCAAACTCAAATCAAATTATGTCGGTTATTATATTTTAAAGTGTATCCTTAGACTATATGGTAAAATAAATATTTTCATCAATCAATCAATCAATCAATCAATCACAAGATTTATAAACACCATGATATAATTAACTGTGGAATAAAATATGTTTTAAATTGTTTCCAGTCTTATTCAAATTGTCTTGTGTGTCAAATAAAATGTTTTATTTAAACTTTTTGAATATTAATTTCATTTGTTAAACAAAGCCTTCTTGCTCCTAAATATATTATAATAGTTATTGTGCTATTAGTTATAATACTTAAAAATGGTTTTTAAAAATGGATTATTTTCCGTTCCTTGTACCATAGCACTGCATTTAACGGTTCAAGTGTCCCCACATCGATTTGAAGGGTAACTGAAATTAAACAAAAAATTAAAACAAGTTTAAGAACCGAACCGACTGGTGTTAAAACAGCCGCTCTTTGCTCGCTGTTCACCTGTTTGGCCGGCTTGTTGGAATACGTTATTTTCGATAGCCCGCCCGAAAATGTGTGTTTGGTGTCAGGCCAAAGAAGAAGAACCGCAACATGATTTGGCATCTTTGCAACTTTCTTGTGGCTTGTTGCAGCTTGGACACAAAACGTACAAAACGTGGAAAACCCGTTGCTAAATCATCTGTTGAATCGCAGCATTTTCGGCCCAACCCACCTGACTAGGCAACTTTTCGTGTGGGAGTCGTTGCAAGATTTTACGGTTGCTTTAAAAAATCGTTGGAATTTTTTTTTTCGGATATACAATTTTTTTTATGTTATTTTTCCTTTAGTTCTTTCTTTTTGTTTGATAAAAAAGAAAGTTGACATAAATTGTTGGCCTCAAGTTTTTTTTTATTTTTTGTTCGTGGCGCATTTAAAGCTGCGGTAGCAAAAAAGTTACCAGTTGCTGTTTTTGCCATTTGTTGTTGGTATTGTTGTTGTTTTTGTTGCTGTTGCTGTCTTATGTCGTGCGCAGGAAGGAAATAACTTGGGTTGAGGGTGCAGCGGTGAGCATAGTTGTGAGCTGTGGATAGTTTTTGGCAAGTTAGTGTGGGACTTTGGTGTTGAAATGAAATGCATTTGAAAGTTCGTTAAACAAGTTAATCGCCTTTGTCTCTGCTTGTTTATGGCTAGCTGCATGGCAGGAAAAAAAGAAAACAAAAGTGATAAATGTTAGCCCAGACCAATGATTGAATTTTCATGATAAGGCTTTTGAAATGTAAATAAATTTATGAGCTGTGTAATTCTTTAACATACAAATATTTACTAACACGTTCATATTCGAAAATAAATATGTTAGTATTAATTAAATTATTTTGTTTAATCATTCCAGCATAAACATTTGAAACTTAAAAAGAAACTCAGCTCGGACTACAACCGCACAAACAAAATTTATGAAATCAACTTTAGTTTAGCCAACCACCAAATAAGAAGTTCACCAACGCTTTGTAGCGCATGCTCAAACCTGAACATTTATTGGTGTAGCGCAGGCACAATCCCAAGCGATCGACGTGGTTACTTGCTTAAAGCTTTCTAACCATTGAAATGTCTTCAACAATTGAAGCAACGGGAACAGCAACACCAATGTCGCAAAGCAATGACACAAACCTAACAGCTACGGACGATGACTACATAACTGTTGTTGAAGTTGATGATCCCACATCGTCTACCAAAGGCACAAACCACTTAAAAAAACTAGTCAAACGGCAAAACTCCGTTGCCGAGGACTCCTCATTTATTACCGTATTGACCATTAACGAGCAGCAGCAGCTACTCCAGCAACAACAGCAACAAGATCAAATAGAGCCAGTGTCAGGCAGCAGCACAGAGCATGTAACTGTTTACCGCTTGCCAGGTGAGCGCCTGGGCTTTGGCCTAAAGTTCCAGGGCGGCACACGCAACACAGAGTTGGTTCAAAAATTATATATACAATCCTGCGCCGCTGACAGTCCCGCCTCGAAGGTAGCCACAAGCTGGGGTCATCTGCGCGAAGGCGATGAAATTCTGAGCATCGATGGAAGGCAAGTAAACCAGATGACTCGCATAGATTGCGTGCGCTGTCTTAAGGATAACGTGGCTATCAAGCTAATTGTATGTAATGGCCACGGTCGAAAGCCACCCAGCGAGGAGGAGCAGCAACAGCTGACCGAGCTTACCATTTCACTGAATGCACAACCACCACCGCCGCCTCCGGTGCCACCACGCAAGCTGGTCAAGCGACAGAACTCCAAAGAGGGCCCACCCTCCACTGTGCAGCTGGCTGTGGAAAAGCCATTGACGCCACCTCCCGATGCTGAGTACTATATTAATCTGTTTGCCGAGTCCCTAAAAGCTGGCTCCGAGTCGGATGACACCGCTAGCACCATATCCACAGTCATTGATAAGCTTTCGATGGGCTCCAATTACTCGTCCGACACGGAGCTGGCCAACACACTGAACGCTCCCGAGCTGGCTAAACTTGTGCAGCCATTTACCTTGCTTGAGCAGGAGTTTCATCTGGAACAGCCAGTTGGACAGCCCAAGCTGATTATACCAGGCAACAACTATGAGAACGTTGAGTTTAAAACCGAAAAAGTCAATCTGTATGAAAATGTGGAGCTCAAAAGTCCGCTGGGTACACCCACACCAAAGCCACGGGTGATGCTTGCCACTGTCGAGCCCAAGAAGCGCTCCGTAATACCCTTGCCGCGAAAGATTCCCACACCCAGTAAATTGCCCATTGAGGTGGCTCCTCCTCGAATACCCATGGACACGTCCAACCAAAAAATTGAGTCACCTAAAACGCCGACAAATGAAACAAACAGGGATATTAGAGAGTATAATACCAAGATACCGAAGGCAAAGCTTTTAAGTCCTGGTTTCTCTCGAGCAAAAACTGAAAGCGAGATTAAGTTGCATCTTCAGCCTATTAAGCTACAGTCATCGCAGCAGAAATCTCGTATACCCATTGTCGCGAGTCCCGTGCAAAAGTCATTGCCAGTCAATAAGTCACCCACAACAGCTAGCTCCAACATTCCTCGCCTGCTACAGAAGCAAAAGTCTGAAACTGATCTTAAATTAGGACTGTATCGCAGCAAGTCAAAGGATTCTAGTCCAAGTCTAGGGTATCCGAGAGCGCCCCTGCAGCGTGCCAATTCGGCCGAACCACCAGCCCGGACGACCCCAGAACGGACCTACATCCCAGTGCTGCTTAACAGCAGTTCGAGGAGCAGCTCTAACTCCACAGAATCACTGAGCTCCATATGTAGTAACAACAGCAACGGACGCTCTCCCAAGGGACCCAAACCAAAGCCACCCGAACGCGTTCAGTCACTGCAAAAGACCCAAATTCCAAAGCTGCAAACACTGCCAACGACTCCGCCCCAACAACAGCCCAAGCTGAGCATGCAGACCTTTAAGCAGGCTTCATCCAATGGTACTCCTCCCACCACGCCGGTTAACAATACACCATCACCACCCAGCAACCGAGAGATTCGGTTCAAAATACAAACATACGAAAGTAAGGCACAGGATGACGATAAGCTGCCCAGTTTATTTGATTTGGTTCACAATCAGGAGTCCAGCGAGAAGGTGGAAAGTTCTCCAAAGGCTCCTCGTGACATAAGCGCACTACTGGCAGCTGCGGCTGCCGAGGCAACAGATCTTTCAAGAGAATCCCCACCTCCTTTAGTGGTGGGCAAGTGCACAAAGATTGTGGACGATAGTCAGAGTAACACGTGCTATTCAAGCTCCAGCAGCGATGACGATGACGTTGACCAGGATGATGTTGATACAGCTGAGCGAGAGTACATCTGTGAGGATGGCGAGAAGCTGGGCCCACCAGAACTTATTAATGGCCCGGGTCCCTCGGAGGCATACTTCAACATGTATTGGCATTCAAATATGCTGCCCACCATTGGAGAAGTTGAGGAGGAGTTTTCATCGCTAGAGCCTCAATCCCTAACAAATGGGTAAGTCCAATGTGTTAAACAACTAAATATTCTTGTTAAGCTACAATGACCAAAAAATGTTTATTATTTCTTTCTAATGAAACGAGACTTGAAGTGCCGTTAACGCAAGTTTGGCCTTACTCACTTATGACCTTAGACAAGAGTATTTTTTATTTAAATTGAATCCGCTATGTACAGGATTTTCATTGCCTTTTTTTTTATCTCAACCTTGAGTGTTGTTATTGTACAGTGAGATTAGCCAATTTCAATCAATCCAGGTTCTGTATTTCTCCTTATAAAAAGAGTACGATACATTCAAAACATGATTGAATTTAAAAATATCCGTGTATCTCACAGGGTTCAGGCATTTTCGATTAGAAAACCGTCCAATTTTTAATTTCGCTACAAAATTTAAATTTTTCATTTAAATTACAATCAGATTATGACTTTTACCGAACACTTAGCTCTATGCACTTAAAGAATAACCTAAAGTTATTCATCATCTTCTAGTCCCTTTATTCTTAGATAAATTCGTAAAAATTGCAAATAATAGAAATATTTTCTATGGGTATACACACAATACACTAATAAAACGAAACTTTCACACATTCAGTCTGATAAGGTGAAAAACAACGGTGTGTTTACTAACACCGTTAAGCGCACTGATAATGGCACACATTTTTTGTATGCGCACCAGTTCGGCAGATAAGAAATAATGGCCACATGAATTCAACGAATGTTAGAGCCAATTAGTACTATATTTGAAACCAAAGAAAAAGGTTTTGGTGCTTCCAGTCGTTTATTTTTGCGCAGCAATCATAACAGGCAGCTGTCGGACAAATTTCCGTTTGCTGTAGCAACAGGTGAAAGACCAAATCAATTAACATACACACATAGAACATCTAAATACCGATAAGATCGCAATCATATTAATTACTCAATGTGACATTATTCATTGTGTCTTTCTACAGTGCGTTTGTGGACGAGTTAAAGAAGTTGCAGCCACCAAAGTTGTCAGCAAAAATGGAAGTCCAAGCGGTTGAAGTTAAAAGCGCCAATGATAAGATAGTTGCCCATGACGCAGCCCACATTGATAAGACTGGCCAAACAGCTGACCCACTAGAGGAGAGCATATGCACAACGAATCACAAAGAGGAAAATACCAGCACCCAGGAAACCAGCGAAAGTAGTCAGCAGGGTTGTACAAAAACCCATCGAATAGTTACAACAAAACTGGTTACCACTAAGACCAGCAGCACCAGCAGTAGCTCCTCTAGCTTCTTGAGTCCTACCGCTGACATAGCGTTTAAACTGCAACCGTATGAGAAACGTGAAGAGGCAACAACACCACCAATCACAACAACAACCATTCGAGAGGAGCGTCGCGTTGTTAGCGAGCAGCAAACGCTTAGCGAGCTGAAAACAAAGGATGCGCTTACTGGTGAAGAGAAGTTGTTGACGAAGGCCGAGTCCAAGTCAAGCAGTGCACGCTTCAAGAAGATCAGCAGCAACGACAATCTGCTCGACCTGGACGATGTCGAGCAGCTGCAGCCGTTGTCTGCCACTGTCGTCTCGGCGGAGACGCGTCTGACGGAGCGCCTAGACAATCCACAGGATAAACAGAGTATTGAAACGGGTATTCTGACCTTATCCGAATGTGGCAAGCAGCTGCAGCTGTCCGATAACGGTAGCATCAGCTACACCGAATGCGAACAGACAGAACAGCAGACCTATCTGGAAGGCCAACAACTTCTCAACGATGAACCGGTGGATGAGAATGCGGCTCCCACGCTAGAGAGGGAGCTTAGCGAGATGTTAACTGTGAGCAATGATAGGGAAAAGCAGGTGATCAAGCGACTGGAGCAGAGCAAGGAGACAGCCTGTAAAAAGGGAGCCAAGTTGCTTAAGAAGACCGAAGACGAGCGTCGTCTCGAACAAGAGGCGCAGAAGATTATTGAAAGCTACCAGAAAGTCAAAAAAGAAACGGAAAAGCTTTATAACTTGGAACTAGCTGATGATGAGCAGGGTTTTGATTTGAGTGCTTTTGAACAAGACGATGGACATGGAGGAGATTCAGTAAAATCTGAAGTAAAACAACATGCAGAGAAGCTGGTAGAAAATGTTGTAGAACAAGCAGTGCAGCTAATCGAGGATGAAACGGCGAAGCAAGCAGAGCACCAAGCATTGGAACTGATTGATGTTAAAACGCAAACAGTGCAGAGCACTACGAATGTCAAAAGTGACCTAAACTTATCGGTCGTTGAGGACGATCTTGGTTACGTGCTACACAAAAACATTATAGATTCACCAAAGCTGGACAAAGTCATACAGGCAGCTCCTGCACCTAAGACAGCACCCAAACCGAAGCCGCCATTGCCCAGTTCTAAACCCAAAACGTCACCTATTCTTGTCAAGCCGAAAACAGCTCCTCCACCGGTGCCTAGTAAGCGCAGCGAGGTTGGATTATGTAGCAAACCTACACCCTCGCAGCGACGCAGCAGCCTAGATTTGAGTACACCTAAGCCTCTTGAACGTATAATTGTGGGCGTGGAGCAATCAGAAGTTAGTCCAGTTATTATGTTGGCTAGCGTTGATCTGCCCAATGTAACAACAAAAACAGTTGCTACTCCCCATAATGACAATCTTGTCGCCCAAGCTGTTGACGTACTGCAGGATGAGCTGCACTTTGAGAGTCATAAGCTGCCGAATGCTGGCAAGCAACAGCGACAGGTTGAGGGCGAGGTGGCTATAGGAGAGCAGGAACAAGTAAAAGGCACGGTTCTAAGTACCAGCTCATCGATAACATCTACAGCGTCATCATCGTCATCGTCATTGGCACCAACGCCAATAACAACGCCAATTTTGGTATCAGCAACGTCATCCCTAGATTCGGTCAAAAGTGTCATCGAGGTCGTAAATGGTCCTGCCACTGACAGGGCCGAAAACAATAGCATCAACGTCAACACAAACAAGTGCAATAGCTTGATTCAAACCATTGCAGCTGGTGATGATGACGACGACGGTGGTGTTGAGGAGCATGAGGAGCATGAGGAGCATGAGGAGCATGTGGAGAATGTGGAAAATGTGTCAACGTTGCCGATGGATAGAGAACACGAAACAGGTAAGTGCTAGTCATATTCCCTTTTAGACATCCATTTCGGGGGTTAAGGGCTTGAACATGTGCAGTGACGGGTCAATCAAGTAATAGGACTGTTCGTACAACAAATAGTCTGGCTGATTTCTAGTTAATTTTGAACATTTTAAATCTTGTTTTCCTGTTGTAAGGTTAATATAATTCAAGTTATCTAAACCTAATTTTGGCTTCAAGTTAAGAGTTCAAATTACATTAGGTACAGAAATGTTAAACGATTTGCTATAAATGATGTTTTAGAATATAATAACTCTTTAAAAAACTAACCGTTTATTGTTTGCATTTTACTTTTTTGTAAGCTTTTTATTAAAGTTTAAAACCCAAATCATTTTCCCAATGTACAACTTGCCAAAGGAATAGAAAATGTGGGCATGAGCTATTGTTTGGCCAGCAGAAGAACATGTCTGCCAACTAAGCTGATTTTTGACAACGTATGTTTGTCTGTCTATCAGCAAACTGTCAGTGTGTTAATCGGACGCATCCAATTATTGGTCACCATACGAGATTGGTGTTTTTCCCACTTCTTCCTTTTCAAACCAGTTTGTTGCGAATGACCACAGTTTGGTACTGGCTGTCCCTCTGCGTGATCCGCTTTCGTTTCAATTTTGGTTGCTTTTAGCATATGCAAAATGCCACTAATGGATTTTTGGGGCAACCAAAACTGATGCGTTGCTCTCTGGCTATTTGGCAATAAATTTACTAAATTTAGCACGTGCAATGAAATTTTTTAGCTTACTGTTTAATGCTTTACTTATTTGCTAGAAAATTATATGAACTTGTAACTATAAATATGTACTTTAACATATTCGTCAGTAATAATATTTTTCTTGTCTATATAAAGCGATTTACTGGTAAAGAAGTTATGTTTTTTATAGCTTTAGTAATAACTTTGGCATAGATTACCAAATAATAAAACGAATTAATTTTTAATATCCCAAAAAGCATTGCAATAAAATTATTTATCGTAACGACAGCATTCAAATTGCAGTATTAGGCAATATTTTAGAATTCGAATATGAATTTTACATTTAATTTAAATGCAAAAACCAATTGCCAAAATATGGTCTACAAGTCAACAATGTTGTAAATTATGATCATGTATTTTAAATTTATTTCACCATATAGAGAAAATTATTTTTTATTTAACTGCGCAATGCGCGCCAAACACTAAAACTAAACATTTTATACATAAACCCCAAAACCATTACCTTAAAATGCAAATTGCATGAACAAGAAGAGCGGGAAACGGCAACCAAATATATACAATTGCATTACGTATACGATGCGTATGCATAAATTTTATACGACTATCTCCCTCTGTCCGTCTCTTTCGCTCTCTGGCGTAATTGTTTGGCTTAAATATTTCAAGTGTATTGGATTTGCGTCACCTGTGCAAGCGGAACATTTGCATTGTGGTTATAAAAACAAGCCACATGGCTGGCATTCTATCTCCCGAAAGGGAATCGAACGGTAAGCGAGCAGGGTGCCAAATAAAATATTGGTAAAATGTTTTAATTAAACAAAAACTGACAAATATTGGCACCTGCATTGCAGAAAGGTGCGAGAGAGCCATGCGGCAAAGAATTTGCATACCAAAATACATTTCAGAAGCCGGTTTGGTTGGTGGTTTGGTTCGGGGTTTGATTCGGTCAGCGTTTTCAGCATATCCTTTGCAAATATTAATGAAATTTTGCCGAGAACTACATTGCATTTGCATATTATACAGTGGTTCAATCACATTTAATTTTGAAATAGCCAATTTTAATATTTCGTATTGAATAAGCCCGTGTTGCTTATATTAAATTAAAAGATATTTATTTTACTAATAATTGCCTCTTATATACATTGCTTTTAGTGCTAAACATGTTAGTTGCATGACGCCGACTGATAAAACTTTACAAATGGTCAATTTTGTTTTGCAATGCTATTTGTCTGCTATAGCCAAATTTAATAGAAAAATAAATATCTCTGGTTAAATTTTATGCCTTGCACTTGATTGAATATAAAAAGGAATATGTTAATACGAATAATTTAATTCTTTTAAACCTATAAGCATAATTTGGCTCTGTGCACTGTATTTTCCCATTCCACAGTAAAATGTATTTACTTTCGGGAATTTCATTGTTGATAAAAAGAAAATATGTTTACGGTGCGCTGCATTTCATAATTACAATCCCTTTGTCTGTTTGTCTGTTAGTATTTCACCCACACACACAATCATTCCCTTAATGATCATTGCTTTTTATGGCCGGAATGCATTTGATAGCTATCTATTTTTTCATAACGAAAATGATTTCTTATCTGTTCACAACAATTTCGTCTGTTTCTGTTTATTCCTTGTCTATATGACCATATGTTTGATATTCCCCGATAAGACTTTATCAATATGTCGAATACGTTACACGTTTTGTAATTAGCACGGACTTTATCCCTGCTGCGAATAACTTGCTAATCCTCAAACATTTACCGCCCAAGCAAACTTAATCCACTCGCCTCCAGCTGCTCAGTGGAAATGTTTTCAACGTCATCGCCAGGCTTTAGTTTTCCTCTGTTCAGTGCTCAGTCGGTGCATTTTGATCCATAATGACCAGCTGACTAGCTGACAGACAGCCAAACTGACTAACTGACGGGCTGACAAATAAACTGTGCCCCTTTTGCCTTGTTCGTCTGAGCCATACGTTGAGCGTGCGGAGGAATTGGTTTTGGGCACATGGCACACACTCAGGCGCCTGCGGTTCGAGTCTGAAACTCGTAGGGAGCAGTTGGTTCACCACGGGGCTAATGAAAATGCATGAGGGCCAGTTGGCGCATGAAAGAGAAATGCATTTGAGTCCTGTGTGCCATGCTCTTTGTCCGTTTGTTTACTATAAACAGTACATGCACGCTCCTAGTCAAAGTCGTATTGCTTTCAGTAAAGGAAAAACAAAAAAAAGCACAGAAGATTGTAATATGTGAAGAGATTAATTTTATTATGTTATATGGGTGCAAGTAATTTTTTCTATTTGATTCTTTCAAAGCTGTTTTATCATTTGATCTTTTGTGTTGCATACTTTTAAGAGCCTGTACAAAATAAAGAAAGCTAAGAACTTAAGTGAAATTAAAGCTTACCAAAAGTATGCCATTTAAATGTAAAAATATACTTAACACCAAAGGGTATAACCATTGCGAATTCAAGCCAACAGTTTTCCATTGACAGCCTTGTCGGTCTGTTTACTTGATTACAAGTGCTGTAGACATTTGTGGATTAAAATCTACAATCCCCTTCTTTACCTCCACGCTGCTCAGCAATTACATAGCTAGTTTTTGTGTGTGTCACGAGTGTTGCGCAAAGTTTTATCGGTTTTGTGCATTGAAAATTAATTTGAAATTAATTTTCAATACGATTTTCGGTGCTACCTTCTAGATGTGTATTAGTTGTTCTTGCCGTTGTTGTCACTTTCGCAGTTAGTTCCATGTAATTACATGTCGAATTGGTTGTTGTTGTTAGCGCCTAGGGAACTTTTGATTATATTTTGTGTAGCTAATTTTGTTGTTTGCGGTGACGTCGTTTTAAATTGTTTGGTAAATAAAAGTTTTGTCTGGCTGGCTGTTGAGGTTCTGTTGTGGTTGTGGTACTTGAATTAAATATTTAACTAAAAGTAATTTGTGAAACCAAAAACAGCAAAGTTGTCAAAGTTCTATTGGTTTTAAATAGATATTTAATATACATTTTTGAGAGCTTTTAAATTATATTATTAAACAGATTTGAGTAAAATGTTAAGTAAATGTTAAATTATCTTAGAAAAACGCTGTTGTTATCATATTATTTTGTATACATTTAATAGTTTAACACCAACATTAAATCGATACAAACCGTTAGGTATGCCACACTGCTACCACAAAGCAATGGCTTTTACGGCAATCCCAATACGAACTAGAGTTGGACCACAAAGCGCTGTCAAATTTACAGTCGATTTGATTGATTTTGAATGGTATTTAATTTGACAATCGATGAGCCAGAAAATGCAGGCAACATCAAACACTTTGAGAGGCGTTCGACTGTGGGTCAAAGGACCAATCCCATTACTTGATTTGATTTGATGCAGCTGTCATATCAAAAAAAACTTTGACTTTTGCTCTACTACTAACTATGCAAAATAATATTCAATCTGGCAAACCTGGCAAGCGAAAACCAATGAATTATTAAGGAACGCTGATATTACAAAAACTGATTGAATACATCTCATTTTTCTTTTTGCTTAATACTAGCTGTGCAGGCAATCAATTCTGCTGTGGAATGTGCATTTATTGTGCCCTTGCTATACAATCGGTCAAACCAAACAATGTGGTTTAGTATTGGGTGAATATTGTTGGCATTTTTAAATGTGCTACAAAACAAGAAGCGAACGATTTAAAGGCAATAACAAGTAGCCCCCAAATTGTCCAGTGACCCAGTTTAACAATGAAAGGCATATTAATAGAATCAAAAAAAAAATCTTTAAGGCAATAGCTTCAATTCGAAAGCACTGCCTTATGTGCTTAACCATAGTTCAAGGAAGGCGAATATTTAGTTTTACTAATTATTCACACTTACCGCATGTTTGACTGAGAAGTGTAGCGAAGTGAAGTGAAGCATAGTAACCAGCAATGGGAAAACCAAGTCATGACTTCATTTTCATTGTTTTATCGCACTAAAATCGCAAACGTTGAAAATCACATGCGCACACATCATAAATGTCAACCTGGCGAGAATTATGACACACAAGCTATAGAGTATAAAGAACAAAGGTGGTGAAACGTAAGCTAAGGATTGTGTGTTTGTCGTCTTCTAACGACACTGTTGGGTTCCATGTGCTGTGACTGCTGTTGTTTTTGTTGACTGTAGCCAAGTTCTATCTGCAAATCGAGATTTCGTGGTCCGTGACCATTTGGCAATGTGATAATTGCAGCTGCCAGAAGCAGTTCCTATGTAATGAGGCGTACAGCCGTCAAGTAAGTTGCCTTCCTTTTTAGCTTGGTTCAGGTTCGGGCTGGGTTTAAGTTCGCGATCGGGCAACGTTTTGGGTTCGGGTTGGTTGCGTTTCGAACTAAAGTGCAGCTAGGCTTGGCTCTTGACTGCCTTCTCAACACCTCTCTCCAGCTCTCACACTCTTTCTCTCTCTGTCTCTTACCATTTTGCTACTGTTGCACATTTTCACTATGTTGCGCATTTAATGTGACAATGTCATTTTGTTTGTTGCTGCTGCTGCTGCTGCTGTTGTTGTTGTTGTTGTTGTTGTTTATCTATCTGTTAATTTTCAACGCGACGCAAGTTCACACTCTTAATTGGATTTGAAAGTGCAGTTGCAGCCAACAGGCAGCAGGCAGCAGGCAGCAGCAGCAGCTGTTGACACTCCCCACTTTGGTTCTTTCTCCCTGCAATTCGCTAAGAAGTTTACACATGACAGCTGATTAGTTAGCCTGACTATTTCAGTTTGTTTTGGCCAGCCTCGATGCCTGTGAATGAGGTTAACCCAACAGCAAACAGTGGCTGCATTAAATGCATTTTAAGAAGATTTTCATGTGCCAAAGTGCTCTTGGCCTAACCGCTAATGAGTTCAGTTCACTGAAGCTTAATGATAATGCACTGAAATGTGAAGGGAAGGTGCAGCTGGAATTGGCGTTTGTAGAGATTAAAGAATGCACGAATGCACGATCGCTGATGAGCAAGCTCCTACACATAGTTGTTTGTTCATCAAACAACAAATAATCTTTAAATTAAAACATTTTGAAAACGGAACATCAACAAAGCTTGCCACAAACATGACATTAACAGCTTTTGTCTGGCCATTAAAAAACACACCCAAAACAATTCAAAAGTTTTTACACACACGCAGAACGTACCACATAAAAAAGTATCTTTAAATTAATAAAGATGCAACACGTTGCAGCTTTACACCGCACCACACATTAACACCTCACCTCGCCGTGGTAAAGGGGGAGTGGATTGAGGCTTAGCACATCCTCTGCATGCGGCTCAAATTAACAAAATTTTACGCATCGCAACATTTAAGCAACGCGTTGTATTCTCCTCGTTTTCATACCCTTCTGGCGGTTGGTTGAAACTTTGTCACAAAATCCTGCCAGCTATTTTTTTTACCTTTTTCCCTTATAAGCAACCGATTGTAATTTGAATTTTTTTTTTATAAAAAAATAAATTACTTTTTGATTAAAAAAATGTATGAAAGATAAACATTATCAAATCAGTTTTGGCCTACAAGAGTGTCTTTTGTTCGGTGTGCAGAAAATACCAAATTTTTTATTCTTTTTGATTCCTTTTTGTCAACGTGGGCAGTGGGTCGACTGCAGATCTGCGAGTTCAGGATAAATGCAGAAAAAGGTAATATTGAATGCTTTGTTGACGATGAGGCGCGGACAGGCAAAGCGAAAAGCGCAAACCATGCTGAAAATTGCTTAATCCTGCTGACAAGACAGCCTAACGCTAAAAACGAGAGCCCAGTGAATGCTGCAAAAGAGCCGCTAAGGATACTAAGCACTGTTGTTGTTGTTGTTGTTGCTGTTGTAGCTGTCGCAGGCTGGCGGCAGCAACCGCCTTCTGCTGACTGGGCAGTCGCCGAGCCGCTGACAGAGGGCGTTGCAGCGCATAATTATGCATATTGCAGTTTATGTACACAGCCCAACCAGACCCAGCTGTAGTAGCGCGAAACCCCGTGTCAGCTTTCAGCACTCTGCCTATGAGAGGGCTCGCCTTAGTTTCTTGGTAATAAAGCAATGCATCATATTCGCCTCGGACCACGAACGAGGTGCCGTCTCATCGTCTCATCGTCTCAACGTCTTGGCGGACGTGTTTAAAATGTTGACGCATCGTAACTTACGTTATTTGTGGCCTTGAGCATTAAATGTTATAATTGAGTTTTGCTTTTTATGATCCTATGAATACTCCACCGATGCAAAAGCTTTTATTGGCCCTTCAAAGCGGTGTGTGGGCCTTAAATGCAATCGATTTTAAACTGGCATTTAAAGTGACCGATACTTAGGCCGTTGTAAATAAATTGAAATATGCATCTCGTTGTCAAATGTATGAATTATTGTGTCTCCAAGCCGTTATGCATCTTCTTCTAGTTACGTTATTAAGTTAATGGTAAATTCTATTAAATCAGACAAAATTATTAATAATTATTGCATTTAATTAAAATACATTAAATGAGGCAATGTCGATATTGAGATAAAGCACAATAGTTGTTTGATATAAAATCGGTTTCTTCGTAATTCAAAACTTTTTTATTGAAAAATGTTGTACAATCGGTTAGACGATGCTTCAGTTTATACAGATTAAACATACAAAGCTTCCCATTACGTTTTTTTATTTAATTTACAAGCAACTTTTTTTTCCTGCTCTTTGCACTACTTTTCGCAATAATCTTGACCTTTATGACCGCGGTTCTCATCCCAGATGGCCCAACCCAGGACCGCAAAGCCATCAAAAAATTGAGCCACATTCGGAACGCGTCATTTTCATTTTTGCCAAACTGAATACTGAAAACTGACAGTTGCCTGTCAATACGCCAATTGCAGACGTATTATACCCTACTACTTCTCCCCCTGTGCCTTGGTTTTCACATATCAAATTACCTACAGCAGCAAAGCTTCTCAGTTACCCCTCCCACACACACACGCACACGCACACGCACAAAACTCTGTTGACTGTCATCGTAGGCCACATGATGCTGCCGCTGTTGCCAAACTGTATGGAAATATATATAAATTCGTGCTGTGCCTTTAGTAGTTGCTGCAACTCCTCCTTCGGCTCCTGCATGTGTGGTTGACCGCACCCCCTTTACGGTACCCCACCGCCCGCCCTGTACTGTACTCCGGCCAGCTGCATTCAGGCCCGACTCTGGCGTTAATATTAAAAATAATTTGCGTGCGAAATTATTCATGTTGCACAAGGCAAATCTTGTGGCAATTATCGCAGCACGTAGGCTCGTCTGCCTCCAGGTCGCTGCAAGCTATATCTTTCCACAGTGCAGTTGTTGTTTTTGCTCTTACTGTTGTTGTTAATGTGCGGTGGTGGTGCGGCGATTGCAAACAGAAAATAGGTTTAAACCGCAGCGCTAAAAGGACAGCGTTCGAATCGCTGCACTCAAATCACAGCGGTGCAAAAAACCGATGCCAAAGGAGTTGCCCCCAAAGGCGCATTTTGTCTGCAATCGCTGCGTTGTTTGTTTTTGTAGCCGTTGTATCTGTCCAGAACGGACTAGCTGGGCATTGGCAATACAAAAAGTTGTGTACTATATACACAAATGAATTTTCTATATACCTTCGCCTTTTGTTGTATATTAAGAGAATAGAAAAAATATTAATATACAAAAATATCTTAAATTGATTTAGATACAGATACATATGTGAACAAATTAAGCGTTAAGCTAATTAAATAAGTTGCTGTTTATTGCTTAATCTACTTTTTAGGTAAAACTATCTAACTAAGCTACAATGGCTAAAATAATGCTTCTAAGCCGGGTTAACTAATCCGTAAAGTTAATTTATTGGTTTAAATAAAAGTGTAATAGACACTCTTAACATATATTTTTGTTCGCCTTACTACTTTCGAGACTATTCTCGATGGCTGCGAACAGTAATCGTAAATTTTTAAGATCTGTGTTATGCTCATGACTTTCCTTTACACACATTCAAATAACAGCTATCGATTTTTTTTAATAGCGCCATTTGTCCTGACAAAGTTTATAGGAATTTCCCTCGCACCATACTTAAAAGCATATTACATACTAACTGAAAACGTTTTAAAGCCTAATGTTTCACACCTTGCCAACATGCTAATCGATTCATTCCCTCACTGGTCCCCACCACTTACACGCACACACACATATACACACACAATCACAACGACTAAACATCGACAACACGATGCCATTACCCATAGCATACCAGAGGCATTCACTTTTTTCAAACTCATGCCTTCTATCACGCACAAAATTACCCGAAAACAATTTTCCACTCAAGCGGCGCAGGCAACCAGCTAGAAAAATGCCAGCACAGCGAACCGTGAGCATTTGTGGCAACGTCCCATCAAAATGGCCATAAGCGCAACGCATCTTCCGGCTGGCTGGTGTAGATGCAAATGTATCTATTAAACAGAAATCAGGCACAAACTGAACACTCAGAGCTCAGAGCTCTTAGCCTGATGGTGCAGCACGCAGCACGCAGCCCGCAGCCCGCAGCCCGCAGCCCGCAGCCCCGTAGCCGTAAGCTGCCCAGATTTAAGTCAAGACTATGACCATTGCTAAGCACTTCACACCAAAGTGTCAATTGCATTTTTGTGGTTGGTCGCAACAGGCTTCTCCTCTCTGCTCCCGTCTGCTGTCTGTTGCAGTTGCTGTTGGAACCGGGCACTTAATGCAACAATAAAACAATCAAAGTGTCTAGAAAATCGATGGAAATCAAGGGAGCAGCCAACGACGCATATCATCGCAAAGCAACACAGGGCTACAGCAACAACTCCAAGCTGCAACTTCTGCTCCAGCTTCAGTTGCTTCTAGTAGCAGCTTGGCCACTTTCAGCTTTGTTGGCTGGCAACAAATGGAAATTCAATGTGAAGTGCGCGTATCAGCGACTGTCGCTCTGCAGTGCATCCAGAGACCACACACTTGACGTGCCTGTGGAAGCTAGCAGGGACTGAGGCAGAGACTGAGACTGAGACAAAAGATGGAAGATAGAGGCAGTCGTTGTGGATAAAAGTTTTGCCACTGGAGGACTGCAGAAGAGCGGCCATCAAGCGGTTCAAGTTGAAGATCTGGCTTTTGGTTTCAGTCACTTGATGATTAAATTGGCGATGAAACCGTGTCCGAAAATAAAAATAAAAATTAAAATGTGACATTTATTTGTAGAGTGCAACATATAGGGAAAGTCTGATAATTGGTTGGATACTATAAATAAATACATATATTTTTATAATAATTGTATCAAAAGAAACTATAGCATTCATTATCCCGACATCCAGCTCTTAAATGCTGATCTAAGATCTAAGCAACATTCATAACTGGTAGCAGTTTAGTTATTGGTCTTATCCGATCAACTAACGTTAACCTCACGCTGTCATCTCGAATGTCGACTAAATATTCAAAACTTGTGCAACATTGCTGCATGTAAATATTTTCCTTGAACTATTGTTCAGCATCATTTTACACAAACTCCTTTTTTTTTTGAAGCCACTTTTAAGTAGCTACGCGCCACTACAGAATATCCAAGATCTGATGCTTGACTTTCACGTAGGTGTTAATTACTCGTGTGTCTGTCTCCGGCTGTGCATCAAAACTGATGGCAAGAAACTTTTGTCACCGAAACAAAGATGCTTTACAAAGTGCAATCAACTTTGTCCGCTGCCCATAAAAGTTGCGCCCTGGACATTTGAACAGACATTTTGGACAGTTTGGGACATTTGTACAAGTTGAGGCGGCTTCGTTGGTTCAACGGCAAAGGAGGCCGCAGCCGTGACTTGATGGACGAAGCGTGCAGCAGCAGCAACAGCAACAGCAACAGCAACAGCAGCAGCATTGGCGGCAGCGGCAGCAGTTAAGGGACATCAAACAAAAGTTAAAGGGATTTGCGCCCCAAAATGGCAATGGATGGCAACTGGCAACTGGCAACTGGCGGCAGTCAATGTTCAAAAAGGCAACAAAGCGAAGGAGCTTCGCTCGTCTTGGGTTTAGGTTTGGGATCTCAGGGCTTTTCGGCATTTTCGCTTTTTGATCATTTTTCAAATGTTTTCGGCTCACTCCCTGGCAGGTAGCAAACGCAAAGAAAGAAAAAGGTAGAGAGAGAGAGAGAGAGTGTTCTCAAAAAGCCATCGGTTTTTCTGTAGCCCAAGAGAATGGAGAAGTGACAAATTGTGTGCTACAGCTTTTCTGATAATTTATGATGTAAAACTGCAAAACTAATAGTGCAAATAGTAAAGAGTTAACAAAAATCCGAAAACTATTATTATTTAAAAACACCATAAACAGATAATCGTTAGCTATAAAAACTTGACAGAATATATATTTTTTTCTTATATCACATTTATTCCTTTGAGCCAAAAACGTCAGAAATGTAGAAGAAAATTGATTAAATAAAAAGCTCAATAGCTCAACATATCGGTTGAAATATTAACTAATCTTTAGCAAAACTATTTACAAGTAAATGCAAAATGTGAGACCAACAAAAAATATTTTATGAAATTGTGCACTACACTTTTGTTTTATTATTATATTGTTCATAGTTTTATTGTAAGATATTCAGTTCACTTAGATCAAAAACTATCTCTTGCCACTCAAAATGTATGCAGAAATGCTTGTTGTCTAAGAACTTTGTTTGGCAACCTTCCGTTGCCGTAACCCCACCACGCTTTATTCAGGAAATTGCTACTCAAAATACCACGAGCATTTCCGTCATAGTAGTAAAAGCTGCAGCTTGCAACAAAGTGTCAGACGGTGAGGCAGGTGTGGATCGCAGAATGGTCTCTAATAGAGCATGATTCTAAACCGAAGCAGAACATCATTTCCCTTTCAGCGAACGTTGCAGAAATTGAAATGAAAATTGCAAAAACATAAAAAAAAAACAAATTCAAAGAAGCGAAATCGAAAAATCGTTGGTCCAGAACAGAGTTCAGAACCGACACTTGACTCGAGTGGAGCGTAAGACAATTTACCAACTAAACAACTTCATCTGTCCAGCGCATTAAAAGTATTTCTATACAGGAAAGGCAACCAAAGGCTTCTGGTCGAAACATTTTTTTGTAGCCTCTCTTTCTTTCTACCTTTTTTTTGTAGCGCTTACTCGCTCTTTCTCTGGCATTTGCCGCTGGGCAATGTGCTGGAAGATTGACACAAACCAATTAACATTTGTGCCTTTTATTTCCATGTCAGTTGAAGAGTATTTTATTTTTTTTTTGTCTATGCTTTAAATTTATCGCACGTTTGACTGCGTTTACCCGTCAGATCTTGACTTTAACTACGTTTTGCGCTTAGTTTAGCTAACACTTAAAAAGAGTACGGGAGACAGAGGTATAGGTACTAAGATGTACCTAAGTCTAGGCAATATTTGATCTTCTTGCTAAAGGTATTTCAAATATATTGTTAAGTGTGTTGCGCACTGATTGTGCTTCTGTGAAAACACACATACGTTAAATATAATATCATAACTGTACGACTTAAGTTCTTTGCCTGTCAACTTCTTCACTTTGATTTGGGTGAAGCTAAAATTTTTTGTTAAATATTGGTTTCAACTTTCTTTTGGTTATTATTAAATATTTTAAACATATTTTTCGGCACAACTGCGCTGTAGTATTGGGTATCTCTCAAACCGTTAATTTTAAGGGTATGTGATCGTTGGTTTGCCGTTGATATATGATTGTTGCTGTTTCCAAATGTTATGCTGTTCTGCTGCGCTGTTGGGGCCAGTAAAAAAAGCACCTTTGTTGCCCGTCAAAGGCAAGTACGAGCTAATCCATTTATCTATGCCCATAACTCTTAAAATAGCCTGGAAAATTGCGCAGGGCCAACTGGCCAAATACTAAAAGACGTTTAAGATGCACTAATTACCCATGCTGAGGCAAGAATGAAATCTTTTTATGCAGATTACAAGACGCAAGAACCAAGAGCTCGCTTTGCCGGCTTCGACCGACACTTTGCTGTCCATTTGGAAATTTGTGCGCTTATCTGGCGGTCAGGCAGGCGACTGCCAAGCCGACAACGCTCCAGACAGGACCGGACAGGACGGGATTGGACTGAGACAGGAACAGGCGAGCGAGAAAAGAAATTGAGCGTAAGGCAGGCAGCCAACAGTTGAAAACAGCCCAGATAAGCAACTAACAGTCCAGATAGGGGTATGCGCTGAGGAGTGGGGGAAAACGGGTCGTTGAGGTACAGAGGTGCCGGGTTCTGTACACACACACACACACACACACACAGATAAAATCACAAGCAGCTGGCTAATTAAAATTAAAAACTATGCAAAGTTTTGTAAGCAAGAGTTGCAAAATTGTTGCACAAAATGTTAAGTAGACAAAGTGTTGCAGACATAATGACTGAGCTGAAAGCGGGGCAATGTGAGCTTATGCGATTGAAAGACTTTGACGGCAAAGAACTATAATCATAACGGATTAAAACGCTTTTGTGTTGGTTAATTGAGTATGATAATATGATAGTAACAAGTTTAGAAAACATACAAAAGATGTTTTATGAACTGTGCAGAGCATGATTTAGTTAAGATAATTTGAATTTTAATACAACATTTGACATTGCTTACAATTTTAACGCCAGTTAAACTAAAACTAGCGCTGTTCGATAGTTAATCAGTCAATAAGTATGTGTATATGAGTTGATTTAACTAAATGCAGTGTTAATTGCCTAATATTTATTAAATAGTATAATTCTAAAGAGATGAAAGCTTCATGTGCTTTCTTTTTTGTAACTGGTAGCACGGTATAATCAAAATTGTTACCCCGTAGTATTTTATATAAAGATAAGATCTTAAGGTCTGAAAGCTTTATATTAAAATTTAAAACTGATTCTTAGCCATGATTGAATCACTTATATTTCTTATATCTCTGGTCATTCACCAACATTTTTGAGTTATGTTGAAATTACATTATTTAATTCAAATAAGTATTACTTTGTACAATAAAGCTAGCACACATTTAAGGTTCTATGTACATATAAGTTTATTATATACAGCATTTCCAATTTTGATGTTTTATTATTTTTAATTTCAGGTAAGCCAAGAAAGTCATGCTGAGTTATCTTTTTTTAATGCGCTGTAAGTAACGTAAAATTATGTTTCAATTTTAAAACTTGAAGAATAACATCTGAGTATAAAATGAACAACTTTTGAGCAGATTTTTGTATAGAGCTCAATGTTAATAGCTTATCAGAATAATGTTTGCCGTTAGTTAAATATATATTTTCCACTTAAAAACTCGGCTTCCCTTAAGTCGTGCTTTGTAGTTTACTCTTTATATGTGGCTTATGCATTTGCCATCGTTTATTATGCATAAGCAATTTGCATATTTATAGCTGTGGGGCGCTTGCTTAAAACTGTAACAGCTCTTATCACACACACGCACACACACATACACACACCTATATACACACATGTTGCAAAAGTCGAAACTTTTTTGCAGCTATAGCCCATATAGAGCAATAACTGAATAATTTCATTTAAGCGAATTGCAAATATTACCGTATAGCAAAACATTAAATTCATTTTGCCACCCACTTGGGAGGGGCAGACCACTCAAAGTGCTGCTTTGCCTTTTTGCAACTTGTGTCTAGTTCTTCTTTTTACTATAATTTTCAATTCAGTTTTCCTTCTTTTTCTCTGTGTCTGTGTGTGTAGTTTTTTGCTTCCTTTGCTACTTGTAAATTATGCAAAAGGCTTCGCAAAATTGCTGGCAGCTGCCGCTGCAACTGCTGCGAATATATTTTTTTTTGTGTTTAGCTCCCGTCATCAAGTGAAAAGGATGCGCCAAAGCAGCATCCAGCTCGTTGGGCCTGGCCAGGGCAGGCCAAGTCCTACCCAACCCATTTAATTAGCCATTAAGTTTTATTGCTCGCAATTTTGTTTAATTTGCTTTAAATACAGCTAGCAAAAAGTGAACACAGCCAACTAGCTAGACTGAGAAAAGGAGAAAAAAAAATACTAGTAGCTGGCAAAAGAAACAACATAGCGAAGGAATAAAAGAGGATAGGATAGAGATAGACTGGTAACTGGTTAGGTGGGTGGACATTGGCTGCTTTGCCTTGAGTTCTTTGCATGGCAAGGTTTTTTGGTCAAATGGCCAAGAGCTGGCAGCAAAGAATGGCACAAAACTGGATCACGAGCGGAAAAAATTGTACAAAAAGCGTATTTTTAATAGAGAAGTAAAGTATTATTCTTTTTTATATTGCTGTACATGGAACAATTTCGTTTGCTATTTTTTTGTTTTGCTTTTTTATAAGTTAGGGAATTGCAAGAATGTACAATTAGTAGATACAAATACTTTCCATTGCAAAAAGAAGTTACAAATAAGATACGCAGCAAAAAAACAAAACCAACGCAATTTCCTGTTCTAAGCAATTGCATTTTTCAATTTGTAACCATTATCTCCCAAAAATCCCTTTGGTTGCCTAGCCAAAACTATCGGAATTACCAAAAAAAAAAAAAAATTGTATGCAAGGGTCTACTTAAATGATGTCGACAGCCAGATACCCTTATTTGTTAAGTTTTTAAAATATTTTGATCAGAGTTTCAATGGATAAATCTTGATTTTAACATGTATACTGAATATAAGAACAGTTATCAATTGAACTTAATTACCCTTTAAAATCCTTAAGACTGGAATGAATTTTGAATGAAAATTGCTTTTCTGCTGTGACAACTTTTTTATACCTTCTTTACCATGTTTTTTTTTTATGTGCTAAGAGTATAAAAACGAACGAACACTATTGAAAAAGAACTTTCAAAACGTACTTTGCGTGTGTGCGAAAAATTGGATTTGCATACGAGCGTTTTGCAATAAGCCATCAAATTTAATTTGATTATAAAAGTTTACAGAAAACAGCAGACAACAGCAAAACGATTTGATGTTAGAATTCCATATGCTGACTGACAAACAGGCAACCGTTAAAATGCAAAATGCGCAGCAGCAACCAGCAGGAATTACAGGCCAAGCAGCAGAAAAAGGTAGCAAAAAGCTACAAAAACAAGGAGACTACAAATTGAAAATGGCGAAATTGCCTTAACTGAAATGCAAGAAGGACATTGTTAGCTCCGGGGGCTTGCAGCATACTGAAAATAAACGTTGCGCTGGCCGAGCAAGGATACAAGCAACAAATGGGTGGCAGGGTGTCTTACAAATTGCATTCGGTAGCAAGTGTCTAAAAAAAAGGCGACTCTTGATATTTTACCAAGTTAAGGGATTTTAATATTATTTATACTACTTCGGAAAGCTGTGTTTATATTTTATAGTGATAGAGCTACTGCTCACAGTTGCAGTTAAAGTATTCGTGGGTATATTTAAAAAGTTATAAGCTAATGCATAACATTTAAGTATGTACACATGTTAAGCATTGAATTTCTAACCCTCAATTACAGTTTATTTGTTGACTTAATTCGTAAAAGATAGATAATTATTTTATTATCATTTATTATATTTTTTATGTTTTCAATAGTTCAATAGTTGAATGCATAAAACTATATCGTTGCAAACAATATTTCAAAGCGTATACGCCCTGTGTGCTCTTAAGCACTTTTATGGCTCTTTCCCGAATGCTGTATTTGGTTCATTTACCTATTAGATAGCCCAAAACGAATGATAACTATCAGGCAAAAAAAAAAAACAAAAGAGGCCCTAAAACATTCGGCTAGCTGCCATGTGGGCTGTAGCGCAGACTGTTGGCTGGATTAGTTGCACGTAGCCCCAGGGACAACAACAATGACTTTGTTTGGATCGTCGCTCACATGCTTATGAGCATTTAATTAAATGCAAGAACAACGAGACATTGTTGCCACAACAGCAAATGCAACAGCAACAGCAGCAGTAGCAGCAGCAGCAGCAGCGGCAACAAACCGAAACTGCATACTTAATGAAAAGCAGCTGCCTTTTGGGCTGCCCCAAGAGTCCCAAAAGTTGCTAATTAAAAAGGCAAACAACAACAGCATCAGCAACAACAACTGCTGAAGCAACAGCATCAGGAAACAGCTAGCAACATCAAGATGCCGCACGAACCGAAAAGAAGTCCAAGGCGAATGTTGTTAACCTTTCTGCAGTAGCAACAACTACAAGGAGCTGCTGCTGCTGCTACTGCTGCTCGTCTTTGACAAGCCAAGGAGCAAACGCTATCACCAGGGACCAAAACAAAAAAAAAACAAAACTCAAAAGAAACAGCAGCCTAACGATCAATAGAACAGAAGCGAGTTGAGGATGAGGCAATTGCATGTGGCAGCAGTAACAACAGCAGCAACAACAACAGCAACAACAAGCTTACACTGTTGCTGCAACATTTTCGTGCAGTTGACATTCGTGCCAAGTGGCAGCAGCAGTAGCAGCAGCGCAGTAGCGTCGGCAACCGTTGCAAGTTCTAAGAACGCGCCACATGCTGCGCCACGTTCCGCTGTTGCCATCATCAGCGTCATCATCATCATCATCATTGTTGTTGTTGTTGTTGTCGCTATTGCTATTGCTATTGAACTTGAATTTCAAGTGCAGCCGTCTTGTAGGGAGAAAAACCCATTGAAGTTTAGGGTTAGATTTGGGGGCAGCTACTGTTGACCGTATGAATATTCCTTACCTAATCATTACTGCTGCTTAACATTTACCTAACGACAATCATTACATTGGCCCTCAAACTGTATAGTTTGGCATGCATAACACTGCAAACTAATGCAAAAACAGAATACATCTTATCATTGGGTTTAGACAAAGCTTATCTATTTTGATTGTTTTCCTTGAATGCTCAATTAATTCTCAATTCTTATAGATTTGTATGTTCATTTCGATAACTTACACGGTTTCTTGGATTTTGTTGCTTGGATCTTAGTCAAGATATCAAAGAAAGCAACAGCTAGGGATCTCAGGATATTTATGTTGTCTGTGACATTGTTTTGTTTAAATTCGGTATAAAGTGCTAGTCAGATTCAGAATACCCAATGCAAGGGTATAGTATTCTTAAACCGAGACAAAAACAAATCGTATAAATGCAAGCACAACTATTAAATGTCACTTTGGCACTTCCTTAAAAGTGCACAAAGCGTCTCCTGTCGCCAAGCAGGCATGCAGGCAACAAAATTATTTTCGCATCGTCTTTTTGTGCGCTAAGAATTTCTAATTAGTGGCGCCATATTGTTGACTTCAATGGGTGTCGTCGTCGTTTGTTGACGCCAATCACAGGCTCTGCCGACTGGACATGCTGCCAGCATCGTTCTAACTGTTTGCTTCTGTTGCATGTTGTTGCTGTTGTTGTTGCTGTTGCTACAAAAGGCATTGGCGGCGGCGGTGGCGGCGGACAGCAACGCCATGTTGCAATACCAAGTTGCAGCTTCAAGCCGGTAGCTTGTTTGTTGCCTTAATTCGACGCAAATATTTTACAGGCTGCCACGGCTGCTAATTACGTTAAACATATTGCGTGGCACGCCCCCCAAACGCCTCCGACGCGCTAAATGCACGAAATGCCTTACATCGAAGCCAGCTGTTTTGTTTTTGTGTTAATTATACGCTGTTTTCTCTTTAAGCTGCTAAGCAAATGTTACTTTACAATGATTCTCAAACTGTATCATTTCAGAGCTAAAAGCTTATTGCTTAAAGTTGTTAAAAATCAAATGTTAGTATAATATTTGACCAGCTTTTATTTGTGATTTTATTAATTTAAAAAAAAGCCTATCAATTAAAACTGCTTACTGTGTGATTTCTTTTCTATCCGCCAACTTAATGCTTAACTGTATAAATTGACAAAGCTTAAGTTTAAATAGCTTAAAAGTGCTTTTATTGCCAAATCAAGCGCAATAATCGTGCAACAATCAAAGTTTTATTAACTCTTTTTCTTTACTTTATTCACGTTTCTTACCTTTGATACAAGCAAAAAAAAAAAAAATTCATTTCCAAGTCTCAGCTCATAAATCTCGCGTGCTGCAAATCTCTGCTCAATTCTCTGATTTCATTTAGTTTAGGCTGTGTATTGTTTGCTCTAAAGCTATAAAGACGGCCGCAGCCTTTTTTGCGTTTTTGTTTTGCTTTTGCTTTTTTGGAGTCGCCTATCAAGTGCCGCACATCGCCAAGTTGAAGACCAAGTCAAAAACGTAAGCCTTAAACGAAAAGGAAACCCTCTTGCATTTGAATCTCAATCCAACTCAATCGGCATCACAATCCCTAAAACCTTTTTGCTTGATGGTTTGACCCTTTTCAAGATGTTGTCTTCATTGCGTGTCTGGCCGGCTTAGAAAGATGAATAAGGAAGCAAATGGGAAGCCTCTTTTTTTCAAATATCATGGCCTCAGTCAGTGGTTAAAACATGACGAACGAAATCGCGATTATAATATTTATTTGCTGTCTTCCTTCTGTCCCACCCTTTTCCCTGCTAGTTTTTGTGGGCGCTAAGCGTGCCATATAATTTTTCTTAATTTTTAGAACAAACTTAAAACAACTAAGAACCTTTATGTCATCAACAAGAAGTTATGAATAGTTCTTAAAATCTTTTTTATTGCGCTTTTGTTGTTACTTAACCCATTGCCGCCCACACCTTTTTCTCCTTTGGCCAATAGAACAAGGCATAATCAACCGCTCAAATGCCACAACGTAATTAACATTGCACTCAATTAACATTTTCTCTTGGCAACTGTTAACTGTTAACCACTGTTGTCTTCGCATGTATGTACATATGCCTGTTAAGCCACTGAACACTTTTTCTTCTTCATCTCTAGTTTCTAGGCTCGTTTGCTGCCCACACAGCAGCTGCTCCTTACCAGCAACAGCAGCAGCAGCAGCAGCCACATCCAAGTCAATAAACGCGTTTATTGTCTTACCCAATACCAACCCCCGCCACCTCCTTTCCATCCCGTTTCGCTAAGCCCCTCAGCTGACTTCCTTCCACTCATTCGGTTTGTGTACATTGTCTGTGTTGGTGCCAAGAAAAATGTTGCTGTCGCGCCAACGTTGCCATTGTCGTCGTCGTCGTCGTCGTTGTCCCTGGCGTCGTATCAGTGCCCCTCCTTGCCTTGTCTCTTCAACCATGGCTCGATCGTAGTTCTGTTCGTAGTTCTTGTGCCAAGTTTTGTCCATTTTAAGGCAGCTGGAATGTTGCTTTCTTGTAAATTGTTTAAATAAAAGACACAACAACCAGCAGAGGCAACAACATCAGCCACAGCAGCAACAACACTTCCCCCCTCTCTCTCTCAGTCTTTCTTTTGGGTTTGGCTACTGTGGTAGCTCTTCTGCTCGCTGCATTTGCTCAATGAGCTGCTGTTTGACTTTGTTTTGTTTGCCACTTTTCAAATAGCAAAAACTATTTGTTTTGCGCCTTATTTAGTTTTTGTGCCATCCACTGCACCTGCTGAACCGCACTGTCACAACAGCAGCAAACGACACCAACAACACAGACAATAACAAAAAGCTAACAAGAATAAGAATAACAACAACAGTAGCAATAACATATCGATGCACATTAACATTAACAGCATGTTGCCAACGATTGCTGATTAGAGGACGCGAAATATGTTTAATTGTCATTTAATTAAAGATTTAACTAGACGGAAAAATCAATCGTCAACGGAACCCTACAATGATACACTATTAGTTAAGAAATTCTATTTGAAAATATATATTTAATATTTTATATATAATGTATGCGCAACAAAATAAAAATATAAAGTTTAGTGTAATTGCTTAGTAAGGCAGAAATAAATTAAACCCAGTGACAAAGTTATAATACCCATATGAGGAGGGCAACAAATGTGACAGACAACAATACGAGATCTTGCTTCAGACGTCAGTCCCTAGGCACGTGCTTCAGATTCTAAAGTATTTCGTTAAATAATTCAGAGTACAGCCAACTTGCATCCGATCACAGATAAAGTCGTTTTAATTGAAATTCTAAAGGTTTCAAAGGAAGTTGGCGCTTGTCTCTAGCAACTTATTAATATTTATGTCTCGGGTTGAGGAGAGAACTAGACTGCGTGATGAGAGCATCAAGTTTAGCGAGTTTGACTCGACTCACTGCTGACTTTATATACAAGATATACAATATGCATTTATTAGATATACTATGCCTGGACTTTTGCCACACTTTTTAGGCGCCTGTCGCACGCAATCCCAGAGGTCTGGTGCATTTTTACAACTTTCAAGTCCATCTCTCCAACAAGTCCAACAAATGCATTCGTTGCTGTTGCTCTTGAACGGCGTATCTGTTGTTGATCATTATCATCGCAGTCATCATCTAATTATGATGGCCCCTGATGCTCTTTTTTTTTTCAAAACATAAAAACCAAACTAATACCGAAGGCAAACCTATAATTTATGAGCTCTAAATTCAATTTTCATTCAACAAAATTGCAAATACTAAAACACACATACACACAACAAAAATAAACCGCCGGTGGTCTGGTTGTGTTTTTTAAAGCCTGCCATCTTCAAATGTGGGAACAAGAAGTTGAGAAGATGAAGATTTTAGCCCGAACTGAGTTGAACTGCTGCCAAATGTGTTGCCTTAGCCAAAAGCCGCAGAACTGGCGCCCCAAGACATTTGTTTTTGTTTTTTTTGCTTTGTGAGTGAGTCACGCTTAAAAAGATCCTGCTTTGGCTAATTCTCTAGTGTGCTACAGTACCTACTGACTATAAAGAAAAGGCTTCGAATACTCTTTTATTTTGTTAGGACTAAAAATAATTGTAAAAAGAAATAAATAAGTTAGTTTATAAAGCTTTATATATTTTATTAAGGATCAATAACTGGAGTTTTCCATTAGGCATTTTTAAACCAAAAAAAAAAAAAATACAAAGTGAATTATAAAAAAAGGACCACACACTCGTAATAGTGGGGCAAATTGTCTGTGTCAGTTAGTCACCTTACCTGACTTCAGTTCATGTCAGTTTGCCATTTTGCGATTCATTCATTCATAAATATCAGAGGGAGCCCATTAGGTGCTGCTTCTTGTTGCTGTCTGTTTGCAGCATTTGAAGTTTTTGTGCGTGAGTTTTACACCTTTTTGGCAGTATTGAGAAAACTTCAATAAAATGCAGAGGCAAGATATGAAGGATGCATAAACAAGCAAACATATATCAAGAGATGGAGTATGACTAATGCCATAGTGCCAGTCGGCTTATCGAAAATCGTTTCCCATGGATTGGAAGCTGCATTTGAATGTCGCCAGCGTAACGCTTTTTGTTTTTGCATACAGCTGATTCTTGGACATTACTAATGGCCATTATGTTAAAACTATGCGGCTCGTTTGCTTAGCTTTATGAGTTGAACTCAAATCAGTCAAATGTGTAGCCGTTGCGAATGCTACATTTGCAGTTCAAGTTCCAAGAACTTCACTCAAAGTGAACTTCGGTCCGGGTCTAGACTTGTGGCGTCGTCGTGCGACACTTTGTCGCCGTCAAGCTCCAGCTCGCAGCTCCAAGACCCAGCTGCCACTTCAACTTGCTTCTCTTACCTCTGTTCTATTGCTGTTGCTGCCGCTGCCGCTGCTGTTGATCAACACTTTTGTGAACCCATTCGAAGTTTCGGTCGACCAGCATATTGTGCTCAGGTTTCAGGTTTAGGTTTTTGCCAGTGTTTTGTTTCTTTTATTTTTTGTATAGCCCGCAATGCTTGTTTTTTTTAGGTTGGATTCTTATTTAATTTTTTGTTTGCTCTCTTATTGCTCTTTTGCCTTGGCTATTCGTCGCTTTTGTTGTGTTTAGCACGAAATGCAGCTAACTCATGGGGGGATTGTGTTGATGGCGGGGGTGCAAATCTGTTAGGCAGTCTCAATCTTGTCTGCATCGCTGCATCGCCTTCTCATTTTCATTTTAAATGAAGTGTCAAAGACTTTAAATGGCTTTTGAAGCTACTGTGAATGAAGCTGTTTTTCATTTGTATCTTTTCTTATCGTATTATATTGTTGTTGTTCGTTTCATAATTCCAGAATTTGCTTGCTCTTACTCTGTGTTGCACATTATGTTTCTATCCTTCTTCTTGTTATGGCTCTGTATGAGTGTGTTTGTTTTTGAATAAATGCAATAAATTGGCGTCAAAGTAAAGTTAATTTAATTGCTAGAAACAATTTTCAGATTTAATCAACCTTTAAGAATACTTAATAATCCTGTTGAATTATATACCACAGATTTAAATTGATAGCCGATATCGGCGTTGAACTTAACACTACAAAAACCGACTGAAAGAATAGCAATAAATATTATCTCAGTCAACAAAGTTTGCCTACTTGTGGGTAAATAATATTTAAATGAAGCTTAGCAATTAATTTGCACATTATAAAAAAATTTCGCATCGCATTACACGCAATTCACTTGTTCGCTTTTGTTGTTGCTGATTGTTTTTCAACAAATATTTTGCGATGTTTTGCCTGACAGATCGTTTGGATGTCTGTGTTGATGGGTTGTTGAATTGTTGAATTGTTGCTGTTGTTGTTGTTGTTGATCTTGTTGTTGGTGTAGTGAGTCCACTTGAAACCGGCAGCTGTCGCACTTCACTTCACTTTGCAATCTGAATGTTTTGAATGGCTCACAGAAATTCTTTTAAATATTAACAAAAAAATATATATATATGTATACAAAGAGAATAACAACAAACCCGAAAGGCATGTATTTTGTATGTGCTTATAAAAAGCTTCCGTATAGCCTTTTTGCAAATATTTACAGTTTGTTTTTATTTAATTACGAATATGCGAAAAGCGAAATCTGACAAGCAGCAGCAACAGCAGCAGGGGCATAAAATCAAATTTGTAAACTGATAGCCAAGAGAGCGAAACGCGTCAGTTGAGCAGCAGCTGAAGGGCATTTTAAGCTGACAGTGCCTCTCAAACTGTTTTCAAGAGCCAGGCAGGTTGATTGTCTTTTGGCATTGTTGGTGCTGCTGCTGCTGCTGCTGCTTGCATGTTACTTTGTGTTGGCCTAACACTGCGGTAGGTTATTGTACTTTTTCTTTCTTTATTTTTTTTTTTTGGTAAAGACAGCGTGCTTAAGTGGCTTTAGTCGCTTGGATGGGCTTAGGGGGGTCAGGAACCGAAGTGACTGGATTTATACGACAGCGTGTGAATGAGATGGAATGCGAGTTTTATTGAAGTTTGCTAAGACCAAACGAATGCCATATCTTCTATCTTGATTTCTAAACAAAGCTGCATTATAAATTGTGCTGAAATTATATTATATTATAAACTCAAATCTTCGGTCAATCAGGAAGCTATAACAATATTGACTATTGGTTGCTTATATTTGACCATTTATCTGCCAAATACTTAGTTAAGGCTTAGCAAACTTCACGCGCTAATCTTCATCAGGCACAGTACAAAAGCACAAATTTAAACCCAGACCCAAGACCAAATCGAATCCCTTTGGCCAGGGTGCAGCATTGGGCCATCATGAGCATTAAGCCCATTGCCCATTGCCAGTTTGGCTGATCAATCGTACAATTGAGTAAAACCCAACTTTATTTGCAGTACTTGCAGCGGGGCAACAGGCGACGTTTTTTTGTTTTTTTTTTTCTTTACCCGCTGCCTGTTGCATGTTGCACAGTTGCCCTGTTGCCAGAGTTGCCTCGCCTGGGCTTGGGCCTTGGCTTTGGTTTTGGCTTTGTTGTTTTAATGGCTTTCGCTAACATAAAAGCCATTAAGATAACATTTTTATAGGATTTCAATGGCAGTCACGGCAGCAACAGCAACAGTCTCAGTCGCAGCAACAGCAGCAGCAGCGGCAGGAACAGCAACTGCAACCGCTGCCCCAGCTTCAAGGCAACAAAGAAGCTTTGGCCATTTTTTATGGCCGCGCGGGAGCTTCAGCTTGCCGTGTTGCAGCTGTAGCCCTACCACAAGCCACATCCAAATGTCATTGACTATCAATAGAAGATGCGGCTGCCCTGCACTTGGCAACAGGTTGCAACCCAACTAGTTGCCTTTTGTTTCAACTGCACCCAGTTAGCAGCAAGTATTTACCTGGCTCAATGTGCGCTTATTAAACGCAATATTTGTGGCAAGTTGCAGCCGTTGCTGGCTCCAGCTATTGGCTATAAAATGCGATTTATTTTTGTTGATTTTGTTGCGTGGCATAGCTGCCGCTTCTGCTGCTTTGGCCCCAAAAGGGTTTTCTTTCCAACGCCCAAGCACTTCCTACTTCCAGGTTGCAACAATTGTGCACTAACCAAGAGGCAGCATCCCAGCAGTGTGACCAGTGTGACCAGTGTGACCAGTGTGACCAGCGTGCTGTGCTATTCGTGCCCTATGTTGCAACTTCCATTACAGTCTTAAGTCACACTTTTGCACATTTCGTTACGAGTGCTTGGCGAGCACCCGACCCCCGTTTCCCATCTCAATCACAATGCCACTCTCTGATGATGCAATGCTCTAGCTTTAGCTTTGACCCTGCCACAGCCTTTGGTAGCACATAAAACCAAACACAATGGCAATGAATCGAGCAGAATCTTTGAATATATATGCATAGTAATCATTTTTTTAAGAAGTTTTTTAAATAAAGTTGTTATGAGTTTTTTTGACTTTTAAAATACTTTTTTATTTTAAAATAAAAGCAAAATATTTAAGCTTATTTTTTTGCCAACACTTACCCACTGTTCGGGCTTACCACACTTCAACAAATCGCCTCACATTCTTTTTTGCTTAATGTTTTCGATTGGTTTTTGTTTCGTTTTGTTTGAATGTTGTTTTTTTCTTTCTTTTTGTTTCATCTTCTATCTCTAATGCCCGACAATTGTTGCCACTTCTTCTTCCTAGTTGGCTTTTACTTTGTTTTGCTTTAGTTTTTTGTTTTGTTATTTCGGGGAGCGTCATCGTCAGTGTTGAGCTCTCTTCAGCTAGCAGCTTCCAACTTGCAGCTCCCAGCTTCCCCAGCAATGTCCATTATGCAGCATTATTTGCTGTTGTTGTTGTTGTTGTTGTTTTGGGTCTATGGTGCCAGCTGCTGATACGAAATCCCAATGCCCAGAGAGTCCCTGGGTCCCTGCCCTTTGCATTGACCAGCACAAACACATAAATTGCATTTGTCGGTTTGTTGTCGTTTTCATAAATAAGATAAAGATAAACGACCAAGTTGCATATTATTTGTAATTGCATTTGTTGTTGTTGTTGTTGTTGCATTTGTTGCTGTTGCTGGTCAGACTGGAGTATTGATAGGAAAAATGTTAGCAGCATTTGAATTTATTATTGGCCAAAGCGGTTTCTTGTTTATACCTAATGGAGAGCATTGAACGCAAAATTGCCAAACAAATGCGTAGAAAATTCTTTTCTTTTTTGCTCAAGCGCTTCACTAAAAGGGATTTAATGAGATACCCGAAGGGATAGAATACGAACACGATAAATGGCTTAGTATATATTTTCCATTATGAGTTATAGAAAGCAAATACTTATACTTTAGATATTCATTTCCTGTTTATTGTCTTGTATCTTGTGTCGGATGTCAGCATTAATTAGTTAAGATGCCACAATATTTGACTGACTCAAAGATGCACACTTATATCAAATATATTTTTATCAATTTAGTTTCTTTCGCTAAGTTGCTAAACGTAGTATTTATTTTTAAATCGACTCACTTGAAGGCATAATACGATGTGACAGAGTTGCGCCTGAATCTTGCATTTGTTATAATCTTGTCCATATAAGACAGACGTAAAGACAGAAAAACTACAATAATTTATTGTTGCCATACATAGATGCGAGTTGAGGTTTTAGTTGTCGGCTTAAATAAATGTGAAATTAATTGCTTAATTTAGTGGAATGGATTGCGAGAGTTTCTCAAAAAATAAAAACACCAAACGGCTAAAAGCCACTTTTGCTTTTCATGCAACTCGCTCGAGAGTTTAGCTCACACAGTTGGCAGTCTGACAGTTTTATCACATTATTAATAAGAAATAGAGCTGTGGCTGCTTGCTAGTCCGCAAATAATAATAATAGCAACAAACAGCAACGGTAGACAACAATAAATACCAGGAACCATAGCACAGCTAGCTGAGATCTGCGCGCATCTGTCAAGTTTTCCACGCCCTCGCCTGGTCCAAACTGTCAACGTGGCCATAATTCATAATAAGCACTAAAGCGGAGCAAAGAACGGCGCCGATTCCATTCTTGTGGTATTGTGTTGTTGGTAGCCAGTTCCATGGGTTAAATCTAAAGTGCACAACAACTACAAATACGGGCGATATAGCTTAAAACTAAACGACCATAAAATACTCTTGTTTAAATTGTTAGCTTGGCTAACTGTTAAACGAACGCTAAGCTTTATAATATGGCAACAAGTACCCTGAGATGCCTATAGGGTATAGCAACAATGCTTTGTCTGTCACTGTATAAACAACAGATAGATATGTATGCATATACAGACCGTGGGGAGGTGGGTATTCAACAAAAGGCAATCGCAAATATTTTGCAGCGCTCAAAAAGCAACAACCTAAAAAGCGGGCTAAATTCAACATCAACTGTTTGCAGGCATGGGCAAAATGGAAGCAGGGCGAGCAAGAAGAGAGTCTGCGTTGTTGTACCTTTATTTTTACACTAGGTGTACGTGAATACACATTGGCTGCGTTGCCTTTTGTTATCAGTTGCAAGTGTAAAGGGTGCATTGGGGGCAGGGCGTCACATAGGGAGAGATAGAGCTATGAACAAATTGTTGACTCAGCGTCGTGCAAATTGTTCAATGCAGTTTTTAGTTTTGTAAACTGTTCATTGGCTAAATAAAAGATTTATGGACGCAACAGTTAGAAGGTTTATTTTTTTTTTTAGAGCTGCTGTAGTCTATATTTGCATAGCTCGACCGAAATTTGTATGAAAATAGTGGAACTGCAAATATGAGTTCATAAAAAATTGACAAAGCACGAATATTTGTAGAATCTTTCTTGTCATCCTCGCATCCAACAATTTGTGTTTGTTTGTTTATTAAAACAGTTTTAATAAAATTTTTTAATTTATTCTTACTTTTGTTTCTTTTATTTTCAGGTAAGTGAAATTACACAAAAATTGCTCATTCGTCATGTTGGTCGTCTTTGGGGTAAGTCTCTTGACCTCTGTGGGGCAGTGTATCATTAGCTTGTTTTCTCCTTCCCTATGTTTTTATTATATTACGCTCATTATTCTATCAACTAATATTAAATGCAATTTCATTGCCATTGCTTCGAAAAATGTTCATGTTTGGCGAGTCAACCAAGAAGCCTAATTGAAATTACGTAACGTTCATTGACTCTAGAAAACTTTTGGTACTGCCAACCAACTTCTTTCTCTGTCTTCTGTCTCTTAGTAATATTTTTCACTTTTTATTATTAGTTTGCTTTTGACTGTGCCCAGTTTGTTGCTTGTATTAAGCGGCTCTTTTTTTCGTTTGTAATACTTTACTGCCTCTAATGTAATCGCATTAGTGCGCTTTATTACGGCCCGGTGCTCAGTTGTGCACAACAAAATAGATTTCATTTGGACACGATCATGCCCCATAATAATAAGCAAACGATCTGACTAATGACGAGCCAAATAATACAACAAAAATAATAAAAAAAAAACTCAAGTTAACTCTTGTAGCAGCTACAAAGCATAAGCTGATAAGAGTCATGTTTCGAAAACGTCCAACTACTATTGAAACTTGTATTTGCTGTGCAAACTTGTTAGAAGAAGGAAGTGAAACCAGATCCTAGACAAACGATCGCAGGAGCCATTGAAGATTACAACTCATAAGCCGATCAATGACAGAAATATTCAAGAATTGATGTATTAAATTAGTATGACTGATTATCAGCAGATCTTATGAAAACTAAAAAAAACTTGATGGGAATGCATTTACAATTTGATCCAAAAAAAATTGATAGAAATATTCATACTTTTAACGTGTTGCTGTAGGTTTTAAAAACGTTCTAATTGGTAGTATTTAAAACTGATCTGGCAGCTGCTCGATAAATCCCAATCGCGCATATATCAGCCATAATTAAACTGTTGAACTCGGCATGAAAGCAAAAATTATTTATGTTTCATATAAAAACACATTCTCACTTGAAGCTCTTTTGGTTTTGTTGATCAACTTCACTTGAGGCGACGACAAGTTTTGTAAAGGCGCCCTAAATGAAACCACAAAAATCAACGAAATCGAATTCAATAATAATCATAATAAATAAATAAAAATAATAAAGAGTAAAAATCTCAATGAATGTTGAAGGTCAGAATGCTTAAGCCTTAATCAGTATTGAAGACTGTCGACGGCACGTTGCCAAAAAAAAAAAAAAACAAAACTTCGAATACAGTATGAATGCGTGTATAAGATTGAGTATAAACATTGAAATTGTGTATCGATTGGTTGGCAAACGTCGCCAATGAATTCTCGAGTCGTCATCACAATTAAATGCCAATTGAAATTTACTCGAATTTTTTTTGTTTTTTTTCTGGGCCATAAATTGATATTAATGGTTATTTTTGGTATTTTTAGTTGGGAAGTCTTTAAAGAATTTATATAAATTGTATGTGACAAATTAATGCAGCTTTTTGATTAATATTTGTAGGTCTTTAATTAATTTGATATTCGAATTTCATTGATTTCTGTGATAATCTTTATTCCATAATACTTATTTATAAACGCTGATCTATGCGAAATATGTTGCTTGATCTCTTTCTATCTCAGCTCTTCTCCTTATTCTTTATCGATGGGTCGATTGGAGTGTTGGTTGGGGAAGGGAGGGGAGGGGTCAGCTATCCATTACGGGAGCACGGTTCAATGATCGCATTTAATGATTTTTGTATGCGAAAATAAGTAGATTTGTAGTATTTTTTTTGTATGAAGTGTGCAAAGTAGTGTATGAAGTATCTATCTACTATTTGTATTTTTTTATGTGTAGTGTGTGTGTCTGTGTGTGTAGATCGTGGCAAGAGTTTGTATCTGGCCCCGTGCGGAGCTTTCTTTTGTTATGTGTTCAAATCGTGTACATTTGAATGGCTTTTTCTATAGCTGTTGAGTTGGAGGAGTTGCCTCACTTGCTATTGTTGTTGCCACTTGAGTTGTTCATGAGGTTGGCTATTTCTTCGTCTTATGCAATAAGGAATGGCACAGTTTGCCGGGCTCTATATGAATATTAACACAATGGTCCAAAATATATTCGACATCTGATAAAGTTATGCCCTATAACTCAATATAACTAAAGTATTAATTAAATTTTTATACTTCACATAAAAATATCAAACAATATTTATCTCTTACAAGCTCATTCAATTTCCATTTTAACACCTAACACAAACACACACACAATCACATATTCAAAGTCAAAACTCTTATCATAAACTTGTGAGCATAAAAGATATCATCGAAACAATTAAATGCTCCATAAACAAATTGGTAGAGGGGCTAGGTAAATAGCAACAACTTCTGTTTAAGTGCCATGGCCATCAGGTTTTTAACGATGACAACAATTTCATCCAATTATTGGGCATCGACTGTAAAAATTAACACATAAAAAAAGAAAGAGAAGATAAACAGGGAAAACAGAGCTTTTGCATTGGATAGAAAATCAATAATCAGTTTACTTCTGATCGCTTGTGGGTTGTAAAGCGTGTAAACGGGACCCTCTCGAAGGCCTTTACTGGGGCATCATAAACCAATGGGACAACAAGAATGCGCCATAAGCCATAAAGTGTGTGCAGTTTGGTATTTGATAGCCGTTGACCATAAAACCTGATAGCATAACTTGACTTTTAAGTGCCCTTATAATGAGTCTTCAAATGGGTAACAAAGTTGGATCTGCCTCAATTCTTGATCGGTTCTGAGTTGGTGTTCCAGCTGGAACTGAGTGCGCATCTTTGGACTGGGGCTGTTGGCCAACCATAGCACTTGACTTGACAACTTAACCATAAAGCGTGAGAACATATATTTATAGATGGCGGGCGATCTTTATCGTGCATGTAGTAAATCTTCTTCTTCAAAAAACGCTCCACGCAACAAGTTTGGCATGTAAATTTGTTTTCTTATTCACGGGGCTACCATAAACACAACTATTTTGTCAGTTTGGCTGCGCAAAAGTGATCTGCAATATTCGCCTTTAACTCTTTAGTTTCTTTCTGCAAATTTGTATACCCTTTAGCTGAGTGAGTATAAGAAATGTATATATTATCAAAACTAGGGTATCTCCTAGTCGATTCCTCATCCAAACGCACTCTTACTTGTTATTTATTGGCTTGCTCGCAAACTTTGACCCACTTAGATGGAGATTACAGCTCATATGTGCAAAGTCAGTGTCAGAGCCAGGTTTGTAACAACTTACTCGTCAAATATTTGTGTGTTTTGAAAGCTGTACAATATTTGTATTTGTTGCATGAGTTTATTGAACTTCATCATTGCCTGACTTCGACCCTGCTTAATTTGGAGCAGTCAAAAGCCTACATTTTATTGTTATAATTACATTGATCTATACAATTTTCTCAATAATAATTATTCATTAAAATGTGTTTGCAGATCATTTGTCAATCGTATGCCTCAATGTTTAGACGATATTCAAAGTATTTGTTTCTTTTAGCTTATACCTGCATAAATTATAATTTCCTGCACATCATTTATATTAGCTAACTGACTGACTGACATGATCACAGCTAAAAGTGAATTCGAAACCAATCAGCTCAAAAAAACTAAATGGCTAAGCTGAACAGCCTTCAACAATCTCACCCTTCTCAGTTAGTTTAAGTCAAAATCAAATCTGCCGGCCAAGTTCAGTGTCACATTGTTGCAACATTTAGTTGTGTTTGCGATCGAACTTGCAACATGTTTGATCATGATGCGCTCTTTGACGCTCTCTTAAGCTCTGTGATTTCACTCTTTGCCTGACGTACCCACAAACACACACGCATACTGTAATACCTTTCAAGACCAACTATGGACAATGGAAACAAGTTCTTGTTGTTATTTTCCACTTATTTCTTCTTGGTTATGTTTTTTTTTTGTTTTTTGCATTGCCAACATTTTTGTTGCTGTTGTTTTAAGCGACTTTTGTTTACCTTATGCCTCGTTAAAGATCAGCATCGCGAAGGCTTTGACTTTTCCACAAAGTTCTCTTACCCAGAGCTTGATAGAGAGCCAGCTGAAGACATACAGATAGAGAGAGAGAAAGATAAAAAGAGAGGGAACTAGCCGCGCCGGCCAAGCAAGTTGCAGTCGCTGTTCTGGACAAGACTCCTACACGGGTAGCATTGGTTTTTTTTCGCAATACCAACAGCAGGAAGTTCAATTTCAGTTCAGTTGAATTTTGCACGTCATCTCAAGCGGTCCTAAATCGTTGCTCGATTCCAAACTCGAGACAAGTTCTTCGCAGTTTTATCACAAGTTCTGCACAGAATTGAATATTTTTTTTCGTTGTCGATCGCGTCGCGGAACCTTAATGGCTCAACTGTTAATCAACTCGCAGTATTCGCATTAAGCGTCATACTTATTGAAATATTTAAAACAATATTGTCGGCTTTATTATAATATGAACTGTTGTTAGTGTGCAGTTAAAAGTGAAATCGAGCAACTAAAAGATAAATAAAAAAATAAACAGAAATAGTTCACAACATGTATCGCCTGCAAAGACGTGCTGCTCTAATCGCCAAACAAGGTAAAATCTATAGAACAACCCTTTAGTACCCAACACCCAACCCAACTAATGGAGAAATAAACAACTGACAACCCTCAAAGATAAATAAATTACAAATTGTTGTTACTGCCAGACCGCAAGCAATTAATGCATTCCGTTTAAATTTCAAATATTGTCACAATTCGCACGCTTCAAATGGCAAAACCAAAATCGAAGCAATACACAAAATTGACTCATTGTTGAGAGTTCACTTAAATTACTCATACGCAGCGTTTGACACACAAATATTGTGCATATCGTATTGAAATTTCTGCGGTTATTGTCTAGTGTGTGTTTATATTATAAATGCTCTTGCGGTTTCAGAGTTTAGTGTGTGTGTGTTTGTGTGCGAGTGTGTGTTAAGCTTAGGTGTGGTCAGTGATATATTTTGGATGACTGATCTGTGAATAAAGACAGATGAGGTAATTTACAAGTGCTCTAATATATAAGTAATATAATTTTGCTTACAATTTAATTAGAATTCTTTAAAAAATCTTAAAAACTAACTTAATTGAAGAAACTTTAAATAAACAGCTTAGTTCCAACCATTTGAATAATACCTTTCTCTAGGGGAAAACCACAGCAAATTCCTTATAAAACCCGTCTCCAAAAGCATTTTGCTTGTCAATTCTCAGCATCTTCCTTAACTTTCTTTACCACAAAAATCGATCAAGAGCGAGGAAAAAATGAAAACCATGCAACTGGGTCATGAAATAGCCCAAAAAAGCTCAAACACAGACCCCAATCACGAAGTGGCAATCATTTTACTTTTGAATATAAATAAAATGAAGTTAACAACAAACAAACTAAAATTATTTACAAGCACTAATCGCCGAGTAAAGACGACCCAGAAACTTGGTACTACCAAATCTTCCACAAAGACAATTTGGCCTCGAACATCTTTCTATTTCATTTGCCAAGGGACAGGATAGAGTGCACAGAGCACAGAGTAGACGAAAGAACTTGGCAACAAACCACAGTCGTCAAGTGAAAGAAACCTTCAACTTGGTACTTTTGAAATTGCAGTCACAGCTGCGACTTGGGTTTTCCTTTTGTAAGCGTGTCAATTCAAGATTCGTGCTGGCCGGCATATAATTTCATTTAGTCAGAGAGACTGACTTAGTCAGTCAGTCAGTGAGTAAGCGAGACAATTGTTGTTTTGCATGCCAAATGTTGGGCCACAATTTGTCCTCATAGGCAGCTGGCTGGTTGGCTGAGTAAAGCCAAACCAAAACCAAAACCAAACCAAAACCAAAACCAAAACCAAACCAAAACCAAAAATCAAACCAAACCAAGTTCAAAGTCGTGCCAAAGTAAAATCTTTCATTATTAGCAATGCTCTGGCTTAAGAACTCAGCACAGCACAGAGCATAGCCAAAGAAGGTCATGGACAGATTTAAGGTTTTCTTTTCTTTGCCTCATAGTCGAATAACTTTGTCCAGTCTAGCCTGTAACCAGTCTTCATCCCCACTGTCTGCACTTGGCCAATTGACAAAAAGATTTATTATTGAAATGCATAAAAATATGGCCATAGCATCCAACAACATCGCTCGCTTATAGATTGGCATTAATGTATGTATGTTTGTGTGTTTTATGGCTAAGTTGGCTAAGTTTATTTGTGTACTTTCTAAACATTCAGTTCCTTAAGTATGCGAGGAAATTGCTGATAGTTCAATATTTCATGACTGCCAATAAGCTTTTCAAGAATTTTGTAGATTTAATATCACATTCTTTTTTATACCCTGGGTTAGAAAATTGTTATTCACTTATTTGTACCACAGTAATTTCAATAGGCATAGATTTGAACAAATATATTTTTATAGATATCTTAAGATTGTACATTAACAATTAAAAATATAAGCCAAACTAAAAGAAAAAAAAAAACTTCAAGTTTAGAGCCTGCTGGCCATGTGTGTAAATTTAATGGCACCTTTTATTTATAGCGTGCAATGATGGGTAGCAGAAGTAGTAGCGGCAGTAGCTCAGAAGCTGCATGCAGAATGTGGCATGCCGCATTCCCTGGTTGGGGCGCTGAGGCGTCTAACTGTTAAGCTGCAAACTTGAAGTCACAAGTCGGGAGTTGGGAGTTGGGAGATGCGAGTCTTATTTACTACATTTCCTTAAGACGACTGGCGACTTCATTGGCCATTTGGCTGGACACTGGCGTCGACGTCAGCTAAATTATATCCATGGCTTTTGTTGCTGTTGTGGTTGTCGCTCTTTTATGGCCAAGTTGCACGCATCAGTCAGACAGCAGCCAAGTCTGTAGCCACTGTGATGTCTGAGGAGTTGGCCCAAGTCTGGCCGGTTGGCACGGCTTGGCACCCTCATCAGGAAGCAAACAACCAGCCGGGCAGCTATTTTTATGACCTCTGCCAACACCACAAGGCGATCCAAACTTATCTAACGCAACTAACTAACTAAGTATCGAGCAATTCTAATCTAATCACATGAGACGAAGCCAAAGATGCAACACGAGCAGCTAAAGCGAGACACACACAACACACATTGAATGTACCGTTAATGTTTGGCTCTCTAACGATGAACGCAACGGTTGTTTTCCCTTTCTGGTCATCCTCAAAGTCGAGATCGTCGTCGTGTGCATCCCAAAATAGCCAGGAAACAACAACTGCGACTGCAACAGAAACGGACGAACAACTTGCCACATGCGTGACTGCCCCACGCTTCACTACGAATCCACAGTCTCGAGTTCCTAGTCCCGCTCCCAAGTCCCATTCCAATTCACATTTCAAGTCGCACTTCGTAGTTTTCTTCTCCCTCTCTCTCTCTGTTGCTCTTTCTGTGCTAGGCAAAAGTCTTCCTGTTTCTTGTTCATCTGCATTTTGTCCATTCACTCTGCTTTAGCTCATACGATTCTTACTGACGATGCGTAGCCTTCTTTTTCAGCTTGCTCACCTTCTTCCACATCTTTGCCTTTGCCATCATCTTCAATTGTGCAGTTAATCAATTATAACGACTCTTGATTTCCTTCCTGATCTAGATTAAGATTTTTATGTGGGTTCAGGTTCGGACTCGGGGTTCGCGTGTATGTTGAATGACTTGGTTTTACAGTTGCCAACTCAGTTTGCTAGCCGAGTTAGTTTTGTAACATGTTATGAGTGCGATTAAGTCATTGGGTTTTATTTTTATTTTTATTATTATTCTTTTGTGATACGTTGGTGATTCGTTTTTGACGTTATTAAGACACCACCACTGCGTGTTTTGATGATGGCTTTATCACACTTTTTATGGAAGCATTGCTTAGCTGATTTACAGGTCTTAAATGAGTCTAAGTTAGCTGAAAGGTGCTCGTTGTACCAATTAATGCAAAGCTATGGCCAATTCCAGGAACTGATACAGTTTTATTTGCAAAAAAGTGCTAACAAAGAGATAGTACGACCTTATACACAAACATGTAAGTCAAAACGTTTGAATATTCATGGATTTTTATTCATTCGTAGATTGAGTTAGTTTTGTAGTAAGTAAAGGCATTTTTGGTAGGGAAAAAAGGACTAACGTCAGTTTTGAATATATTGTGTTTAAGATCACACAAAATGTTATGAAAATGATTTTATGCTATTCTTTAGTATATCATTTTTGTACACTCAACAATACACATGAGTTTAGCTTTTAATGTTATGATCTTATCTCAAACAGACAAGTAGTACGTACATTCACCATCAGCAATGATCAGATAGCACAGACAGTGCTCATTGTCTAGTTCTTTGTAGCTGTAGCTCCTGCAATCAACTCCTTTTTTTTACAACAGACCACATTGTTTGGCCTTTCCCTTTGGCATCATTATGCCCATTTAATTATACCTTTTTGCACACAACAATTTCCAAATAAATCACTCAATCAAAAATGCTAGAGACTGCATTTTGCTACACATGACAGGATAGTTTCCCACCAATCGCTCACAGCAACACAGCGTCAGCAGCAGCAGCAGCAAGAGCAAAATTCAACACATAAATACATCAGATGTCAAAAAATGAACTTGACTTGCAGACCAAAGCACAGCATGATAGTAGACTAGCAAAAGACTAGTTGAGAGGGTTTTGAGGTAAACAGATAGATTGACTGAGAGCGAAAAAGAGATAGAGAGAGAGAGAAAGAGAGGGAGGGAGGTAGTCTTGGAGGCTGGCCACATTAAATAGCAAATAATAAATTAATATGCCGTAAGTTAATAATTACAAGTTGAAGATGTAACAGATTGTGCCGAGATTGTGGCTACTGTGCGAACAACTCTTTTCCTATCTTCTACATCTGTATCTGTTTGTGTATCTTCTGCTGTTGCTGTTGCTGTTGCTTTGGCGCCCCGCGTCGAGGGCCCAAGGAAACTCATTAAAAGGCAACAGCACGTCCTATGCATGCTGCTCAGCTCGCTTAGCTCATGATGAAGAACTTTGATTGGTTGCCCACAATGATCAGCAAGCTGAGTTATGTATGTTGTGTTCAGTTGCTTCATTGCTGTTGGTGTACAAAGTGATCTTAAGATATTGTAAATTGAAATATAAGCATAATTATGCTTGTACAACACTACAAATAAACCGAAGTATCAAGGTTTGAAGAATGTTTATCCATTTTCGTAATGTATTTCTTATAATTACACATATAACTTTCAAAAACCTTTTGGTTTGAGGCACAAGTCTCCAATTGCCATTAAAGTTTGTTATCCTTTCGATTAAAAACCAATCCATCTTTATTGTTGTTCGTAAATATCGGGAAAAGTTGATTGTCAGATATATTTTCAAAATGTCGTGTTATGTTCTAGTTAAAACTGGCAAAGCACTTCACTATCAATTGCACCTCAGTTTTCAGCTTGTGCGTTGTAAATTAATTGAGAAAAAGTTCACAAAAGTTTACATAACAGCAATAGCGATACCGCTATTTCAACAACAACACAAGCAGGAGCAGCAGCAACAGCAGCAACAACTTGTTAAACCAGTGAAAAGCAGCTGCAGCATTCAGCACTTTTCATCATTTTTATGGTGGTCGTTGCAGCTTCTTGGCCAACATGTTGACAACAGCGTCGCGCCCTCAAAGCCAAACAAAACACACACACAAACAGCAACAACAACAGCGGCTGCACCATCAACTCATGTTGCCACCAACTCCCATTTTCGATTTACAAACAAACAAAAAAGAAATAGAAAAAAACAACAAACTTTTATTTGCCAAATGCGTCAAGCATTCCGATTTCGATTCCTGCATAGCTGCTGCACCCCAACAACAACAACAACAGCGACATCAACGGCAACAACAACGGCAGCAACAAATAGCACAAACCTCGCTGCCATTTGTCAACATTTGGCTGGTATCAAATGTCTATGGGGGACCGGCTAGTAACCATGACAAATTTGTTGTAATCAGAAAGCACTAACGACAACAACAACAACAACAACAACAACAACAACAAGCGCAACAGGCAATCACAATGATATCCACACAATGCAACTCCAAGGGCCAACAAAAGTCCAGCAAAGAGTTGCATAGCAAAAAAAAAGCAACAGCAACAAAAAGCAAATGATTGCAAACATTGCCACAATTTATTAAAATCACTTTGTAAGAGAAAGAGGCATAATGTTGCAGTGGAAATATTTGTTTACAGTCATTAAACGAAATTTGTCTTCTTATCGCACCTAAAGTTTAGATTAATATCTTAGCATGTATTGAACCTAAACTTAACCTTAGTAAAGTTTTAAATCGAATACAATTATGTTTTTACTTGATGTAGATTTATTTATTTATTTTCACATCTTTATTATCATGACATGCACACTAAAAATCCATTTAAATGTCAATCAGAACAGCTGACTACAAACTCTAGCTGCATAATAAATGTTCATAGGATGCAATTAATGTTGTTCTATGTTGTGATTTTGTTGCTTTTGCCATTTCCGTTTATTGACCCATATCTCAATGATGGTGCATGGATCAGCTAGCATGCTTCCGATCCTTGACCTGCTTCAGAATCAGCACCTGCTGCACTCAACTCTATAGGAATCCTATTAGGAATTCAAGTGGTTTCTGCAAGTGGCCGGCACTTTATAGCCACATTGCAAAAACTTCCTTCCTTTTATGCACATTTGAGTGAAAATAAATAAATAAATAAAAGAAATATATTTCTTTCTCTGTTTGCACAACAAAATAACAAAAACAAACACACACGCACAGTGATAGAGAGTTGAATAAAGAAAAGGAAGTCAGAGTGCTATAAATAAATGCATTTCTTACATTAAATTGAGTCACACACATACACACACACAAACCCACACAGCAAGACCATCAAACCCCTGAATTCCCCTATCTACCCACTCTGATAAGTGTAGATGGAGAGACCGAATCCAGAACCCTAGATGCGCGTCTCTAACGAATGTTTTAGCTTTGCTTCCGGCGACATTAAACTGCCGTTTGTTGTTGTTAGTATTGTTGCAGTTGCTGCTGCTGCTGCTGTTGTTGTTGTTGCAGTTGACCAAAAAGCAGCTGCCTATTGGCGTTTACCACTGTTGAGTAATGCGCCACCAACTTGCAGCAGTTGGAATCGGCATCGAAGTCCAAGTTGGACTTGCAGTTAAAGTTCTTGTTCTTGTTGTTACTGCATGGCTTTTTTGTTCATGGTCGCTGCTGTTGTTGTTTCTCTGCTTGGCCAGTTTTAAGTTTTGTGTTCGCCGCTATTGTGTCTGGGCAGACGGAACAGATACTGGGCAGATGTTGCTGAAGAGTTCAAGTTTTGTTTTGAAACTAATTCATTCGGGCAGCGAGCGCTGCGTTTTGCCTATAATTGTGGGGCACATGGACAATGAGAGGTCCAAGTTCAAGCCACCCACCCACATTTTATTGTTATCGTAACAATGGCAGCACAAAAACGTAGTACAACTGCTCTCCTCTTATACTCTTGTACACCACGCGTACCTGTGCCCCATATCAATGTCGATTCGCAACAGCAAAGCCACAGCTGAAATTTCGTTGAGATGTGAATTGGTCCCTTGGCATCATCGAAGATCTTATTTATAAGATGTTGATGAAAAAATAATGTTTGTCTTTAAGTAATAATTAATTAATTCCCTTGCTCTATTGAGCCCCCCAAATTTCTGTTAAAGCCAAGAGACCCGAAAGGTAACTTCAGACTATACTGCTGGGTAGGGCAGCGTACTCACTCACCTCAAGATAAAAGCAAATAAAAAATTGCATAAAATGCCAGCGGCGAGCAAAATGTTGCTGCATATAGAGCTAGAAGAACGGTTGGCGGTGCATTGAACTCCATTCCGTTTGCCATGGTCCACGGTGCACGGTCGTTCGGTCGGCCGTTCGGTCGGTCGGACCGTCGGTTAGTTGGTTGGTCCACTGTTTAGGCCAGGCCAGAGCAGGCCACAAAACTAGAAACGCTCGATTCGAACAAGCTAAGAATCAAGAAGCAAGAGGCCAACGTATAAACGCAACCAAGAACCGACGAACTCGTATCTGTTCTAAACATGGCCACCGCCGATACAAATATACAATGCGAACGAACACATTGCACACAATGGACGACGCGACGGACTTTCGCACGAATGCGCAATGTACTGGAAGTTTATGCGGGCGATGGGGTAGTGGGGTAGAGGGAACTTGAATCGGTTGAGTCAGCAAGCGATTAGAAGCCTAAAAGGAAGTAATGTTGCAGAAAATGCAAAGAAAAATAAAGGGGAACGGGAGTGAAAGAGAGAAAGATAGAGAGAGAGAAGCGAAAGATCAGATTGCCTCGTACGAGTCTGTTCGATGTACTACGCTTGGCAACTCTTTATGATGGTTAAAATTGAAAAAAAAAAAACGAATATGTATATAAAATAATAAATAAAAAAATAATACAAAGCTGCGCTCTGTCACACACTCATACGCTCTTACTCACTCTTTCAAACTCTCTTTCCCCTTCACTCTCTCGCTCTATCTCTCTCTCTCTCTCTCTTTTACACACTGAGTGGCTGATGTGGCCATCAACTGGCTATTATTATGTGCTTTTTCTTTTGGCGCGGCTCGAGACCAAACCCGACTTGGACTTGGTCTCTTGCTCTTGGTCTTGGTCTTGGCGTTGGTCTTCGTCTTGGTCTTGGTTTCTTGGCGTGTGTGTAATTATCCAAGGACGCCGCTGAGTAATAAAACGACCTTGAGTGCACCAATACATACACACAACAGTTACATACATATGTATACGTATAGATATATAAGACGCATCGTTTCGCTCTTTTGTGTTTGGGCGTATTTCTTGGTTGAGGTTGTAGCTTCAGTTGCAGCTTTAGTTACACAGCTGCAACGGTCAGGGCGTTATTTGTTACACATGGACAAAAAGCTGATATGGTAAACAATTTGTCAGCGTCATAACAAACAAAAAATAGAAAAAAACCGGGGCAAAGCAAGAGAACTATGCAGTATTATTGCGGCAGTTTGGGGCAGACAAATGGAACGCCTACAAAACTTTTGCTGCTTGAATCAAAACAAATATGTATATAGAAAAGTTTGTTGTTTCCTTTGCATTGTTGGTATGGTTCCATTGTGGTATGCTGCTTGGCCAGCCAGACATCTAGACAAGCCAATCTTGATGGCCATAGATCATTTGCTCTTGCTCTACGACTATGGGCCAAGTTTTTGTTGTGTTTGTTTATGTATTTAGTTTTGTTTTATTGAATTTACTCCCTGAAAGAGCCTCAAGCAGGTAATCGAATATTGATATCCTTAGTATTTTTCTTAACGAAACTAAAATATTTGTTCGAGTTTGGACTTGATTCGATATCAAGTTGATCTTTATTATGAATCAATTATTCCAATCCTATCAAATTTTAATATTAATCGGAAATATGATAAGGTAAAAAGAATTGACAACTTTTCTATCTCAAAATCTTAGGAGATACACCATAAATATACACAAATAATTACTTTATCCGTCTTTTACATATTAAAGTACCAAAGCCTTCACAACTGTAAAATAAATTGTGTACTAAATCGTTACACATTCTTGGCGCTTTATAATTGCACATGAAAGAAATGTTTTTTACGTATTAGTAAAGTACTAATTCTATGGTAAAACTGTGTCAAAACAGTGCCCATATCTTAATCTTAATTTAGTAGCTATTTGAAATTAAAATGTTTTCATAATTTCGAAAAATTGTTGTGCTGCTTTGCATGCTTCTGGCCATCCACTTTGCATTTGTTATTGCAGCATGCAGCAAGCAAGCAAACGACCTCCTCATCGCATTCTCTACCTCAGTCGCAACCACAAATACCCTACCCTTCCCATTCCTCTTCAACCCCTTCGCCCCTTATTATCATCTCTCAGCAGAGGCTGGCATCAACTAATCAGCCAGAGCGCAAAATTATTTGCCATTTTTTACGCGTTGCTTCAAACGCGGCGAGAAACAACGCAACAACGGCCACTGGCGGCCATCGACTGCTGGTGTTGTTGTTGTTATCTACGCTGGCATGCCAACAGGCCCCACCATTAGGCCATAATCATCATCACACACGCCTTAGCCAAGGCTGCATCTCCCATACCCCAAGAGACTGCTCCAGAGGTGTGCCAAATGCGCGCGCGCTTTTATTTTGTCTATGATGAAGATGCAGATGGGGATGGAGTTGGAGATGAAGATGAAGACGAAGATGAGCTTCTCTCTCTTTTTCTCTCTCTGTGCATGTAAAGAGATGTGTGATGAGGAGTTGTACTGATGCGGTAATCGGGAGGCTGGTTGGTAGGCAGCCAGGCAAGAGGAGGCTAGCTATTTTTAAGTATGGGTTTCGGTTTCATTGTTGCATTTCTTTTGCGTTTATGAAATTAATGAGCAACTCCAAACGGCTTCGACTGCTGCGGAGGCCATTCACCACATGTTCTTCTTGCCCACCCCACGTCCCCACGCTGTCCTGCCAGATAATGGTTGCATAATTTGCCATCGCATTTCATTTATTGACCCGCATATTTTGCGTTGGATGCGCAATTTGCTTAAGCCCGAGGCGCCGCTGTCGCCTTCATCAACCGTTTTTTTTTTTCTATCTTAGCTCCCGACCTTAAACAATTGAAATGTAAACACACACACGCGCTTGTGCTGCCCTTTACCCCTCTTAACTTAATCATCATCATCTGTGATCTTTCATCAATTTTCGTCAGCTTCAGATTTGAAAATGAAATTCAAAATCAAACTCCAACAGTTTCTGTTTGTCTTTCACTGCGCAATTCCCCTCAAGTGTCAAAAGTCTACTTATTAATGTTGGTTTTCATCGGCTTCTTCACACATTGGATGAACTGAGTAATTCACTTTTGATTTTTTAGCTTTGATGATTGCTTCCTTTATTTATTTGTTTAGCAATTATCCTCAACACTCTCAGTTTTAAACCAAAAACTTTATTTTAATGACATATTTTTCTTTTCTTTCTTTCTTTGCAGGTATGTTAAGTGACTTTAGTAAAAAAATATATTGCCTAAGGGTGACTTTTGCAATTCTTTCAAGTAAGTTGTTGATATATATGAGATTATTTTTGTTTACTTTAAAGAACTTTTGAGATCGGCAGCTCACACTTTCTCTTCAAGCAACTTATCCATTAGTGAATTGTTGCATTATTAAAGTTAATAGCTTTTTGTTTTGCTTTTATCAACAGCCTCCGAGTACTGCCTGAACTTTTATCTATAACAACATTAACTTTAAGCTCAGCTTTCATTTCATATGCATTAAGCTTTATCTGCGACTTTCTAATGCTGCTTCTCGATCAGCAGCAACGTCCACACCCCAAAGCTACGCGACACACACAACAGCCGATCTCCTGGCAAATATTACACATCATTATACAGTGGCGAGGACCCCACCCACTAAAAATAAAAAAAAATAGTAGTAGTAGTAGTAGTAGCTTCCTGCTAACATTTCTCTGCTATGAAAAACTTGCCGGAGAGCATATTGAAATTTATTGTTATGGTTTCTGGCAGCGACTACTGTCCATAATTTTTCAACAAATCGTCGCTCAGCTGTCACACTAATCTTTGGGGCCACCAAGCATCCAAACAGACTGCAAGGCAAATTTGCATATGAGTCTGTTGTTGGGTTTGGGTTTGGGATTGGTTTTTGGTTTTTGGCTATGGCGATGGCTTTGGATTTGGTTGTGGCCTGGTCAGTGAAGTATTGTCGCAAGAAATCAAACACACCTACTACAATAAAAACTAAAAGAAAAAACAAACTTTAAACAATTGTGGGAAATTTTCATGAAATGAAAACATTTTCGGAGGAGTAGTCAATGATACACTGTTAACAATTGCAATGAAACCCTGTTTATCAGCTTTAAGTTATTTCTTTGGTATATTGTAATGAAAATATTACAAAGATGTTAAATGTTTTTCAGTGTGTTATGTTAAGGGTGTGTGTGTTTGTGCGTGTGCATTTTATGTGTATGTCAGCGATCACTTATTAACAAGTTTCAAAACTGTTTTTACCACATTTGGTTAATGCCATTTATTGGCTCTATAATGGCTGCCGGTGTTGCCATGCGTATGTGTTTATGTGTGTGTGGGCTGGCAATGCTGTCACGCCCACTAGCAACAGCAACAGCTTCAGCAGCAGCAGCAGCCACTGCATTTTGACAGCAGTTGTAACTATTATGGGCAACAAAGGAGAAAGCGGTAAGAGAGGGAGGGAAAGGCGGCACTCAATACCTGGGCACTGCGTTGCATCCAAGAACTGGCAGCCGGTCCAAAAATGGTGCCTACTACTCTATTGGGCTACATACGAACTGTGGGTTTGACTTGCTGCGCCGTTTGCTTTTCACATATAATTCAAATGTCAGTTTGTTGCTGTTGTTGGTTTATGTTGATTCTAATTGTTTTGGCTGTTTGGCTGTTTTGCTTGGTGTGTGTGTGCACAGCAAGAGGTTAGTAGGTGAGGTTTTACATTATGCCTTTTGGCCAAAGCCAAAGCTGTTCTCTTATTGCGTCGGCAGCTAGAAACACGAAAGCAATTAATCCTGCTAATTGTCGAAAACGTCAGTTAAAATCTAATATGCCAGCCCCCATGTTAGTCTTTTATGGCTGTTTTTTTAATGTTTTTTTTTTTGAAAAGGTCACCGAATCTATAGATAAGCAATGCTAATCTCTTGCAAGGCGCCATCAATGCTTAAGTATAGTATAGCTAAAAGTTATTTCACTAACTAACGCGTTTCTTTTCTCCTTACAATTGAAGAAGGAAAGAAAAGTGCAACTGTGATTTTTTTTTTTTGCATTGTTTTTCACATAGGCCGCTCACTTTGGGGGCGCGTTTAATTGTTTTTAGTGTGGCCCAAAATGAAATCGCCTAAATGATGCTGCACGAATTGAAGTGTGAGCATTCGGTTTGTTAGCACCACCCGGTTCCGGACTGACGCCCACTTGGTACTAGCAACTCTTGAGCAACAACTCAATTCGAAATGGGCCATTAAAACAAATGCAAGCTGCGCAAAACACATCGCAAATCCCAAATCCAAAGACTCGCCCACGGACCTCAAGCCTCAGGTGTAGCTTTGGCCTGTTCAGAGAGTGCGAGAGAGACAGAGAGAGAATATCAAACATGGCAATATTTATTTATAACATTTTAGACCGTCTCTTAGATGTCCGCGCGTTTCCACGAAATGTGCAACTAAATTGCAAATAAACAAATCCAACAAATCCCGGGTCCAGGTCTCTAGGTCCTTGTGTTCATGTGCAACCTTTCACTTGGCTCCACTCTCGAGTCGACTTTTTCTAAAACAATTGCCCAACGTTATGAGTATGTATGTGTGTTTGAGTCTATATTTTATTTGTATTTGTATCAATAGCAACATGTTTATAACTTAATAATGGCTCAATAAAAAACCAACTGCAGCAACAACATCCACGATCAGCTTTAGAAAAAGTCAAAAAAAAAAAAAAAAGACTTTCCATTCCATTCCTGCAGGGGCTACACACAGTAGTCACCATTCGCAACTGCATCCACGTCTACATCCACATCCACATCCACATCCCCATGCACATCCACGTCCACTACAAAGTCATGTCGCATTTCGGACAAGTTAAACGTGAGCGCATTTAGGAAAACCTCAAACGAGTGCCTGACTGTGGTGGTTTAGAAAGGCTAATGGGGCGTTTAGATTTCCACTCCAAATCCATGTTGTAGCTTCGAGTCAAAACTTAAAGTTAATCAAATGAATTATAATTACAATAAATAAGCATATATTTTGACAGTGGTTGTTAACTAAATGGCATATCAACTGCTAATGACAACTGAAAACGATGGCGCAAAAAGAGGGTCAAACTAACGATTTGCGAAAACTGTCAGTTTGTGCCACAAATAAAGTTGATGCCTGCGGCTGTCATTACGGAATAATTGTCAAAGTACAGACCGCAAGAGTAATTGTGGTCTGTCTGTGCATTTCAGAGATGTCAGAGAAAATCAAAAGCTCTGGCATATTAATTACCAAATTCTCACAAGCCAAATGCAAACGCTGTTAAAATTAATTAAGTTTATGTAATTGTCGGAGATGACATAAAAGTTTTGAACTATAAAGTTTGATATGTTTTTGATCATATATTCTATGTATTCCACTGCAGTTAAATTTATATCCTTGCTTAAGGCCGATAATAAAAGCCAGCTAATATTAGAGTTTTGGGCTAATTTTATTTCGCCTTCAACTGCCAAAAATCGCTGATATTTTAAAGAGCGTGCAATTGGCTCAGCAATTTATTTCCGTTAAAACCAAAACTGCCTGCAACAACAGTTTTATAGGCATTTCATTTCGTGTTTGGCAAACATTATCAACAACAGCAACAACTGGCACAGAGAGAATTTAAGAACCATAATTTGCAGCTAGCCGCAGGATAAACCACGCAAATTTATCATGAGAAACAAAGCCAAAAAAAAAAAATAATAATAATAAAATACAAAACATAAAATGTTTTTCGCGCTTAGATGTTGGCCAAAAAGGGGGAACTTTGTTTCTTGCTTTTTGTTTTGGCTAGATAGGAAGTGAAAACGAAAAGCATTTGGGAGCAGAGACTCTGAAAGATGAGATGCAAAGGCATCTATCTGTCTGGGGACAGCTTAGTCTATAAATTACAGTTGCTAGTCAGTTAGCTGCTTTTGGGCTTATATATTCAGAATATGCGCTTTCACACGCCAAGGGGCGGCACAAGAGACAGATGTAGACCGGAGACTGCAACGGAGAATCACACTTGGGAATTCTTCTGTGGTGTGGGGACAGTCGCAATATTTCTTTTGCTATCGCGCTAACACAATCATAAAAGGCCAAAAACCAAAAGTTAGTTGGCTTAAAACGCTGCTAACTGGGTTGGCAGTCAGTCTGCTCGCGAGTTCCGATAAGCAATCTGCTCTAAATTTTTTATTCTTTTTCCTTTTGTGTGTGTCGCTTCCTTTGTTAACTATATCGCTGAGGCAAATTATGCCTTGGCCGGTTTCAACTTGAACTGCCAAAGAAGCTGTCTGAAGTATTTCCCTAGCTCTGCTTAACACACACGATTCAATTATATGTTTGGATCATTAGGACCACCCACACAATTTTCTCAAGAATTCTCTTCCATATGTAATTTTCACTGTTTCACGAATCTGTAATTGGCCCACTCTGGCTTGTTGTTGAGTTGGTTAGAGTTGAGTTATGAGCTGCCGCATCGTACCAAATATAGTCAACGGGGTATGCAAAGTAAAAGTCTAATTCCAATTTCAATTTCAATCCCAATTGAATTCTGAAGCTGTAGAATAATTATCTAGTCTCGCATGGACAAGACACCCACATGGAGTTTGGCCGCAATTTAATTAGAAAACAAGATGCGAACGCAACGAGCTCGCTTAATGGCCAATGCATTTGAAAGGAAGAGTTCCATAAGTTGTTAACACAACGCTGAAGAGAGAAATGCGAACACATGCGGGGCGCAATAACAGTAAAAAAGTGTAACATATATTTATCACTGAAAAGCGACAGCAGCAGAGCCAAAAAGTCGTCTCCTCTTGCCAACTGGCAGAGAAGAAGGAGAAGAGTCTTTCGCGTCTCAATGTGGGTCATGGAAGCATTGGTCGGCATCTCTGTTAGAGAGCGCCTGTCCAAACAATAAGCCCCCAGACAGCGAAAGAAAACCGATCTACTCGATGCCAAAGCCAAAGCTAAACTCAACACGCTTCACATTTTCGATGATGATAAATGAGTCAGATGAATGGCACGATAAAAAGGCACCGAAAGGAGCTAAACTCCTCTCTGTACGTACATAAAGAGATTGTGACGTGAGTTAAATGTTTAACTTACTGGCAGCTGATAAACGTTCCATTACTGATAACAGGCGAACAAAAGAAATTCGTATTTTGTTCTCTTTGTCTGGCACTGAATAAAGTTGGGCAGAAGAAAACCCTTTCGATCGCATCGACTGTAAATATCAGAGATAGAGTTGGAGACCTTAGATTGAGGACATGTAAGCCGTATTAAGGTCAAGATTATTTTAAATTATTTCAGTTATCTTCACATAGCCACATTCAATGGTCTATTAAGAGTAACACATTATTCTTGTTGGCAGCAACAAAATGTTTGTTTTCTTAACATTCTTATTTACAAGAGTTTGCTTTAATGCAAAAGTTCAGCACAAATCTTCCTGCTCTATAGCTTTCACTGCTGATCGTGAATATGTTTTTGATTTGCATGACAATTCTAACACATCAACAGAGCCAAGCTTAGCTTTGCTCAGCCTTAAGGCAACACTTTCCCATGACCAAAAATATTAGAAGGAAGAGACCTTAGCCAACAACAAACAAGTCACGCTGCGACTGCACCAATAAAGGCTCACAATGCAGCAGGCTTAAACCTACGATGAGTTAAGCGTTATAGCCAGGCCGAAACCAATTGACTTGCCCTCCGTTCCATCCGTTAGTCGCCTCTGAGCGACACGTTCACGTTGCGGGAGTCAAGGTAATTCCCATACAAATTTTGCATTACCAAAAAAAAATTGTGTTTTTACCTCTTTTGCCATTTGTTGGGCTTTCGCTCTTCGCTGTTTGCTTCACTCTATTCAGACATATATCCGTGTGTGTGGCATTGTGTGTGTGTGCATACGAATATAACTATTTATTAGGTCATCTAATTGTGTTTTCCATTTCGACGAGCAGTGACAGGCAACAACAACAACAACAACAGCGGAGAGAGACGTGTTTTTCCAGCGGTTTTCCCACACACTAACTGTGAAACAGCCACAAACTGTGAAATGTGAACTGCATTGAAATTGTTTGTCCAGCTATTTCGTTTTTTCTTCTAACTGTTTGGATTTTCATTTGGTTCCGGCTTCCAAATTTAAATGGACTTTCGTCAATGCAAATTGCATTTTTTTTCATTTAAGTAGAAGTAAATGGAGCGTAAAAGGAAGTGTCATAAAAATGTATTGAAAGTGTATCTAAGCTTATAAAATGAAGTTAATTTGTTTAATATGTAACGAGTACTTTTAGCTTTCGCTCTTTAAACATTCTTTAAGAATGTATAGTTTTAAAGTGTAAAATGGGTTTCAGGTGAAACTGATTGCACGCTCTTAGACGTGTCTTTAAGTGTTTCTTGTCCTTTTTATGGGAAAAAAATGGTCCAGGATACTCAACGTTCTCTTAGCAAGACCCTGTGGTGTTAAGAGATTTGCAGATATGGCAAAATTAAATGAGAAGCCTGTATGCATATTATGCTGGAAGGCTTGGCTAAGTGATTAGTAACCATCGATCCTTGCATTCATTCAGGACCTAGGCCTGATGGAAGAGCTATAGGTCAAGGAAAAAAATTTAAAGAAATTTTCTTCATTACTGTTTTAAGCAGAAAGCTTGCAATGTCTTGAGCGATATTTGATTAATCAGCTTGAGAACATTTAACCGACAAATTTGCCGTTTAACTGACACATTAACCATAGTTTCCTTTTGCTTGACCTTAGTTAAAACGGTCAACAACACATCCACAAACAGCTGCTGCTGCTGCCACAGCAAAAAGAAAAAAAAAACAAAAATAAAAAAGGTGCCCAAGGCAAATAACCCGTTGCCGCATCAGGACAGCTGGTGGCCTTTGAAAGCTGCAAGTATTGGCCCCAAAAACAGCATAAACGGACAGAGGCCAAGCGAGAAAGTCTTAAATTACATACGCACCCACACACATGCAACGGTCGTTAAGAGAAGCGAAACCGAACCACAAAGGCTGGCCAGGAAACCGTTCCTATTCGATTTACGCTTCTTCCCTGGCTCCAAAACTCTTTCGTTTTATGTGTTTTCTTGGTTTTTTTTTTTGTGGCCAATTTGGTCAATGAATTAAGTTTTGGGCGCGTTGTTGCGTTCGTTTTAGTTGCTGTTGAAGTTGGCAAACACCTCGGGCCTTAAGCAATCGCATATTCGCATATTCGGCAAATTACCGAGTGCTCAAATTACAGTTCATTGAGCCATTTGTGGCAGAAAGGAGAGAGAGCAGTTGTCTTCCTTCTACTTCTGCTTTTGGTTTGCTCTTGCTTTACCACTTCATCGACACTGGCGACACTTGACGGTCTTCCTGTATGCCGCCTGACCCCATTTTTTGTGTTTTTTCAGCGGCCAGCTGCAAAGGCTTGTTCCCCTCTTCCCTTTTACCTTAGCTTCCCCCTCTCGCCACTCTCATTTGATAAATGAGCGTTCGTTTTTGGTGGCGTTTACCTTAACCTACAGAGCCAGAGTTTCAGTTACTTTAGTTGCCGTTCCTTGTGCTTCGTTCGTGCAACATTATTATTTAGCCGTTACTCACATTTTGGCCACTGCTGTTTTGACAGTTCTCTGGCCAAAAACTGAACTGTACGGACTGCCTGCCCAGCTGACATGTACACAGGACCCGAACATGATGTCCCATTGTGATTTATGTTGCCCAAGCGTTAAAGTGTTTTATTTTTGTTTTTTTCTTTGCCATTTATCTTGCTGCGTGTTTTTTGTATACACTCTTCTTTCTTCTCTTACCTTAATACTTGTCCGCACTTTGTTGAGAACATTTCACTTTCACGTGAGCTAATTGCAATACTGAGCCATCGTTTGGGTGTTGCTTCATATCATAAATCTTCAAACACTTTCACATTCATTCATACCTAAAAAAGAAAGAAGAAAAAGAAAAAAACACAAACCCGTACATCCCGTACAATACCCAATTCTCATGCCAAAAATCATTAACACGTCGCGACGACACTTAAGTGGTTCTTTGGGTGTGCACCAACTGTTACGAAGCGCGGAATTCGGGCGCAGTTCTCACCAGGTACACACACAGCACCAGGTAGTCCATGCACCTGCTGATTCATTCATTCATCTCTCACATTGCTGAGGAAGAGATATAGTACATATATCTTTCACACAATTTGTTACACTTGACAAACTTTGGGCACTTAAAAAATCCCAGCGCCTGTCATAAACATCGAATACTTTATGGGAAATACCTAAACTAGAATATAAAATTATATTTATTCTTTGCTCTAAGTAAATAACCATTAGGAATAAGTGTAATAATATAATAAACTCGCGTGGCAGTAACAATGAAAAATGAAATGGAGTACGATAAAACTTGCTTTAAGTTAAATGTATACTTACTTGAATACTTTTTTCTGTTTATCCCTTAATCTTAAAACATTATAAATAATAAACTATTATACAAGCTAAAGAAATTTTAAAATAAATAAAAATATATTTCATATACATCTTAAAATGTTTTTATGGGACAAATAATAATATAACATTATTTTCTCATAAGAACTATTCTTATATTATTGGTTTAACTATATATATATACATTTCTTACAAAATCACAAATTTAAACTTAAGTACAAATATTTTTACATTCTTCGCATAAAAGATTTCTTGCAACTCCACTTTCTACAAGATGAAAAAATAATAATTTGGAACAAATTACCCGCATGCAAGGACAAAAATAATAATAAATATAATCGAGAGTAATCAAATTAAAGACACAAAATTATCATATTTACTGATTTACCTTTTATAAACCAACATTATCTGATACGCAATGGTTTATATCTTTTTTTTGTGTATTTCTTTCGTATACAATTTATTTGCAGTTAACCTGCTTTCACTTGGCGCTTGCTTGGCGCTCATGTCATGACACAAAGCTGCAACAGCAACTGTTGCAAATGCCACAACAAGGCTGTGTAGAACCAACTGGCGACCCAATGCATTTATCGCTGCTTGCAACCACAACCTACCTCCCCTCCCTCCCTCACCGCCCTCCCTACTGCAAATATCATTGCGAATAGCGCGTGTGGGGGTGGTAAGTGTCAGAGGTGAAGAGTGGATGCGTTTTAATCTCTCAATTCAAATGCCAAAAAGCTGGCTGGCGCTGCGGGTAAACGCCAAGTGTTGAAAATAAGTGAGGAAAATGGGAATAAGCTCGAAGCCGGGGCTAAACTGCGCTGAGTGGTTTGCTTAGTTTTGTGCAGCGTTGATGCGATAATTCCTTTGGGATTGCGGTCGGTGGGATTAAGGAGTGAATGGGAAACACTTGCCGAATTTGGATTCCAAAAGGCAGCTTTGTAATTGAAGCTTAAAGTGGTTTGCCATTGACCATTGTACGTAAATAAAAGATATAAACTAAAGTTATCAATTGAATGCACAGTTTCTGGAACTTGTCAGTTACGCCAGCTAGTTATAATGTTTAGTATTGATGCTACTCCAATTTGATTTTAGTTCACACTCTTTTCGCTTCTCTTGCGATTCTATCTAGCAATCGGCGGCAGATTTCGAATGCGATTCCGTTGGCACAGTCATAACATCAATCAAGCTTTGATTTTCACATGTCAAACTGGCAAACGGGCAACATACATAAATTCAAATCGAATTCACTGGCAAATCGGCAAACTTTCTATGCAACGCATTGCTTGCAAGCTGCAACACATGCAACAGGCACCAACAATTCAAAAATTTAAATCCAAGTCGTCGTCCAAGTTGAGTTATCGCCGCGACACAATCACTTGTCATAAACATTAATTGAGCGTGAAAACCGATCGAACGAAAGCTTCACCCCTAGAGATACAGCGAAAGAGTGAGTAGAGACAGAGAGAGAAAGAGCGTGAACGAGAACGAGAACGAAAGCTCAGAGAGTAATAAAGATGAATTGCATGAAACGCGTTGATCAACAGCAGCAGCAGCAGCAGCAGCTTTAGTTTCGATCGAGATGAAAAGATCGATGCTTGTTGGCTTGCCAATCTGTAGCTGTTTTTTTTTGGCACATACTGAGATGAAGCGGCCTTTGGCACCCCATTAAAAAGCGAAATTGGGTCAGATGATGACGGCGGCGTCATTCAGCAGACTCCTCTCATCCTGTTGTTGCGATTGGCGAGAGGATGGGCTGCTCTTGTTGTTGTCTTTTACTTTCATTTGTTGCCTTTCTCATGTCACACACACACATATAGAAAAAGTGACCTGCTTAACGTGTTTGTCTGTGTGAGTCTGTGTGTTTTTTTTTTGTTCCTCTCCTTCCACTCGATTCTTTTGGCGCGCGAACTCATTAAAATCGAACTGTTGATCATAATCGATTGCCGATCACTGAGATCAGAGATATGTTTTTTTTTTCGGTGTTCAGTGATCAGCGACGTCGCGACGCTTGACCCGTTGCCAAACATATTTTTCATATATTTTTTGTTTATTTTTTCTCTTTTTCTGTTGTGCTATACAAAACGAGGTCGTGCTGGTTAAAGTTTCACCGCAGTTGTTGTTGTTGGTGGTTTTTTTTTTGTTTGAATTTTCCGGCTTCCTGAACATTGATGTCTATTTTTCGAAGCGAGCTGCTTTTTGAAGTTCAACATATGCGATGCTTTATGCCAATGTCAAAGACATCGCCCACTCGCTGCAGTGCTCGTCTCTGTGCCTCTATGCCACATGTTGCATATGAAATTTATGCAAATCTGCCAACAGCAAGCAGCAAATGGCAAACGGGGCAACAGCTGCCAATAAGCGAGCATAAATTATATGCGATGAGATTCAAGATCCTTGTTGGCATTAGCATATAACCTGAACCAAGATGCCAGCTGCTTGAAAGATGGAATGATCGAATCATCCGACGATATTGCAATGGAAATGGTAACGTTTTCGATACCAAGATCAAGACCGAAGACTGTCTACAAAAATGGCTTCATTTTGGGTCTCAGCTCGATTGCTGCTGCTCACTGTCATCTTGCCTGACACAATTAACTGCAACTTTGTGCATTTTATGAAACAATTCAAAAGTTTCTCAGGCTTCCGGACCCAAGCTTTCCGAGGTGTCTGTCTCGTCTGTGTGTGTGAGTGTGTGTGTGAATTGTGAGAGCTGTTGATTGTCTGCTCTCATTAGCAGAACGAAAGAGAGGGAGAGAGAGAGAGAGAGAAAACAGCGGGATGACTGGTTCATCATTATTGAAAACGCTCTTTGTTATTATTAGCCGAGTTGTTCTTAATGTGGGAAATAAATATTTGTTTGCTATCTGTGCAAGCCAAGTAAGAGGAAGTTCAGTGATTAAGCAACTGCAGCTAAATTATATCAAATTAGTAGAGCATCATGTCACAAACAGTTCTTTTTAAATTTGCATGCTCTAGGTCTGTTTTTGAAAATATTAACTTTTTCCAATTCTGTTGTCGTTAGCAACATGTTGCTGACAATGTTGCACTTGTCGCTTACCTAGCAACATTGGCTCGTGCGCTCTTTCACTTTAAGCCGGCACACCGGCTTGCTCGCTCTCTCTCTCTCAATTGCTTAGTTGTTTACCTGCAAATGCAACAACTATTCATTGCGCAGATCTCTCACAACGATCGTGATTTGTGCTGTCGCTGTCGCTGCTGCTGCTGCTGCCTCGCTTGCAGCTTTCAAACCACAACAGTCCAGTGCACTTTTTCATTTCCGTGCAATCGGACGTCGACGTCAACGTCTCTGCTGCAGTCTCAGTTCTGGACGATCGTTTATTTTCGTCTTCGTATTCGTTGCTTTGTGTCACATCGTTTCGCGTGTTTTATGCTATAAACTCCACATAACCTGCAAATATTTGTGGAATCTTTGTTTTCGGGTTACATGAAGCAAATTGTTTTTTAAACAATGTTCGCTTGAGATAAAACAACAACAATTTAATTAATTTGCCCACTAACTGCGTAAGTTTTGATACAAAGTTTTCCATTACTTAATTAAGTCGGTTGTCGCTTATTGTATGTTTGCTGATCAAGTTTTATAGACATCTAAAATAGAAACACGTTTGACCTTTTATGCGTAGGTGTTTCTTCGAAGATTGTCGTGTGACACATTTATCTGATTCAATTTTGACAGACGGCAGACAAAAAAAAAATGTTGACCGATAATTTCAAATTGACTGCAACAACAACAGCAAAACATGGCCCATAACATAACAATGTTGACCTCGTTTAATTTGAAGTTAGAGATTTTGTTATTGGGCGAATACAGCGATAGTATGTGTGTAAGTAGAAGATGAAGAAGGGGGTACGGAGGGGAGACGGATCGCGTTGGCGTTGGTACACAACTGCAATTACGCAAGTGACGTAACACGCGACGTAAAGCGGCACACGACAATAAAAGTAAAGCAAACAACAACAGCAAAAAAAATACCGAATAGAAGAAAATATGCAATAAAGCAATTAAAATGTCATTGCTAGAAAGAGCCGAAAAAAAGACGTAGTGGAAAGAGTAGTGGGAAATGAGCTATAAAAACGGATATGAGGGCACAACAAATAGGGATAGGAATAAAGAGCGCAAAGAGTGTGGCCACAATTCGGATGGAAGTCATAAAAGTTGTTTTTTTCTCAACTGGGATTAGTTACGAAGGTGCGTTTGATTGGGTTGGGGGAGGGAATGGGGAGAGTACCAAAATTATAATACATTATATGGCTGATATAAAGCGGCTGACAACAAATGGAACAAAGTGTGAAAAGATAACGCCAAAAAAAAAAAATGAAAATATCAACGGCATTTACTTTGAAGTTGATTTTAGTCATTCGAAATTGCTATCCAGGAATCTTTCTCTCTCGCTCTGCGGTCAGGCGCTAAATAAACTACTCTCAAAGGTTGAGATAAAATTTTCCACTAAACTAAAAATTGAGTTTTGGAGTTCGAACTGCGTACTCGAAGTAAATATTTGCATACTATACAGTTTTTGAACTCTGTCACTTTGTTTGGTTTGGGCTGGCGGCCTTTTGAAATGTTTGCGCAATGTTTCCAGCACGGTTAGAATCAACTTTTGTTGTTGTTGTTATGCGTATTTGAATATGAGATGCATACTCGGTGCACTTTGAAACCTTTTCTGTTTTGTTTTTAGGTATTCAATCTGGTATTCTATGTGTGTGAGAAAAGCAAATAACTGATATCAGAAAATGAAAAATATGTTGCAATGACTTTCAAATCAATATTTTTCAATATACACACATATTTTTAATCCTTGTTGAATGCTTTTTTCAATTAAAAACTTGTCTACCAATTGATAAATGTTTTTTTTTTTTGTTATTTTTTGTATGTAACTTAACTGTCAGTCCAATCTGTGGTCCAGCATCCATGCAGACAGCTCAATATTTTGACAGGCAGCCCCCAAATAATATATATAACCAAGCCAAAAATACCGCCAGTCAAGCCAAACTGCAAACAATGGCAAACAACAAAATATATATATTTTTTGTTTTTTTTTCTTCTCCTTTTGTATGCATTTATGCAAAAAGAGAACTCAACTCAACCTCCCCCACCCTCTGAGCAACCCCCCAATCCCCCCAGTGGAGCTGTCAGAAAGTCGCGACGCGAGCACAAAACACCCAAAAGTCACACCAACAAACCAAAACTCATGACCAGGTCGAAGCAAGCTGCCAACTGCCATGAAGCCATGAAGCTGTCAGACATTGCAACGCACTGAATTATGCATACATACACACATGTGTGTGTGTGTGTGTCTATGGGTTGTACGTATCGGAACAGTAAGCGGAGCAGTCAAAAACAATATTGGAAAACCACACAAAGAGTGTATGCTGCATAAGATAAAACAACCAAGAGGAAGATACATCGCGTTGCCCCATTGCGTTGCAAGGCATTCACATAATGTGTGCTACACTCGGAAAAATCTTGATTGAAGAATCCTCATCAACTTCATTTCTTTTTCTCGATGTGTATTAGTCCGACCTTCAGTTTATACTAACCGCAACTAATGTTAATGCTGGCCGCTGGAAGACCAGAAGCAAATTTCCCTTTGTGCCATGGTCAAGTTTACTTTTCATAATTACCGCGCATTAAAGTCAAATTCAGATGCCAGGCGTTTGATATGCCTTCTGCTATTCCACTCTTCAAGCTATTTGCTGCCACATGCCACATGCCACATGCCACATGCCACCTGCCTCCTTACCAATCTATCAGTCAGGGCTAGTGCTGCTGTTGCATTTAATCTGTGCCTGATTCGCCATGCTGACGCCTCAGTTGGCCAGTTTTGTGGCGCTATGCCTCTCGCCTTGCTTTATTTATAGACGTGCCCAGAGAGCCAAGTCAAGAGAGCTAGCTGGTCATTAACATTTGACGAACACTGTGCGTGTTCTTTTCTGTGTTTGTGCGTGTGTGTCTGTGTGTGGAGCCTACCAAGTTTATGTGTTTAGAATTTTTAATTCTGCCACAAATAGTTACAACATATCCCAACTCTTTCACTCTCTCCTTCAGCACCAACCCTCTGCACTTCAGAGTTTAGTTGTTCAATTGCCTCACTGACTGACATAATAGAAATGTCAACGGGGCCAGGCGCTGATTTGACAGCTTTAAAACTGAAGGGGAAAAGGGAAGAAGTTTAGCTTTAGTCTACAAAATGCAGAAATACTGTTTGGGCAGGGTTTTGTGGGGACTTGGGGCTTGCAAATGGACAGAAACAGACAGAGATAATTGGTTTGTCTGCTTGCAGCTAGTTTAATTGATTTTAATTGTTGTTGATAAGTGTTAACAGAGAGTTGCCATTGGTTTTAGTTATTTCATGGTGTAAACATGGGTTGAATGTGTTAATCAAAATGGGAAGTGAAATGCAAAAGAGTTTATTCAATACAATTGGTGGATTGCATTGTATTTGTGATGCAATTACATTTTGTGTTATAACAGCCAATATATATTCCTTTAACGGCATATTTAATCCCCTTTGTGATAAATAATTTTATTCTGAAGATGATGCGTTTTAAGAAATCAGTTACAAAATAATATGAATGTACCAAAAATGTTTTTCTAATACTCCAAAAAAACAATCCGATCGAATTCTTCTTTATTGGGTTATGCATGACTCTTTGACTCTTGCTAATAAATAAAGAAAGGATTGTGTTTAACATAACACAAATAGCCGTGAAAAGTATAGTTCAACTTTAAAAAAATTATCGTCTACTTGTTTGGTCTTTCGCAAGACCTTACCACAATAAATAACATAGATATTGATCGTATACACATAAAAATTATTAATTTATTTTTGAAGTGCTGCTCAAGTAGCGCAATTCACGTCAATATCAAAAAGTATCTCTTACCATTGGACATATAATTTATAATGTGCCGATATGCCAAAATATAGTAGTAGCTATAAATAGTTTCGGTTTCACTCATTGACATTTTATTTTTTTTTTTGCTGATCTATTCAAGATTGTGGGCGCTATTTTTGCGCAACTTCAAGGCTGGCCAATAAACAATATGAGATCAATAGAAGAATTAAACTTTAGAGTGTCATAGACAAGCCGTGTGATGTTGCGAGATGTGGCGACATTGTCATTAACCCCAGACGTTTGCAACATTGTTGAATTGCCGCCAAATGTCACAATGACAGTTGCAAATTGTCAGCATGGCGACTTTGAGCAGCCAGCTTGCCACAAGCAGCGTGCCCTGTCACAGGCTAGCAGCTAATTACAAAACTAACGTTTGACATTTGCCAGACGTTCGTTTGGCAGGAGTCTGGGGAGTCCATTTTGACAGTTTTAGTTTGGTTTGACGCTTACGGTTAGCGCAATTGGCGGCATTTGTTGACCCTTTTCGTATTGCGTTCTGTGAGTTGGTTGGGGTTTTGAGAACTTTTTCGAAACGAGTTTATTGAACTGGCAATCGAGTGTTTTTCCTGTATTGATTTAAGCACTTGTTTGTTTTTCTGGCTACTGTCCGCTTTTGGTTCTCACTTGTTGACAGATTTTATTATTATTTTTTGGTTTTTCATTTTCCATTTTTTTGTTTTGTAATTTTCTATAATGAATGCATTATGTAGCCAGATACACAGAACTAGCCCAAAGCCAAAGTCATGCAGTTAGAATCGAGTCGAATTCTTGTCGAGTCATGCTTAAGGCGTAGCCAACAAATTGAGTCTAATGATGGATAACTCTGACACTGTTCCTACAAAGAGGGAAAAACAGAAGATACAAATGCGTTTGCACTTGAGCATTGGAAATATATTTTGTGGCAGTTATTGAATGGTCATTGACATGAAAGATTTTAAAGTATTTAATGTTTTGTAACAAATTGTTGCAAAGATTTGTTTTATTTCTATGCATTTTGCTGTTTTTTAAATTCCTGCATGGCATAAGCTCTTCTCTTTAGAATCATACAATGTGCTTACATCATTTCCTTTGTATAATCTGTAGCATAACAAGAAAATCGCCACTCTAATGACAATTGGGTTATTATTAATGTTTCGATTCGAACCTAGAGCAATAGTTGTCGCATCACACCGAAAACATTAGTTTCCTGTTTCAAATGAATCAACAAAACAAAGAAAGCATTCCATAAAGCATCAACTTTATTTCTTACACAAAAACAGCTTTGAAGCTAATTAAATTGCAGTTTGTGTTACTTATTCCGAAAGATTTTCCTTCCCGTGACCTCTCATCTCTCTTTCTCAGTGACAGGGTCGTGACCATCTGCTTGTTCCTATCTGCTGTCCGTCTGCCTGGTCACCTATGAACATTTTTAATGATCTATCATTGTTGGAATGTGTGTAACTAAGAAGTGCTGTATGTGAAACGCCTACCATAAAATGTCTAATTCGGAATTCTGTTTAACTTTCACTGTCAGGGAAAGTGTTGGGATAAATGCATTAGCTAATGAAAATAATAATTCAAGAATCGAATATTAAACTTAGACATTTAGACTTAATTTTCAAAAAGTTTTTAGCCTGAATGTCTTTCCTTATCCGCTTCTTTTTCTTTGTTACTCTCCTGCTATAGACAAAATAGCAAAAATATTTCTAAAGACTTAACGACGTTGCCAAGCTAACAGCTAACAGCTTACAGCTAACGGTACCGCCAAGAACTCTGAAAACATTCGATCATGCAAGAGTGCAGCAACAACAGAAGAACACATCAAGAACTGTAAAGCAAAGAACTCTATGCAAACTAAGTGCAGGTTTCAAACGATCTTCTCCAACAAAAATCGGCCGGGCGGTAACGTAAAAATGGAAACGGGCCATCAAAAGGCGTTACAAATTTTGATTTCTTTTGAAAAGTAGCGACGCCCAAAACTCAAAATGACAAGGGGGCCATTGTTAGAGAGGGGGGAGTGTAGGGAGTTGCCAGAGTCGAAAATATCAATTACAGCATAATTATGTGTGACGCACAATGGCCAAAGAAGAGAGTGTGAGAAGTGTGAGTTGGGGGTGGTACTTTGTATGACAACGATGATTGATTTGTTTAAAAAGAAATAGAGAGAGAGAGAGAGAGAGAGAGAGAGAGAGGTAAATTGAGAGTGGAAGAAAATAAACTGTAAAGCCTTGAGCCGTTGAACTTTTGACACATACTAGAACGAATGTCGAAGGGAAAAATTCTTTTCGTTTGTCATCGTATGAATATAATTGAAAGCGTTTTGATTGACTGGTCAAAACGGTACATTTCGATCCTCAAAGCCAACAGCATTCTTCATTTTTCTTCTTTTTGTTACCCTCTGGATCGTTACTTAACTCTCTGTTACTTCCCGGTTCTCGTAACGTATCTCGCTGTCTCTGTCGCCTGTAATTGCATATTAAACAACATTTACCCAAGTAATGTTTACATTTTCATCTAACTGAATAGCCAAACGCTTTTACTGCCGCTGCTGCTCCTCCCATTCTTCAAACATCTCTCTCCCTTTCTCTCTCCCTCCCCCTTCAGTCCATTCAGCCTTTTCTTTACCATCTTTTAAGTCTTGTTCAATGTCGATGTTGTGACCTTTGTTAAGCATTTTGTTTGCTTGAGGAGTACGTTTTGAGGAATCTCCAAAGATGTCTTGTCTCCTCTTCACCTCGGCCCAAGCCCCCTCTTTCCCTCTACACCGTACTCCTCCTCTCGCTGTCTCGACTGTTTTCATTGAAGCAGCGCAAGTACCGTTGTAATTGTTGGTCTTCTTGCGAGGTTTTTTCCTTTTTTAAAAAATCAATTGCATTGTTGTTGCTGTTGTTAAATAATATTGCGCAATTTTTATTCAAACAACCAAAGAAATGAGCAAGTCTTTCTTAAGTTCTTTTTCTTCTACTTTGTTGTCTATTTGTATACATATATAATTTTTAGACAACTGCAGACAACTCAAAGTAGATAAAGTCAAAGATCTGTGTAAAGACCTAGACAACTAGAAATGGGCAGAAGAGGGAGAAGGGTCAGTCAATTCAAAGAGTTGAACGCTTTGTTCAGGACTCTTGAACGTCGTTCATTACATCAGCCTTAACGAGTTGTAATTAGTTAAAGAGTCAAAACGTTTCCAAAGAGGTTGTGCGTGTCTTCGATAGAACAATGTTGCAAGATTGTAATAACAATTGCACATATGTTAAGTATATATACTAAGAATTCCTTGTCTTTCTTCTAGCAATAAGCTGTCTTATATAAAAAGTTGCTTTTCAACTCGGTTGGGTGTAACTTTAGTACGCATTTATGTTGCTCTAAGCTATTCGCTCGCATATTTAGGAAGTTGCCAGCTACGCATAACACAAGATACATACGCACACATAACGGGATTGACCGTTGTTACGTTGGCAATGCTTTGCTGCTGTCTATTGCTGTTGGTAGGTGGCGCTTTTTAACTATAGGTGCTATAGGAGAACCAAAGCAATCTGGATGTTCGAGTTCTTATCCGTAAATTTTGAAAAACTCTGCGTTTTCCACAACATGTTTGTTAAGTTCAAGTTAAACATTTAAAGTGTTTAAGCACTTTGTCAGGCTTTTGTTGCAATAGCAAAAGTTATGGACAGAGAACTGTGCAATGCCATGGACGACAATAGCAGAGAAGGAGGGGGGAGAGCGAGTGGTGGGGGTGACAACTTGTGGGTGTCATGGCAAGACCTCAATGCATTTTTTATTAGCTGTAAATTTTATTAATGTGGCAATAAATTCAAACAATGTGCAACAAGATGCAAGTAAACCAAACAAAAACCAACAAGACTGAGAGACAGAGAGAGAGAGAAAGAAAATGAACGAGAGGGGTGCTGGGAAAAACTGGCATACAAAGATGCCTGGCAAGCGATTGGAGGATGCAACAACAACTAAAATAAGTTGCAATGTGGAAACTGAGGACATTTGGGCAGTGTGTCGTCGTAGTCGTTGTTGTTGTGGCTTGTGGCTTGTGGTACGGATTGGGGACTTTGTGGAGGGGCATTGGATGCTGGCGTTGAAAAGAAATACACGAGCGTAAAATTTATTTAAGCCAAAGATAAGCGGCATGCAGCATCCAATGGCCACAAAATATGCATAAAACACAGAGCGACACTCAGTGGAGAGCTATTGTGGTGGGGGAGTAAGGGGGGTTTTGTGAAGGGGGGGGTATAACAACAAGTTTTTTTGCAGCGACAGGAACTAAATCACGTGTGCCGCATTGCTGTTGCTTTTGTTGTTGTTGTTGTTGTTATTGTTGTTTATGCCTAACTTGACTTTGGCCAAGTCATCACGACAGGTTCAAAATGTTGCTAAACAACTTGGCCAAGCAGGTTGAAGAGGCTTGGTAAGAGAGGAAGCCAAATAAACAGCCGCAGCAGCAGGAGAAAAATCGCATTGCAACCAGCCTGAAAACTAAACAGTACAGAGCAAAAAGAAGAAAGGAGACGAAGAACAACATGAATCTGCAGGAGAAGAAGTGGAAGAAGAAGGTGGCTCCTCAGGCAGCGCTAAGCAGCGGCTTACACATGTTTGTTTGTCTTGCATGTGGCTGCCGTTGTTGCTGTGTTGTTGTTGTTGTTTTTGTCTTTTCTTGCTTCGCTCTTACCGTTAGAATCTATATGCAGAGCTTTTTTTTTTCTTCCAGCCACTCCACTAAGCGTTGTGTTTTTGTTTTATATGCAGTTGTTGTTGACGCGATCTCCTGCGCGACTTCCTTCTTCGTTCGATGTTGCATATTGGAATAATATCGAATAATGCATATAATTTGAACATGCACATCGGTACGACGGAGAGGATCGCTAAAGTAATCCAAATTCAAGAATTTTAAGCTGAAGAACATATAAAAGAAGAGATCGTAAAATACTTTGATAATTTCTGTAATCTGAGAGCAGAAAGCGGAAGAAAATGTGCATTGAGTTTAAATGTTATGGCTGAGATGTAGTGTGAGTCGATTAATATATATATCAATCATAAGACACACATGATTTGATGTATAAATTGTTGTTATAAAATAGTTATTATCTACAACAGTTTCATTAGCTATTACATAAAATTGCAAAGTCAATGTTAAATGATTAATAACGCAGAAATATCAAATAAAAAATATTATATATATGTGTAGTAATGACACAAATGCTGAGCATTCAATCATTAAATGGGATTATCTGCCCAGCTCTTCAAAAAAACATCTTCTCCAGTTTTTTATTATTAACAATTTATCAAAAAGCAGACCAACCAAAAACAAAAATGTTACATCATTTGAAAGAAAAAAATAAATGCAGACATTAAAAAACTTTCTTTTTGCGTGTTTAAATTTTTGGCACATTTGATGAATGCATATGTGTGTAATTTATTTATTATTTAATAGATAAATCATCAATTTGGGCACATTTTTCGCTCTGTGCCAATGCGGGCCAATCCGCAACAAAGCAAAAATTTTTGTTCACATCTTTTCACAAGCTTTGTTTATAATTAATTACTCAACTTTAGCAGCGACGCTTTACAAAATTTCACACATTTTTTTTGTTTTATCAAAAAAAGGAGTCAAACAATTTTTTGCTGCTGCCTTTTTTAACTTTGTGTAACAGGATTTTATGTGTTGCTTTTTTTATTCTTCATGTTAACTTTGACTTTGCTGCATGCTTAGAATGCATGGCATATTTTTAATACTCAAAATTTTGGCCAATAGAAAAAAAAGAGTCTTAAAAATCAAGTATAACATTTTCAGGTCAACTAGGAAATACCCTGAAACCTTAATTTTAAAAAGCAAACTTGCCTTGGCATTGGATTCTACTTTTGAAGATTATTTTTTATATTTGTATACAAATTGACACTAGTTGCGTTTGGTATTAAACAAAATATATATACTTTAAAGGATGAGGATTTTTTGCTTCCATCTGAAACATACTTTTGCATGCACCAAAACCATTTTACCCTATTTAAAACATTTCATAAAAATCTCTGAGAGGAATGTAAATCCTCTTTAAAGTCTGTAAAACAGTTTTTGTGAGACTCAAATACAAATTTGTAACAAATATTTGTACTTTTTCCATTAAATAGTTTAAACTCGACTGTATTCGTTTCAAAGTGAATATTCTATTTGTAAAAAAATATTGAAAATTTTTTTCTTTAATTATCTTAAAAAAAAAAGAATTGAAAAGCAATTATATTTTAAACTAAATAGTTAAATTACCCACAGAATAGCAATTATATATTTAAACGTTTTGCAACCAAAAATTTAGCGGAATCTTGGAGCTTACCTTAGCTTCTTGGCAGCCGCACCCTAATTTTTAAAAGTGGCTTAAAGAGTTTGTGTACGTGTGCTGAGCCAGTGTCTGAGCCTCCATAATCTTTGGGGTAATCAGGAAATAGAGCCTAGCGAAAAGGAAAAACCAATAAATGGCATTTCTTATCTGCCACAAAGACTGGTGCATTGGTCCAGCTCCAGACAGACTCCAAAAGGGGCCTGGGCCTGGCTCTGGGCTTGGCATTTTTGTGGTGGGCGCCCGTAGAGGCTTTCGACCTAGACCTTATCAATGCCATGGCCAAGTTGCCAAGTTGTTGGCTGAAGTGACGTTTGCCTAGATAATCCAGCTGCATTCTTGTATTTAAAGTGCGGATGGTTTCGACAGCCCGCAACTGTTGATAAGCACTGAACAATGATTGTTGCTGTAGCAAGTATATAAATAAACATATATCTAGTAGTGTGAAGTAATAAATAATTTGTGATTATTATTGATTTTTAATGAATAAATTTCTTTATCGTTTCAGGTAATTACAATTGGTTCAAGCTAAAATGCTTACAATTAAACGTTATAGGGGTAAGTTGTGCTCACTTTCACAGCTCACAGCGATTAGTTTCCCTTTCTCTAGAACGTTGTATGCCACACCTAGAGAGTGTGCAGCAGAGAGCTCATGTAGCTAAAAAAAACGCTTTACCATCATTATGTTACCCCACTGTGAAGTGCCTAGCTGGCTGGCAGGCAACTATTTCGACTTCTTCTAGACACGCAACTCTATGAAACAACAACAATAACCACATACACAAAAAAAAAAAAAACCGAAAACAACAAACTAAAAATGCACACGCTATCAATTTAACAGCATCTGTCTATGAAGTATGCACAACACACACACACACACACACACACTAAGATAAAAGGGGCAAGCAGCGGAGGGAAAAAGGCAGTGGGTTTGGTTTGGCGTTGGCAAAAACGTCTTTGGCATCGCATTGCCCTCCCACACAGCCCTGCGCCCTGCAGCTGCTGCATTGGCTGCATTTTTCCAAGGAACCTGCATGCCTGGCATATAGGCACCAAACCTTTTGCGCATGCGCGCTGCTGTCTTCTTGATTCCAGTCAGCCAAAGTCTATTTATAGCCTCGTCGATGCCCAAGTCATTCTTTGCGTTATCAAAAGCCAAAGCTAAAGTCGCCGCACTGGCGGCTGTGAAAATTCCAAAAAAGGCAGCGCCCCTTACAAAGAGAGAGAGAGAGCGAGAGAGAGAGCAGACTCCCTTGGAGTTGTCTCTGGTTTCGCTGATGTGGCTAGCTAATTTCCCAGATAAAGGCGCAGCTGTCAACGCGAGCGTGAAAAGAAACTTTGCCCTTTTACTTTTGCCAGCTTGTAAATTAATTAAGCTGAAAATAATTTAGCATAATCCTTAGCCCCAAGGCTTGCCCAACCGACAACTTGCCACAAAAAAACAACAACAACAAAAAGTACAAACAATAAACGAAAATAAATGTGTACAAAAATAATTATAATGAAAAAGAAAAGTGTTGCCAACGATTCAATGAGCTGAAGTTGGAAGTTATGTGGGTTGCGTTAATAACCTTAGGGTGGGATTAGCACGTTTTTGTTTTGGCCATTCTCTTCTCTATCATCTTCTCTCTCTCTCTCTCTCTCTCTCTCTGTCTTTCTCCCAATGTGCTTGACTTACAGCCCAAGGCATAACGGTAGCTAAAGATTTTTGTTATTACTTAGTTGCCTCGATTTGTTGCCCTATTTTTTTTTTTTTGTTGCGCTTATCGAGGCGATAAAGTGTCAAAATTTTGTGGACAAGAACTTTTTAAAGAGACTGTTGCTTAGGATTCTGCTTCTCTTTCCAACTTGACAAATGATTAACAAATATTATAAATAGTGTAAAAAAGTTAACAAACGGAAAACACACAACAAGTTGATATGTTAAATATGAATGATGGACAGTTTTAAGGCCTTAAATATTATTTATGTGATAATTGTTGGCTTTCATGTTGATCATGTCTCAAAAGCACAAAACACCAAAAAGCCAGCTTCCGTCAGTTGAAAAATAAAAAAAAACCAGAAGAAACAACAACACATTGCTGCTCCTCATTTGAAATGAAATGAAAATGGCATTTAAAGTAAATGGTGGAATTAAACTCCTACTCCTGCCCCGCATAAAATGATGTTTATATCAGTTTCCTCTTAAGTTTTAGCTGTTTTTTTTTGGGGGGGTTTTTTGTCTTGCATGCCTGTGCAATAAAATGAAAATAGTGAAAAGCACATGATGATTTAAAATGCATTACAAATGGCGCTTTGGAGCTTTGGGAAATCATGTTGTTCAACAGTTAATGCAACTTGCAACTGGGACTGCTTAGGATTTGCGCAAACTTTGAACTCGAACTCGGACTTGAAAAACGGCATCCAAGTAACCAAAATCCGCAGTCAACAGTCAAACTTTTTTGTTGGTGTGGGCGCCTTGGTGGACAGACAATGATTCCGATTTGATTTCATAATAATACGCTCTGCTCTGCTCTGCTCTGGCAGCAGTTGAATTTCAAAGTTGGCTCGTTTGTTTTGTTTACTTACTGTTGTTGTTGTTGTTGTTGGTTTTTGGTTTGTTTGTTGAGCAGAAAGTGAAATGCATTTGCTCGCTTGATGGACAGGGGCAGGTATAACAGGGTAAATTATCGCTTTATCACGATTCAAACGGGGTACCACTTTCTTCAGCTTCAGCTTCAGCTTCAGCTTCATTTGTAGCAATAATTATGCAATTTGCTCTGGCTTGTTGTTGAGGATCACTTCGAACTTGCATTTCTTTTTTCTTGTTGTACTTTTCGAATAGCCTTTTGCATTATAATTTCTCTTGCTTATAATTGTTGCCTGCTGTTGTGGTGGGTTGCATGGGCATGTCTTGGCGAGTTTGTTTTTGTTTTTTTTTCCACAGATTTGTTTGGATTTGGAGTTTATCAGTGGAGTTGAAGCATTTCTCTTCATTTCATTTGACTTATTGTTTATGACAATTTAATTGCTGGCAATTGTTTTTGTTTGTTTGGCAAAACGATATCGATTGTCAGCAATTATAAAAATATCACACAAATTAAGTTTTATTTAAATCATTTTCATCACATTTTCCTTAAGGCAAAGTTCTTTCTGCATCGCTGTTGTAATAGAATGTAATTTATTGAATTATTCTGGATTACAATAAGCAAAAATATTTGTGTCAACGGACAGAAAAACAGAAAAACAATGAAAAACGACAGCGTAAAGTGTGTCAAAAACTGACCAAAATAACTCTTAACCCATTAACTTAGCCTCAAGTGCGATCTTTCTTCAAGAGACGACAACGACAACGACAACGATATTTGATCGATCAGTTGAGTTATTGTTGTTGCCCATTCCGTTGACGTTGATGGAATAAGCGTCAAACATTTTGCCAGCCCGCGGGTTCCAACAAATACATTTTTTTCCCCCCTTTTCAACTCTTTGCGCCTCCAGCAACTATCTTTCGTTTCGTTTTATTTTTATTTTTTTTTCACTTTGGTATGTGGCACCGGGCAATCAGTAATTGGAGATGGGCCCTCCAGAGAGTAGCAAACAGCAGCAGCAGCAGCAGCAGCAGAATCCCCCATAAATTGGCCCTGGAAAGCGGGAAAGCAGCAGTTGCTTCCTGCCACAAAATATGATTAAAAGAAGAAAAACAAAACGTGCATCGAAATGTCTGATAAAAAGAAAAAATCCTACAAACAAGGTCTATTGAGTGCTAAAGCTTTTCTTTCTCATTTTAAATTGGTTGCAAAAAAAACCTTAAGAGAAATACTTAAAAAAAACTGTACAAAAAATATATTATTAAGTGTAAGCCTTGTTTCCGGCCAACTGCAAGGCAGGACCGTTAACGAAAATTAACGCCAATGAAATGGAAGGCATGAAAAGTAAAACAAAAAGAGAAAAAAAACGTGCAGAGCACTTTTCACTTAAACGCAATGCGCTTGCAACAATTACAACAACTTCACAATGAAAGCAGCCAACAACAACAACAACAACAACAATAACAATTGCAAGTATTTTCAAACAAATTAAATTAAACAATTTAATTTGCCTGCAATTTGGGGCGGGTGAGCAAAAGCCAAAAGCAAAAGCCAAAAGCAAAAGCACAAAAAAACAAAATTGTTTAAAATGGCTTAATTAATTTGCCCAATTTTTGGCATGGTACACATTTAACTTGGTCAACTAGCAACTTCGAATTGTTAACAATTACTCAACAGAGTCTCCCAAAACCCAAACCTAAACTCAAAAAAAAAATCAACAAACCTCGACAAGCCCTACAAAATGCGATGAACAAAACACCACATCGAAAATTCCCCATTCCAAACTTCTCACTTGGAGTCTCTCTAGTCTTTAACTCACGCCCACGTTTAAGTTGTTGTTGTTTTTGTTGTTTGTTTTCTTGTGAACTCTCGGCTTAATTTGATAAGATTTATTTGAGCCAAGTTTTCATTTTGGTGTTGGCCGTTTGATTGCTTGGTTGCTTGCTCGTTTGGTAAAGGCCAAACGATCGAGAGGGAGCGCATTGAGAAATGTTTAACGGCTTGGCCCAAATAAAGCAAAGAAGCGAGATATCCAAATCGAAATATATAATCAAACTAACATTTAAAAGACAGTTAAGAAATAGAAATGTTTAGCTACGATTTGCGGCATTGATAAATGTGTTCGCGCTCATCTTTTCATCCCCCCCCAAAAACTTATTGAGATGAACCCATTTTGTCTGTGGGTGTCTAACTCTAACTTAACTTATTTTGGCAACTGAATGAGTTAGGCATTTAATCACTTGGCTTCTGAATAGCAGTCAACAAAATACAGTTAGAACCGGCATGCCCAAAGAATATTGATCGATTTTTCCCGAAAGAAACACCATATAATAATTATTCTGCTTATTACCTTTGAATTTTCACATGAAACTCCTTTTGTCAATGTGAAAGTTGAGTTTTCTAATTTGTTTTTTGTTTTTGGGTGGTTTTTCTTATCCAGCCGACAAGTTCAATTTAAGGTTTGTTGTAAATGTTTTTTTTTGCGGTTCAAAGGTTCATTGTCAAGTCTAATAAAATGTTCAAATGACACGTTAAGTGTCAGGCGCTACAAGAGATCCTACATAGATATCCCCTTACCCCTTTCAAGTTGTTTGAGAGGCCGCCAAGCAAAGAGCCAACTAAAAACTAACCTATGTAACTGAAAATGTTTGCCGCTTGACTGGAGCTTGAACTTTAGTTACTAGCTACTATTCAGGCACCCTACCCCCTTTTGCCCTCCCCACTCCCTGTTCAGACAATGGCAGATGTTTCCCTTTTTGTCAAATGGCTGGCAATGCAATGATGATAAATCGTGACCGAAACGCTTTAGTGAAATTTCTTCTTCTTTCCCGCTGCCCACTACAAATTGTCCATGTGTGTGTGTGTGTGTTGTTTATCTCTCTTTCTCGCCGAAGTCCCTTAAGCTAGCTGAATCTTTATTACCACATTTTCTCAAACTAGTGAGAGAGAGAGAGAGAGAGAGCCAGCTGCCGTCAGGGCTACCAACAAGCTCAAACGTTGCTACTTATGGCCAAGTTACTACCTCTTACTAGCCAACCTCTCCCTTCCCCCAGCTCCATATCCCTTCAAATTGCCCGCAAACTTGACATTTAAGTGAATTATGTAGTTTTCATGTTAACTTTCTGTGTGATGCTGGCAAAAATCTTTTTTGACTAAGTGCCTGGCAGGCGACTTTTCCATACCTGACGACATGGCTCTATGATTTATATTCAACTCTCTGAGTGTTTTTTTTTTTTTTTGGCAAGGACAGCACACAACCCTACCGTACACCCCCTTCCCTACCCACATAGCTAAAAATGTTGAAATTAGGCAAAAGTATAATTTATGAGCTCCCTCCCGATTTAGGCGCCAAGTTTATATACACTCTGTGTGTGGCTCTTGGGCTTCCGGGTGTTGAGTGTGGGTGTGTTACAGGGTGGGTGGCAAAATCGGGGTGGTGCAATGTGGTTGCCAAACGTTTGAGTTTGTCGGCTTTGATTTAAATGCAAATTTTTTGCAAACTCTTCGAAAATGTCAACACGAATCACGATCTTTTGCCAGCGACAGAGTGATTGCATTTTGAATTTGTTTTATGATTCATGATTTTTGCAACGAATCTAGCGTATAGAATTTTATTAAGCTGTGGAATTTTGCCATTAACGAGAGCATGCAATAAATAAATGGAAATTATTTGTTATAGTAAATGTTTAATATTAAAATGAATGCTTCATTAAATGATCAATGAGCATTCATTCATTGATGGGAAATTATTAATTTTTTGTGATGCGATTTTTCATTAACTTTTATCACTAGATTCCATCACAAACTAATGGCATATTTTTCTTCTTTGGAAGATCGGCCAGTTTTGGCTAGCTGATAAAATGCCAAAGCTATCAAAACTTGACAAACAACAACTACTTGAGAAAAAAAAACTTAACATGCTGCTCATTTGTCCGTTTACAAGTTAATTTGTCGCAGAAATATTTTCTGCTTGCTATCTGCATCCGATTGTGCCGAGTATCTGCAGCTGTGTATCTATATCTCCATGTGTATATATGTGTGTGTGTGAGTATCTGTGAGGCGCGTATCGGCGACCTTGCAAGGTAACAACAGAAAAACCAATCAGCGAGCGTGAAATTAGCAAAAATGCAATACAATAAATAAATAAATCGAAACACACAACGCAACACATACACATACACTGAAACAAAATGATGTGAACAAGAGTGAGGAATTTTTCAATTAAGATAATTGAAATCACGCAGAATGGAACAGTTTATGAAAAACAATACGAGAAACCAAACACCAAAAGAAAAAGAGCAAAAAAAAGAAAAAAATAAACCAACTTAATTATAAATAAAACATTCACTTTTAACACTTTAATCAGATATTTGCAGCTGTCGCTGTCTATAGAGTTTATAACAATGATAAACAATCGAGTTGAACAATCAAGTTGCCATATTTTTTAATATTATTAATTTATGAGTAAATGAAACCAAATATGTTCGCGACACTTTGCAATACTCGTAAAAGCGTGTTTAATAATTTAATTTACTCATTTATATTTAAATGTTTTTCATTTTGTGCTAATTATTGTGGCAGTTATTCATATGTAATAAATAAAAAGTGTTTTTCATAAGTTATTTGTGATTTCAATATTCAAGAATATGAATTGTATTGAGGCAAGCAAATGTTGTTTTATATTATATTTAACATTTTTAGGAAGTTTTATTCTTTCATTTTCTTTCATTGGTGATGTTTAAAAAATAGTTTTTGTATTTTTGTTATATAGAAATTTAAATAAATAATAATTAATAAAATTCTATTCAAAACCTAAAAACTTTGCAAGCAACGAACTTATGCAAAGAGTCGAAGAGAGACATGGCTAATACGCCTTGGCTGATCAAGATCAAGCTAAGAACGGATTACAAAAACGAAACGTAAAACATAGGTGAAAAGTAATTGTAACTTTTCAGACTTGGTTAGGATTAACACTCCCTTGTTTCCAAAGAATAATAATGACATAAATTCTTGCTAATTTCATATCTAACACTTAAACGTCAACGTCAATTACTTGCGCCAGCAATGCGATACAACTAAAATAATACAATACAAATTTAATCTATTTTAACTTGTCTGCTGCAAATGTCAAATTTCTTGGCATCAGAACAGAAAACAGAACATGGCAGTTAATTAAAGGAAAAAAACAACAACAAAAAATAAGTTTCGCACGCCCGCAAACAACAGCAGCTAACAGAGAACAAAAAAAAAAACACCCTCCAGTTAACTAATTAAAAAGACAAAATAACAATAACTGCAGCAAGTGGCACTTGTTTCTGGCTTAAAAGAATTGAGAATAGTTTTTTTTTTTTTTTTTTTTTTTGGCAACCTAAAGGCAGAATCCAAGTGCCCAAGTAAGAAGTAACAGAACCCAACCCAGACCCAAAATTGCAAACTGCAAAAAAAAACCGAGAACAGGCCAACTTAAAGGCCCTGCAGTTTTCACGCCCCTTTTAGCACACTCTGGTAACAAATCTCATTATGAGCCGCTCACTCTATAAGGTGTGTCTTCGTCGTTGTTGTTTTGGTTTTTGTTGTTGTCGTCACCAGGCACGCCCCAATTTGAAGCTGCAACGATTGCTTGTACTTTCTAATACATGAATTAGGAGTTAACATCGAATTGGGAGTCGTATAGATATTTGAAATCAAATATTGCTTGAAATCGTCGACATCATGTGAACTTGGCCAATTGGGCGATTGTCAAACGAATGCCAATTTATAATGTTAACATGGCCCAAGCGAACTGAAGGCTCTGCTCTAATACTCACCACCAATTCTGTTGCTTGTTGCTGTTGCTGTTGCTGCAAAGGTCACTTGGCCATAACAAGCCCAATTTTATCACTTAAACAGCAACAACAAGCTCGGCAAAGCAAAATGGCATTGCTAATTTATGTTTATTGTGCATTATTTGTACTAGACAATAGTTGGCTTTAGGCCCAGTTCCTTTTTAAGCCACAAATTGAATTTTTATGCACTTTATTACATATATATATATATATATCTTAGTTTGGCCCACTGATTGAAATTTACGATCATTTATTTATTTCTATCTTACGATTTTATTATGTTTATTATCAATTGTGCGTTTTTTCATATTTACTTAAATGTCTTATTTATGTTGAGTTAACAATCAAACGATCGCATTCAATTCGGAATATATATTTTATTGCTTTGCTATTAAATTTTATCTATGCAACAATAATTGAACAGCTCTGATATATATATATGAATTAGCGGATTTAAATTGTAATTAATGAAAACGCTTAAAATGAAAAAGACCAAAACTAAAAACCCTAACAAGACATTGAGTAAAATAAAAGTCGTTTAATGAACCTACTTGGCATAGAGAGTTTGGTCAAGTGATTTGGCCATTGACCAGGTTAGCTGAGGCTGCGTTATTAGCTGCCTTTTATGGCCATGTTTTATTTCAATAACAAAACAATAAACTCCACAAACAAAAACTGCCTCTGTCAAGTGCAACATGGCGGCTAAATTGTGGGTTTAATGTTTGCATTGTCAGCCATATTCGTGGTATCATAAGTTGTGTTTTTTCTTTCTTTTACTTCAAGTTGAACTTTGTCATTTGGAATCCTTAAAATAAAATCAAGTCATAGAAAAAAAAACAGTTTTTTTTTTTGCACATCAATTGACAATGGCCTTTGATTTTCTACCGCCAGTTGATGGTGGCAAATTAATATAATAGAGAATAATACACAGAAAAAGTGAAATCAAAGTGTTTACAATGGAAATAGAATCTAATTTCTGATTCAATGAAAGAAATTCTCGCATAATGTCACATGTCAAATAATATTTGCCTTTAAAGTTTTGCCGCCAACAACTTGGCGCCGCAGCTTCTGCCTCAAGTGTTGCAAGAAGCAGGGTTGCAAGAGTACAGGGCAGTTCATCGTGTGTGGGGCGTGGTGTCTGAGTTATATTGGCATTGATTTTACTCCTGCAGTTCTGTGCCTTTGATTGATTTGTTTTGCCAAGTGACGCACGGAACACAACACAAGTGATGAGAAACAGCATACGGCATACATATTTGTTGATTGCCTCGAATTGGTATGGGATTGATTTATCTCTCTCTCTCTCTCTCTCTCTCTCGCTCTGCCTTAAGTGACACAGAAAGCATACATATTTCGCATTAGACGCTGACACATTGTAATGGCTTCAAGCTGTTTTGCATTTGGCGAGAATACTTCTATTTACATACTATGTTGATTATTCGAAACCAAAACACATTTGGCTTCCATTAGTTTGGCAGGAGGTGCGGGGGTTAATCAGGTCAATCAGAAAATGAAAAACATAACTCAACACATCGTTGTTGTCCAGCACCAGATGAATGACAAAAGTCTTAAGTGGAAGTTCCATTTGCAATACAATACTCGTACACCAAAGATACAAGAAGAAAGTGTTTGGTTCTGTGTGTGAAAGTTTTTACCAGTTGGCCAGCGGAAAGTAGAAGCAAAGAAAGTTTAATGATAATTGCCCTTAAGGTCGTGAATCTCTCGAGGTCTTTCTGATGATTATGCAATGTTTATACCAAACACAACAAATTTTCTACAATATTCTAAACAATGCCAAACAAAGTGAAAGCTACCCAAAATCAAAAAAAAAAAAACCCAGAAACAACAATGTAATTAGATTTTCTTATGTACTCATCCCAATGCACTCTCAGTTTCAAACACAAAATGCTTTATTGCGGGTGTTTGTTATGTTTCGGAAACATTTTCCCTCCAATTTCCAATTTAGCATCCAGCAGCTTTGATCAAGCCCAATCACAGTGAGATTAAGATAAAGATGAAGATTGAGATCTTTATCGAAGCGTTTGGGCGAGCTTTAAGCTTTGAGCTCTCAAGCTCTCTGTGCTTATTACAAATTCTAATCACATGCAATCCGTTTTTTTTCGTTTCGTTTCGTTTCGTTTTGTTATTCCTCACACACACACACAGTCAACGTTTGTCTCGTCGTACAATGGCCTGTCCGATCCGATGGGCCAAGTCGATGAGGCTGCTGTCGCTTATCGATTAATCATCAAATTAAAAATTACCAAGTCCAAAGCGTGGAGCGTGGCCGAAACACCACCCCCCCCCCCTCCCCCCCACACACACACACCTTATTACCTCCCTTGAAGCGGTTACAAAATAATGCACACATCACATTATTTCGACCATGCTTGTTATTTTATTGTATTTCACTTGGTTTTCTTCATTTTTTTTTTTATGGTACCTAACCAGCCAATTTAAACAAAAAAATAGATTTCGACTTTCGATTCGAGGGCCCATTTATAAGCCAGAACGTTACGTAACGTAAACCAATAAATTGTTTTTATTCAGTTTTAGTTTGGCAACTCTTAAGTTCCTCAAGGTTAATATGATAGTACTAATAAGAATACAATTTATTGCAAAGATCTGTTCAATGAACACTTATTCAAGTGTCAACCATGACCGAGCCAATATTTATGGAATTATTTACGATAATTGTTGTGAAATTCCAGGAAAACCAAACAAAGTAATTAAACGAAATATGTGTATGTGTGTGTGTGTGTCAACACTCCCATTCATACCGTATGCAAAGTTTATATTAAATGTCGTAAATTCATTTAAATGTGGACAAAAGGGAAATAATATGTGTAACAGGCACATGCAAATATTGTTTGTGACAAATTAAAAATTTCCTCAAGTACAAAACAAATTCCCATAAATAACACTTTGAAGCGCCGCCAGGCGGTCAATTGATGCGCACACAAACACTCCTCTCCTGAGTACGAAGTTCAATTGAAATCAATCGGCGCGAGGCATTTTCGTTGGGGCATATTAATTTAATGCTCAGTAAAAGATTTTCCAACGCTTATCACAAATTTGTCATCAGCTAGTTGTAATGCGATCACACTCACATGCAGAGGGAGAGAGAGAGAGAGAGAGATTTACATGCATACTCATAAGCTGATGGAGTTAAAGTTAAAGTCAGAGAGCATTCGCCACATGCTGCTCATAATGAAGTTGAGCAGGGCAGAGAGATAATGATCGAAGACACCACGCGACGCGACGCGACGCCAAGACAATTAAAAGCCAAACTAAAGAATTGCAAGCGCCGCGGCGCAGTCGCTGTCGACACTCTGCTCAGACGCTCTGCTACTTTGCCGCTCAGCCGATGTACGGCTCGCTCAGCTGCTCGTCAAGCAAGTTGCGATCAAGTCGCTTGCGCAGACGAATCGTGTTTGCCGGCGCATTCAGTTGAATTTTAGCGTTCGTCGCGGCCACAACGTAACAGGCTCTTAAAAGACAGCCCCCACTCGTATGTGTAAACTTGACTTTGACTCTCACGCTCTCCCACACCGTAAAGTAAAGTGCTTTAATTTATATGTGTATATGTTTTTATGTGTGAATGTATATTTGCGTTCGTATGTAAGCTCGCTTGTTCGCTTGCAGTCTGACCGTGAAGTCTGTTCTTTTTGCATGTTTATAAGCTGACTAACTGTAACTGTGCTTTGATATTTTGTGTGTGTGTGTTCGTGAGTGTGTACTCTTGGCAAGTTCATTCACGTTTTGCACGTTTCATCACCGCTGCTGCTAACTACCTAATTGAATGTAATGCAACGCATAGTATATCGAAATCGTCTTAAAGCTTGCGATTGCGCTTTTAACAATTTGCAAACATTATAAATAATAATAATTTCGTTGTTTTTCTGCTGCACGGCTTCATATCCATTCATATTCATTCATTTCCGTTCAGTTTTTGCTGTGCATTCGACCGTTACAGTTAATTGCATTAGTTGTTGTTGTTGTAAGTGTTATGTTGTTGCAATGCAAATTGTAAACAGCAACATTAAAAACTACCTCCGATAATTTGGCCAATGAAAGTGAAATCTCATTTAAATGCTTATCGCATTAATTTCAGTGCATAATCTTTAAACACAAAAACTCCAAATATTTTAAAAGAAAAAAACAAACAAGAAACCAAATTGTTTAAATATTTTCTCAAAAAGAAAGAGAAGAGTGTAAAATATATGAAAAAGCTTTCATAAGGGTACGTTTGTTTCTTGAGATACAAAAAATTTGCGACTTAACATATGATTAGTTAAAAGAAAGTTTACTTTATGTCAATTTTCTTCTATTCAAAGAACAAGAAAGACGTTCGAGAGATTTCTATGAAAATCACCTTTCGCTCTATTAAGGTATAATTGTATTTCAGTGTGTTAGTATGTTAGTAAGTTTATATCCCTATAATCATGTTTGTATCTTTGTATTGTTGTGGTAGCAAGTCAAGCGTTCCTTTTTAATTTTGAAGAGCTGTTGTCTTTTCATTGTTGCTGTTCCACTGACTTCCTCCATGGCATTTCCTTAATCTTTAGCCCACTTTACACATGCATAGAGATGCAAAAAGTGAGAGAGGGAAACGAGAGACTTAGCTTCGCGTAATGCCAAACAACCTTTCACACTTTCCATCTGCCACTGACAACAACAATAACTAGAAAGAGAGACTACGTTATAACAAAAAGACGCCTTGTCACTGTTAAGATCATTAGGTGGCGACAGCTTGGCACATTTGTGACACATTTCCATAGATACAATTCACAAAAGTTCTGTTTTTTTTTTTTGTTGATTTTCGAGAGTCGAACAAACAAAGAGCTACAAAATTTGTATGCCATTGGCAAACAGGAATTGTTTGGGCCAAAAATTGAACTACTTTCATTGGCGAAGGGCATTAACATACATTATTACAATCGTACATTCTAAATAAATGTCGAATGAACCATTAACATTTAACTACTTGGCCAACAAGTTGGCAATCAAAAGTTGCACAAATTATGTATCGCTGTAGGCGGATTGAATGCAACTTTTTAATAAGAACTGCTCAAAAAGTGACTTGAAAAGTAAACCAAATGGTTAAAATTCGCTTACGATTCGACTTACGACTGTTTATCAGTATGTTAAAGTATTATTTTTTGTTGTTTTTGTATCTGGTTGTGACAAGAATTTGCAAATGTCAACGAAAATTTGCGCGCTTCGCATTAAAAGAGAATTCGGACAAAAGTAAAAAAAAAGGGCTGAAGGGGGAAGAGGAGAAAGAGACGATGGGTTTTGAGGGGGAAATACCAAAAGCCCCAAAACGCGAACCAATTGAAATTGTTGAATAAGACCATGTTTTTATTTACGAGCATTTTGTTTTTGGGCCATTTTGTGTTTGGCATTTTTAAAGAGCTCGCGTTTCCAAAAAAAAGAAAAACAAAACAGAAGGAGAATCGCCTTCGAATCGAATCGGATCGGATGGTATTGGACTGTTATCGGTGTTACTTCAAAGTGAAAACAATAATTGATTTAATTAGCAAATATGTCAACATTTTGCCCAGGCATGTAACGAAAAGTAATCGCCAAAAGTAACTGGTCTCTATTTTATTTCTTAACTTTTATGCTTTTTGTTTGTTTGAGTAAACCTTGATGTCAACTTAAGAGCTGTTTTGTGTTTGTTCACAAATTGTTTATTCGAATTCCAATTCTTATTATTAATGTTACTTCCCCATTTGTATTGTTAATGACAACTTTGCTCTTATTACAAGCTCAAAGCCATAAGTCGTCAACTGACACTTGTTCATAAATCGAAGCTCTTCTCAGACACCAGTTGATAGCTGCAATTTGTCAGATACAACATTGAGACTGTCTGCAACTACCAGAAAAGAAAAACAAATATGCCCAAGAGTGGTTTTTTTGGTTTTTCTGTGTACAAATGCAATGGCTTTAATTACCTAATTGGCCTTGTCACGGTGCCACAATTGTTGTTTACAACGACGATTTTTTTTTTCATATAGATAGCAAGCGATTTATGAGTTACTTTAACACCAAAAGTTATAGTTCGTGCCCGATGAACAACGTTTTGCTTGATGTCATCACCGAAAGAGTTTTTTCTATCGTGTTTTCTTTTCTCTTTTTTGGGTTTCTTTCTTTATTGAACCGTTGTCATAATGAACCAACCGAAGTGCAGGTTTTCTCTACAACTAATTAGACCATAAAGCAAGCGACCTGCCTGGCCGAACTAATTCGCTCAGATAAACCACAACAAAGGTCACGCTTTAATTGATAAGAAAACACAATGGGAAAATCAGATTCAAAAGCCCAAATGCTAGCTACCGTAGGTAAATGAAACGCTTCAAGAGTCAGTCAAATGGAAATCCCCAACATAGACAACAATGACAGAAGAACCCAAAGCAAGCAAACGAGTAAGCATTGTAAGAACCCAACTGAGTCTAAAATGAACTTGAAGTGCCAGCTGTGCCTCGATAAAGATCACACCCCAGTTCCAGTCCCAGTCCCAGTCGCAGTCGCAGTCGCAGTCACACAGGTGGAAGTTCCTGCTCTGCAGAAGATACAAAAACAAGAAAAACTAAGAATCATGCTACAATTGAGTGCACTTTTCTATCCAAAGAAGAAAGACACATACGCTGGAGAATCTCAGAGAGGAAAGAAGACAGGAAATATACCCTGTGAATGTTTTTTTTTTTATTATTATTCACATATGGTATTATAATTATCATAGCCCTTTGCACATTCCTAAGTCTTACAGGGTATTTAGAGAAAAACACTTTTAATAGTTTTGAACCTTTTTTGAGGCACTTAAATTGTGCAGCGAAGCGTGCTCTCTTGTACCAACTCTTTCCTCCCAACACTCACCTGCCAGCTACGCCCTTTTTCAACACTGCCCTCAAAGAAGAATGGCAATGGGTATGAGTATGAGTATGGGTATGGGTATGAGTATGGGTATGGGAATGGGAATAGGAATGGGCCGGAGAGAGTAATTAACCCATGTTGGCCATTTGTTTGTTTGCTGGTATGCCTTTTGCAAACATTTAATTGTTCGATTGCCGTTTAATTGTTCGATCTCAAATATTTGAAATGCCAAACTCTCAACACAAATACTTTGACTGCAGGCAAAGAACATCAACTTTGTCTTCTCAGTCTTAAGATCAAAGATTTGCCGACAATGCTACGATTCTTGACATATTCATAGCATTCCCTTTTCTTTCATCTCTTTTCGTTTCCATTCCATTCCAATCCATTTCAATTCATTTTGTTTCGTTTAACTTCACGCGCGGTTATTAAAAGCCATCAACACAACACAGCACAAACATCATTATCATTATCGGCGGCTTTAAAGCCAACATTAAAAGCCATCCATCCGAAAGTTATATAAGCCAGACTGGCAGATCACTCAAAGAGAGCGCTCCACAAATGTCACACTTCCAAGACTTACCGTAAACTTTAGTCGGAACTTTGTCCAATTAGTTGCTTCCGTAACTTCTTGGTATTTTATTTTTATAAATACCATAATTTAAATTGCGTTCGCCTCATGACAAGTTTTATGTGCTGCTCCAAAGATTTATTGGTGTTTTTTTTTTTTTTTGTTTCTTACAAGCTTTTTATGTTTTGATAATGATAAACAAATAATGAAATACTATGAAATAACTACCAAAATAATTTATGAGCCATGCATTTGAAGATCATCATCGTAGTTCCTATGAACTGTTTAGCTGCATTCAGCTTATCTATGGGTTATGCTTAGATTTTTATTTGTACTAAAACATATGTATCATTATGTATCAATGCTTGTGGTAATGCTGTTTTCTTTTACTTCCTGGTTGAAACCAAAAAACAACTGACACTTTAAAAAGAGAAAACTCATCATAAATTTGCGTTCGTAGACATTCTGCAATATTCCTTTTACAAAATTGCCTCGTAAATAGCATTGAAATGTTCCCTGAAATGTTCCCTGAAATGTTCTTTCGCTTTCCGCTTACCTGCCTGCTTGTCCGACTATTTTACAAATAATTCACAACGCGCTTAACGCGCTTACCTCTTTCCCCCTTTATACTCCAACAATCCGTTTGCCGTTGCCAATGGCAAAAATGCGTTTAAGTCAAGTTGCCAAGAGCCCGAAAGCCGAAAGCCGAAAGCCGCCGCCGGGTGCGTATGTTCAACGTGTGTGGCAGCTGCTGCAAAGACCTCAACCGTTGTGACTACCTTGCGTACACTCGAAAAAATTCATTTTACTATTCAAGTCAAGTGTAAATGTAACTGAAATTGGCATAGGAAAACGATTTTGATTTTGTTTCTCTCGCCTTGAAACCAATGTTATTTCTCCAAGTGTAACCTTGCTGGCTCCCCTGCTCTCTCGCTCTTTTGCCGATTGTTGCAGGTCTCTTCTGGCGGTCTGGCACTTTAGCTCGATATTTATGCAACGGCACATACACTTCAGTTCTGCTCTGCCCCTTATCCCCCCTTTGTACTCCCTCTTTCTATCTCTTATGTTCAGCTGCAATTTAAGCTCACATTTTTCTTGGCAACACATTTTCCTCACCATATGCATAAGCAGTTTTTCCAGCTCTTTCGCACACCTCTCTTTCTCTTTGAATTCGCCCATCGCATTGTTTGCAACACTTGGCGCTTGCCACATAACAACAGCAGCAACAACAACAGCAACAGAAGTTGCAACTGCAACATATGCAACAGCGGCAGCAGCAGCGTCCGCTATGCAGCGTTGCATGACACATTAAATGCAAAACACAAACTGAGAGAGACAGCAACAACAACAGCAACAGCAACATCGAGTAAGACAGAGTGAGAGACATAGGAAGAATTTTGTTGCCCACCGCCAAGAAGTTGGCTTCAGTGTCAGTTAAAGCAGCGGTTTTTGTATTTTTTTTTTTTTATTATTCTTTTTTTTGCTGCTGCTGCTGCTGCCGTTGCTTCTTATTCTGCTACGTTGCTCTTATTAAATAAAAGAAATGCTCTGGAATTTTTTATAGACACCCTTTAAGCACACAACGCAGTCATTGGGGTATGTTAGACTATAAACTTATGGATAAATAGCAATAAAATAGAAATCCACATTTTATGGTCATATATTGCTTGGCCACAACTTTATACTCTATAAAAGATACTTATAGGGTACTTCTATTACTGCTATTCCTTTGAGTTCCTGAATTATTTTAGCATAAAGAACCGGCTGTTTCTATAGCAGCTGTTTGGCTTATATGCGTTGAGTTATGGCTCAGTTGTTGTTTCTTGTAGTATGCATGTGTTAACTCAAATAGCCAAGGTTAAGACGCATGTTTGTGCCATAGGGCTTATAAATGAAACACGGCCTAATCACTTATCATGCAGAAAGTGCATTCGAAATAATTAAATGTTCACCTGCCCTTACTTGTTATTGCTTGGAGAGAGATGGCTTGAAAGGGCAATCAGGCGACGCCTTGAAAACTTTAACAAATTGACTGACTGAGGCTTTAATAAAATAATTAAAATGAAATATGCCACGTTTGCTTTGAACCTATGTCTCAAAACCGACATTATATTTCGCTGCTGCTGCGCGCACTCGGGTGAATAGCAAAAACAAAAGAAGCAGAAGAAACCGCGAGAAGAGAGAAAAACAGCCGCAGAATGTTGGCCATGTAGAAAAATGTGCGAGCTACCAATCTACGCATTTTTGTTAAAGCCATTTTATTCTCGGTTTCTCTTGTGTTTTTTTCTTCTTTTTTTTGTCGAATTACATTTAATTCTTTTCTGTCACAAGTAAGACCGACACAAAACAAGATAAAAATACTGTCGAAAATATTAATTCAATTATTTACCTATTTGCTATGTAAGCACGCAAAAGATTTTCCCAGGCATTTCCAAGGCCGAGAGCGAGGGGCGTCGCTTCTAAATGGCATTTTGTTCGCTAAATGCGAGCAATTTGTTACAGGATTTATTTTTTTTTTTTTGTTATTTCATTTTATATGGCTTAAACAGAAGGGAAGAAGCAAACTGTGGGAAAAGCTGTGCTATGCAATTAATAATTATCAGCGCTAGATGGCGCTGTGCAGAGAGACTCGCTTATGCAATCGTTGGATCGCATGCTGATAACAGCGGAAGTTATTAGAGCCTAGTTTCAAGTTATGCGCGAGCCAGTTCCAAAGAACTTTGCTACGTTCTTCTTCTTCTTGTTGTTCTTTCTCTTAGTGCTGATAGTTGGCATTGAGATTCCAAACGGTTGGTTAGTCGGCTTTGACTTTGACTTTGTCAGCCGCTTTGGTTTCACTCGCTTCTAATTAAAGACGACACTTTGGCATGTACTCAAGTCGATTGTTGAGTTGAGTTGAAAGCAACTCGAAAGCGACAACAGCACGGAAATGCCTCGCATAAGCTTTGAAGTACAATCGTTTTTGATATATTTATATATATATATATATATATATATAGTATGTACAATGTAGAGTACCAAGAATTATAAGCTATTCACAGTGTTGATTGTAGTCTTTTAACCAAAAGCCGCCTTATACAAAAAAAAAAGAAAAAAAAAAACAACTATTACGTACGCTACTCTCTACACAAAAAGGTTATTAGCTCTTTCTGTTCGTGCCATTGCCAAATAATAAGTTGGCTTTACCAAAAAAATTAACCTTTCACACACACACATCGATTCGATGCTGGAGCCCCCGAAGATTACAATTAAATGTAGCCAGTTCTCTGCTAGCTCTCTGCGGGTTGCCAAAGTGGTAAATAAGAAAAAAATAAAAAAAAAAATGTGTTTTGTTTTTCTCAAAGCAAATTGAAACTGTGCAGAAATGCCGAAATTGCTAGAAGAATGTATTTTTGTTATTAGCTGCGGCATTGGAAAGAAACCAAATGAAACGCAATTCAAAATGATTACAAACTATGAAATTGTGGCAGGTGTCCCAAAACCGAAGAGCCAATACCAAAAGTAGAGCCTACATTAAATATGTATTCGATAAGAATCAAGAAACAAAAGGCCAAACAACCTGCTAAATACCAAATTTATATACTAACTAAACTGAGCGACGCCTCATGTTACACTTGAGAGTTGAAGATTAATTGATTTCCACTAACTGCAGAGCAGAGTGTAAAGTTCGTTAGAGTTCAGGCTATATTCTTTTTAGTTATTGGCTAATTTGATTAATTAAGTGTGTTCAAACCGTAAGCGCTGAATCCAATTTGAATATGAATACAAATTGTTAACTGACCTCGACGGCGCCTAAAGGGCCATTAGATTAATATATAAACAATTACTATCAAATTTCAGTGGCCATAATTACAAAAAAAGCAAGTTTACAAGCTGCTACTTCTATGCCTAATTGCTGGGAAATGTACAACTTGTGACATGACTAAAATTACACTCAACTAATCTGGCAATGACGTACTCACAATCAATAGACTTTTTGTCAGCTCACAGTTGAATCATCTTATGTATACAAATAAGGAATTTATACGCTAACGATATGCCTCAGTAGCTCTGATAATCGATGATCGAATGTTTATTTTTGCTTCACTTATCAATTGCTGCCTACTGAGTAATAGCGTTTCTTTAATACACGTTTCAAACATTGTTGAATCAAATTTTAGGTTTTATTTCAACTTACTCAGCCAACTTGGGCCATCAAGCATTTCTTAATTTGCAGTTTTTTTTATATTGTATTAATTTTTTCTGCACATGCGGCTTTTAATTATTATGTACATGATTTAACAACATTTTGTGCGACGTTTACAATCGCAAAAGTTCATTAACACTTTGCTAGCCAAATCAAGAAAGAACTTGACTTACAGAAAGCGGCCAATGATAAAGAGGCCAAAGAGCGCTTTTTGCCATTTCTTGTTTAGGTTTCATTAAAAATGCTAATTTTACATGTATATAGTATTTGTTTTAGCGTTTTTCCTTTTTGCATATCTACTTCTTAACATCTCTTTGACGAAATCTAATTTCAATCTGCAAATGTAAGCCAAACGAAGATATCGGCGTATAATATATAAGCGCCAATAAGAAACTTGATTTGTATATCGTTAACAAAACATTTCAAGCATAAATTAGTTTGGCATAACAATTAAGTATGGTTCAACCTCCCCCAACGAATGACCCCAATATGCAATAAAAAATCTGTCAACCTGCCAGCAGCTGAAGGTGGCCAACAAATATTTTGGCTTTGTTTTAAATAATCAACTTTTTCTATTCTTCCACCGCTGGCAAAACTTTCGCTTTTCAGCTTTTTAGCTTTTTTGGCAACCAAAGACCCGCAGGTAAAGAAGAAAACCTTTGTTGTCCATAATTTGTTTGTTTAAATCTTTGCATCTGCGGCATTATAATAACTACTTATTATTATTATTACCATTATATGATTATTAGAGACTTTTTGTCACAAAACAAAAACCACAACAATTTTCAGCTGCTGTTGTTGCGGTTTTTTAATTGCTCCCTGCTTGTTGTAGGTTGGGGTTTCATTCACTCATTTTTACAACGTAAGATACAGATACACAGCTCTGGGGTTATCACATAATGACAAATGCTTCGCATTTTGGGCGAAAGTTTGTTTTTTCGGTTCGGTCTTAGTTTCATTTTTGGCTTATGATTATAGTCTTGTAAGCGCTATCCTACCAAGCGTTTAAATAATCTTTTCTAAAATATTTCCTTTCTTTTTTTGTTAATTCTTTTGCTTTAAAATATCATTTTCAGCTTACTACTCAAACTCATTTTACCTGTAAATAAAGTCAAGATTTTCCATACATTTCCTCTTGGATATTCACGCTATTAATACCTTATCCGAAATGTTTTTATTAATTATGTATTACAGTTATAAATGCTATCCTTTCTCCACCTTGTGTTTATCAATCCAATTGTTTTGATCCTTGTGTAATTTTTGCTAACCAAATACCCTTTTTTTCCCCCATCTTTGTCACGGCCTTTTACAGATCTTGGTACCCTAAACAATCACAACAACAGCACTGATATCGATGCAACATTAACTGGCAGCAACAGCAAAAAGATCTTTGTGGCAACAACAGCATCAGCATCAACGACAAAGACTTCAAATCCGATACCAACTTTAACTACGACACCGACTCTAAGCAAGAGTTTGCAGAATCAGAAGCACAACAACAAAATGGAGCTGCTGAGCAGCCCAACAGCAACATTAACAGCAACCACAGCCACAACAGCCGCAACAGCAACAAGCACAAAACAGCTGCTAGTGCAGGATTATCTGAGCTACGCTTCCCCACCAACCTATTCCCGCCTGCCGCCCGATGGCCATGAGTTTCCTCCAAATTTCAGTGAGCCGCTCATAATGCATACACAGCCGCATTCCGCTGCAATCCTTAAGGCAGTTGCACTTAAAACGGAGCTCAGCTACGAACACAACAACAACAACAACAACAGCAGCAGCAGCAGCAAACTGGATGCTGCACCACCGCTGCCCAAAACGGGACCACCACCAACAGTGCCCCGCAAGATATACCGTCAGGATTTGGTCATCAACGTAGAAGATGCACGCCAAACCGAGACGACAGCAACATCAACCATGTTGGGTGGCGCAGCGCCATCTGTAAGTCGTGATTATCAACGTTCCTTGAGCGCCAGTGCACCAGCACAGCGAAAGCCCAGTGATTGGCGCAAAGATGAGAAGTCCGAGAAGTCGGTGCGAGACAAAATTGCCATGTTCTCATCCAGCAACGAACTGGATACCATTGCACCAACACCTACACCCAGCTGCAACGCCACCTTCTCCCGCAAGCCCTTGAACATGAGCAGCGAGAATCTGTTGGAGTCCAGCTCCTCCTCAACATTGCCGCCGCCGTCGCTAAAGACGCGTGCCATGAGCGTTGAGAACCTAAATGATGCACAGCGTCAGTATCAGCTGGCCAAGCAGTTGCCTCAGCTACATGTGGCCGACTCGATGTACTCGCTGCACACCCTGGCCACGCCCACATCCACACCCACTTCTATGCCCATGCCCAGCTACAGTTACGCATCGCTGCCGCGTCGCAGTCATGGCTCTGCCGCTGCTGCCGCTGCCGTGGAGCGTCGCATTAGCTTCTCGGGCGAGGGGGATGCAGCGACGCGCAAGGCAGCCATTACCAATATATTGGAGCAGCGACGTCGCAGTCTCTCCAAGCTGCGTGGCCTAGTCATACCGGAGCGACCGCAGCTGCTTGAACCGATACTTGATTTGCCTGAGATCAAGAGCCAGGTAAAGGCTGCTAGCGGGGAAGACTCCACAGATAGTGGATTGGGTGAGACGCGTCCCCTACGACACACCAACAACTCTGGCAACACCATCATCAACAACAGCAACATTTTAAGCAGCAACAACCTTAATAACCCCAGCAATTATCGAAGCATCTTTGGATCGGCTCAACGACGTCCCTTGGAATCACAGCTATCACAGCCACCGGCAAAGCCACCACGCACATCCCTGTGCAGCACTATAAGCACGCCAAGCAGATTCAATCTGCAGCAGCAACAGCACCTGCAACAACAGCACCAGCAACAGTTGTTGGCTGATCAGGAGAGTGATACGGATTCGGTATTCTCGACAACGGCTCGTGTGCCAACACCACCGGAAAAGTTCGCATTAACCCGAACACTCAGCTCAGAGACAAATACATCGATAGCGAGCTCAAACACCTCCACACTGACATCAGGCTCTTCGGCTGGCTCCCAGGCCAGTTGCAGCTCCTTGGGCAGCACACCAACAGTCGATCTGACGCGTCGCGTGCTCAAATGTCAACTAAATGGCAGCATTAACAACAACAGCAGCAGCAGCAGCAGCAACAACAACTCGGAGCGTAAGAGCATCTTGGCGTCGGCGAAATGCCGCAGCGCCAAGAGTCGTGGCCAGGAGATAAACAATGACAATGATAACGACAGCACCGATGGCGAAGCTTGCGTCCTAAACGGACGTCGCCTCAAGTCCAGTTACAAACAACAGCAGCAACAGTTGCTGGGCAAACAGCTGGTGGTGGATAAACTTATCAATGTGGCTGCCTATGTGGAGCTTACATCGGATACGGATGACAGCAGCCGACGCTCCGATACGCCGGCCAAAATCAGTGCCATGTTCATTGACGAGGAGCGTAAGGCAAGCTTTAAGGCGGATCCCACGCAGCAGGCCAAGCTGGTGGTGCTAAGCAAACCCCAAGTGATTGTGCCAATACCAAAGCGTGAGCTGTTGGCGCCGGGCACCAAGATGAGCAGCAGTACCATTAAGTCGCAGACGAGCACCGCCGAGCTGCGTGAGAAGTTTGAGCGCAGTGCTGCAGCAGCAGCACCGCAACAACCGCCAGCAACAGCACCACCACCACCACCTTCAGTCATGCACAAAGTGTTGGCCAGTGTTGTAAAGCCGCATCATGAACGCTTTAGTTCACTGGATTCGCTAGCTTCTAGTTCGTCGGGAGTTAGTTCCACCACACAGAATGTGAGCACCACACAGGAGACGACAACAGAATTTGGTAGCTTTTCATCGCTGGGTAGCAATCAGAGTTTAATTACTGCCCAGGATGTCCAGCAGATAGTTGAGGAGGCTGATCCGCCGCTTAAGACACCCGAGGCTTTTATTATAGTACTGCAGCGGGATACGCCTGAAAGCAGCATTGGCATCACTCTGGCAGGTGGCTCAGACTATGAGGCCAAGGAAATAACCGTAAGTTCTGGTCAAAAAACCAATTTCTGCAGAACTGAACCAACTCTTTTGCCTTTTATAGATTCATAAGATTCTGAGCAACACTCCCGCTGCCAAGGATGGTCGCCTTAAGAAGGGTGATCGCATTTTGGCCGTCAACGGAATGAGCATGAGAGGATTAACTCATCGCGAGTCAATCAGTGTGCTTAAGGTGAGAGTCGTAAGCACTCGTTAAGCTTTCCATACTTACAATTTTTATTGTCCTACTCTTAAATCTCTTTATAGACGCCCCGTCCAGAGGTTGTCCTAGTGGTAACTCGCTCCGAATCGTTGGTTATAAAGGCACTGAACAAGAAACGATCCTCGTTGGGTTCACTCAGTTCGCTAAATGAGAAGCCCACCGAGTTGGATTACGAACGCAAGCGCAACTATCACAAGGCTTCGCGTTCCCTGGATCTGGATCTGGACATTGTATCCAATGAGAGCGGTGGCAGCGGTGTAGCCGGCACAGTGCCGAGTACACCTAGTACACCCAGCACGGGCACAAGCAGTCCTCAGCAACCGGCCAGTTTGCTGGATGAGGCTACAGGCAATGATGCGGAGGCTACCATTGCTGGCATCCGAGCAAGACGCCAACTATCACGTGGAGATGCTGCTAAGCTGAGCACCAGTGAGCTGCTCGAGCGCGCAGCTGAGGCACGTCAAGCTATTGCGGCTGAGATTCGGGCGCAGGGTAAGATTTATTGATAAAAACAAATGTATCAAAGTTTCCAAACCTAATTTAAAAATTTTCTTTGAAAATAGCTGAGGATGCTGCTGGAGGAGTTGGTGCGCGTTGTGTTGAAATTATAAAGGATAGCTGTGGCTTGGGATTCTCCATTGACGGTGGCTTTGACTCGCCGCTGGGCAATCGCCCTTTGATTGTCAAAAAGGTTTTTATGGGTAAGCATTTTGTTAATCTTTTTTTTTGTATTTTGTACGATTTAAATTCTTTCTCTTTTCATATAGGTGGTGCTGCCAAGAAGACCAATCAAGTGCGCAATGGCGATGAGATCCTTAGCATCAATGGTGCATCCACGGCGCGCATGACGCGAGTCGATGCCTGGAACTATATGAAACAGTTGCCGCTGGGACCGGTTAAAATAGCATTTGCCTAAGGCAAAATGAGATGATGAAATCATGAACCATGCGCCACAATTTGTTAGATTTAAGCCGAGAGACGATGAATGTTTTGCGACGTTTTCTATCTGCATTTAGAGAAGCGATTTTTGCGTGTAACCATAATATATACAAATATATATATTTAAACTTATTTAAAGTGCAATTGCTAAAACTTTTTTAACTTTTATGTGGCGTTACACTAGCCAGCGCCTTATAAATATATACATACATAACTACATATACGTTATATATCAATGATTGTACATAACTATAATAACTAATTTACGTATTTAAATTTTAAAATCGATGCGAACATTTAAAGATTTTGCAATTACGGTATTTTCTTAAACAAATATTGGTATACAACTTTAAAAAAAAACCGCTCGCGAGAACACAAAAGAAAATTTTTTTTTAAAAAATTAATATTTTATGTATTTTATGCCATAAATTATGCGGGAATGATAACAAAAAAAAACTTATCCATATTTTATTGTAATAATTAATATATTATTTAAACAAAAAAATCAATGTTTACATTTACAAAAGTATTTGCTAAAAATATACAAAAATATATATACAAATCCATGAAGTTTTTAACTGTGGTCTGAATTTTACCTAAAATATACCATTCGTAAACCAAACATTTTGAAGGCGGAATTTTGTGAAAATCAAATTTTATTATCTCTGAATGCCTAAAAGTATGCAATCATTTTTAAGCCTAAGTTATTTATTTTATTTTTTAATAAAAAAATAAATTTTTGGGAATTAAGGGCTGATAAAGCGAAAAGCTCTTTGGTCTTGGAAAATGAATTTATTAATGCGGATGATTAAAAAATCGATTAATCTGACTAATCTTTTCTTAAATGAAAAAGGGCTTGCATGGACATACTTATATTCATCTCTTAGCATGATTTTAAAGCTGAAGGGATAAACTATCAGTATAATAATTAAATTTGAGGCAAATATTTTTTTTATATTCATTAATTTCAGTGTTTAGTGCCTTGTGAATAAAATAAATACAATAAAAAAAACATCATTTAACATATCTTAAAGTCCGTATAAAAGACTATCTCATCTCATCTGCCGTTTGTTAATCAGTCAGACAATGATTTTTGATAAGAAAAAACACGATTCAACATTTGTGAGTCAGATAAACTCTTAGTATATTTGTTGTAGTCTTCGATAAGCTTGCGCTTATTTATAACTATGCAATTATGTGTTTAAATACATAGTATTTAATGTAAATATTACATTGTAAAATTCCTAACATCATATAACTATACCCAAAACAATAGGTATGTCAAATTACAGCGTAAATTCGAATGGATTACACAGCTCTGTTTGCAGCTGCGGCCGTCTTTTTGGCGTTTTTATAGGGTACGTTAATTTCTACTTATAGATCTTTGGGTTTGGGAGCCAACTTGGGCAGTTGCAGTGTTGCCGTGCGCGAAAAGAGGCCCAGATGCTGCAGAGATGTTGGCGATGGTGTAGCTTCAGGATGTCCATTGGAACGTTGTTGAGTCGTGTTGGCACTTTCGACGTTTGCAAATATCTCGCCGACCAGATCATAAACGCGTCGCTTAAAGTACAGCTTCTGATGGAAGTCCATATGCTTCATTTCGGGGCGTATGCTCTGTAGAAAGGCATCATCAAAGTCCATCGGTTCAGGTTTGTTATCCGCTGTTAAGTCCTCGGTGTCTACGCTATTTTCAGCTGCCTATAACAGAGGAAAAAATGTTAAGCAGGGCTAGTGAATATATATAGTGAATATATGTGAATGTAAAGTGCCAATATGCTTACTTCGTTCGATTTGACGACCACCTCGACAGGCATGCGACGACGCTTTTTGGGCGGAAAAGAGCAGTTTTGCGGAGAACTAGCATCTGCATGCACTTGCAAATTTATCGGCTTTTGTTCGTCATTATCGCTGTGTGAGTGCAATTCGGAATCTGGTTTATCAAGAGTTTGGCTCGCCTGGCTCTGCGCATGCTCATCAGCCACCCAATCAGAGTTGTCGGTGCTGCTTGCGCTGCTCAGCGAGTGTTTTATATGAAGCAGCGCTTCGGCATGATTCTCATCATCGTTGTCTTCATCATCGTCGTTATCATCACCCTTGCGATTACTGTCACGTGAGCGTCTGCCCTTGACAGGCACTGGCACGCCGGGCGTAATGTGTTTTTTTAAAAACTCAAGCTCCCCACTGAGATAGTACGGCTTAATGCGGTTTGTACCCCGCTGCACGTTTATAGATCTGGCAAAACTCGTGCGTATATTCCTGAAGCGTTCTTTGCAATTATCAACTGTAAATAATAAAATGTATCGATTATTTAGGGTTGTCCAGTGTTGCTTGCTGTGTATGCAACCTACCTGTATCTTTCATTTCCTTTGATATTTCCTCCCAGGCTTTTTCAATATACGATTTTCGCATATAGCTCGGGCATGAGCGATCGTACATACAGGGATAATGCTCCACCAGGCGGCAGATCTTTGAATTGATCGCGTGCAGCTCTGGTGTTATAGTCTTTGTGGTCAGCGCCGCAACATACAAGCTGCTGTTCAAACTTCTCTTGCCGCTGCTTCTATTTTTGTTGCTGTTGTGGTTATTGTTGCTAATGCTCCCTGTGCTGCGTCTAGTATTCATTGTTGTTGTTGGTGCTGGTGCTGGTGCTAGCGCTGCTGCTGTTTTCACTGTAAAATCGGATAACAACACAAATTAGTAAAGCCGTCAACTGCGCAGCAACACAACACTCCAATGCAAAACTGCAACTTGGTTGCGTCCGTTTCCACAGCAACTAACTGTCAGCGACGCTTATGCTCAGCTCTCTTCGTCAGTGCATAAACACAGACACACACCAAAACAAACCATTGCGCACAGGTGACAAGAGAAACGAATTGTAGTTGCCGAACGTCTGTACGCAAAATGTTTGTGACATTTCTGTTGGTTGCTGTGCGCAACAGCTGTTTGGCGCGTTTTCTTTGTGGTGCCAGCAACACACACATATATTTTAAATTTGTTAACCTTTAGCTAGGTTGTGGCACCTCCACTTACCTGCTATTTGTTGTATTCGCTTGTTTCTATTTGCACAGACTCTGCAAAGATTTGCAGTCGCTTTTAGTTGCCTTTTGTTGCTGCTGCTTTTGCTACTGCTGCTGTTGACGCTGCTGCTGTTGTTGCGGTGAAATTGCTGTTGTTGAGTTTCGTACGCGCACACACTGATACAAGTTATTTGGGTTAACGTTTGCTCTCACGCTCGCATTTGCGCTCTCTCACAAGTATTCTGGTCGTGTTGCTTTTGCAAAATGTTGATAAGAGATTTGTATATTGCGACCTTTTATTATTGTCGGATATTAATGTTTTATTGAATACAAAGCAGACCTAAAAACTAACACAGTACCGGGACAACAAACATAAGTAAAAATCATCTGCAATGTTATTGTCAAAATCATATTGCTTGCCGGCAAGTTCTCAATTGACACATGGACAGAGCCAAAACAAATCACAAATCAACGGGGATTGCTACGTTTGTTGCCTGCCAACCCTTAAATCTTTCGAAAACAACACTACAGCTCTGGTCACGCACACATCAACAACTGCGCTCCCAGAGCGCGAGAGTGGTAGTGTTGCCAGCTAAGAACTCGCTGCCATAGCGAGTAGGTAAAAAAAACTAACAGCTGGCAATGATTTGGGATCTATTGTTTGCATCAGAAGAAATGATATTTTGCTGAGACCCTGGTTTGCTCAAACTTTATTATAAGCTTTTTGTATATTTGACTGCAATTATTCTCACGGTACTTCTGATATAAATAAAGTTATAGGTTATAATGTGAGTTATACGTTAAGCTGCAGCCGATTATGTTTATTCACATAGAAAACAAAATATATTCAATGTACATCAACATAAGTCGGCACGAATAATGCAGCCCTCTACTTTGGTCAACCAGCCAGTTTCGTTTGCATCGCATTCACCAACACCACCACATTTGCTTCTCAGCGTGCTCTCGCGCTCTCTGATGGCATGTGCATGTAACTGCTGTGTGTGTTGGGTTCGCAGCTGTGGCAGTTCTGTTTTACTTTTAGCGAAGCGTGTTAGTGTCGGTCAGGTTTCTCGTCAGTTTTGTGTAAAAGTAAGATATAAAATTAACCCGGAGAGCCAGCTGATGTGTGCGTGAGTGAGTTAAACCATGGCTTCGTATAAGTTCAATTTAAAACTGTGCCGCGCATTGGAAAGACAACCAATTTTGTACAATCAAAATCATGAAGATTATCGAAAAAGACTTGCTTCAGAGAATTGCTGGGATTTGGTATCATCGGAGGTTGGCGATTCGGGTAAGTAGTGTTGCATAGTGAGGCGTGCGCACTTGTGCCTATCGTTATCGCATATCGTTTGTCAGTGCTGTGTTACGGCCGTGACAAGCAAGTTGGCAGCGCAATTAGTGCTGTTAATTTTACGAAGCGGTCGCTCAATTGCATTCAAATTGGTTTTAACGAACTTTTGAATTTATTTCAAAACGCTTATATTTGAATACGAAACGAATTTGCAATTTTAAAAATGTTTTATCCTAGGTATATAAGACGTTTTATTAATACAGTTGTATCTTAAGCTTGCACTGAATCAGTGCTCATTTGAAACATCGGTTTTAAAGTTGTTTTTTTTTTAATCTCCAAATTAACGATACACTTAAAGCATCACTCTCTTATTAAATTCTTTCTGTCTTAATCGATTATTCTCTTTAAATATTTATTCTGTATAAAAATAGTCAAATTTTTTATTAGTGGTTTTTGCAATGACTTGTATTAAGCTCGTCAAAAACGATTTGGAAAGTTTTGGTAGAGAGGTATTCTGATATTTTTTCGATATATGGTCGCGCCTATCGCATACCGTATATCATATACTTAGATGTATTGCCGCTCGACTTTTGTTTTGCCAGAAATACTGAAATTATAAAATATTTAATCAAAAATAAACAGATGCTTGCGCAAATTAATTAATAAAAAAAATGCAATATTTTAGTTTATTTTAAAACCGCTTCATTCCCTTATAGATTTTTCTTGTATTAAATTTATTTGTAGTTTTTAAGGCATAATATGCCGAGCGCCATGTTTGAATGTATCTTAATACAATGCGCGAATTTTCTATAGGATTTTTACTTATTGATTAAAACCCATGCCCACGTCCTCGTTATTGAACGAAGGTTTTTAAAGCTCCCTCGTATATTTAACTTATGCGTAGAATAGATTTTTTTATACTTTCAAAGAGCCGTTATATTAATTTTATATAAACTAAATATTAAACAAATATGTTAACTTATACTTTCCTCAATATAACTTATGGAAACATACAAAAATATTGGGTATGTTAATCTGCTCGAGAAGTTAATTAACAAGTATATTAAGTAAGTATTTTGGCACTTTCTAACATTAAATACTCAGTTTATCGTTTTGTGTTTCGCCGCATATCGAATAGCGGTGGCAAATGTTCACTTGAAAAATATCGATGCGCGTTGCTGCATAAATGTATCGATCTTATTGCTATATGCAACCATATTTAGTTCTTCTTTGCTTCAACCTTTTCGGCGTCAATATCGTGCCTTAATAAATAATTAAGCTTGTGTGCATTAAATACATGTGACAAATAATCGAAAAAACAAAACCCATGTAAGTTATAAACCAATAAATACAAAACAAAGCATAGTAAGTTAATGCATTTGAAAAAGTTTAGACGAATGGTCTAACTGCAAGCCTGCACACATGCACATATGCGTATGCCGAAGTATGTGTATATTTACATGAACATACATATTTACACACCGCACCATTTTGACAAGAAAGGCTTTATGCCAAGGTCGTGTAGTTTAAGTTTGTCAGCTTTAAATGCTCATACATTTTCTCTCGTAAACCCTTGACAGAACACATTTATTTTTAATTATCGATAAATCTTCTGGTTTTCGCTATACACATAGTGTCGACTCTAATAAATTCATATACCTGCATTATGTGAAAAGTAGTATTAAACCTTCAGACAAAACTATGAAAAACAGTTAAATGAATATAGAAATCGGCTGTAAAAAAAAACATATTTATTAAAGGTTAAAAGCTTTAAACTTAAATTTACTGAGTAAATTTCAAAAGCCTTTACTGAAAATGCTTGTCACGTTGCTGTTACAACGAATATGGCAAGTATCCCAATTTGGCGAGTTGTAAACAGAATAGCCAAATATTTGTTTATAGGTGTAAGATCCTATAGCTTACATTATAAATTAGTATACTTTTAAAATAAAAATTGTCGGTTTTTTGTTCTAGTGCATAGTGTATGGTTTATAGAAAAAAGCTTTGCCACAATACTTTATCTAATCAAAATATTAAAATCATTGATAAAATTCCAATTATCCTTACAGTTATTAATGAATTTTGGTGTCAATAAATATTGCACCACATTGACAAAACTTTTATTTAAAAAAACCGTTAAATTGAATCCGACGCCAAAGCTTTTCCCATTAAGCTGATGCTTTCAATGATCCAGCAGTGTTTACGTGATGAAATTGACCGAATGCAAAGCTGTAGGTATCGCATGTGCTTTAAGCTTTAAGTTCCACTATTAGCAAATGTGTGCATGCATAAGAAAATAAAAAGCTCGCTATTAAATTGAATCGCTATATTTTTATATTTTCAATGCAATTTTATACAACATTTATAAAGGATAAAACATTATAAACTTTTAATAAATATAAGAACGCAAGAAGCGTAATCAGAAAATATAAGTCATCTTTGGTATACGCATGTACTTTTCATATAAGAAAATGAAAACATTGCACTGGTATACAATGCAGGGCTGGTTGGGGTGATTGCGGCTTTAGAAGAAAGTTTAATGAATATCTTTATGGGATGGCATCTGCTGTATTGCCATAAAATTTGGTAAGCCCAGCTTCAAGTTGGTGAAAGATACAGCTCTTTTTCTTTATTTTAAAAGACGTGTAGCAGTATATGATATAGATTAATAGCTATCTTTCCAACCTATTCAAAGCAAACAAATTGCGCAACAGGGAAACAATATCAATTACTCTAATTTAATATGTTACGAGCATAATTGCGTTACAAAAACTTTGCAATTGAATGGCTGGAAAAACATAAACAAAACACATGTAAATACGTCGAACGTAACCGACTAGGAAATACTTTACCATCAGTAGTAATTGGGACGAAACTCAACCTTATTTGTAAGTTTTTGTAATACCAGCTCATGCTGACCAGGCCTGACACTAACATATTTTTGTTGCAATTACGTTTTACGCAAACCTCGAATGAAAGAATTTTGTTGTTTTCAGAAGCGGAAGTAGGTTTGCCACTTAAAATAACTTTTGATTATGCCTTGCATTTACATTTTTGGTGCAGATCATATTTTTAGATATTTTGCCACCAACACCAACCAACAGTAAGCTGAAAAGGTTTGCGAATTATGTGTGTCTTGGCCGTATATACCCTCTGCGGTAAGGGTTAGTCTTTTTGTTTTTTTGGCGTTGTTGTTGGACTTCTTAATCGAGTCTCGTTATGAATGTAGTCTAACTTGCATTTATACTTTGTCTGTTTTTAACACAGCTATAAATAGATTTGAAACTAAGCTTATGTCGCTTTGTAAATATATATACTAGCTAGATATACTTCTGCTGCTATGCCCATCATTAGGCTAGAAAAGCAATCACTATAAAATCCCTTTAAACATTATTTTCAATATTTGGAGTCAGCAAATTTGTTAGTAAAATTCAGTAAGCGTAATTCAAGAGCTCAAGGTGGATCCAAGAAAAATTATCCAAGTGTGATGTTTCTTATCGTTCTGTGCGTTTGTATCGACCCGAGTATATTGTGAAGCACAGTTGCTTATATTTTTATCGCTACTACTAACAAGTGTATCGATAGGTTGCGCGTTCCTTTTAGCTTGCTTCGATGCTTGCTTGAACTTTTATGATTCGTCGCTTTCTCCTACATTTTCAGCTTGAAAATAATAGACTTTAATTCATAACGTCAATAAATAAAGACAACATTTGTATTAATTTATTAATTTTTTGTTTGCTTAATAGTAATGAACACAAAATATTCTTTAACAAAATGTTATAGATAAAAATGTCTCAACTTTCAGCTTCACTGCAATACTGTCAGAGTTCAAATGCGAGCTGTGTAAATCATTAATCATTGCTTCTTTCGACGCTGAAAGTTCCAATCGTAGTTGTAATGTGTTGTAGGGCCAAGATTATTATATAAGCAAATACTGAAATGTTGCCGTAAGTGCATGAAGCCAGCTATGCTTGGTAAAACTATCGATTTTCTCATTTTTCTTATCGATGTAGCCATCGATGTTAGCTCTAGATCTTCTTTCAGCAAATCATTTAAGTATCTGTAAACAATTTGTGTTAAAAAGTAGCTTGTGTTAAATTCGGGCTTGTGTCACCTAACTCGAAAAAAGTATGTAAGTTATATTAAAGCAAGACAATGATCATAATGGTAAACTATTTAGTTGGTTTTTATTGATTGAAACAAATTTAAACGCAAACATTTTCTGCAATAAGCGATACACACACACACTTTCTTGACAGTCAAATTTAGTTAGAGTTAATTCGTTTTTGTTATAACTTTTTTGTTTTTTAATGAATAATCATTTTTTTTAAATATATTATTAAGAAATAAATAAATAATGCATAAAAAATTTCAAAAAAATTTTATGTGCCGTTTTACAGTTATATTTTCGTCTGTAAAGTGAAAAAACATACATTTTTCTACACGCGAAAACACTTTCTTGACAGACTGTATGTATGCATATATGTGTGAATTTGTTTTTATGCTGCAAATGTCTGTCTACAAAAAGCACAAACATACATATGTATGAGAAATTTTTGAGTAATTATAAAGACAAGAGTGAATTATTAGGAATATGATAAGCGTGTTTTTATTGCTAAATGTGTTATTATTTTCTACACTTATATCATTACAATTTAAGTATGGAAGCTCTACTAGCTACCAATTTTAACCTCACTTGCTGGCAAACTCCATTAAAGATTACGTTGTAGTAGGTCAGTCAAGTCACCCTTATCGCAAAACTTGCCCTATTTTTTAATTCATTTTGTGCAACCTCAGCGATCTTAATGTTTACGTAAATATCAGTGACAAAGTATTTTCCGTGTATCTGTAGAAAGCTATTTTCTTTCGAGTCCCTTAAAGATAACGACTTTAACTTTTATTATTACTATTAAGTTTCATAATTGGTGGTTATGCTTAACGGAGATTGAGAAAACGCTGTTAACCATTTATAAAGTTAAAGTTACCAAGTTGCGCGAGAAGTTAGTGGTTCCCTCAAAAAAAATACAAAATAATTTATTGGTTCATTGAGCACACCTTAAAGCACACTTGATGGGCTCGAGGGTTCAAATTTGGTGCAAAATAAACATGAAAAATGTGCAAGTCACTCCCTTTTCCTTTAACCCAGCCTCCCGCTTTGTAAAACCTAAATTAACGGTATCCATCACAGTTTTTGAGAGAAAGTAACAAAAAATTGGTGTTTAACTAATTGCGATGACACCTAACCTTCTGCATTTGGAATAACATAACAGTAGGGGTTGTTCGAACACAAATGTATTAATATAATTTCGTATGTATACCAAAATGGCGCTTATTGAGTTTGGATTAAGATATAGCAGTTGAAATTTACGACAAGTCCGTCCGAACTTAACATCTGTTAGGTATATAAGATTTCCTAGCCTACTGACCGTACCTGTCGCCTTTATATTCTTTTTACCGCCATTGTGCACATACCTACTTCTGTATACACACATGTTTCTTTTTCTCTCTCTCTCACCCACTCTCCTACGAACGCGTACAGTTGAAAAGTGCAAACGCCGTTGGCGTCAGATTCGCTCCGACTACAGCCGCTGGATGAGCTCCGATGAACAGCGCCAAATCAACGGACTAAAGCGACCACCAGTATTTTATTTGGCCGAAGAGCTTGCGTTTCTAAAACCATATCTGTCTCAGTCAGACCACGGTGAGAGTGAATTGGAATCTGCTGAGCGTCAGCGAGACAGCAAAAGTAAGAGCAAAGAACCTTCGCTTGAAGATAGTAGCAGTAAAGGAAAGCAAAAGGATATTGAAAAGGCAGTAGAGGAACCGCCGCAGTCATCTCTAAAAAATACAGGTTCATCTGATTCGTTAACAGAAACTGAAAAAGGAGAAGAAAAAGACAAAGAGAAAGCCAAAGACAACGTCAAAGATATCACTAAGGATAAGGAGACCAATAAAAAGGATAAAAAACTGGAAGCAAAAAATAAGAAGGACAACAAGCGTAAGCCGAGCATCGCCGAAACGGCCGAGGTCACACAAGAAACAGACAGCGTTCAGACCGACGACAAGGAGCAGTCCGAGGGTACTGTCACGCCAACCGCCTTATTGGAATCAACAACGAGTGCTGCAAGCAGCAACTTTAAACAGCCAGAGTTCTTTATCAAGCAGAGCAACAATCGTTCTTCAAACAACCTGATCATTGGTAAGAAACGTGTAACATCACCACCCATCGATCCGCTGTTTCATCAGATGGTGGACGATAGTCCGGACGAAACAGCCAGCATCGGGGGCGGACGTCGCCTTCGTCGCTCTCGCATCAAGCACAATGCCATAGAGAAGGTTGTCCCTGAGCAGCGGGTGACACGGCTACGTCGCAAATCGATTGCGGTTGCGGCTGCCAACAGTCTACGTAGCTCCACCTCGCCCGTTAAGATGACACCGCTGCCACGGTCCAGTTTGCCAGCCAAGGCACAAGCCAAGACGCAGCCGCCACCCCCTCCTAAGCCCATCACACCAATTGTGAGCGGCCATGATGACATTTTCCCACGACCCCGGGCTGCTCCTTCGACCCCATCACAACAACAGCAGCTAATGGTGACTCAACGTATGGCTCCACCGGCATTGCTCCAGCAGCAGAGGCCACTCGGAACATCGCAAAATACACTATTGCGTACAGGCTATACCGTTCCTCGTATGCAAGCTCCAAATAGATTGGGTACGCCTAACGTTTCACTTGGACAAACTGCTGGTTCCTTATTACGGACCACCGCAAATGTAAGTTCCGGTGATGTTTTTAAGGTGCCATCAACGGCCACAACAACTTCAACAGTGACAACTAAGTATCAGACTCATGCACAGCCTCAAACTCAGCAGCACTCTCAATCACAATCCCAAACTCTACCGCAGCCTCAGTTTCAAACCCAACAGCAGCCGCAGCGCCTTGCATCGAATAACAACACCGTGGTCATTAGTAACACCAATTGCCCTGTAAGCAGCATTACCACAAATTCAACCTACAGTTCCCATTCAAACCTTACAACACAGACGGCATCGATTATTGCATCGCCAATTGGAAGCATTCCATCGCCCGTACTCACCTTGGTTAAGCGTTGCGAGCGTGGAATTCAAACAGAGAATCCAGATACTTTTTCCGATGATCATTTCCTAGATATGGTGCGTCCACAAATGAAAGAAATGAATCAGCGCCAGAAGATGCACTTTAAACAAAAGGTTTTTCACGCACTCATGCAGACATTTGACGATGCTACCGATTTTCCGAACAGCGGGGAAGTGCAGCATTTTAATATCAATACACCCTCGGGCTATGACCATGTTACCGATCGGGAGTTACGTCTGATTAGAGAATTAGCTAGCTTGGTGACCGCTGTCAAGCATACACCGGATACTAAGTCACCATCATCATCTCCTAACTCGAATCAACATGGTGCCAATCCCCGCGTGGTGCCTCTAAAGCAGAATCCTGTCTTACAACGTGCCATTCGACCAACACACGGAGGAACGGTTGTCTCATCCCCGGCAGATGAAAAAAAAATGTATCGCGTATTGCCGATGAATCACCATAATAAGGTCATGACCGCTCAGCGTCGGGACAGCATTGATAGCAACGGAAGCAACAGCGCAAGCACAACAAGTGCACCGGCTCGCGTCGTCACCTTTGTTGTGCCTGCTAACAGTTCGAAGACGGCACAGCAGTCAAAGGAAGCCCTAACATCGTTGCTTACCGCTCAAAATGCCACTACCAGAGTGGTACCCTCAACTGGCGCTACGTCGAAGGGGTCAATGCTAGTGCGTCAAATGGGCAGGCGCTACTCAGTTTGCGGTGCAGGAGGAGTTGCCAGCCCCACTACTGCTTTCACCAACTCCACAACTACAGATGCTGCGTTGCTCAAGCGACGAATTGCTAGCTCACTAGCTGGTATGCCACCCCAGCAAAGAGCTCGGTATTCCAACAGTCCAGTTGCTGCTGCTGCTTCTGCTGGACATTTGGGAGAAAGTTTTTTGGTACCGCGGTCCATTGCTAATGGTAGTCAACCAAGGCAGAAGTCGCCAACTGGACCCAACTCGAGTACAGTACAGATCAAAACCCCACAGAAAGCTAGCATTCAAAACAGAATCTTTAAAGAATTTGTCACACCCACTTATATGCGCGGCAACAGCAATGCTGGATCCGGATCGGCTTTGGGATCTATTATAAACTATGGTGTTGGGCATACTTCATCTATATCGCCACAAAAGCGCAGCATGGTAATTGCTAATGTGAAGGGAAATATGACGCAGAAGCCAACAATGCCTCAGGTCCGAGCGCATATGGCAAAAAGATCTATATCGCCACCTTCAGGTGCCAACGTTGCAAATCTGCTAGGCGAAACTGCGCGAAAACAGCCCGAACCAGAGCACCGTCCCTCAGTCACACAGGAACAGCGTAAGGACACAGAAATGGCTGGCATCATAGCTGCTGACAACTTTGACATGGGTCGCTTGAAGCGCGAGCCGCAGGACATCATCGATGATCATGATATACTGGGCATGTAAACGCCTAACACAAAAGAATTTCAATTAAAAAGAACACAACAAATAAATATTGTATTTAAATTTTCTAAAAAATAAAGTGACATAGTGGCTTCGTTCAAAAAAACGATTAACTATAAACTTTTAATATGCCAAAAGGGTTTAAAGTTCGAAAATTGTAATAATATTCAAGTGCTGTCTCGAGGTATTCGAATATTTCATAACTAATGTCATTGAAGACGAAAAAATATGTTTTCCTTTTTTTTACTTATTACTCTTTAAAATAAAGTTTGTAGCTGTTATGCATTATCGCAAACACGTTTTGTATTTATTGCGTGTTACAAAAACATTGGTATAAGGGCTGGGTAATCCAGTTTCTCAGGTCGAATACATCCTTTAGATCTACAGGTCAAGTATATTTAGGCACCAAAGACAAAAGGAAGTGAACACGGTACATATTGGTAAAGATAATTTAGGCCTACAAATAAACCGCTTTTAATTTTGAATGAAGCACGCGACAACAATTGTATATTTATATATAGGTGCGTTTTGATATACTTCAGACAATAATCTTATCTGAAGAGTCGCAGCTTGGTTAGCTTGTAAATTAAATATTATACGATAAGGGCTGACTATAAAAACAGCCGATGAATTGACTCGCATGTTTAGTGAACTTCAAGACAGTCTACGATGAAATACCTAGCAATTTGCGCGCTTCTGCTCCCCCTCGTCTATGGCGCTGCGGTGCCTCAGCCCCCGAGAGGCGATGTGAACTTGGTGCCCGACATGTCTATAGCCGAGGATGGTATTGTTCTCGTTCCGGATATGTCTGTAGCCAGTGATGCTTTAGACATGCCCATCAAGCGCCAATTGCCGCCCTTCCGTTTCATGAGTCCCCAGGTTTATCAAGTACCCGACATGTCTGTCGCTGCTGATGCTGAGGACAGCAAAAGTAAGTAAAATCGCCTAGCATTGAGCAGTTATATGTATTCTATAATGTAATGCGCTAACTATGGACTTAATCAGCTAAACCCGATGCCGATCTGGTTCCCGATATGTCTGTCGCTGCTGATGCTGAGGAGAGCAAAAGTAAGTAAAATCGCCTAGCATTGAGTAGTTATATGTAATCTATGATGTAATGTGCTGCTTACCAATCAGCTTATCCCGATGCCGATCTGGTTCCCGACATGTCTGTCGCCAGCGATGCCGAGTAGATCCACTATGAACCTATCTTCCCATTCTACTCAAAACTCACTCCTAAAATATAGTGTATTGTATTTTTCAAAGTTTAGTCGGCAGCTTTAATAAATTTAAATGATTAAACGAATTCGATGCACATTATCTCTTGATTTATTCATTGCTGATAGTGTCAAGTACTTTCAGCATTCTTTTGTTTTGAATGAAATGTGATTTATTGCCAATTTCCTTCAATTAACTGGTAACGGTTTGATAAGAAGCACAGTTGTTGGTCAAGTTAACAAAAAATTACATACGAGATGTCTGTCGCTGCTGATGCTGAGGATAGCGAAAGTAAGTGAAATTTCCGAGCATTTATACGTTAAATGTAATGCTTACCTAATAGTCATAATCAGCTAACCCCGGTGCTGATCTGATTACCGACATGTCTGTCGCTGCTGATGGTGAGGATAGCGGAAGTAAGTAGCATTGGGTAGTTATATGTAACCTGAGATGTAATGTGCTAACTATCAACTTAATCAGCTCACCCCGATGCCGATCTGATTCCCGACATGTCTGTCGCCAGCGATGCCGAGCAGATTCCACTATGAACATATCTTCGGCAGCTTTAATAAATTTAAATGATTAAACGAATTCAATGCCCATTATCTCTTGATTTATTCATTGCTGATAGTTTCAAGTGCTTTCAGCATTGTTTTGTTTTGAATGAAATGTGATTTATTTCCAATTTCCCTCAATTAACTGGTAACCGTTTGATAAGAAGCACAGTTGTTGGTCATAAAAAGTTAACAAAATATTACATACGTATAAAACCTATATCATTTTCATTTAGTCGTCATTTAATTATCTTTTACTGCATCTATCGAATCTTTTGTTGTTAATCGACTTTTTTTTAACTCTTCTTAACTCGTTTACTGATATAAGAGCAACAAAACCAACATCTTGCCCTTCATATTGCGAGGCAATAGCACAATAAAATGACTTTAAGATCAGGCCAAAACGATGCCAAGCTAAAGGAAAAAAATTAAATCTGATTAGTTTTACGTCATGGTTGGGAATTCGTTTAGAGTTGCGTTTAGCAAATAAAATTAGTTTGTTCTTCTATTTTTTGTTGCGATTATTCTCTTTTTTTGCTCTAACCGTTGGCCATTGTGTTGTTGGCTATTAATAAAAAGGAATTAACGGCACAAACCGGACCCACACAAAGTGCCTCTGATCCCAATGAGGCACATGACCATAAACAACAACCAGCCACCACATAGGTTAATGCTTAGAGGAATAGACACAGCGTGCCATGGGAAAAAGGGGCTGGCACAGGGGCGGGAGCATTCTCTATGCCAGTATGTGTCTTGTTGTCGTTGTGATTTTCACACAAAAGCGCTAAAGCGGCTACTAAATTACGTGCTCATGTGTTCTAGTTCAGAGTCAACGACGCGACATCGAACCCCCTCCCTCCTGCAACAAAAAATATCCCCAACGCCCACGCTGCGCATGTATATAAGTATCTGTTGGATAGGCCGCATCACAAAAGACCAAATCGCATTTGGTGCGCTAATGAACCGCATTGGAGCCAACCGACCCGAACCAACCAACCGGCGCGCCAACCCGACGGCACAGACTAGAAACCAAAACCAGAAACTCTATCACAACTGGACCAGACGAGGAGTCGACATCAGGCTGTAGTCTCGTTGGTTGGCTCTACCTACCTAACTACCTTTTGCCGCATATTTAAACGTAAAAAAATACCGTTTAAAAGTGTAACAATGCTGTGTTAACTATTGCAGGCCCGTGCCATTAACAATGCTCGATGTGTTCTGGTGTGATGTGGTGCGGGTGGTGATGGAGGGTTCGGTGGTTCAGCTAGCCAGAGCGTTGGCGTTGCAACAAAAGCCGCTTGATTAAACTGAATGTGTGTGATATTTATACAGCTGTACATATTGTGTTCAGGGCTCAATCGTTTTAAAAGAGCTACTACAACGTTAGCCCAGTTAATGGCATTGATTTGCACCGTTTCATATATGAACCATTTGAAAACAAAAAAACAATAAATCTTTTTGGAGCTCTACAAAGTGATAACAACATTTAATTAAACGGACGACATGAAGTAACAAAACTTATTTGAAATACTTACCATGTATTTAAAATTACCTTAGAGTATCAGCTGTTCGGCTTTATCCATTTAGTTTGATTATAACTTATTTCTTTCTATTCCTTCATAATATTACAAAGCGCAAGCTATTAATAAAGTTTCCACTTAAGTGCAACCACACAAAAATAAAGAGAAGAAAAGAAATGCTGAAGAAAATACACACAAATAATTGCAAGCTGCTTTGACTCTGACTCTGACTTGGGCCAGCTTGTTGAAGCCCTCTGAGTGTGTGTGTGTCGGAGGGTGTGTTTGCATTTACTTATTGACGTTATACTTATTTCTTTATATTTGTGTCCGGCAAAAAATAAAAAAAAACTAAACCAAAGTTACTCAAAAAGTTCAAAGGCAGAATGCAGAAGGCAAAGCAAAGTTTCGTTAAGGAAATGAAATAAAATGAAATTCGGCATTGCCATTCAGTATACTAAAAGTGAAGTGATATGCATAACAGCAAAAGTCAACTTGTTTTCCCTCTCCAAGCGCTTCTCGTCACTTCTTCGCCCTCTTGAACAATGCAAGAAAGTGAATGAGAAGGCAGCAAAGGCAGCATTGACGCCAGCAGCGAATAAATGAAAATGCAAAAGTGGAAGAAGTTAAAAGTTTTATAATATGCTAGCACAGCTAGCGGTGGAAAGCTTCGCAAGTTGCAGTAAACAACAACTATTACGAAATACACAGGGTTTAAGGAAAGTGCACAGCGAACAATTCCAGATATAACAATGTGAAGCGAAGAAAGAAGAGGAGAGTTTTTTTTATTGAAACTGTTACTTATTTGGTTATCCAAAAATCGGTACTTGAGCAAAGTAAATTAGATGGTCACTTGCCCTGCTCATTTACTAATTACTTGTGTTTTTTCCTTTGTCTCTCGATAAGATGTTAAATGTGCAACAAGCAAGCAACACACAAGAACAATGCACAAAAAACACGCGATGACAACAAGGAAAAGAAAAGCTAAAACTCTTTAAATGAAACCGTTTGGTTTGCTTAACTTGCGCCCACAAACAACAGATGGCGCCACATAATGCGGAGAAACCAAGACAACGCAAAGAGTTAAAGTTAGCAAAAACTCTAAGTTGTTAGATAAGTAAACCAAAAGCAACAACAACAACAACAACATGAGTATGGCAGGTAACGCGCGAAATTTGAAACTCTTTCAACGCACACACACACGCACACACCAGAGTAAAATGTCAAGCAAAGTTTCGACAATTTTATGACCATTGACAAAGGGGTTGGGTGCGGGAAGCAGGAAGTGTGCGGGTAAGTAGAGAGACTGCCAAAGTGGCGCATGACAGCCCAAAGTGCCCAAGCGATTAGTTTAAATGCCAAAAAGAGAACAACAACAAGAACAACATGAACAAGAGCAACGAGCGACTGCAATGTCAATTTACAGCAATGTCATTTTGACAGCTCCAACCAACGAAAAAGTAACGCAAGAAAAAAACGAACGAAAAATTGCATAGAGGCACACACAAACAAACTAAAATCTGAAGATGTGGGTCAATCAAATACTATATACGCTAGTATGTGTATTTGGGTTATCATAGACTTGGTTAAATATAAACAGACGAAGTGTGAGTGTATCCACTGTCGCTAGATGGCGCCAGTCATCTAATTATTCGTGTGTGTGTTTGTGTTAAAAAAAACACTTGCAAATCTAAGGAAACAAACACGTTTTAGCTTTTCATTTTCTCTTTGCAAGCACATCTTCCATTTTTGGGTTGTCAACTCCGACCTGGCGGGGGTCCTCCACTGGTTGTGCAAGCTACGCTTTATGGCAAACCGTTGTTGTAAACGAAACGGAGATGGAGAATAAACAAAAACAATCTGGTGTCATGCTGTAAGCGTGATTACAAATGTTATTGCTTTCACTGCTGTGATTATTGTTGCTGTTGTTTTAGTTTTTGCACTTAGACTGAAAACAACTTAAAGCTGTTCACTTTAATGGCAACGTTTTACACAAAATTGTAAGGAAAATAAGCAAATAATTCGTTTGGGATGATACTTTATTAATATATTCTAATTTAAGCAAAGAATTCCGCCAAATGCAACTATTCAAACTCTATCAAGATAACATCTATATTAATAAACTGGCATAATGCTAATCATATAAATCATTGTTGCTCGTTAACATAAATTAAAATAAACTCATAGAAAATTATGTTAATGTCTCGTGAATTTTGCATTAAAATTCGACAAATGGTGAATAAATCAATTCAACACCGCAAAACTAAAATGTCATTCGCCAACAGCAATAAACAAACACAACGTTTATAAATACAAAAAAATAATAAAAATAAATTTGAAATCACACGCAAATTGCGCAAAAATTGAAATAATGACAGTAAGCAATTGTCGAAAAATAAAATATATGGGAGAAACGGCAACAATTTTCCCATAAAAAATAAATTATTTTCCCATAGAGAAGTATTAACTTTTGTTTCTGATTATTATTTTATGGCATTAGCCATTTTCGTGACTCAACGACGCAAAACGAGAAGCGACGACAGTGACTAGGATTTATCGTTGTGTGGGTGCATTTTGCCATCTTCGTCTTCGCCAAAAAATAAATTTAATTAGCCAACGTTTGCTCGTTACAAAAAGTGTTTGAACGCTCCAAGGCAAAAGAGAATGTAAAGGAGCAGAGGGTGGGGGAACTGGGATGCAAGCAAAGTTCAAGCTTCAATTGCTGCTGCTGCTGCTTTGACATTTGGAGCTTTTAAGCTATTAAAGCATTAGGCATCCGTAAACGTGATGTTCTCTCTCTTTCTGGCTGGTACTCGTTTTCTGTACTGTTGCAGCTTATGTATTCCATTTTATGGAATGCTGGATTAGCAATAAATATTTTATTGAACGTGGCGTGAAAGGTGGACAAAATTGACACCGCATCAAAATTTGACTTCGAGAAACAGTGAATGAGAGAGAAAGAGAAGTAGGGAGAATAAAAATAAAAATGCAAAATGCTTATGGCTGAGTCATTTGGTTGGATTTTACAATTTGTGGCCATAAAACAGTTCGTTGTAAAATTTCCCTTCTGTTGTTTTTTCTTCCTTTTGCCAGCACTAAGCAACAGATGTTTTGTGTTTCTCAAGGCTATATATATATATATATATAGATGCGAAAAAACTTTCTTGACAGTCAACTTATGTTAGAGTTAAATTGTTTTTTTTATAACTTTTTTTTTTTTTTAATGAATAATCATATTGTTTTAAATATATTTTCAAGAAATAAATAAATAGCACATTAAAAATTTTATATTTTCATTTCATTTCAATTTCATACTGATAAGAAGAAGGATTATTAAGCTGAAAGCCGGCTATACAAATTCCGAATAGATTGAAAAACGGATTTTATATTAAGGCATTCTCTAGTAAAGAAGATTTAAAATTTTAGTCTGATTTTAAGAATACTTTGGTAGCTTTGCTAGCAATTTAAAAATCACACGATTATGGTCGAAATGGAAGTCAAGCGGAATTACACTGATTATTGGCTGTATTTTGTAGTTAACCAATCTTAAGCACTTTTATTTTTACTAATTAACAATGTTTATATTTCCATGGAAACGTCAAAGATGCAATTTTAATGAAATAAGTGAATTAAATCTGTGATTTTGTACAAATAGCACGAAATACGTAAATTAACTGCAGCCCTTTTTTGGCAGACCGAATTTGTACTCAATTATAAATAAGCTAACATACATAATTAAATAGTTAAATAAGTCAATATTAAACAACATGTATATCTATGAGTTTGTAATGGTAGTACACAACAAAATTTACTCTCGTAATTGTCTCTCCTTTTGGGTTGATTCTTTGGATTCTTGGCACAAACGCATGTTGTTGCTGTTGTTGCTGTTGTTGCTGCTGTTGCTGTTGTTGCTGCTGTTGCCGTTGGCCTGCCAAAAACACATTCAACCAACACAAACAAAGATGACTCTCAATTAACAATTAACAAGCTAACAAATACAGGCAGTGTCCATCAGACGAGGAAGTAAGCTAACAATGCATAAGCCATAGCAGTTGCATGTAAGAGAGAGTGAAAGACAAAGAGAGAGAGGGAGAGAGAGTAAGGTGTTGCACTGCATAGAATGCAACTGTGTTAGTTACTTTAGCACCCGCCTGGTCATTTTGTGAAATATTTGCAAAAGGTAACTCTGAAAACTGGCCAGAGGCTGGGCTGAATATCTACTACAAAATATAGTTGCATGATGTTACAGCAGATAATAATGCTGTTGCTTTTGATGTTGCTGCTGTTGCTGCTGTTGCTGATGCTGATGCAATTCATATCGTTTGAACACCTTTTAACAATGCCATGCGGGTGAAATGTTTTTAACCAGACTAGATCGACACCCAACGCCCAATTGTTGATACCAAGTTGCCATGGTGCAGTCAATTAAGCCATGTCAAGCTTGCCTCATCATCCTTTCCATTCGAGACTCCACCTTTTGCGAAGGCTTCTTCGTGTGTGTTGCCCATAAGTCGTGCTCTTTATGGAACATTCACCGAGAACCGAGACACATCCTGTCGTGGCACTTGTTTAGCCAGCATATTTATGCCACTTTCCACTTTCCCTAGCCCTTAAACGAACTCTCATAAGTTTCTTGTTTTTAATTTCGTTCGCAGGAGCCGTGCGAAGTTCCTTTGGCAATATGAACATTCCTTGTAAATAGTCTCTATACAGGACATATATATAGTTATGCACGTTGTTTTCTGTTCTGTTGTTGCCTGCGTCTGCTTACAAAATATTTTTGTGCAACTTGCATTAACGCTTACGAATTCCACCCCCCTCTGTCAGGTGCCCGAACTGGAATTTATTGTCACCAGTATTGGTCCAGGCCAATGCACCTGAACAGCTCCTGTCGCCTGTCGCCTGTCGCCTGTCGCCTGTCGCCTGGTGTCTGGCTCCTGGCTCCTGGCTCCAGGCTCTTAGTTGAATGCCCTGTGTCTCGTGTTTGTTGGTTTGTTGGTCGACAATGTGTGGCGCATAATTAAACCCATTTGTTGCAGCGTTCGCTTTGGCAAAAGCTCGATCAGGGCGATTTATTGTATTGTACAGTTAGTTTATGGTATGTATTGAAAATGCTACAGTTTATGGTTGCACTCTTGAGTGTGTGGAGAGTGCAGGTGGAAGCTACGGTTGCAAGTTTGTTAATTTATAGGGGCAGTAAATTGGATTTGAGATATATAGCATTAGCGACAGGCGTGGTAAAAAGAAATCAATTTGCAAAGAGCTTATTTTAAAGCCAGGAAAAATACTGAAATAAAATACCAAAGAACGTGTGTGCTAGTATTTTTTCTTGACTTTCTCCTCATATTACATTAGATTAAGTTGCACATTTGTTAGCGCCCTTATCTCATTTATAACCATTCTCTACAGCATTTGTATCTGCTCTATTCTCGAGTGAAGCTGTTGTATAAATTTAATAAATCCACATAATTAGTGCTGTAATTTGTCAGTTGCTGAAAGTTTGCCATTGCTATGCCCCTTTAGACTTTAGCACTCAAGTTAAGTGCAACACACACAGACGAAGAGTAACACTCTTTTGGCCACATTCATTAACACGTTAGTTCAACTTTCTGTTTTTATTTTGGATAGCTTGCATGTTTTGTAAATACTTGAAATTCCTTTAGCAATGCAATGCATGGCTTCTGCTGTAAATTAATCTGCAGCAATTTACGCATTAAACTTTAATTCTATGCTCTTGTATCTTCCTCTCTTCTATGGCAACAATTACACTCTGCTACAAAGTCTATCTATTTAAAATGTATATAAATACTCACGGATTTCATTAAATTTTTGCGGATGAATACTTTGTTGGCTAATGAATTTTGATACTTATAAAAAAAACGCAGCAAAGAAGAAGATATAATAAATGACTGCACACTTGTTTATTTATAATTTACATAGAATAATACAAAAGTTGCCAATCCTACGCAGAAACTCTCCATTTATCTATTGCAGCTGCTCTCCGCCTTCTCCCCCTTTCTCTTTATGCTCCACGTACGCTTGGCCACGTAATGGAAAACTTTCGGTATGTCCAGTTGTGAAACTTTTTGTCCACACACTACATACATACATACAAACATAAATCGTGCTAATCGCTTTTACTGTACCAAAAGCTGTACCAAAAGCTGACTGCTGTGAAACTCTGTCCGTAACTCGAAACTCATTTGCATTTATCTGTTGTCTGTTTTCTCTCTTTTCATCTATCCATCTCCTCTGCACCTTCACCATTCCAGTGCTTGGGCTAATTGCTGTGCCTGCTGCTAATTGTTTTTGTTACTGGCCTTCTCAGACCCTTAGCAACACTTTATCCCATTGCTTTTCTTGTTGTTGGTTTTTTTGTGTGCTAGTTTTCATTTTATGTTTAATGATGAATGTGGAGTAACTTTGTTGGAGGCTCTTTTCCATTTCTGCAACTAATTTTTGTTTTGCAACTCGTTATTCACACACTCACACACACAAGCACACTTTAAACAACTGAGAGTGGCCAAATAAACAAATGATATAAAAATAATAAACAAATACCAACAACACTTACAGCAAGAACAACAACAGTGTTGACAGCAACAGCAGCATACAAATCTTAAAAAAATAATAGTAAGAAAAAAAAAATACAAACTGACACTGAAATAAAACAAAGAAAAATGCATACAAATTACCCAAACAAACAATCGAGCAACAAAAAAAAAAACAAAAAGTACAATTACAAAAAGCTGCCGCTGACAATGACAACAACATGAGTAACAACAACAACAATAAATACAATAACAAAAAAAAGGATGAAAGAAAAAACAAGACAGAAATATGTACACTGACACTTTACGAAGATTTATGCGTTTTAGTTGAATTCAGCTTGGTTCTGTTTTATTTTGTTTCGTTCCGTTTCGTTCCGTTCCGCTACAAACTCATCCGCAAGCGAGCTGAAAAATTTGTTCCTCTGTTTTTTACGCTTTGTCAGTCAGACACCAGCCACGCCCCCTTTCCATACTGTTCTAGTTCCGACACTGGATTGTAAGCATAGAATCAAAAGTTATTCAAATTTTCATTATGCATTAAACGGTTTAAAATGGTTTTAAGCGCTTCTAATTAAGTACATTTTAAATTTATTTTTGCATAAAATTAACACATAAGTATATCAACATTAAGTTTCATTCAAAGTTGAGCTGTGCCGTGTCTTTAATCAGAGCACAAAAAAAAAATTTTGGATCTTCGTGTCACGAAATTTAGTTAAACAAACACAAAGCGCTTAACTATTTTACTGCTCTTTAGAATTTTTCGTACTTTTTATAAATTGACAAATGATTTTACAAACTATTTTTTGTTGGATTTTGTGCGGTCTTTCGTTAAAAATCAACAAACAACAATATTAAATATGCCACAAAATTTTAAATATTTAATATAACATTTCACAGCAAACTTTAACAAAAAAATATACAAAAAACCTTTGTTTTAAACTCATTTTTGTAAATAATTTTCACATTAAAATTAATATTTTCACCTCCCTCCCACCTCCTTACCACCCCTCTCTACTCCTTTTATCCGTGCCTATCGCTGCTCAATTTAATTACTTTCATACATTATGCATTATATGCTGCTCTGCTCACCTGCTCACCTGCTACCTGCCATCCCGTCCCTTTTCATGCCAATGGAAAGTGTCAAGAACTTTATTTGTACTCGCTTCGATGCTCCTCTAGCCTACCGCCCAACTGGGCCCTTATTATTGAGGGGGTGTGGTCATTGGACCGCCTCATTGGCCGCCATATTTGACGCCAGTTAAGCATGAAAATGCCATTTAACAACAACAAAACAAATAAATAACAGCAAAAATAAAATGGCAAGCAAGGCATAAAAAAGGAACGAACGAATAAATATAACCACGAGCGGCCACAGCAGAAAGTGTGTTGGAAAATGTTTAAAACAATGCAAGAGACCGTTATACAGCAAGCCAGTAAGAACAATGCGAGGCGAGGTGAACCTCTGATAGCGCTACAACAATAACAATAAAAATGTCAAAAACGCAACGATGCTTAAATCAAATTAATGTGAAGCTGACTTGATGTTTTTTTTTTTTGGTTATTTATTTATATTTGATTTTTCAAGATGTTCTCTCATTAAATTTCACAATTCTTTGGGTCGAAGTCTTAACGGATTGCAAATCAAACTTATTCTATATGAAAATATTATAATATATATTATTAAAGTTTTTCTCAATCTGAAATAGAACAATTATTCTGTTTTTTTTCTCGGTTCCTTTCATTTGCGAATTGATGACGAAAATGTTTTTTGGAAATATGCATAGGCATTTTATTTCTTTGCTCTTTCCTTCTGTTGTTTAACATTTAACATTTATTTAATGCATCGACTGGATATCATTTTCACATAGAATGTGCTTGCACTGCATTTTTTCATTTTCATATTTTTCCTGTTTAACTCGTATAGATGCCAAAAGTGATTGCCCAACACTTTAAAAATTGATTGGTTAACGCCAAAAATGAATTGTTTATAGTTTATAGTTCCATTGCGTATGATAATAAAGTTAATGGCTCCGCATAAATATGCTTTTAATAAACTGAAAGTGCAACATTTTCATTCGGATATGCTAATAATCCCTAAAAATATGTTCCTCCACAGCCATAAGGTTCATAGCCCCATGCATTCTATAACATACATACATATATGCATTCCATTTCCTGTTTTAAATCCCCAAAATATGATTTACGGTTTCACACACGCACACACACATGCTTACTGGCGCGACCGCAACAAACAAAAATTGGCTAAAATTACACTGCCATTTGGGCCATTTTAATAAACTAATTCCAACGCCTACCCACTGAAATAAACACGGGTAAATCTGTAAAGAGACGGCAACCAATATTTTATAAATAATTAGTAAACATTTTTGAACGCAACGTTGCCATAATCAGAGCTTCATGCATGCATAAAGGGAGACGGATTGGAGGTATTAATGTTGTGTGCCACATGCCCCATTATTGCTTGCCACAATATCCTGGCAACGTCAATACAACGGCAGCAGGAGCAGGAGAGAAGCTCGTCTGTTTGCCATATAATTTTAATACTTTATAATTGCATTATTTTGATGTGTGTGCGTGTGTGTGTTAGTGCAAAAAGTTTGCTCGTTTTTGTTGCTGGCCATCATCATTTTGGCAGCATAAATTCAATGAAGTGCTTATTAGCTGTTAACTGTGCCAGTCAAATTGCAGCGACAGCGAACTAAGTTTTGAATTTAATTTGTTTACAGTTGACCAGGCTTACATAGATGCATACAATACAAACAAACAATATAAATGTGTACATGTAGGAAAACAACTTTGCTTATCTATCGTCAGATTAATCTGGCAATACATTCTTCACTCATGTGAACTCTGGTTGTTAAATTCACCATTTAATTTAATTACTTAAATTCGTAATAGTGTAATTCGTAATAATATATATGTAATTGTTTATCTTTTATTTCAACACGGCAAATGCATCGTTAAATAATTGTGAAATTGAATCATTTTAATTTATATACCTAAACACAAAGGAGTAAAAGCTATTTAAGTCCCACTTAAAAGCCAAATCATTTCCAACTTAAAACATAATACTTTTCATGAGTTAAACTCTTAACTTTATCGTTGCAGGGTTTTCAGTTTTTGTTTAAAGATTTTATTCAATTTCAACCAGTGAGCAATGCCAATTTTAAACTTTTGTGTGCCACTCTAAAGCCTTTTTGGAGCGCAAATCTTCGTGCGCTTAATCAACGTTATCCGCGTGCCAAAAAGAACAGTCAGCACGGGAATCGTGGCCAGAGTCAAAGCCAACACCGTCACTCAAACCAGCTTCCCGAAACCCAGTTACCAGTTACCAGTTACCAGTTACCGGTTCCTAGTTCCCTGTTCCCAGTGGTGCAGTTTAGTGAACGCGTTTCCGTTTGAGCGCCATAATAAATTTGCCAGCGAGTTGCGACAACTCGCAGATCTATGCAGGAGCATGAGCCGTTGTGGGAGACTAATGTCTCATCTTGGCATTGTTCCTTCCCTTTCTCTGGGCCTGTTGCCCTTTCGCTGGCTTCTGCTCATGCCGTGCGGCGCTTTGTTACGCTTGATTTACGCTAACAAGACATGAACGAATGGACATTGGGACACAGGACAGAGCACAAGACAGCAGAGGACAGGACAGGACAGGACAGGATAGGAGAAGGATATCGAAAACGAAGTGGAACGAGTGGTGGAGGAGACATTTTAAATGTGGCGCAAAAGAACGATTACAGGTTGTCCCGTTGCTGCAGCCGCCGCAAAAACCACAGACAACAAATGGGAAACTGGGAGTGGGTTGGGGAGCGGTCGAGGCTTTTGTGGTTGTGGCAAGTGCAGCCAGTGGGCATGGGAGGAGTGGGCGTTGGAGGATGTGGGTTAGGTGTAACCATTGCCAATTCAAGCGAAAAGTTGGCGCACTTTTCCATTTCCGAGCAGAGCAGCAGGCCAAGACGTGCTGCTAGTTTGGCTGGTAGAGGCGAAAACAGGGATGGAAAAAAAAGAGAGGGGCTGGAATGCTAGTTCCGGCAACGAAACGTGGCTTGCAAAATATCAGCAAAAACGTCAGGAAATTACAGGAAAATGAAATAAATGAAGATGGATACGCAATTTGAATAGCGTTGAATTGGTTCAGCGAAGTTGACAGTGTCACAGGGAAAAAGAAGATGAAGAAGACCTACTGTCCACCCCTCTAGAGAATAGTTAACAATGGTTGTAAGGAGCTGTCTAAACTGCTTTGCTTGACAGCAAAAAGATTTTTCTTTAAGTGAAATTGAATCGATTTGAATTCGATGTGCGTCTTGGGGTTAATGGGCTTGCTATATATATATATGTATTTTTAAAAATTTTTTTAAATTTTATTGTATGGAGAAAACAAACATCAAAGAAGTTTTGGTAAACTACTATCAGTGTCAAATAGTACGTGCTGCTACTATATATACAACAAATTATCTCCACCTGCAGACAGTTTTAACAGAAAACCCTCAACACATACTGTCTACAAGGCTGCCAATAAGGTTTCACTTAAACTTCGGTTATACCTAACCCACAACATTCGAGCTGATTGCAAATTTGGCAACCCTCTCGAAAATGCAACAAATCTCAACCAAATTATACAGGCAGCCAAGAGTTCAAACTAGCAGTCTCGACATCGAGAATGCAACACAATTTCACTGTTTGTAATTAGCATGCAAACATTGAATGGGCCTGTGGCCCCTGGGTCAAGAGGTAAGGTGAAGCTAAGTTCAAGATGTTGCAATAATTTTGGCGCTCATTTCTGTTTGCTACTGCTGATATGCTTCTGATAAACATCAACTCGCAATTGGTGTAATCGCCATTTTGGAATGTTAAACTGGAACAAACTTAAGAGTTTAAGGGAGAGGATGTAGGATGTAGTAGTATACAGTCAGAACATTGTTGAAAACATGCGTTCCTAATTAGATATCGGCCATAATAGTTTTGGCTTGAGTTGCTTGTACATGTTGTCACCCTTTCGTATGAGTAATAAAAATGTATAATTATACACTTAAAAGCTTTTATAATATTGGCAACGTTTTTATAAAAATTTTATTTAAGAAACACCCAAATAACTAACGTTCATCTTTTTATTAAATTTAATTTAATTTTATCTTCAAGCATTCCAACGTTTGTTATGTCTAGTCCATTACCTAACATTATTTCTAAAGGAATTTCGAACATCAATAAATTGAGCATGTCATTAAATCAATTTTATCACATTGGGCTCTTGTTAGCCTAGATAAGATGAAATAATCTTTTATAGAATGCAACAAATACAAACACACAAATGCAATTTGACGTATTTTCTAAAGTTGCGACACAAACAAAATGCTAGCGAATTGATTTTTGAAGCATTCAGGCAATGTGTTTCACTTCTTTTACTCTCGGTCATAGATAATAATGAGCAGCATGTCCCTGCAGCCATTGAATTCCCAAAACAAAGCACATGCATTGTAGCGTAATGTAGGCGTTGAATTGCTCCATTTTATCCAAGAGAATAAATGTTGGACATGTTGCACAAATATTTTACCAATAGTTTAGCGACAGTTTCAATTGAATTATGAAATATGCTACGGCAGCTATTGTGCTTTGTTCTTGCAACTCACACAGTACTCAATTATGCATGCAATTTCCATATACAAATATGTCTAAGACTCGAGCTCATCCGCATTGCTACACTGTGCTGCATAACAAAGAACAAAGGAAGAAAGGATTAAACGTAATATTGCACATGGTATGCAATAACTGAAACTGAAACTGCGTAGCACACTGTAATGAGCTCAACACAAAGAGAACAATGCACAGAGAAAGAGAAGTTGAGAGAGTCAGGATGCAAGCCGACAATGTAGTCTATAAATTAAATGAAACAACAGACCAAAAACACAATGGCAAATTGTTGTTGTTGTTGTTGCTTTTGTTGATGTTGTCATTTGTCTGTGCGTGCTGTTGCGTAAGCGAGGACAAGCGGGTGCCTTGTTTATTATATATTTGTACATACGTATGTACAGATGCTCGTAATATTGTTAACCAGTGCGTATGAGTGATATTTAATTATTATGATCTTACGAATATTTCAAGTGTACCACAGACGGTTACAGTTGTAACATTTATTGGCAACGTACACACATACCCACTGTTTAAACAACCAACAGTCTAACCGCTTCTATGCCCCACACACACACATACATTTTGTAGTTGGTCAGCTTGTTAACTTATTTAATTATGACTGAGGCGGAGGCCATTTGCCAAGTTGGTTTAGTAGCAATTTTTTTGTGTTGGTTCGTTTTCAATTAAACTGCAACGTCTATAGGGAATAAGTTAAGGGGACGTCACAGCAGCTATTGCAACATATGGCGGCAAATTGAATAAGTTTTGGTTCATGTGCTTTGCAAATTGATAAGCTTGAAGTTTGAAATTGGCATCGATTTTGGCAGTTGCTATACAGAAAGTTTACTCCAAAGAAAAGTTACGAAATCAATTTAGCCTGAAAACAGTTATGGAAGGAAGAAATGAAAGGAAACCAAAAACGTGGGATAAAGAAAAGATAAGAATAAAAAAAACAAAAACTTGCAAACGGCTTACCTTAATAACTAGTTAAGCCAAATATTATCCTTTCTTTCATGCCTTTGTAACGCTTATCTTCCATGCATTTATCATAACAGGCCATCGAATTTGCATGCAGCAGAATTTATCTCCCTCTCTACGTCTTTAGCTGTCGTTGCAGACGCAATCGCCTGTCATTAAATTATGCATTTGTGCAATCACTTCCTAAAATATGCAAAGAAGTGCCGAGCGTAGAGCGCTGCTGTGGGTGGCACGTTGCATGCCCCATTGCAGCGTTGCAGTCAGTCAGTTTCCACGCAATTCTCTTGGCTTTCAAAGAGCTTGCCTCGCTTGATTTGCGTTCTTCCCGCTCTTGTCCTTGCCCTGCCCTTCCTCTATCCTCCAACTCGCTTGCCGACGTCGCTCACATGCCGGAAGTTGATAAAGTGCCTGGAAGCCAAGGAATTCCGCGGCATGTTGGGGCATCTCATTCGCACTCGCGCATCAACTCACACCCACAAACTCGCATGTACCTCAGTCGTGTCTTTATTATGACATTACACACACACACATATGTAGTCGACCGTGCAGAAATGCATTTTGGATCAAAATGAGGAAGAGATAGCGAGGGAGAGAGACAAAGATAATATTCAGGCATTTGTTTTGGCTTACAGAAAAGGCATCAGATTGCAATCACAGTCATAAATCATCATTATCTACAGGCAACATTTTTTTTTTTCGTTGCTGCACTCTGCCCAAAAAGTTCGTTTGCCTCGCATCAAACCGCACTGCCATTGTTAAAGATAATAGGATTACTTTTCATTGTACTTTGTCGCTTTGTGAATATTACAGTTTCAATTATTAAAGTCTGTGACTATGCTCTGAGGGTATTAGGGGTTTCTATGTTCACAGTCTTCCCATTCATTTGCAGTTTGCAACAGATATTTCTCGTAAATCACGCATACGCAACGTTGCACCGCGTACAGCGTTGACACTTCATTAAATTTTCCTCAATTGATGCACTAGCGCGAACTGAAATTTTATTTGAATTTTTTTTATATTTTGAACCATTTTCATTGGTTTTGGCTAAATTAATGCTGCATGCGAGTAGATAGCATTAATTATTGCACATAAATCAGCTAGACTTGAGGGCATGCCGTACAAAAATGACATGAATTCATGCGGCAAATGCAACAACAAACTGACCAAATATAAGGAGAGAACCAGTGAACATTGGACAAACGAATAATTAATATCTGAAGCGCAGTTAAACATGATGATGCATTCAAAAGTGAATGGATTTTGATCAGGTTGCTTTAAAGTTTGGAATACTTTGTCAGCTTATGCGTATGAAAGCGAATCAATAGCTGCTCAGCCAGCAGGCTGATCCATTAAATGCCATTTCCAAACAAAAATCAATCAAAAAACTAACCCGAGTTAAAACGTGTGCAACAACAAAATCAGAGATGGAACTTATTTCAGCTTTACGCATTTTGATACAGCAAAAGCAACTCCAACAACCAACAACAAGCAGCAAAAGTTGGAACAGTAAAAGCAATAGAGGGATGAGAATCCAGAACTTGCTTCAATCAAAAGTAATACACACTTAAAAGAGACAAATAAAGAAGGAGAGAGAGTGACATGTTTACTCTAGCTGCTGCCACTGGGTAAGGAGTACTGCTTGCTGTTTGTAATAGCTGCTGTGAATATATGCGTTTGAAATTCAAAGTTATTTATATGTGATGTGAAATTGGAGTTGCTATTAAAGGGAAAGGCAAGGTTTGTTGCGCCAGCGATTCATCATCGTCATTTGCCAAGTGCAGTTCATCCTCATCATTGCCAACAAATGACTCAAATGGCAACTGTAAACTGATTGGGTGAAAATGTAGTCACTCTGAGTTATTCCTTTGTCCGTTCACTGATAAACTTGCTTAGTAGATATTTATGCTAATACACATGATAATCAAAGGTATTTTCACAACTTTGACTTTAAAATATATAATCTGCTGCTTATCTGAAAGTGAAAAAAGTATGCAGTGTATACAACTTATGGCGACATTCATTTGAGTGCCATGCGACTAGCCCAAGGGTATTTTAAATATATATCGAAGCGAAATTGCTGCCTCCATACATCACTTACTCGCATTTCAAAGGCGGGCGAAATTGCAAAGCATTTTGCTAGTATTGAGAGTGTGAGAAAGATCGTTTCAATAGAGACCAACCAAAAGCACTAAGTTTGTTTGGTATGTGTGTGGAAATTGTCACTTGAAAATTGCCAAGGAAAAAGGAAGTATTGATGCTTTGCAATGCTTGGCTTGGCATAAGAGTGGATTCCAGAGTGTGAATGCAAAGGGTGCCCTATTGTGTGTGGCTTAGCTGGCACAATTCTACTACTTATCAGCACCAGCAACGACATTTATTTCTTCTTTTCACTTTTCCATTCTCTTTCTCTATTTCTTTATCTCTGTTGCGCACCTAATCATGCAACACTGCTATCAAATTGATGCTGTCAACTGTCTATTGATTGATGAGTTCTTCCACGCAACAGCAGCTGCTGCCAGTGTGTGTATGTGTTTGACCATAACTCAAACCACTTAGCCAAAGCCAATACAATGCAATTACAATGCAGACAAAAATATTATACAACTATAAAAGTAATTAGTCAAAGTCGTCTTTAAGCTGCCCATTCAGCTTTTATTTTAATTAAAGCTAAAATTAAAACGAACAAAAAAGCCTTCATTCAACGTTCATTTCGATTACGTGCCCTTCATCGAGGCGCCTAAGTGTAGGCAACGCTAATTTGCATATTTTAATATCGAGCCTCGCATATTAAATGCAACATTTGTGCCATTCGACGCCCAATTAAAAGTGGCTTAATTTCCGATGGGTGGATAAATACATATTTTACAATCATAATAAAATGTTGCGAAATTATTATTAAGGGATACGTGGATGTTGTTGCTGGTTGGTATGGAAAGTATGTCAAATTAAATTGAATTTATTTGGAATTTTAGCTGCTTTTTGGAAAATAATAATAGTACCATTTTACCTACTAATATTAATATTTATGATATGGCTTATATTTATTTTAATTCCAAATTAATTGGCAGTTAACAAATCAGTTAAGTTCAATCTGCAGTCAATTTAAAGTTAATTTAAATTGAATGAATATTATATTCTCACTGATGGTCAAAATAATTGATTTGAATCCGAAATATAAATAGAAGAAAGTAATTAAAATACATGAGGCTTGGTCACATCAAAATGAGTTATCATGTTTTATTGTTATTCCTAAAAAGAAACTAATAGTTGACAGCTTTCACAACTAAAAGTTTATATTTATGTATTTATATACATACATTTATCCCATAGTTATGGGCGATACCAGCTGTCGAAACATTTTGGACCATCATAAATTTTAATGACGAACGCGCATAAAATGTAAATCAAATGATATTAAAGGTCCGCCTAGCCATCCCTAATGGCCTGCTGTTCAAGAGTATAGCGTATAGGGGGGCCGAGGAGACATTTGGTAGTGATGTGTAACATGCCGTTTTTATGGGAAATTATGGAAATTGATTGCCAAGTGTTTAAGGGTTGGGCGCTAGGGGAGTGGGGAAATGGAAAATAATCGCGCGAAAAGTTTGTCAACATGGAAAGCGTGAAGAGAACTTCAAGTTGAAGCTGAGTGATGTCTGACAAAAGTGTGTTCATCTAAAAGGGGTTGGCAGGGGTAAGGGATAGAGAGGCGGGGTATTCTGTCACTGACATTGATGATGACGATGGCCATGGGCGTTGACAATGTTTGTCAGCAAACAAACAGAGAGACAGGCAGACAGGCCGGCAGGCAAGCAGTCAGTTAGTTTGACACAATGTCCCCAAATGAAGACAGGCAGCTGTGAAAGCGAACGAGAGCGGGAGATTTTCAACTAAATGTAAGGGCAACCCAGAGCGTAAGGGCAACCTTAAGCAGCAACTAAGAAGCTGGGCCGATGTAGTCACAATCCCTCAAGTGCAGAGTGTTGAGTGTTTCTTTTCACTGCTTCTACATAATGAGCTGCACTTTGCTGCATTTAATTGCCAAGGGCTGACTGACTGAGAGGAGTTGGGTTAAGTCTGACTGCGCTTGCAGCAGCTGTTTTTGAAGCTTTCTTCACATTGTTTGTGGTCTGCGCTTAAAGTTTCCAAGTGGCCAAAAGTTTGGCACTTGGCAATGCGAATGGATGCGATAAGCGGCACTTTTCCGGTTTTGTGTCTGCCAGAGCAATTAAAGAGAAAAGTTCTATTCCCAACTGGCAGGAGGTGAAACTAAATGAAAATAACGATAGAAATACGTTTAAATAGAGAGGGGAAGCAAAGTTTGTATTAAAAAATTGATTTAGAACTTTGCAAAAAAATCGATGAAGTATAATAATAGTTTTTATTTTGTAAAACTGCTAAATATCTTCGTAAGGCAAATAAGTGAAATACACATGCATTTTAGCAGAATTGCTTTATGTTTTTGCCTGGCCCACATTGGCTTCGTTAGATTTTCATAAAGATATTCAATGAATTCGTATGCAAATGAAATGAAGTCCCATGCTAACTGATACTGTCTTCTCGCCGTCGAGCCCACAGACATGAGAAAATATTTTGAATACCAAACGAAAAAAACTATAAAATATTTGCAATCAAAACTAGAAAATGCCCCAAAACGTTTTTCCATGCAAGACACAAAAAAAAAAAAAAAAAAAAATAGTAAAAACCCCAAACAACTAAATGAAAAATCATGAAATAAATTTGCCATGAAATGTGAAAAATTATTATTATAGTATACAAAGCAAAAACAAAATGTTTTTCTTGCCGTTGCACTTGCATTAAGGAAATTAAAATTCTCTCTGGCTAAAGTTTCCAACCTTTTTATCAAACAGAAGTCCAAAGAGCATGAGAAAGGCTGAGATAGCAATTGTTTGTGGCTCTGCTTTTTTTCAATGCCTAAGTAAACAACTTGGCAACTTAGCCTCGAGGTGCTAGAAGCTGAGTAAGAGTTGACTCAAGTCATATTTATGTATTCATGCTGTTCACTGTGGGCGCACTCGGCCACGCCCATTAGCTTTTTGTCAATTTCACATGCACGCTGCTTTCATTGCCAATGCCGAATTGCTCCTGCAGGGCAAATATCCTGCACACAAAACGTGCACAAGTCCTGGCCAGCATATACAGCTAAATACAGAGGCAGATAGTTGAAGAGGTTAGAGGTCGGGTGAGGTGTGTGCTTGTGTGTGTGTGTGTGTGTTAGAATGTTAAGATAGATGCAAACAAACAAGCACAGAGTCAGCCAATGAAGCTATCTCTGAAACTGAATAAGATTCCTAGCAAGAAGTCTGAGTAACAGTTTATTTTTTTTTCATTTGTTGTTCTTTGGCCGAACACCAAGCTCATGAATCTGAAGTTTAGCAAGTTATCAAAATTCATAGCTTTGTATATTTTTGTTTTAGAGCGGTTTAATGCTGTTTATATAACATTTATATAATCTATATTTGGATTTTTTAGAACAACATGAATATGCTTGGATAATCTATCTGTGCTGTCTTGTTTTTGTAGAAACAACACAATCGAAGTAGACCATGTTTATAGATTAGACAATTCTAATAAGGCAAATAAAAACCGTTTAAATAACAAGTAAGTGTTAAAGAGTAAAAGAGTGAATCATTTGATGGATACATATTTCACATAACGGGGTATTATTCAGTTGTGTACGCTCAAGTATGTCATACTTCTTCTTGTTTTTGTATATGTTGCATTTTTTCTGCTGTCTGTTCATTGTGGGCTGGCTAACCGCTTGCCTTTTGCCACATGCAACAATTCGCAGCAGAATGCAAAATGTGATTTAATGCGCTTCGGTGTTGCATGCTAATGAGCCAAGTTTCTGCCACAGCTATATACATACATAGGTACCATATATAAGCTACAGTTGCAGCAGTTTGTGGCACGTGCCCAGCAACACGAGTTGCCCTCTAAAGAGGGACGAAACATAAAAAAAAGTACAAAAAATAATGACAAGACGTTAAAGAAGAATATGGGCCTATGCTACAGTATGTGTGCCTGGAATACCTAAAAGTTATGATATGCTAAATAGTTCTTCTTGAGCCTAGTCTGCTGATTTATAGAGTGAGGCATAGATGATGTCGTGCTAATTGTGTTGTGCACAGCCTTTCGAATGCCTGCAACGTTTCCGACTGCAAAACGTGACTTTCAGTAAGTGGGTCTTAGAGCTGCCCAAAGTTGACAGCAAGCGAACTGGGTTTAATCATAGATTCGACTTTGGTAGAACGTGAGAAACGCCAAAAACAAATACCTGTTGTTGAATTATTATATATTTATAAATACATTTCGAGTATTTAGACTCTTTTGAAAACCATTAATGAATTTTGTAAAAATCATCATTTATTTTGGCTAACTTAATCTGTGTCAATGGGATTAGGTTGGAGTTTCAATTTAGTTGAATGGCTTATTGAATTTTTATTTATTCCAAAGGTGGAAGATCAAACGTAAACGTAAATATTCTTCTATATAATTTGTTCAACAATGCAAGCAATTTTTCAATCAATGACAGTTTACGTATAGCAGTCATTAATATTGCAAAAGACAAGAGCCTCCCACTTAATTAAGAGTGCGTGGCAACTAGCTTAATTAATAGTATCTAGCCACATGCCCGTCATGGTTACTTTTCAATTAAACGCCCTTTACGTTACCTGAACACGCATACGTAATAAGTCAACGACTCCTAAAGACTCTATTTGAGAGCATCGAGAGCCACTTAAAGCGTAACTGGTATATTCGCCATGGTTAGAGTCGGACACGCACTTTAAGGCCAAAACCAAATTCAAGTCATGGGGAATTTTGCAGCTTTCATAGCTTCTCTCAGGTAACGCAAACTGATAATCACTCAATTTGCTCCAAGGCACAATGAAACAAAACAAAACAAACCAAAACAAAAAACTATGAAGTTCGCTCAACTTCGCTTAACGATAAGGGAGCGAGCGGAGGGAGTTGAGGCGATAGGAAGAGAAAAGAGCAACATAGTGAAAAACCAAAACAACCAAGAAGCTAACGCCTGCAAGCATTTAGAATAACAACAACAACGACAGCAAGAGGAAGAACTAGAGGAGTAGGGGGAGAGGAAAAGCGGGTGTAGAGTGCACCAAATTGGCATTACCGTAGCAAAGTGGATAAGAGAGAGGAAGCTGAAGTTGAAGGGTGGCAAGGCAGGGCATCTGCCATGCAAAATAAATGTTGCAAGCATAAACATTGCTTAGCGCTTGCAACAATGCGGGGCAGCAACACGTTTGGGCTGCTTTCAGCCAAGCAAAATGCATAATGCAGCAGCCACAGAAGGTTCAAACTGCCAACTTGGTTCTTGAAACTCGCGAAAAACAAAGCAGCAGCAGCAGCGGACAAAAAAGCTAAAATGGAGAAAAAAACAAAACATAAATAGAAAGCACTAGAGAAAAATTAGTTACGCCAAAAGCAGTTGGCAGCAACAACGTTGAATGCTCTGGATGGATGCCATTCTAAATGTCTGTGGGGCACGATTATCATGTAAGTCGAGGCCGAGCTTAAGGTGGCAGTGGCACAGAGCTTCAGATGAAATAGGGTGCTACACTATATGTAGAGAAAAGACTATGGAACGTTTTTGTATTGGTGTACTCACTTTAATATCATGCACAGGCACGAACCCAGGCATCAGTACATTAGCGGCATCAACTTTAGCAAAAGGACGCTGGAAAGTGTTGAGCTCGTTATATTTTTTCCTAGATGGCTAGATGAAGGGACACAGGCACTAGGAATATGCACTTTTTATAAACATACATATATGTATGGAGTCATTATAAATAAATTGGGGTACTAAGGAAAGTAGAGCACCTTTGTTTTAGGTAAGCTTGAGTAAATAGAATAACATGATATTAAGTTATTTTAAAATGCTTAACATTTTTTGGATTTTACTCAATCACACTTTTACATCAATTTTAAAAGCTGCATAGTTTAGATTAGTTCCATTTAGTTTACTTTAGATTCGATTATAGAAGCTGTGGTAAAAACTAATCTTTCAACTATTTTTTTATTTTGTTTTGCTAGTGGGTGAAGCCATTTGCATAATTTCAAAGTCAAGCAAAAAGATTTCGGCCAAAACATGGCCAAAGTGCTGGGATGACACCCGCGACTGTCTGACAGGCAGGCAGCCAGGCAGGAAGGCAGGCATGCAGGCGTGAATCTGCTGAGGATACGGATGAGGATAAGGATGCAGTTGAAGTCACCGTCGCTGGCGCAGTGGCTGCCGCAGTGGCAGGTTGTGGCGGTTGCATGGCTCAGTGCGCCTAAGCTTCGTTTGATGGCTGACGTTTGGAAACGTCCGTGGCCAGAAGGCGTCTTCGCAGCGCGAGCAGGCAACGGCAATGGCAATAGTATGTGTGCAACAATGCAGTCATGTTGCAACACTTGGTTGCGGATTTGGCGACATTGTCGCTTGATTTGAAGATTTCCAGCTGGCGACAAGTTATCAAGTCGAACGTGAGTAGCAAACAGTTGGCTTAACTTCTTCTTCTACTACTTCTGTTACTGATTCTACTAACCACAACGCTGCCAAGACAGAAAGCAGCCACTGCCACTGCCAATGCCACTTCTACTGACAGACAATAGGGCGTTTAGTCTGAAACTGTGGCACGCTGCATGAGTAAACTAGTGAGCACAACTTTGTGGTTTGCCTCAGCGTGTGCGTATGTGTGTGTGTGTGTGCTACGAATGCGAATAAGGAATCCTGTGGGCTGCTAAACAATGCGAAGCTAATCAACTCTTACACAAACTTTAAACAAAAGAAACTTTGCAAAATCGTTGAAAATAAAAGTTGGAGCGATGAGTTTGGGATACCAAATTTGATTCTGAACAGTACGAAGAAATACTTTTCTGTTTGTCTTGCTTAACTATTTTCGATCAAATTGTTTAACAATTAACATATGTACTCTACTTGTTTGTTTGAGAAAGTAAATGGTAAAAAAATGCTCAAATAATATTAGTATAGAAGAAGTACTAATACTAATATATGTACCTTTAATATAGAAAATTGATAAATTGATCAAACCGTTAGCTTAAATTAATTTTTGTTTTGCAACAGATTGCGAACAAATAAATTGCAAATAATATATTTCTTATTTGGGGCACAGCTGTTTAGAGCAACAATTTGCAATTGATAGAATTCATGTGTGATTCATTGACTTTGTGGACTATAATAAGATGTGATGAGGTCATTATATTGCTTATGGTTCTATATTCGCTGCTCCTTCTCAAAGGTCAAACCTAATCAAATCTCCGGCACAATGATCTTTAATGAACTGTAGTTTTATGTTGTTGGCAGTTGCAAACAAAAATTGAGTTTGCCTCAATATCAACGTACTTATAAATAATAGCACAAAAATCCGCAAGCAAATTCATAAAGAAATAAGCCACAAAAAAATAAAATAAAAAGTTAAGCAGAGAAGATGAAGAAAAAATGATCATGACGGAATGAGACTTCATCATAAAGGGCATTTGGTAAAGGTCGTGAGCATAAATTTCAAAATTGTTTTGACGTTATTAAAGCGTCGCCAGCATCTCGAGAACAATTCGCCAGAATGAGCCCGAGACTCAAACAACCAAACGAAAGGCATTGATGAAGTACATCAACATAAGCATCAGCAACAGCAAAAGCAGCAGCAGCAGCAGCATCAGCATCAGCATCAGCATCAGCATCAACCAGTATAGACATGGCGATGGCGACCTCATATGCCACAGGGCAAGTTTTGGCTTGAAACTTATGGCTTGAACAGCGGGGACGGAGGTGGCCCAGACTCAGACTTAGACCGGGAAAGCATTGTGCTCAAAACTGAATGGTAGGACTGCCTTCCTATTGAGAGTGGTGACTAGTAGATAGGTCGAAGGGAAGCAAAAGAGTGCGGGTGTTGCCGATGCTGTGCGGGTGATAAGTAACATGAATCACGTTTTATTTTGCCTTTGGACTTTAACGATGCAGTCGGCAACGTGGGCTGAGGATGCACCTCTGCAACTCCCCTCAGCAACCCTCTATCTATCTCGACGACTTACTGACTCGACTCGCTGACTGCTGACTGGCTCAATAGCTGACTGACTTTGACTGCGACTTCGACTACCAACGGGCAACAGGGATTGGAATTGGGACTGGGACTGGGACTGTGACTTCGGCAAAGGTTAGACCATAGTACAAGTCCCAGCTTGTAGCTTTTACACAGTTCCCAATGAGTCGTTGCTGCAATTTTTATTTACCTTTTGTGTGGCTATGAGAGTTGGAGTTTCTGTCTGTTCAGGTTTTGTATTATGCTTGCAGCGTTTTTAAGTTCCTTTTCTCTGTTGCTTCTGCTGCTTCTCTGCTCTAGCTTGGAACGTGAGAATTTAATATTTCTTTTCATTAGCCACGGTCGTAGAAGTTCAGCTCTTGCCATGAGCTGGGGTGCCTAGACTTTAGAGTGTGGACTGTACAAGTTGTACATACAAATGTAGTTGTAACTAGATGTGTCTGTGACGACACTTACAAATATTATGGTTCTATTTAAAAAGGTCACACTAACTGTGATACAAATGGCACATAAATTTTGCCCAAAGGCCAATGTCAAATTTGATTAACTATTGCGATTTTGTAAACTTGTTCAAGGTTTTAAATTGGATATGTGATTTACTATTTATTGTTGAACATATAAACTGAAAACAAAGCTTAACAAACATACTCAAATTGAGCGGATCGAAATACATTAACAACAGTTCTCATTTGCCCCATTTTTAAAAGTAGACCCAATATTGTTTTACTCATCAAAAGAGGTACTAAAAAACTTTTTTTTAAAGCAACTGTATAGGGTTATGCATTGATTAATTGAAATTTATTAAGGCAAGCAACGCTGGTATAAAAACAGTGTTTGTATCATGTTAACTCTTTGGGTAGTATAAAGAAAGTTTCTAAAACTAAAAGTTATTTTTTAAGGGTGGCAATAAAAGCCACAAATAATTGTGGCCAAGATTAAAATGATATTTATATACTGATAAATTTGTTTCTGAATTTGCTTAAAGCTATGATCATATAATTCTTCTCAACTGCATTGAATTTTGTCTAAGAGCTTAAGCTTTGGGCTAAGCTCTTATCCGCTGCCTGTCTTTTGTTGCTTTTTTAATGAGACCTTAATCTGAAAACAAGCTATGTTTGTCTGCTTTGATTGCGACAGTTTTGGGTGCTAAAAAGAAATTATGACAATTAAGCGGAGCACGCGCCATTCGAGACCGCAACATAAGCCCAGTGTCCCCATTTCTCCTGCATTCCCAACCAACCCACTCTTTCCAGCAGTTCATGAAATGTGACCACACGCTGACAGCCTTTGTGGCAGTGGCTTTAATTACAAGTGTGTGGCAAAAGCAAATTTTTTTTGGCCACCTGCTGCATGCTTTACGAGCGTACATATATATCTATGAGGCACCCAACTGGCGATAACTGGATGTTACACACATATACTTATTTATGTATATGGTTGCCCGCTCGATTCCAAAACATTTTCCTCGGGCAGCTATCGTATTATTTTTGTATTTTTTGTTTAGTTTAAAGCTTAGCGTGTAGCCTCATCAGTACTGGCCGTTTACGGGCTAAGTGCATTAAAGTTTGTTAGATGTTTCATTATGCGATTTACATTCGGTTAGATCTATGGCAAAACCAATCTTTATGCGGCGCTACTAAAAGCAGAAACTTTATCCATAAAGCCGCCAATTTAAAACGCTGGCCCATTCAGATGGCTGAGATTTATGCACACTTTCTATCCTCTTCCCAAAAAGAAAAAAACAACCATATGATATGCGTTAAAGACATAAACAAGCGATTTAGTTAATAAATAGATACGCAAAAGTGATAATTTGTTATTTTTTAAGTACCTATAACTACACAAAAGGTAAGGGTATTAAAGAGTTTCGTGTATTGTTATTTTTTTCTGCTTCTTACTATGTCTCCATTTGTTAAGCCTATTGGGCTAAGCCAACTCATTTCATCAAATTGTCAACGATAACTATAAAATTTTATACAACTTTTTGCCATTCATTTGCAGCTAAAAGTTTGTTTCGCGTATCCTTGCACACCCCATTCTACCAATCACCCGTTGATAAGCTATATCCATCCTTTGCAACAACAACTGTTTGTTTCCTCAGTTGGGCAAATTTACAGATGATATTTTCATTGGGTTATTTGCGATGCCATTAAAATCGATTTCGGATGGCCCCGAAAAACTTTTGCGCCAACTGTTATTAGTATTGTTAGTGTGCGAGGAGGGAAAACTTTATCAATTTGTGGGCGTGGCTTTGGCTAATAATTTATGCCACCACGAAGAGGCTGCATAGCACACGCTAATGGCATTGTCAGCTCTATGCCCCGCGCTTCGTGCCCCGTGACCCAAAACATGACTCATCACTAGTGAAGTTTTGTAAACGCCTAGTGCAGTCGCTTTGCCTCACCCCCCAATGGCCTGCCCAACCCTCAGAAACCCACTTGTCAGACCCTTTGGCAATGGGGATTTACTCGTATTTCAATTTGTGTCCATTCATTTTCGAAGCGATTGTTTGTCTTTATTTCCGATGCTTAACTCTGATTGACATTCATGGCCCATCATTTATTCATTTGGCGCCGTTTTAATCCCGAAAAGTTGAAGATGTCGAGTCGAGAGTCCTTAGCCGAAAATTTAATTGACTGCTTTGAAGACAGAAATTAGCAGCCCACAGAAGTGGCTGCAATTGTCGGCAGCAGCTGACAAATATTGGCACTGCCATTAGCCGCATATTCCCATACCCCATACCTCTTCTCATGCTCACAGCCTGGCAAGCACTTGAAGATTGCTCGGATTTTTTGACTGGTTTCTCAACAGGATTCCTTAACGACTGCTGCGCAATTTGCGGCGATTTGCAAGCGACTCATATAAGAGTTGTAGAAAATTATTCTGAGAGGTGTGAGGGTTGGTGGGAGTAGTAGAAGTGTTTGCTCAAGTTGCCCTCGATGGGGTTGTTAGTTGGTGAAAGCAATTAACTTTCCCATTGTTTGTGGCCCAACACTTAAACTATTCCAGCTTCAGTTGGGTACACAGACAGTGGTCATGAAATTTCATTGAGCTGCAGTTGAGCGCAGCTGTCGAGATTTTTGTGGCCACACAGATTAAAGAAGAACTATTAATGTTCTTCTATGCTATCATTATGTTTTTCTATCAACTACTCGTACAACTTTATTCTTTACGCTAGCAATGTCAAAGAGCAAAAGTCAAATGCAATGTTGTATTTTTTTAAGCAGTCTTCATTTGGACATCGCCTAATTGAAAATTGCAATTAAGTACGTCCACTCTTTTCGTAGTTTTTCGCTTGTCGAGCGACTCTCAGCTGTCTGCCAAAGTGTTTATGGTATATTTCAATCGAACAAAAACAATTTAAAATCATGAAAATTAAGTTAAACTCTTTTTTACCGATTTGACCTTATGTGGTTGCTCTTATGCTTCATTTTTCATGTTTCATGCAAAAGCTTTAAGTCAGCTTCAATTGCTTTCTTCATCTCGCGTTCCCTGCGCACTTCGGCGAGCCGTGTTTGCACTTTTATTGCCAGTCGCTCGAACATTCGCAGATGCCAGTACAATTCAATCTTGAGCCTATTCGGAGTATTTTTCAATCCCTGCCATATCGCTTTCACAAACAGGGCAACGTCAGAGTCAACCTCCTTTCCAGCCTGCTCTAGATTATGCGTATGTACGACTATATGTGCAATAACCACTGATACCAGCGCCGTTACTACCCAAAACTTAAAAGACATATTATTTTGTATTAAAAAATCCCTTTGCTATTTTTGTTTAAAATACTGTCGAAATATTAAAAAAACTGTTTCAGGCACATGGTCTGACTTGAAATAAGTTGCCTGGCCGCCCTAGTTCTAGCCTACAAAATTTTTATTTCTTATAACTTTTTTCTTCTTGCCAGAAAGTATGCTATGAGTTAGCTGTTACCTAATCTAAACCTTTAACGCCACTGAAATATCGCCCTTGTGTTTTCACTTATGAAGCACAATGTTCGCACTTTTATTTTAGTAACTTGTATCCACTCATATATTTTCTTTGTACAAATATGATTTTCACGCCGCCGTACACACAAAAAAACGCAATACAAATAAAAACAAGTGTGATACAAATTTGAACTGTGGTGAAATCGAATTTAAAACACTCTTTTTGTTTTTTACATGAGTGAATTTGTTTGGTTTTCAAAGTGTTTTATGATTTATCATCGTTTACATTTTTCGCCCTTCTAGAAAATTAAAATACTGTTATGCCAAACGGTATAAGTTCTGCGTTGTACTTGTTTAAATAAAGGGAATTTAAAAATTTACCGAGCCAGCATAGAAAAGTTCATTGCAAAAACATTTTTGCCACATTAACGCTTGCACACGCCCGCGCCATTTTGTGCCGTGTGCAGCACACATACTCACCAACACACACTCACACACACACGCACATATGCTGACACCAACATACTCACACTCATACACTAATAACTTTTTTATAGCGGTCACATAAAAACGCAACAAAACTCGCCGCCATATTGAATTTTTTTTGCTAAAGTAGTTTTGCTTTTGGTTGCATTTGTAGCTGTTACGGTGCTTGTTATTGTTTTTATTGTAGTTTTTTGTATCGCACACGTGTTCTGTAAAACAGCAACATATCCATATGTGCATGTGGGAGTAAGATAGAGAACGAGAGAGTGGGGCCGCGGAGTGGAGAGCAACAAAAGCAACGCAGATTTCTGGCCGCCCTTTTTAACTGCAATTTGTTGCTAAGGCGCTTAGGACTTGCACCATCCCCTCCAAATGTCTACGCACCGAACGTGCAGTAGTCCTGGGATTTTATTTGCCCACATGTGTGTTTCTCCATAGTTCTTCTTTTACAGTCGGAGTATTTAGGAAACAAGTGTAATCAAAATTATATGGGCGTGTGCTTTCTCCACATACTCCCAGCGACTTCTCATAAATTTCAACGCTTACGGCAATATGGCTAAAGTGTGGATCGAAGTAGATAAAAGACGCGGGGGGCGGGGATGTAGCGGGTTTGTTAGTACAGTGCATACAAAAGGTTCTGTAGCCATAGCTGCGGGAGTTTTGCAAGTTATGATTGAATTTGAAGCTGCTTTTCGGTCAGCTTGTTCACTCGTGTGTATGTGGTTGTGTGCGTGTGTGTTTTGTTTTACATGTGGTAAGGGTGAGGAAAAAGGCATAAGCTTGAGTTTTAGTTGTAATGAGAAAAGTTTTTGGTCGAAAACATGAGTGCTTATTGTCTGCAATGCAATTAGTTGGGAGATGAGTTACACTACAAATTCAAGCTTACAACATATTATTGCTGTAATGAAAAGCGTGGTTGAGACTCGATTAAATGCGAATACATTGATAACCACTGATACTTTAAAAACAAAGTGTGATTATCTAGTTAAGCAGTGTAGAAGGATTTTTTTTAGCACAAACAGATAGATACACTGCATTCTAGTCTATGTCTGTGTGTTTGTTTGAATACATTTGCATCAAAAATATCGACCAAAATAGTTCATGGATCGTAATAATATTTATATAGGAGATCCCCATTAATAAACAGTTTCTGATCTGCATAAGGTAAAATAAACTTATTTATTACTTTAATGTTAAAAACATTATCAACAGCAGATTTCAAAGCAGAAGATAATGTTGGCACATCAACTCCATTATGTATCTCTCTCTTACATAGTAAGTAAAGTAAGTAAAAGTAATAATCTGAAACTAAACCTCATTTGGCTTTAAGAAAAATAACATTTTAGTCATCGTTCAGTCTTTAACAATAAAATAAAGTTTTATTTGTTCATATTAGATTTTGTTTTTACCTTTCATTATTCATTATTTGCTATTTGTATTTTTAATATGTATACACACACTTACAATTGCTTGTTTGCTTTCTATAATTTATAATTGTAGTTTTGCATTGTTCTCTATTTTACAGCGATTATCATAATTGAAATGAATTTCATATGCATCTTACGCTTCAATTGTTCACTTAAATGCTATGCGTATTATTTTGAATTACCAAAAAAATTAGTATTAAAGTTGTACAATATTTAAATGCGCAAAAACAAATTGTCAACAGTAGGAGAAGGCTTACTTTTAAGGGTGTACCTTTGCTAACAAATACGTATATAAATGGCAGTTTTTTTTTTGTTTTTACTTGTAATAAATTTTCCTTCTTAACTGATTACCTACATAATTACTCGTTTTCAATTTTATGTGTGGCGGTTCGATCTTAAGTATTATGACTACAACGTCATTAAAAATATAATTTAAAAAAAACGCGTTTGGTTTTTAAACTTAATTGGTTTAACAAATACATACATAAATATACAAGAATTGTAAGTTTTGCTTCAAGTTAAGCACATGGAGGACATTTATTGCTACATAATACATTTATATATAGATTTCTATAGTAAGTAGGTTATTTTCGTTCATACATGTGTGAGTAATTAATTCGTGTATATGTATATTTTATTGTTTAATTTACATGTAGCTTTTAGTTAAGTTTACGCCTTTTTTTTGTTTTTATTTTTTATGCATACTTAAGCTATGTTTGATGTGAAATTTGACTGCAGTTATGATGAATGAAGTCATTGTGTCATAAATAAATACTGTGAACTGAATGTGAAATATTATTATGTGTGATGAAAAGAATGAATATAATTGTGACTTTAGGGCATTTCAAGTGTTTTAAGTTGAAGCTGTCAAATTTCACACCCGTTCTAATGCTAAAAGAGTTTACAAACACATACATTTGTAAGCGATTAGAGATGTATGCGTAATTAACTGTAACTGTAGGGCACATTTAAAGCTTTAACAAATAAAATTGTTGAGAAACCTACTTAAAAGTAAACTTGTTCGAATTGAATGCGTCGTGAAAATAGAAGAATTCGTATACGTTAACTGAGACAAACGAGCAATTAAAGTGAATGAGTCAATAAGAACTAGAATACTCTAGAGTCTAGCAGCAATAAAGATACACTTATTAACTAAATGTTTCAACTTATGCGCATAGTTTTGGTTCAACAAGAAAGCCACGCTCAGCTTTCATATAAATAGTGTGTAACTTAATATTAAACAATAGCTTAGGGTAAACTTTTGATTTTGTTTCAGGAGTGGGGATTAGAGACAGAAAGAGATGAACTTTATACAAAGCATGTATGATTCTAAGCTACAACTACGACTGCGTTTTGAAGTAGTACAATTGTGTCTGTGTGTGTTGTGTGTGTTGTCTGTGTGTGGCGGTTAGGTGGTGACGAGGTGGAGGTATTGACTCTAGGATTCTACGTGCTAAACGCTAAGTAACTTTCGTTAGCCGCCACCTCAGCCGCCGCCGCCGCCGTCTCATACTAGACATACGCTTGGGCCCGTGTACGGGGCTCCTTGCCCTGAAGTCGCTCCACAAAGTTACGCCAGCTGACCATTGTCTTGCTGGAGTAGAGCCACACACTGGACGTCACGCCAACTAGCATGGAGCATAGATATTTGACCATGTATATCTGGAATATAGGACGTGCCTCAGGCGTACCCGGTGGCCTTGCAGCCGGACACGGTATAGAGAATGGCTTGCAAATATCGCGATGCCACTGAATCATCCACTCATCAAAGTTGTAGTACTCATAGAATAGGCATCCCAGCAGACCCAAGGCGGGCAGTATGAATAGACCCGAAAAGAAACCGATGCGCAGCATAAGGCGCTCTAGTTTATCCGTACGCTTTCCATCCGTCTTCATCACAGTGCGTATGCGAAAGAGCGATATGAAGCCGGCCAGCAGAAAGAGCGCGCCAATCGAGAGATAAATGCATAGTGGCAATATAAGGAAACCGCCTAGCGAATGCGTATCCAGCTGCCCCACAAAGCACACACCAGAGAGAATGTCACCTGGAAGGAATGAAAACGATATGAGTATTAAGTAAGTTGGTGATTTAGAGATTGAAGCGTTTATAAAATCAAATGTAATATTTGTATGGCTTTTGCTGATCATCTGAGATATTAATTGTTTTTAATTTCAACAAGCTTAAACATTTTAAGACAATTTTGGCATTCATTTGAATAAACAAGTATGTAACAATGTGTTAGGAGCTTAAGTGGCTTGTGGCACAAACACCATTGTATTGTAGAATCATACAAGTTGCAATTGTTTTAAGTTTGGTTTTCTCTGCGCTTCTGACTTGCAAAATGTGACATTTAATGTCTGCATCAGGCAGATATGCAGCACAAATATTTAAGGCAAATACTCGCTTAATGCCAATAGACATCATTTATGAGAGACTCGGACAGGGTGAGGAAAGCGAACAGTTGAGTTATCTCTGCTTAGTGCTTAATTTTACTTTTACCTTTCGGGTAAATATTTACACAATGATTGCTCAAACAGCAATAACGACAGCAACAAAAAAAACAACTCCGACTCGTCCGATTCGTCGTCGTTCGCTATCGTACATTATACATTAGTTCAAAGTCAATGTGCCGACGCTTGTTTAAACAATTTACAGACTGTTACCCCCTCTGCTTTTCCTGCCACAGTTTACCTCATGCATGTTGTTGTTGTTGTTGTTGTTGTTGTCGCCATCCATTGACACCACAATGAATCGCATGCGAGTGAGTGACTGACAGGCCACGAGTCACAGTTGGGATTTGTCTGCTTGCTCTCCTCATTAGCGCTATTTATAAACATGTTGCAGGTTAACCCCTTCCCTCTTATATATTCCCTCTTTATCAATATTTCCGCTCATAAATTATCGATTAGCTGTTGTAAGTATCTGCAACCCCTTTATATTTCAGATATGCTTATTTGGTTTCCGCTTTGTGTGTTTTTCTTTCTCTCTGTGTATATGTTTTACTTTTTTATAGCTCTCGAAACCTGCCGCTTTCCACAAATTTGTTCCACCTGATTGAGTTGCAGAGACTTTCAATTAATTTGCCTGGCCTGTTTACCCACTCGAAGGTGTCTTCTATTTGACTTTATAATTAACCATGCTTAACTAAGCTAGTTAGTTTTGTTCTACCCTAATGAACATAGTCTATTAAAATCGGAAACGATATTATTAGGTGCAAGTTGCAAGGCTAAATTGTAATTCCAAGCCATAAAAGTCATGAGCATTGCAGCTTTTTCGCAAATTAAGCGCAACGAAATTTATAAGCGCCTGGAAAATGCAGATAAACGAATACAATAAATTACAGCAGGGAGGAGTGGTTAGAAAGGGAAACAGGCAATGCCACAGCGGGTAGGCAGAGTCGGTTGTAGGAATGCCGTTTAAATGGGTGGCAAGTAGGCTTAACGCCGAGGAGAAGAGATGGAGCTAGTCGAACATCAAAGCGCGCCAATTGAATTGAAAACTTTAAGCCACGTTTCACGTCCCACGTCCCACATATTAAGCGATTTCCGCCACTGGAAACTAAAAAATAAATCACATATAAAAAAGCGGAGCAGTGGATAAAAGAAAGAAAGAGATAAAAGAATAAGACATGGAGGAGAGTAAGAGAGAGAATAGTAGCCACAAATGGAATACGAATGCCACCTGCCGATGCAGAGAAACAGCCACCGCCCGGCTTTTGAGGTTCGATATTGATCTTAATTTGCGGCAGAAAAGCAAAATGCCAGCAATGATATCAGCCAGTCAGATAGTCAGACTGAAAGTCAGAGCGTCAGCTAGTTAGCGAATGTTAAAGGAAACCGGCTCAAGTGCTCGCGGATCACAGATTGGGTATCGTGGAATCAAGGGATCACACTATTGATAAATGCACAGGCAGGCAATTTGCTGTGGCAGGAACCAGTTCTCATCTGGTGTGTCCTTTCAAAGTAAACTTGTTCTTGTGTGGAGTGCCAACCTTTTGTTGGCCATTTTGGAAAATTGCATTTTACAACAGTCAGAGCCAGTTGACAAAGGCGGCTGAGTTGCAACTCTTGCTGCTACTGCTGCTGCTGCTGCTGCTTCTGCTGTTGCTGTTGCTGTGACAATTCAGTTGCTGTCATTGCAGCAAAAGCAGCAACAACTACAACAACAACGACAATGCATGTCAATTGTTTTGTATGGCATAAGGAATGCGTGTTGAGAACGAGTTGGGTTCTGGGCTTGGGTTTGGATTCAAGTTCGGGATGTTACGTTGACTTTCTGTCTGTCTGTCTGTCTGTCAGTCTTTGAGTCATTTGGGGCTCCGCATGTTGATGAAGTGCAGACAGAAAAATTCCATTTTTAGTCATGCCATTGCATTTGATTATAAACAGAACCAAGCCAACAGCAACAGCAGCAGTAGCAGCAGCAGCAGCAAAAAATAAAAACAAGATGAAAAGAAAAAGTTTTATATTTTGCCAGCACAAATTGAAGCTGTTGCTGCAGCAGCTGCCACATGCTTCATTCAATGTGTATGTGTATGTGTCGCCAGTGGGAACAAGTTTCGTGTTGAAACATCCACTCAAAAGGTGTTAATCTGTTGGCCAAATAACAACTACGATTGCTGCTGCTCTCGGCACTTTGAAGCCAGGTGAGAGATGCTTTATAAGTGAACTTAGCAGGGCGACTGAAATGAACAAAGCAGCATCTTCTTCACACACACACACATTGGATAGTGATGAGAATAGGCACCACATGATGAGGCTGACTTTGACGTTCAACTCGAAATGAGGTGTCAGTTGGGCAAACAACAATTGACAATGGCAACCTCTGTCTACCTACCATTTACAGGTGGTGGTAAGTCTGAAATAAATGTTCATTTAAAGAACAATTTTTAAAGTCGCAACTGGAGTCAAGTAAGAATAATATGAATTGTAGTAAAGTTTTTAAAGTATAAAATGTACGGAAAGTACAACTTTATTGTTGTTGTTGTATACTCTCAGTTCTATTACCTGATTATTATCAAACATTGTGATCTAATCTTAAATGCTTTTACAATTACAAGACCATAAGCTTTTATAGCTCTACGCAACGCTCTCGTGTACTTTTATTGCCCTTTCTTTTTTTTTCTAAGTCGAGTCCAATTAAGTCTGCTCTTCTTGAACTCTTTTTTTTTCAAATGCGCGCTGTTGGTTAAACTTTGCCCTGCTTTGCTGCTGTCACAATGGTATCTGAGTGACAATTTAAGACATTGCTGTCAAAATATTTATCTAACACTCGAGCTGCGTACCTCAAACGATAAAAAGAAATACTGCAAATAAGCTTTGTGGGGTGTGATAATGGAATGCTGTTATGAAAACACATATATATGTGTAATGGGTTAAGAACCAAAGATCACAACTACTTCAACTTTCAACAGTTTTTCAACTTCAAATGACAGTAAAAGAGCAAATGCTGTAAACTGAAAAGCAATGGGGATTTTTGAGCATCAACAGCAGCATAATCACATTGACAATTGTTTTATAATTATTCTACTTATGCTGGCAAAGCGAGCAGTGCGATAAAGAGAAAGCTAAAGAGAATGGGTGAGTGAAATAGCAAGTCAAATGAAAAGTAAAATTGCTTAATTTATGTGTCACTTATCTAAATGGAGCAGAGCTGCCAAGCAAACAGAAACTTGAAACAGAAACAGAAACAGAAACAGAGTCAGAGACAGAGAAACCAACCCAATGAGTGTCTCTTTATATATATATTTTTCTGTTTTTTTATAAAGGCAAAGCGATAAGCGACTGACAGCAGCTAGGGGAGTGTGTGAGTAAACCGGGTTGACTTTTGTTGTTTTGTGGCTCAGTAATTAAAATCTTTGGTAGGAGAAGGGGAGCATGAGGCAGCTACAACTGGCGACAATAATCGCGGCGACAACGGCAAGCCGAGAGAAACAACATGCGATTAAATTTAAATGACACTTGACAGTTTCATCAGGCGTGTGCAGCAGACTTAACCTGAACATACACATTGCTATAGCTAAAGCTAAAGCTATATAGATATAGATATGTCTGTGCATGTAGATATGGCTACATCAGGATATTTGCCAGGTGAGCAGCAAAGCAGCAACAGCAGGTGAAATATCATGTCTGGGGACATGAGAGTAAAACGAGCAGCTGCTGAATATTAAAATGGTCGATGGAGTTGACAAGTTAAATGGGGATGCGAAGCAGGATGTGAGCTTTGGGGGGGAATAGTTAATAATGACTTTGGACAGAGAGAAACCCCAGAACTTTCTATTAAGTTGAGTTCACAATATGTCTAAAAAGTTTGCATACTTTTGCTTTACAGTTGAATACTGTGCAAACTCAGCTGACTTATATGGAAATACAGACTTTAAGCGATGTTCATGCCTATAATCAACTAGTCACCTTGTTCGGGCCTTAGCCTCTCTCTTTACATTACTATTTGACGACACAAGTTCTTTCCTGTGTTCCATATGTCCTGTGCGACCACAAATGTTCCTAACCGCTACTTAATGCTTTTGTTTCTTCCTCCTGATGCTCTTCTCTTGGCTGACAAGGACGACCCCGCATAGTTGCATTTTGAACTTTGACAGCCATTTTACGAGTGTGCACCTCCATCTCTTCCTATCTATCTTTCGGTGTATACTGACATGTGTGTGTGTGTGTGTCTGTGTGTATGCCACTATGTTTGTGTCCTTGTTTCTACATGCAAATTGAAATTGTTTGCATTGTCTGTGCCTGCCCCCAGTTTCTAACCTCGCAAACAGCTGTTACTCGCATCGTAGTAGTTGTTGTTGTCGACACGTAATATAAATTCTCAACAAATTTTAGGCATGTCGATTTCCCAAACCTCCCCTCCCCCCCAACCCTCAACTCACCACCATCATTCACGTCTCATGGGTTTTGTGTTTAATTTTCAAATATTTGCTGCAAATAATCGCAAATGCGTTGACAACAACACTTAACTTAAATACACAAAACAGCGTCAGCAGCAATGCCACAATAGCAATATCTCCTACCCAACCTTTCCCTTTCCCCACATACCAATGCCAATGTTTTTCCCACACACACACACAGTAAACTGACACGCTCTTAGGCCGCATTGCCAACTTTTACTAAATAAAATGTGCCACAAAATGACATTTAATTGTTTTAAAGTTGCTTTTTTCTATGCATTTATTCTTCTTGTGACATAATGTGCGGGCCAGAGGGGCGGGCTTCGGGTAGGGGCAAGTCAGTGCTAATGACACATGTCGCGTGTTCAGATTTCATAACATGTTTTTTTTTTGTTGTTGTTGTTGTTGTTGCTGCTGCAGTTGCCTCCATTTTCCATTTCTGTACATTTCCATATTTAATTGCGCATCTTGATAAAGTCTGCCTCGCTCTTTGCCCCAGAATAGTTGTAGTTTTTTTCCTTTTTTTTGCCTTTGTTATTCATTAGCTGTTGTTTTTTGTTTTGTTTTCTTGTTGTTGCTGTTGCTGTTGACCTCAATTTTTATTGCCTGCCACGTTTTTAATGTCGCGTGTCGCAATTTTTCGTTTTTGCGATTTTCGTTTTTTTTTCGCATTTTTTTTCTGTTTTAGTGTTTTTTTTTTTGTTGTTTGTGGCACTTGTGCAACAGTTTGTTGAACTTTTGATTGAGCCAAGTGCCATTTAGAATTGACAACGCAACGCGAGACGCAAAAGTGTCACACATCAAAGACCAAGCGACGTTATGATATAAATTTGCTGTTAACTCTGATGATATCTAAATACATGAGAAAATATATTATGATCGTTATCAGATTCATTATTTCCGTGGGCATAAATAAAGCGTTAACTGATTCAATTCATTTGCAAATGATTAAATTGATGTTTAAAGTTATCTTTAAATATTTTCTTGTTTGTTATAATCAGCTTAAGTTTTCTAAAACTTGTTTTAATATTTGTTATCATCATTTGTCATTCAGTTTTCAAATAACTTTTCATATTTATTTTGCATTTGATCCATTTCAAAAATTTCTAAAATACTTATTTTATCAACATAACGATTTCATTTATCCCATTTTGTCGACTGCTGTCGCCGTTTTTTCTCTCTTTCTCTTTCTCTCAGTGTCATTGTTTGCGCACAATGTCATGGGGTTCATTGAGTGCTATTCAAGCTATGCACTTATTCATTCAATTGATATACCATCTGCCATTCTGTACTCCATATTCCACTTTACTAACAAAACCAAATCATTTGATTGCTGTCCATGTCATTTTTAAAGGGCACACAATAGTACGTACACACATGGTTAATGTATTCACAATAGCAGAAGACTGCTTAGACATGCATAAATTACGCGAGACAGGACATCACGCGACTTCTGCTTACATCCTGCCCTGCAATCGTGTCCTGGTGGCACATTTCAACAAAACACACTCACAAACAACAACAACAACAACAGCAAACACCCACACGCATTCTTGCCATTTTTCTAGCAATTTTCATTTGTATTTTTTCCTTTCGACAGTTGTGCGCATATTTAAATGCCGACCTGCAGAACCATTTCCAACTTGCCATTTGAATTACGCGGCAAGCAACTTAAAAAGAGAATATGAAAGTGAGGAAGGGAGAAAGAGACAAGGAGATAGAGAGGCAGCTAAGGAGAAAGTGAGCTAGTGGTGTGTGTGTGTGTGTGTGTGTGTGAAGGCTTTTCAGCTAACCGCAGGCATTCAACATGGCGTATGCTTGACATTAAGTGTGCCGTCCTCTATATTCTCTTTACCAGTTTCTAAGCCCGTTGCCCTCTGACCTCTGCTCCCTCATACACACACACGCACACACACACATATTTAGAATGTGAGGTGGCAAAGTAATTAGTGCTGCACTGAGCATTCTTACATTTTCATATTGTACTACCTTGCGCTTATACAATTGTCGACTTTAACCACGTTTAGCGCCGCTCCTCCAACGGTTAGTTTTGTGTTGCATACTGAGGGTTAAAGTGAGACTTGTTATACTCAGCCAGCTTTTGTAGAGGGTATATTATAGCCGAATAGGTTTCATTTTAATTATATAGAAAATTAGTCGAATAGTTGAAAATAAAATATTTATATGAATATTGTGATAATTGTTATGGCTAGCCGAAGTTCGACTTTAATGGGTATTTTTAAGTCCTTCAAAAAATGAAGTTGATATTTGAATGCATTGTCAAGCCCATACTCAGTTTTCTCAGTTTTTCACCCTTGTGGAATCCGAGAAGACACAAACCAAGTGCGCGACGGAAATGAGTTTCGTGTATTTCACTTTCCGTTTCCAACTGCACACCTTTTGGCTGTCTCAAATGCTTTCCCGCTCTCGCAATAAGAAAGGATTAAAATTTATGAAATTGCGCAACTTGCGTTTTGGCATTCTTGTTTTGAAAATGGCGAAATGGAAATGGAATTCATTCCTTTATTTATTTGTTTTGCTGTGTGTACGTTGAAAAATACGTGCTTGCGGTTAAGGTTAAGGATGTTTTGGCATGTGTTGTTGCAATAAATAACAGAATTTCTGGTGGCAGGGTGCACCCGAGGGAAATTGAGAGATATAAAGACAGTGAGAGAGAGAGAGAGTGAGTAGGGTCCTCCAAAACAGGGATAAAGATATAAATCACAGGGTATGTGATAGCTGCCATTAAAATAAAAATTTAAAATTAAATAGAAACAATTAAGGATTATTTAAGGATACGTCGCATAGCTTGTTTTAATGTTCCCTTCTGTTTTTCTCTTGTTTTTGTTCTTAATTTTTAGCTAACCAGCTAGGAAAACAGTAATAAAATAATAAATCCTTTTTTAAGCGTCTTTTTACACGCATTTTTGCGGTTCCCAACGTGTGTCCCATTAAACCCAACCTCGCCGTGCAACCCCTTTCCGCACCTGTCCGCGTATTCTGTTCCCAATCGTGGCGTGCCGCGTGGTCTAAGCTCAATTATCCTGCGACACGAGAACGTGAAAGTTCAGTGCTTTAGAGGCAAAGTGGAGAGTTGCCTTGTAAAATTACAAAAATGTTCATTGCAGGAAATTTAATTTAATGGAATTGCTCTGTGGCATGGGGTGAATTGGGGGTTGAGGGAGTAACTGGCCAGGTAGTTGAGTGTTGTCAAATGTCAAGTGTCGAAAACAGTCGGACGATTTACATTGGTTACTTCTTCTTGGCAAGTTAAATGAGTAATACGATTAGGTAGACTGATTTGAGATCAGAGAAGGCTGATTTAAATACTTGTTCGGGTGTAAAAAGGAAAAGTTTTGGATTAACTACAAAGTGTTTTTCAGCAAAAACTTAAGTTTAAGTACTATAAAATGCAATCTTGGAGCGCTACAAGCTATGCAACAAATAAAAGTAAGCGAATGGTGGCCCAACCGAGAGTTTCAAGTGGAAAGCTGCTCAACCCACAACAGTCAACACCGACGGCGTCATGACTCAGGAGAGCCAAGTCTTGAATGAGCTAAAATGAGGAGCAATTCGGAGCTTTCTTCTTCGCTGTGTTTTTGCTCTGTGTGTGTGTGGGGGGAAGGAAAACTTTTCTTTGAGTTTGGCTGGGAAGAGTTTTGTCGTCGTCATAGTCCCTAGTTGCTGCAGTTGCTTAGAACAAAAGGATCCGATTTTGTTCCTATCCAAGCTTAGTTTCTTATACATATTTAGCAAAGGGCTCAAAGAAAAATACAAAGTTAGTATTATTTAATATGTATTAACGCAAAATATGCGCACACATGCGCAAAATGTACGGAAAATAAATTACAAAAGTTGTAGTTTACTTTTTGTAGGCAATACGACCAACACCAAGACTAAGAAGCCACGGATTGCCGCAAGTGCTAACAAACTTTTCCAAACACACCCCAAACAGTATCTATACAAAATTTATGAATTTTTTTTTACTTTCTTACTTGCTCGTCGGTTGTATACATTCAATTAAAAGTTGCTAAGGCAACATTTGTTTAGTATTTAGCGTAAATTTACGTGATTTTTATATTGCTGCTTGCTATCTTTGAGTGCGGTATTAAGGGAAATCAAAGTTTATGAAGGCGTCAAAAACATGAGAAAAAAAAAGAAAAATAAAATAAATGCCTCAAATCTTCTGGCATCCGTTACTCACCCTCTGTAGCTTACATTTTGCGCATCCTGCATTCGTAATGAGTATTTTTCTATTTAATTGGGGGTTAAGAAAAAAAGGTTTAGGTTTCGGTTTCACTCGCCCAAGTGCCGTACAAATTTGGTAAGTCAGTGAGCCAAGTTCTTTGTTCGACTGATTGATAGACAAACACGTTTTAGGTTAAGGTTTAAGTTTCAGCTAAGGCTTGTTTCTGGCAGTTTTTTTAATTGAAAGGGTCAGAATAGCGCACAGTTATTGACTTGAATCGACCTGACTTGACTTGATTTGTACGCTTGGGACACCCTGAGGGCTCTTCAAGCTCCCCTTTCCGAATTGGTTTGTGCATTGACTAAACTCAATCAAGCTAACCAAAGCCACAAAATCACTAAGCGCTTAAATGAAGCGTGCAAAAGAACTGCGAAACAACAACAATTTAATGTCAAGTATATCCTAAGAAAACTTAAATTCCTTCTTTTGTTTGTACTGTGCTATTCGGTGATAAATCTAGTCACTGCACTTATAATTTGTGGTTTAGTTTGACATCAATTAAAAGTTCCTTTCACTGCATTATTAAGAAAGCATTCTTACACAACTGCAGACAAAGTTGGCAACAAAAGAGCACCCGCTTAATTATACACACCATTAATAACTAAAACCAATTTGTATGCGCAACAAGACGCACCACGAGCCGACTTCATACGAAGCCATTCAACTATAGATGCTAGCTAGGACTACAACCAATGGCACCGCACCGCACTGCACTCAATGTCTCCTCTAGGGAAGTCAACAACACCGATGGCGATGACGACAGTGACTTCAGCTGCAGGCACGCCCACACACACAAGCACACAAAAACGCACACTCGCAGTGCAGTGCTCATAAATCAACGCACAAAGCAACAATAAGAACGGGAGAAGCGGAAGCAGCGGCAACAAAACAAAACGCAATTTGTGCAGACACAGTCTTTCATGTGTGCAAGTTTTTTGGATAGGCTGTGATAGGAATAGCGAGAGAGATAGAGAGAGGGGTAAGGAGGAAGGAAAGCAGCTTCAATAACTGCCAAACAATAAAAAGCAGTGAAAAGAAAAAAACGGAGAAGGGCGGCAAGGGATCAACAGCAAAAAGCACTGTTGCAAATAAGCAATATTGATGACTTTAGTAAGCGCGTTGGGCCGCCAGGTGGCGCTGTTTGGCATAACCAATACTCTTTGAATACAAAGCAAAAAAGACAATGAAACAGAAAACAGAAAAAAAAACAATGCCATCAAAAGAAGGGCTGGCCAAATGTGCAGCTAACGAGTTAGTGCAAAACAATGCCAATGATGGCTTCCCCCACATTTCATTCTCGCTCTCTCCCTCTCGTTGTTTGTGTTTGTCTCCCTTAAGCAGCTTTTGTTCCAGACGTGCAGAAAGTCAAAAGATCGGCAACGGCACTAACTGCATGCAAAAGTTAACGTGCTGCAACTTTGGATTTGGTTTTGGTTTTTGGCATTGGCTTTCGCTTTGAGGTTTCTTCGGTTTTTTTGTGCATCATTAAACGCTTTGACCTATCACTACTCCATCCCTTCTCTCTCTCTCGTACTGACTGTTTTCTAGTTTGTTTGTGGTAGTCTTAAGTGTAAGGCAACTTTCGAGGAGGTATTCTCCTCGAAAACAGTTGCAATCTCATTGCAAGACTAGGTTTTGTGAATTGCACTGGCGCCGCTTTAGTCAGGATTTCCTTTTTGCCTTTTTACACTTCTTGTAGCATGTAATTAGCATTTGCAGAGCTTCTTGTTGCTTTTATACTTGTTTCTGTTGTTGCTAGCATTCTCTTGTTGTCAGTGCAACTGAGCGAGCAAACATTCTTTGTAGTTTGCACGTTTACACGTTGAGTTGTTTGTTTTGTGACGAACTTCCTACTTCTTTGGCCCTGGGTTCCGTTGAAGAAGGCTTTAGTGATTAGCCAAGTGACTTAAAATATATGCTGTGAGTTCAAAATTGTCTCTAGAAAGATCCATGTCAAGGAGTAACCCATTGGGCATTACCTTTTTTATATATCAATCAATTTCTGTTCAATCTTTTTCAAAGCCTCAGAATGTCAGAAGGTCCTGTGAAGTATATACTTTATAAGAAAGCATCAACAGTCTAGTCGAAATGACCATACTCGTCTGTCGATAACATTAAATTCTTAAATTTGAAAGACTCCGACTTTAAAAACTTTAGAGAAAATTATGAAAAACTGTAAAATTTTTATTGAAATCTATTGAAAAACAAGGGAGATTTTTACGGCTAAGGTTCAGTCACCATCCCATAGAACAGTAATGTTGAGTAATGATAAACGCAAAAATTGAATTATACGGAATTAAACAGTTCAATCATATAATAATAACCCAAATGAACTGTCTTATATTCTATTCTTATCTAAAGTACGGTCTTTATTAAGCTTGCATCCAGCACGTTAATAGTTAATCGAACTATTTCAACTTGAACTCCAGTTACAAGCTCTTACTTAGCTATCCACCTATTCATTGGCTATCAAAACGCACTTAACACAATTGCAAGCCAAAAGTTCGTAGCGCATAACTGCCATAAAAGTAAGTCAGTAACTCAACTCTCATACTACCATTCTCTTCTACTCCCCCAACTTTGCAGCAACAGGTGCTCTTCGCTTTTCGCTCGGTCTTTGCTCTTTGTTGTCGATAGTTTTGTCTGACAACTTTTTGGCTCATTTGCGTAAAAGTTAATGGAAAAGATAGATGGAATGGGAAGACAATAAAGTAAATACATTTACTAACTGTGAATTGTAAGCTTTCATAAGCTCTGGGGGATGAAAGTTTTCTGTAGCAATTAGTGAACATTTTAACATAAAACACAATCTAATGGCTGGCAGGTTAAGCTAATTGGCAAAGTGTCTCTGTTCATTTCAAATTGATCCTAAAATATTGTTGCACCCAATACTCAAGCTACTCATGTTTGTAATGCAGTTTGTTTGGGCCGCATTGCAGTCAATGGGCTAAGTCAGCTTCGTAACTGTCGTCTGTCTACCCGCATTGATATGTGCCACAGATAGTGCGATACTTGCAACAGAGGTTCGTTCGAACAGATTTGAGAAATTTGGTTCACTATATGTGCATAATGTCTTAAGCAGCCCTCCAAACAATTATGTACATATGCATGCACATAGATGTCTCTGTCATTGACTGCGCTCAGCCAATTGGTAATGATTAATAATCAAAATGTCAGCGCTGTCAGTTATAAAGTCACTTGACAGTTTAATCAATTTGTCTGTTTGTGTGTGTGTGTGTGTGTGTGTGTATTTGTGTGGTGGGCCTCTTAAGTGTCAAACCTAAATGAAATTTGCATGCGGGCTTCGTTGATTGTGAATTGGGGGCGAAGTCAACGATTAAGCCAGCAAATTGCAAACGTTAACATCGCTTTTTTTTTGTAACTGAATCATTTCTATTGGTTGAATACAACTTATTTCCATAGATACGCAAATTAAAGCCAACTTAAATGAAAACAAAATGTAGCCAATATTGCCTAATAGGAATGGGGTAGATTGTGCGACAGCTGTGTATAGTCTCTACACACAAAGCTATGAAAATAAAAACAAGCATTGAGAAATATCATATGCTACCATGTACTAACAGGCCACCCTGTAGCTGTATTTTCTCAAGAAGCACAAACACAACAAGCAAAATAAACAAAAATTATGACAAGGGGCAGAAAAAATAATAAAAATGCTCAAGAGAAAAATGGCAAAGACCACAATTGGAACGGGGGCGGGGTGAAAATCCGTTGTTGATAATGTGTGGGCGCTTTTGGGGGTCCCGCAAGCCATGCATGGGAGTGGGAAGTGACTGTGAGCAACTACTACTAATAAACAGTGCCCACATGTGCAAGGGGCCCAAGTATTAGGCATAAAAATGCCAAGGCACAAAGCCAACTACGCACACGTAGCCCCAACTGGCATTGGTCTTATATTTTGAACGTTTTAAAGACATAAATACGAGGGCTTTATGTGATGGGTGTTAGGGGGGGTTCAGGGAATATTTAGCTACTGACAGCCATACGGTGCAACCTGATAAAAAGGCGGCATTTGTGCAGGTAAGTAAATACTATTAGTACTACAGAATACTTCAAGACGTATGTCAATTTGATGGCTTTTAATCAATTTGCCTAGAGATAATATAGATAAAAAGACACTATCCTGCTTGAGTTTTAAATATCTGGCAACGATTGTACAAACTTGTATATGTCCTGTAGCTTAAATATATTCCAAGTGCTTGACATTCATTGACTCTCAAAACGACCATCATCGTTTTAATTTTGTTCTCTGCTTTCTCACATCAAACGACTCCATGTTCGCAATCCACATTCTTGTCACCATTCTCATGGTATCTCGCTGGCCACAAGGCTATTAACAATTTCATTATTCGCTGTTTTCTTTGTTAAAAAGTTCTTTGGGGCGTTTCTTTTGCTATTTCAGTTGAGTGCGCGCTTCACTCTGGCAAAAACTAATCATTTTTAATAACCAATAATTTATTTTTAATCAAACTTTAATGAAAACTTGACCGCCCAGCGCAACGCTCCGCAACGCATGAAAAATTAAGCAATGAACAGGAATAAAATAAAAAGTAATTGTTCTTGGCCAGTATCTCCCAAAAAGGTAGAAGGAGACGCAAGTTTTTGGCCCATGCTTCTTATATATGTGTAAACGGCGTTGTCATGCATAAAAATTAGAGTAGCAGCTAAGAGGCGTGGCTAAGATTTATTGCACATCGCTAGAGTGGAGGACAGATAAGTATCTGCATATACATATATGTACATATTAACATACACACAAGAAACTTACTCAACTCGACGACACTTCACTTGAATCAATTGCTCTCTTTTTTTTTGCACGCTTTGCAATCACTTTTTCAGTTCTTGGTCCCTTGCCTTAATTAATTTCTTAGTTGTAGACCAGACCAGACCAGACCAGACCCGGCTACCAGTTTCAGGTCCAAAAGGGTTACAGCTCATTATTTTTGCCAGGTTTCTTTCGTTTTACACAGCTGCTCGTGCTCTCCCTTACGTACATATATATATACCCAACACTTGCAGCCCGGGGACCTGCAATTGCTTTGATTGCTTACAACAACGCCGCCAAGAACTGCACAGAAACAGCAGCAAAAAACGGTGAGCGTATTTTGTACGAGCAGGAGAAGAGAACCTGAGGTCTGTGACAGTGGCCTAACAAGTTGGCAAGTTGCCCAAAAAGAAGCTGGAGCAGTGAAATAATTATTTCATCTTGTTGTCAAAGGCGCATTTATTTTATAAATATATATATATATATATATTAATGCGTAAAATATAAAAATTCCTTGTTTATGGATAAGATTGGTATACAATTCTAGTTTCTTCACAAAACTTGACACTAAACATACTTGATTCTAAGCCAATTTAATAAAAAAAACCTAGCATAAACCAATAAGTGTTTTTGGAGCAATTATATTATATAGTATTTTTTATTTTTTGCTAACATCAATTGTTGAAATTTTAAGTCCCCTTATTCAACTACTCCACTGTCACTATCTCAACCACTTTAAACCATGTTTGGTCAGCCTTTTTGCGTCTTTCTACTCTCTGCTCTCACGTCTAAGCCATTGCCCGTTTAGTTGCTTGTTCAGTCTGCGTCTTTGTCTCAGTCGTTTGCCACTGTCTTGGCCATTGTTTTTTTTTTTTTTTCATTTTTCTTGTTCTGTTCGCCTTCGCCTGGCATCTGAAAAATGTCGCTGGTTAACTTGCTTTAAGTATAGTTTGCTTTGGCTTTGATTGTCCACTTGGACAGCCGCCCACTGGGCTTACACCAGCAGGAGTTGCTGTAGTTGCTGCAGCGTGCCTCCTGCTGACCATAAGATGACGATGATGATGACAATTATTGCAACTGCTTGCAACCTGCCCTTGCCTTCTTCATTACAATCCAATCTAGCAACAACCCCACAAACCTCTCTTTCCTTTTCTATTAACTGAAAGCTTTAGCATCTTTTTCTACCGCTTCTTCTGCTTTATGCCGTATTGTTATCGGGGAGGCTTTTACTTGTGTGTCTGAAGACACTTTTCTGCTTCTTCTGGACTGTCTGAAAGTTTTTATGAGTTTTCATTTGTACAAGGAGACGACAACGACAACGAATACGAAGGCGATGACAGTCAACCGCAGACCGACTGCCACTTATAACAACCACCAAGCACCACCACCAAGAGCATCAAGAGCACCAAAACCACTGCAACAAAGAAAAAAAAAACAGCAAAACTAGTATTATTATTATTATTTGAAGCAACGTGCAACGATAGCGCGACAATTATTCTTTAGACTCTGGATTGTGCAGTGACTTTGTGGTAAGACTTATTTTTCCTCCATATTGCCCCCACGCCCCGTTCTCTGTCCTGTCTGCGTTCCATTTCGTTTTCGCTAGCAAATGCGGCTCATCAACTTGGTGAAACGTGACAAGCAATTAATTAAAAAATTAAACTTAAAAGAGCTGAAAGCGGGGTAGCGGAATGTGTCAGCTAAAACCATTTGATTGACAGGCTGACTGGAGAGAAAATGGTTAGAGGAAAAAACAAAAAATAAAAAGTCGACAACTGGCTTAAGGTTAGCCACTTTAAGCCGATTCCAATCCCTTAATGGCAACGTGTTCATGTTCATTGGTACTTTATGACTGCCAACAACTACTTGGAGCCACAAAATTTGTGTGGCCATAAAACTAGCGTTGCCAATAATAATAATTGGCCAATGATGCACATGGGAAATGGCCGGCCACACGCTATTTTTGCCTGGTTAACCAGTTGACCAGTTGACCAGTTGCTGCTGCTGTTCTTGTTGATGCTGCCATTAGGCGGCTATTAGGCCATAACCATATATGCTCAGACAGTCATCTATCGATCATAAAAACCCACAGCGACACTGGCTTCATGTGAGGGACACACTCACATCCTCAAGCGAAGCAGCTGCTGCCAAATGACAGATGACATTTCGAGTGGCCAACATTGGTAGACATTGTTGTTGCTGTTGTTGTTGTCGTTGTCGTTGCTGTAACTAATTTTGTAGCCAGATAAAAACAAAACATGTCCAACGTAGCGCAGAAAAGGCGCACACACTTAAACATTTACTACAGATTTATGTAGTAGTACTACTACTGTGGGAGCCAACCACTCTGGACAGCTCCATGGAAATTTGCCGAGTTATGAGCGGCTCATTACCAGAGTAGCGCATTCAAGTGATGTAAGCATATGCAAAAACCAAATGAAAGATGGTAAAGGTGGATAGACAAAAGGAAAATAAAAGGTGGAAACTCCAGAAACAAATTCCAATGAAATGGAAAAAAACACGAGAAGGGAAGTTATGTTAAGTAAAGGAGTTCTTACATCTTTGGGCATCACAGCCAAAAAGTCAGAAAACAAGCAGGGACGAATGAAGTAAACCGAAGTAAACATACCCTTACGAAAACATTGATAATAATGTCAAGTGTTGGACTGGTGCATTTGATTGTTGGTGTAAAAATAACGACTTATATCTATGCTATAAAAGATAGTTATAATGAAAACAGTTTCAAGCTTTGCAACAATATTATAACACCCGCTACAAAAGCTGTTAGCAAAAAGGCTAAAGGTATGGAAAACACTAAAGAATGAGCCCGGTTCGAGCTAAGTGAGCTTTGAGCCACGGCACGAGTGTAACAAACAGCCATAATGGTTGCATATACAAGGCAACAGCTACAGCTACAGCTACAACTTGCAACAGCAACAGAAACGAAACGTTGACAACATGGCTCAAATGTCAGGCAATGGTCAACGGCTGTAGCACCGAGACATCGTCATCGTTGTTGTTGTCCTCCTTCATCTATTGTTACCATGGTCATTGGGTTTTACCATAAATACATATGTGTGCTTGTCTGTGTCTGCCTCACTCGATGTTGTCGCAGCTTGTATTTTACATGTGTGTCCCCTTCCTCTTCATCTTGCATCTCCTTGTTGCATGGTCACACAGCTGGGATTCCGGCTAGCTTCGTTTCCGCCTGCCAAACGGTTACATTTTGGGCAACATTTTGCTTGCTCCAAGACGGGGATGGGTAAAGGGTAAGGGGCAACGGAAGCTGATCTGACTATGCCTCAACGGTTTGCTACTGCTGCTGATGTGTGCATTTTCTGCATGCCAGGTAGGGGGGGAAAGACAATAAGTTTGCCATACAAGGCATTTAGACATTTGGGCATTTGACGAAATTTGCATGATTGGCCAGACAGGCATGTTTTAAAAAATGCATGTCCTGGGTCATAAGTCATCGTCCCGGCACTTTGATTGGATTGTAGACTTATGAATAGATTACACAGTTGCACATTGTTATTGTCTTTGTTGACTTTAACAGTGGAAGTGTAGAGATATTTTCTTAATTTCTTTAGTTGAGTAAGTGTGGGAAATTTGTTGATCTGCTTGCATGTTCCATATATATGTTATATATAGTACTAAAACGGAATAAAAGATGCATAAACGTCTGTCAAACTACACAAGAAACGCAACAAATTGAGTTACACTAAACTTTTGAGTAACAAATATGATGCATCAGTTTTACTATAATCAATATGCCGAAAAAATGCAACTCCATTGAGTTGCCAATCAAATGGTCCATCAAAAAGAGTCGCTCAATCAGTATGCGTCTAACAGTTGCAAGCATCTCACATTCTAGCATCAGAAGTCTGCTATAATACTAACATCGAACAGCACTTATAGAGGCAGCGTCAAAATGTCGTTCAAAACGAGCAGCACAAGTAAGAGAAGAAAAATTTGATACACGAGATTACTTGCAAGTTGCAACAAATTTCCGCCGCAGTAGCGGCAGCGAATGAGGAGCCGCACACAAGTCGGCAACGGCAGAGAATGATGGACAAGTGCAGATATTGCGTCTGGAATAGATTATAACAGAGTATGAGGCGTGCCAGGGGGCTGGGGGTAATCCAAAAAGACAAGCCAAAAGCATAGCCAAAAGCCAAAGCCAAAACCAAAGCCAAGTGGAAGGCTTGGCCAATTTTTCACGCCAGCCAAAAGGATTTTGTTTTTGTATACGCTTTTAACGTTTTTACGGCTGGCTGCGTGAGTTGTACAACAATTTGTTATCTCTGCATTTGTATCTAAACGTTGCATTTAACGGTACACAGTAATGCACACAGACTCTCACACTCTCAAACCGAGACAGACAACAACTGCAACATGCTGGGGCACGCACTCTGGTGTCTGTGTCTGAGTAGTTGTTGTTGTTGTTGCTGTTCTTGTTGTGCAAGTGTTGCCAAAACATATTGCAGTCAACACTTTGCCAAAAACTTTTATTCATTTTTTATACATTTACAGCTCTCTGCAACAGCATCACCATCTGCAGCGTCATCGCCATCAGCATCAGCATCTGCGTGGCAACAAAAAATGTATCTCAATTGAAAATCAGCAACAAGCGAATGACGGCACACCAAAAAACTTATGACAACTTATAAGTAGGATGCATCTGCATATACTTAAAACTTAAATTTAAACTCCAAACCAAAGTTGTACTGGTTTGTCGAGTCTTCTGTAAGTGGCAGCTTGTATGACACGCACAAACTAGTTGCTAGATGGGCTTTTAGTTGATGTTGAAGTTGTTTACATATTGTACTTAAACTTCGATTTTTTGTAGGGTATCTGAGCGTCGAGAATTTTAATTTTAAGCTTTTTTCAGAGAAACAAAATAAAGGGTTACACACAGTTGCTGATACTAAGGGGAGGCATTCATTAAAAATGATTTATTTGCGTTGTCAATTTTGAAAATTATTTATAAGTTTTTATAGTTTATTTATGCCGCTTTATTAATGTTAATTTATGTATGCTAAGCTTGCCACTCTAGCCACGCATGTAAGTATCTTTGTATCTATGTATGTAGCTTAGCCGATATGTTTTCACACAGCAACCACACACAAGAGCTACAAGTTGATTTACAGCAAGCTGGCTCGTACTCCATATAGGAGTAGACATGGCTTAATTGGCCCCGCCTTGAATTGCCACATGCCTCATGTGTCTGCCACAGTCTCGATCTGCAGTAATATGAAACGCACTTTCAAAATGCAAAAAAAAATTATAATAAATAAAATAAAAATTATGATTTATTGGACTAGTAATGGTAAGGATTGTATGTATCTTAAATAATTGTTTGGCCTTACTTTTGACCATACAAAAATTAACAAGCGTTTTTTTTTATGGTTTCCACGGATTTAAAGTTGTTTATTATCCACAAATGAGCTTTTGACGCAAGTTCAACATAATTTTCTACACTTTACTTAATTTTATGCGTACACTAACCTCAATTTGTCACTTTTATGATCTGCATAAGTAATAAAGCAGCACAGATAAGCAGCTGACTATAACAAACACACATTTCAAAACTCTTAATGGCCAGGTGACAATCCAAAAATGTCTAATGGAAGTTGGTTCGTTATAGCTAACAAATATGTATGCCATTTTATATTTATCCGTATGTAAATTTATGACACTCAATGTCTAGTCGAATTGTTGACTGGCAATAATTATGACTTCTTGGTGTGGCATTCAAGTGTTTTTTTTTTTCAAGATTTCAACTTTCTGGCTCTGGCTCTGTCTTTTCTTTTATATATTTTCTTTTGATTCTGTTGTTGTTATAGAATTTTGCACAAGTCATTGCGGTGTGTATTGACGCGCCATACCCAAGGCACTTGACAGGCAGCCTCGAGTGGCATTTGGAGAAACCAGTCTCAAGTGCCACAGAATGATCTGAAGTGGGATGCTGCGGTTAGGTTTGTTTTGAGAGAGGGAGCTTCGAAAATATGGAAAACTTGTGCGTAAACCCAGCTAGCTAGCTATACACAAAATAAACTCGATGGCATTTCAAGCGCCGTGCTTCACATGTTAACCGAAGATGAGAAAGACAAAAGTCTATTCGATTCTCAACTCAAGCTGCGGCAGCAGAATTCAGGGCAAAATGTGTGGCAAATGAAAATATTTACACTGACTCGGATTTCGGTTGCTGCCACAAGTTTCAACCGGTTTCATTAACAATATCTCGTTAGCTGCGCTTACCTAGGGGCACACGGACAGAGTTTCCTTAAATAACTATAATTAAATACATTTATATTGTGCTTGGCTACGTATAATAAACTATTAAAAGCTTATTTACACAGATTGTCGACGAATCCATACTCTTACCCAATAATTTTAACCAAAATCTTGACTGGCGAGTAATATAGAAATAAATTACTTATGCAATTAAGCCCGAAGAACTCGGAGAAATACTTTGAATACTCTACTCATAAATACGAATAACTTTATATATGTATATATTGTAGCTGTTCAACAAGCATACTATAAAATTCCTTCCCGGCGGGCAAACAATAAAATAAAATAAATCTACTTTATGACATAATTATGGAGCTCAGCTTAACAACTAAGTGCCGAGGCAACTGGCAAGAGTGCAATTGGTTTGGCGATTGTAAACCGTTTTCACATTTTCTCCACATGCAATTTAATAACATTTCCATAAGCCAGAAAAGTTGTTTTGCGTTAATTAGCTGCAGCAGCAGCCATATATAAATAATTGGCTCTACATATTTATTATCAGTGTACGAGTTTTGGCTCCCTGTAATGATCAGTTGGTTTAAGTGAAGCAAAGTGCATATGGATGTTAAATTGATGGCCATTGCCATGATAGAGCAATAAAGTTACTAAATTGTTACAAATTAGCCGGAGATGACGTGAAAAACATTTACTCAACTGACAATATTTTGATGCCCGTATTCTGAGTCCAAATTGTGCTTTACATACCTGAAATGATAAAGAAAAATGTTTGGATTATTATTTATTTATTTATACTATCACACGCATAGATAGAAGCGTTATTTTAAGTTTTTAATATCTTAAAAAATACTTAATATTCTCAACTTAACCTGTGGCCTGCTAATAGCAACACACAACACAAGTGCTTAACTCTTCATCATCATTTGCCGTACCGTTTTACATTCCATACTTAAATGATTTTGTATCGCACAGTGCCACAGTAATATACATAAAATTTCCCAGAGTACTTTTTGGAAATTGTTGTGCCGCATCTTTGCGGATCCGTCCAAGACTTAAGTCTAAGTAACTCATAGAGAGCTAAGCACTTTGGGTGTTCGTTTACATGTTTTTGTTTTCTTGTTGTTATTTTCTGCTCTGCATTCAAAGTGCCCCATTCTGTGTACACACAACTTGCAACCCGCATCCTTCTCATTCAAAAGCTTCATGAAAAGTGTGAAAAACATAAAAAGGCCGCGCTTCAAAAATAAGAAAAAACTTTTTTTATTTTGGCTACGTAAACTTAAAACAAGAAAAAAAACAAACCTCTTTTACATGACACGACACAATTTGCAAGCTCTGTTGTTTGTTGTTGTTGTTGTTGCTTGTTGCTGTTGTTGTTGTCGCTTCGACATGTTTGTCTGTGGCTTGTTGCAGAGTTGCCGAGACTACTAGCTTGTCCGCACCTCCAACTCCGAGCTCTGTCTCGGCATTTGTAGTACCTGAGGTTCTGTCTTAGGCCCCAGGTAGACTCTAGACAAAGTCTTTGGCGCTTCGGGTCACTTTGTATATGCGTGTGAAAATATTTTTTGTGCTTTTAGTTGCCCAAACTTTTCATCACATAAAATGTTAAAGTTTTATGCTTTTCTTTGCTGGAAATAAGAGCAGGCCTCATAGAGACGTCGCACTAAAATTGTTGCCATTTTTCTCAGGTGTTGTGGCTTTCGAAAAGTTGTTGGGAGTTTGTTGAAATTTAAAGCATTGCATTGCCAAAAAAAAAAACGAATAAATAGCAAACAAACTAACTAAACCTAAAGAGCTTAAACATTTTATTTATCGTTAAGAACAGTTCTTTAAAACGTAATCAATTTTATTTACCAACCAAATTGAAAACAGCTGACATTTGGAACCCACACAATAATTATGCAAAGTTATTTAATAAGAGACAATGTTGTCTTTATTAAAAGCCAATTGCAAACAAACCAAATAAAATAACAAATATTATGCGCAATATTAAACCAATAAGCAAAATAATTGAAACAGCAAAATTGTATTTAAATGAGGGTCAGTAGCGGTTTCAGCTGTTGCTTTGATTGGGCCTTTGAGGAACCGCTAGATACATAAACGCGTATAATTGCCAGTTGATTATTAACATATCGGCAAACTTCAATTAATTGGCAATCAATCATTTTTAATGAAACAAGCGACGATGCGAAAGCTAACAGCCAACAGGCAACGGGCAACAGAACTACGAAGAACTCGGCGACATTATCGACAGACTTCGATCTCGACAACAGCGCACAGGAAAATGGCAAAGGCAAGGCATAAAGGAAGAAAAATATCTATATGTATATATACAGCTAAAGAAAGAAAATAAAAGATAAATATTCTCGTATCGCTGATTGTGTGTGTGTGTGTTGAGGAAAAACGTGGCACGACTAACTTGGCCGAAACGATTGACAAGCGGTTTTTGGCTAGCTTTACAGCGGGTCTGGCCCTGACTCTAGCTCTGCCTTCTGTGCTTCCCGAGTGGCAGCAATACCTGGAGCTGACTTTACCTATGGCAAAGTTGCCAGACAGCTAGACAAGTCGCTGCCTATAGGCTACATGGCCTGAGTGAGTCTGAGCCTGAGACTGAGATGGTGTCTGCAACTGACCGCTTCGTTGCGGGTGCAGGCAGCTGTGCAATGGGCATCTTTTATGGCACTTTCAGGGATGGGCAAAGTCGTTTTTGAAATAATCAGCTATTACAAATCAAATCAATAGATATACACGCAGGTGTCAATGTCTACTTGTCAATTACGAAATGATGCGCCAACAATCAGATAAGAAAATCAAAGCGTTTAGAATTCTTAAAAGTGATAGAATCCGATGTAAATTAGAAACAGATTCCCAAGAATATGAGTTTACTGGAAGCGATTCACAAGCATTTGAAATTTACATATAAAAATACAGATAAATACAATTCGAAGATCTGTTATTAAATATATAACGTTACATCTCTAAAGCTAAAAAGCTACAAGCCATTAAGCTAGTCATTTAGATTAAGAAAGAGAATACTCCCACTGCTTGAACATAGAAAATATTTCATACAAATTTATTTGCGTCTGCAATTTACAAGCTTTCATTTAACTACAACAGCAGCAACTATAACAACAACATCAACAAGAATATACAACATATACCTCTAACGGGGCGCATAATTAAAATGTTACAGCAAATGAGGAAGTTGTTGCTGCTGCTGTTGCTGCCGCCGTAGAGTGTGGCAGAACATGGAACACGAGTAACTTGCAACTTGCAACTGGCAACATGGCAGACACCCATTCAAGTAGCAAGCACAAGATTCAACTTTCAAGTCAAGTCGCGCTTGCGCCTGACGCAAATTAATTTTCTCATTTTTCATTTCATTTTTTTTTTTTTTTGTTAACATGCTGCAAAAATTATGCTTAAGCTGAAAGCAGACGGGTTGCTGTGCAATTCAATTTAATTTGCCAGTTGACTCCAATTTTGACTCGTTATGTTGCTTCTTTATTTTTGTACTGCAGAACAAGTTGCAACACGGATAAATACTTGTGCTTTATGTACAACATTTTGAATTTTAGTCGTATAGAATATTTTGAATCAAAACTATATATTGTTTAAATGGTGTGAAATAAAAGAACAATTCTAAAACATATTTTCCACAGAGGAATGTATTTTAAACCACTGTAGCCAGAGTAGCGTGTGTTTGCATGGAGACCTTAATGCTTCCTTTGACTGAATGCATAGTTAAAAATTTGCCTGCGCCTCGGTTTCATGCCACACCCCTCATCTTTACTTACAAGCTGTACCCGCTATTTTGCAGTCGTATAAAAAACTCTTTTGCATTTTGCACTGCCAACCAGCCAGTAGCAGTTGCTCATGTGTGAAATGAAATGCACAAACGATGAGCACAACACTTGGAAGTGGGCATACTACATGTATACACATACACACACACACACACACATACACATGCATAGACAGATAGTGCAAGAGGTTTACAAAAACAGACACATTTTGGGCCACGCACGCACATTTTTCCAAAGAGACCTCAAACGGTATCCAGAGTTCAGGTGAAGACCATGGCCCAACGAGTTGTATCCGAGTTAGACTTTTTGCAGAGCGTACATATGTATGTGTGAGAGAGTGTCTTTATATGTGTGTGTGTGTGGGAAATTTGTTGATTAAACTTGTGCAGAAGTTTTTAATTGCCTGGATGTATGTATGTTCTACTACCTGCTGCGTTTGCTTCTTTATAAATTTATTGTACAATAAAGATTCTACATTTCGAAAAGTGTTAGTAAAAATGATATAAAATTAAACTTAAATAAAGAAGTATTGTTTCTTTCGCCTAGAAATACAGATACCAAGATTATTTCCTCTCGTTCTATTCGTAGTTTAAGCTAACCATTTTCTCTGTTTCATGGGATCAGAACATGTAATAGTAAGATAAAACGTTAATTCCAAATACGTTATTCAAACTTTTGTGTTTTTTTTTTTAAATATTCGCTTAAAAAACTAAAAAATCTAACAAAAATCTAAAAGCTTATACGTCAATTATTATCTCATTTTCAACATTTATCGTATTTAAATTTTATACTATGTTTATTCTCTTTGTTTTGTTGCCAACACCTCCCATCTACCGAACATAAAGTTTTAATTTTTAATAATCCAATTCAGTGCACAAGGACCGTAAGGTAACTGAAGTAGCCCTCAAGACACACGATTTAGTTGTCGCTGTGTGATGATCTATGGCGCCTGTAGTCAAGATTTATGTATTCAACTGCTCAGATTGGAATAATCTTCAAGTAAGGCAAGGCCAAGCGGTAGCAGCAGCGGGTAGTTGGCCGATAAGCCATAAAAGCTGTTGAAAAACTTTATGCACAATTCTCGAGGCTTGCGTAAAAAGTATGGTATGGAACAATAAAATAAATAAGAAATTGTATAAATTTATGAGGGAGGGCAATCGCTTCGTTGCCTGGTTAGGTTACTCAGAGCCAGAGTCAGAGCCAGAGTCAGAGTCCGAGTCAGAGTCCAAGTCAGAGCTTGTTCGTTCTTGTTATTGCATGGTAGCAGCCAACAACAAGTAACTGGCTGCTTCCTGCACTTTAGCTGTCGTTTTGTTATTGTATTAGTGTGTGTGTGTGTGTATTATTTTATATTTTTTTTTGCTTTTTAGAATTTAATTGGACATTATATCGCATATTCGCATATTGTGAGGGGCTGTGAGCCGCTTCTGCTGGCCAGGCAAAATCAATGCCTGGCCATATATCAAATTGTGTTAAAAGCCAAAGGCAAAAGCAAACTAAGGCTAAGGATGTTGGGACAACAAACGGTAATGGCCATGCTCTATTGTCTGGCTCCAGCTGCTCACACCGACTGGGGCATTATTTATGGTTGTCTATTGCAACCTCCCCCGTTACCACCGCCAACCCCCCCCCCCCCCTCTCTCTCTCTTTTATTCCCGCGACACCAGCATTCACATTCGCACTAATGCACACTTGGCATGTCGCAATCGCATCGCATCGCAATCGCAATCACAATCGCATTGGGTATGTGGATTGGGGTTGAATTTGGATTTTTGGTGTTGTTGTCGGAGTTGCCACCTCAACTTTTACGCCGCTTCTCACTTCACTAGCGGCGGCTCTGGCTAATGTGTGAAAAGTGTCTGGGAACGGTGGCAGCTGCAGCATCATCGACAATCGTGCCACTTAGTCGCCGCCGGCTGCCGTTTGACAAACAGCTCGGCAATGATTTTGCCAAATTTACAGAATGGAAAATGCCAGCAGCACGCATATGATGTCGCGCTCCTTGTCCTTGTTTTTTCACTCACTCTCTCTCTCTCTCTCTCTCTTTCGGTTTATCAGCGTCTAATCAAATTTGCTTATTTTGCTCGTCAGAGAATCGCGAAAGATATTTGAGATACTTGAGGACACTGCTGTCTGCCAAGTTCAAATTCACTCAATTGTGAATAAGCGGATAAGTTGGGGCAACATTTGACAAGCAGCCAGCCAACTGTCCAGCCTGATAGCTGTCGCTCCATCTGGATAGCCTATTGTTGTTCAGTCCAAATAATAGTCGCAACAGACAGACAATCTGGCAAACCCACGCAAACAAACACTTCGTTTTCACTGGCGCCAGTTTTTTTAAATCGGCTTAAAATTCAAGCAGAATGTGACATTTTTGCGTTCATTATTATGATTATTAAGTTGTTTACATTTGAGCCTCTAGGCCCAGATAATGAGGGAGAGGCAATAACGAAGCCGGCCAACTAAAAGTAATTCCGCAAACAGAATGACATAATTTGCATTTAGCTCAAAAGAAACTTGTTACAAACATACACTTAGAATTTTGTATAAGATATTTAGTTTTTGCTTGAACTTTGCATATTATTAGCATAATTTAAATGTACAATAATACTGTGTCTAATCGAAAGAAAATATTTTAAGGCACACTAAAAGGTCAAAGGTCTAACCCAAAAAGCTTGCTGTCCTTTTGATCACAAGTGTGCTTAAAAAATGACATTTTAATTGCAAACGTGCTCAAATTAAAAAAAAAAAATATGATAAAAAATATTAAAATAAAAATTTCAAACGATTCAGGGTTCTAGTAGCCGAGTCCAAGCATCCCATATGCTAATCTTGTGTTTGGGGACAGATGAAAATGGAGTCTGACGTTATGCTGCGAATTAGATGTGAATTATGCTAGACCCTAATTAATGTTGACATGGGATATTCTTTATACCTTGCACTCAGTTGAGCTCGGCCTTTGTCTCAGCTGAAAATATGTAAAAAATCTTTTAGATTGGTGCGTTAACAATGGGTCATCAGTGGGAGCCACTGGGACGACAAGTGGATTAAGTGATGTCCTGGAAAATGTCTACCCTTGTCTCTGGCCAAAGATTAGTCTGGCATTTTGTTTTGATATGGCCAAAGAATTTAATGCAAGTTAAATAGCAGCTGTGCTCAGGTTTTTTTCTTACAGTAAATCTTACTTTAAGTAGCTAAAGAGCAAAACCATTTAAAATAAAATAAAAAGTTTACTTTTGGGTCGTAATTAATTTTTGCTGTCAAATTGCAAAGTATTTTTTTATTTATTTTTGCTCGCTCTATGACAAGTGAAACTTTATCACATAATTAAATAATTTATAAAAGTGACTTTTACTGCTGCTGTCAGACCCCGCAGCGCCGCAACCATCCCTCATTCCCTTCAGCCTTTTTGCCAGCTGGCAGAAAAAGTTGCACAACGGATGTAAAGGAGACGCGACATTTTCACCTGCATAAATTACAATATGCTCATAAATTCTGATAAATCATAAGTGTTGCGAAAAATGTAAAAATGCTAAGAGTAATTAAATGGCAAAGAGGTTTAAGAGAGAGAAAGAGAATTAACGGAAAAATAGCTATAAAGCTGATGGAAAATTGAAAAGCAACAAGAATGCGCTTAATGAAAGGGAAAAATTGCCCAGACATGAACATGACTATGCATATACTGTAAATACAATGTATGCATAAAAGCTTTGTGAGTATGTATGTGTAATTGTATGTATGGCCATTAATGACGCTGCATTGTCTCGTTTAATATCTTTTTTGTTATTTCGCAGAATTAATTGAAATATTGCCAGCAGGTAAACAATATTGAAAGCGAAAATGCTGCGTTCCAGTGCTGTGCATTGTTATCCTTCGGCCAACTCTCAAACAAAGGCCACATAAATCTTATAGCATCAAGCTTCGCGCATTCTGCGCACTCTCGTGGCACTTAAGTCAGTATTCAGTATTCTGAATTCTCTTCCCTACTCTGTTTTCTGCATCTTGGGCTTGGGGTCTTCTCGTGCTCGACTTGGCATTTAAATTGCCGCTGACTTGCGTCGACCTCTGAGAATACAATGCAAATACTACGTAACTTGCTAAACTATGCCGCCTGCTTGTTTCGCTTGTTAACCAACTGAAAACCGACAAAACCAAAACCAAAAAACACAACAACAATAACAATACGAGAACATACACAATACACATAAAGAATCAAGCGGCATTTTGCATACGAGTTGCACGTCGAGTGGGGTTGACGTTTAAATACCTGTCTCCAACATATGCAACGGGTATATTTACTCATTATTATATATATATTTCTGTATTTTGTATGTGTTCATTTTTGGAATAGAATATGTTCTAGTCGTTCCCTGTTCTTTGGTGATTATACTTTTTGCTGCTATTCCAGCTGCACACTCCACTTAAAAAATTGTTAAGCATAAAAAACAATAAAAATAAATACCTATAAACACTTAAAATGGCACAAGTGTACCTCTGCTCTCTACCCTATCTACCACTCTACACTCCCCCCAATCAGCATGGCCAACAACTTGGTAAATGTCGTACACAAGCCAGTTGCAAGTTGGCAGCAACTAGTTGGCCAGTTTGGCGATTGTAAATGTCAAGCAAATTTGGTTTGTTGCATTTTTTGATGCTGTTGTTGTAGCTGTAGTTGTAGCTGCTGTTCCGCTGTTCTTCTTCTGCATCAAGTTCTGCAAGTTATGGCCATGTAGATGTCGCCAGCCAAATAAACACTGTGTAGCAGGTAAAACGAAGAGTTGCTGGCTTCGCTGGCATTTTGGCATTTAAATGGGTTCATATCAAGGCGATAAGTTTCCCAACTAACAGTAGATGCATCGCTCAATGTCGATTCGTAACGGAAGCAACAATTTTTCCCCAGGAAAACAGAGTCAAGCACAGGTTTGCTTTCGTTTTAATGAATACTCTACGCACTGCTCGAGCAAAAATAAAAGCAGAAAAACAACCCAAGCGCCCATTTATACCTACATCGAAAAATAATTAATGCCCACACACTTAACGCTTGGCATGGCTCATTTTTTTGCGCATATTTCTCAAGAGCTTGCCCGGTCTGAAACAATAATGTGAACCATAAGAAAATGAAAGCAACATTTTTGCTAATGAATTTTCACGTATTTAGTTGAAAGGGCCTCATTGTTGTTGTTGTTGTTGTTGTAGTACGTGCCGCATAAAATGCGCATTTAAATGTGTAGGAAAATTAGTTAATAAATCACACGTGGAAAATTGATGAGCTGCCGTCTGCATTGGCTTTTTTGTGGCAGCCTCAGGGAAAATGCCATGAAAATTAGTTTTAATTTTTTTTGCTTATACTTATTGTTTACTTGGCTTTTGATATGCATTACACGTAAATTATAAAAATGATGTATGGCAGCGAACAGGAACTAAATTGATTCAGCTCCCCAAGGAATCAACAATGGATATCTTAATTAAAGGAAACTGAAGTGCACTGAATTTCAAATAGAAATTCACATTATTTATTAATACCTCGTGAGGTTGTCTCAGGTTAGGTAAGGTAAGGTAGGGTAGGGTAACGAATTAAGTAACTGACAAACTGAATGCTCAGTAATCAGTGAAAACTCAATTGGAAAGTTGCACAACAATTGAAGAATTAGTGAGTTGTCAAGCCGGAAGCAAAAGATTTTAAGAAACCAAACCACAATAAATGCTGCCACATGAACAGCTCTTGAACAACCGAGGGCAACAACAACAAAACTCCAATCAGAAATTTTAAGGTAAACGAAATGAAAGAAAACACAAGAAAAAGCCCGATGAACTCATTGCCATTGTGCAAGCAAAGGCCCCAATATCTCCTCATTGTCATGTAACTTAAATCAGACCAACAACAAACAACCGAGCAACTACACAATTGTACAACAAAAACAACACTTTGCATGTGTAGCCGTGGCACAACAAACAAAGAACAAGGTACACACACAAATAGTAACAACAAGAACAACACAAATAGCTCGCAACACAATAGAACCAAACAAGTAGAACTTGTCTAGGCCTAAACAACAACAGGGGCGCTGTTAACAGCAACAGAAAAAAAGGGGTATTCACTTCAAAGACTTCCACTGATCATAAACAATTTTTAAGCTTAGATCTTGTTATAAACAAAAAATTTTACCTCAAAGTTAAGTGTACCCCTTCTTTGGTTGCCGCCCCTGGTTATTTGCCGCGTGAACCGCTCAAACAAATGTTTCCTTTTACAATTCAACTCCAAAAGCCGGCTATTTAAATGACTTTTCTTTCGCAGAGTTTTTGGTTTTAGCTTTTTCAGTTATTTTGGTGTCTTAAAGTCAAGATCGCAAACGTGATTTCTTGCTGTTGTTGTTGTTATTGTTTTTGCTTTGCTTGTTGCTCTTGTTGCTTTTTGGCAAACGTTTCATGGCTGCAAAAAAGATCGTGATCTTTAAAACCAAGCAAAACTCTGTTTGTTATTTATTTGTGGGCAATGCAATTGTTGTATTTGCTTGGCCATGCTGATTCGATCAGTCGTCACTTCGGAGCCAACATTGAGTCTCCGTAGCGATAAGCGTATTTTTTTCCGATCTGGCCAATGCTCAATTTATGTTGGCTCATTTGTTTTGACAAGCACATTGCCTAAAACAACATTCGCGTTTCCAACTCGAAAATCTTGAATTGTGTGTGGGTGCTGCCAGAGTCTCTCTCGTCTACTATAACTCTTTGCCATAGTATATCGCCCATGGCCTAAGCAACTTCAAACGTTTACTGATCAACCCTACCCCTGCCACCTTGCATTGCCTGCACACCCTCTATGAACTCTGATTGATGTGGCGCACATTAATCAAGCCATTGAGCGGTACGCTTTGTTTGATGTTGATCAAGCGATCTGATGCCATAGTGCTCATATCTCTCCACCACTCTCGCTCTCATGAGAGCGCGCTCTACAGTATTTAGTAGTCGGTTTGCTTTCAATTTAACCAATCGATCGACTGATCGAACGCGAGCCAAGTTACTGAGATACATTGCGGCTCATTCCATTAAACGTTTCATCGATCGGTCTCCGTCCCCGAGCTGCCGTTTACGCTTTACGCTTTGTTTTATGTTTTGTTTTTTGGTGTTGATGATCACTTGTGTAAATCGTTTACGTTTTTGGCTAGTTAATGGGCAATTTGTTTTCAATTAATTGGCTTGTTGTGTGTTAATGTTTTTCGATTACGTGTGAGATGTGTAGCTCAAAGGCAGCCGTTGTACGATTTTTTTTTTTAATTCGATTGCTCTGTGTATATATTATATTGCTTGTGAATTATGTCTGGCAATCGTATGCTTTAAATCACTTGCACTTTTCAGAGCTCATAAATTTCACTCAAACCACCGGGACGCTTCCTTTACAAAAAAAAAAAATAATAATAACAACAAAGATCAAAGCAAAACGTTACAGAGCAGAGCCAGACAACCAATCCAAAACACAACACAACAGCAACAACAACAACAACAACAACAAAAACAAAAACAGTACATCAGTCAGTCAATCAAACTGTGACGTGTTGATAAAGTGAAGCATAGTCTAGTGAACACTGTACAGGACAGATGTATGAAATTCATACACAAAAGAAAAAAACTCTCAAAACTCATTAAATCGAATAAATTCCACACAGCTGACCTCGTTATACCAATTGTCTTAAAAAGAACGTAAAACCTCTTTCAATCAAAAGTTATTTGTTATTTAACTTATCTTGTCAGTTCATTAGTGTGTTCACTGTACACAAGATTCATGTGAGATGAGTAGAATTCAAATGTTATAGTCTGTCTTTTTTCTGGTCTCTGAGGCAATGCAAAATAGTTTTTATGCCATTTTCAAATGAGAGCAAAATTGTTTGTCTTGCTTTATGGAGCGTCAAAAAGTCGCCCTTTTGATTTTGCCGACGTTATGAATTTTCTTAGAATTTGTTTTGATGCTCCCTTCCTGCCCCCAAACCACTTGAGGCAATGAGGAAACGCACCGAAACCAAAAGGCACACAACAGACCCCATAGGAATAGACACATTTGAAATGATCGCCGCTACACAAAATGAAGATGAATGGCAGATGTAGATGTGTAAATATCCATATAGATGTGAGAGTGTTGGTTTTGAAGCTTTGAAGTAGTAGTCTGCTCTGTGCAACTTTTGTTCATTAGCTAATTCAGTTGCGGGGCCAAAAAGTCTTAATTATGTTTGTAAGAAACTACGCCTAGGAATAAACTTTTTTTCGAGCGGTTAGCGAAATTCTTTTGAAGTTTCTTGTGCGCGAAACTGTATTTGTTTTTTCCTAGAGTTATGGTTCAAGTTTAATGGCAATGCTGAAAGATATTGGCGAAAACTTGCACTTAATTTCGAGTTAAAGATTGTTTGGTGCTAATCAAAAAATAACTAGTAAAACTTATTTAGATATTAATGTTTTGTCTGTTATGAAAATAATAGTTAAATAACTTAACCTAAATAACTTTAAGTAGCCATTATTTAAGTAGTTTTCTTAAGCAATAAAAGAACGCAATTTTTCTTTTGCTAAAAAGTTTTCAAGTTAAAGTTTTAACCATAATGCAAGCCAATATGCTTATAAATGCCACAATTTAAATATATATATGTATATAAAATTTAATGTCATGCTGCACATAAAAACCGCACAAGTTTTACTTGGGTCCCACACTGATTTAGCCTTCTTCAAACCTTCTACCCGACAAAAAGATATTCGGATCCAGTGTCCTCGACCGTCTGCTATATGGCTAATTTCATTTTTATGACTTTTATGCGGCACATTTGCGTTTATTTTTTACGCTTTTGTCCTGATTCAGGTTCAGATTCAGAGTCCAGTTGGAGTCGGAGTCAGAGAGTCGACTTCACTTGGTTGATTTATGAGCGCCTGAATTTTTCTTTGAATTTTTTTCTTTTATATTTTGTTATGCTCTGTTTTTGGCGTTAAAAATATTGCCAAGCTGCCATAAATTTTATCGTATTTTGACAACTAATAAAAATGCAGGCCACTGAGCTAAAATGCAAAGCTAAAAATGCATTCCATTTGCATAGGACTGTATGAGGGCCAAAGCCAAACTAAAGAGTAGGCGAGAGAGAATAGTTGAAATGAGAGACAGTCGGTTGTTGGCCATTACGATTTGTAGCTTATTTGCATATCAAATCCAAGCCTTGTCTGTTATGGTCGTCGAGTCAGAAATGGTTTGACAAGTGTCTCTACATTTGGACGATGATCCGGCCAATCATCGATGCCGCTAAAGATAACGTTACCAATATACCCGGCTGAGTGCATGATTTATGGCAGCTCTTTGTGTTTCTTTCTCTTTTCCATATACACACAACGTTTGTAGCTTAGAAGTAGATTTTTTGGCATGTTGCATTGTTAAAAACTAATTACCATCATAAACAACGAGTTCATTGTTCTACTCGTATTGGGCTACCAAAACAAGTTGAGCATCCATCGATTTGTTATTGGCCATTAGTTGTTGAGTTTATTGTCATCTAACCGTATAAAGTTATCACTTAATCATTTTTTATGTTTGCACTGTTTTAGGTTTTAAATCGAAATTTGGTGCTTAGTATTTTATTTCTAGTATCTACTGTACTCGTTTGACCATGTAGTATATCATAAAAGCATGTTTATGGCTATGCGTAGGCTGTTGTAAAATTCTAATGAATATGAAGTGACTTTGTTTATTCTCTGACTCAAGCCACGGCCCTTAAAGTCCTGATGCTATACATTTTTCAACTCTAAAAGGTATACGAAACGTTCTCATGTCAAGTTTATGATCACATGAAATGCGTTAAAGTCATCAACCGTTAGGTGCTTACTTGTTTCACTATCCCAAACTTCATTAAAACGTTACGATGAAAAAACTAAAGCTTTAAGTTTCACAAGTTCACATTTAAAAAAAATGAATAGTAGTACTTGTTGATTTTCCATTCAACTCTAAAAGTCATTAACTCGTTTCATATAAGCCGATGAGCAAACCGCCCAATAACGATATATGTACTCTCACAATCTCTCTTACATAATCGGCAATACATTCTCCTAACACACACAAAGTTTTTCAATTTACCAAAGCTTCTACTGCCTCACACATGGCGAAATGAATATAAATAAAGCGGCTCTGTAGAGTTTGCGTGTAATTATCATAAAGCGGAATCTTGTAGCGCCAATATGAAGCTCATAACTTTTGCGCAAAGCTACACAGAGTGGTGTTGGAGATTGGAGGTCCCGGCAACTGGTCACCTCATGTTGCCTCTTGCCTGGCTTCGCATAGTTGGCCTAATGCCCATTTTGGTCATTGGCGTCGCCAGCCCAAACGATGTAACTTTCAATTTGCGTAATTTTCAAGTGACTACAGCAAAGTTGCGCTTCCAAACTGATCCCTCACCTGAGCCTAATCACTGTTGCTGTTGTTGTGTGATGCTATGAGAAAGCTGTTTCCCCTCTTTGCTCTATGGAGCTCATCCAGCCAGAGTGGGTAGCTAAGGCGTAGCCAACTGCTGTGTTAAGGTGCACGCGTGTCATAAAATGCCGCTTATTATGCTAGCTATTAATATTTACTGCTTAGACGCAATGGCCTGGACGTGCACTCGCACTCGCATTCGCACCGGCACTCGCAAACGTCTCCTCAGTGGAGATCTGAGCCGTAATAGTTCCAAAAACTTGTGCCTATTCTATTGCAATTTATGGCATACATATGTTTGCATGCATGTTCATGTGGCATCGCCAACAGTATTGCCTTTCAATAGCGAGTTCCTGGCACATTTAAAGTCAAATCGTGTCGCTTTTATTACGGCTTTACAAATATATTTATTCTTTTTTTGCATGCACTACACTTTTTAAAGTGTTTTTTTACTTGTATTTATTTTACTAAAAAAAAAAACTTAATCACATATTAAATTGTTTTTTCTTATCTCATTTTTATAGACTCAATATGTATACCATTTGCAGAGTATGTTAAATGTTTCTTTTATTTACTGATTTTAGTGGCTTGCGCGTGCTGGGAGAGAAGTTGCCTGAAAGTTACCCATCATTAGTACTAACAAGCAACATTATGCCGCTGCGGATTCTTCTCTTCACCAGTCTGGGATCTTTGGCTTGGCCGCAGCTCTTGGTTGATTGCATTGGCCAGATAGTTGCGAGCACGCGTACTTGATGTGGCTTTGTCTTAGGCACAGTCTCTGTACTATCTGCCCTCTGTTCTCAGTCAAGTTCACTGGTCTTGTATGTTTATTTAAGGAATTTTTATTGCCACATGTGTGTGTGTGTGTGTGTGTTTAGCTTGAGTTTGAGCTTGTGGTTCTATGTTGGGAGCGTACTTATCGCATTTTTGATTTTTCATGGGTTTATTAAATTGTTTTATGTAATCAAAGATGGTCAAATGTCATAATGGCGAATGTGAGTGGAATTCTTGAAATTGCTCTTGAGTTTGATTGTAATGCGGCGTCGGCGGCAGCATTATTAAACTAATGATGCCAATGGCTACAGACACAGCTATGTGTTTGTAAATAGATAAGGATACTGTTATTACAGGATTATGTAAGATACTTAATCTTTTAGGCAGCTTATTATACAGCTGGTGTATCGATTACATTGCCTCGTGCCGTTATAATCACATATTACGTACCTGAAATGAAAAGAAAATATCATCAATTAATAATAATAAAAAAAAGTACAGATGATAATTTGTTATAATGGATTGCGGGCAGTTATCACAAAGAACTTAGTACAGACAAACAATATCTCTTTATTTTAAGATATGACAAATGGTTTTAATAAGTTTTTTTTTTAATTTTAGTCAATAAACAAAAAGCGTACTGAACAAAGCTATAAATTTTTGGATTAAGACATTAAGCCCCACTTAAATTTTAAATGAAAACAAATTAGCCGGGAAAGCGCGACTAAGAGATACCCTAGTTATAGAGCATGCCATCAATAATTGCGTATATGTATTTGCAAAAGTCTAAGGAAATTACTTTGTTTCTGCGCCATAATATCTTCGGAGTTTCTTAAGTGATTTGTATGGCAATCTAAAAATTTATATATTTATAATTTATTTATAATTTATTTATAATTTATAATTTTATAATGAATAAATCATTCTGTGTGAAGTTATTTAAACACTCCAAATTTTCCAAATTAAAACATTTATTGCTATGGATTATAAATGAACATCGAAAACAAAAGTCTTGAGAGTTTTTTGAAAGTCTCCAGCTCTCTTACTTTCCAGATCGACGCAATCATACAGACGGTTGAAGGAAGATTTCAAAACCGTTTCGGCTGCTTTTGCAGATTAAAACGATTTATTTAAGTATTCGTCAAGGGATAAACGTAGCTTCCTTGCCTATGTGTTTATTTCTTTTTAAACACTTGCCATTTAGTTAAATACAAATAACACTTAAGATAGACGAAAAGTACTAAATTAACTTTGGTTCGAGCAATCAAAACTCCATTTGTGTTCAGTATCAGTTTTTATGTTCATTAAAAGCGACTAATGCAGACTTTAAAATACGGATGACAATTTTAAATTGAGACGTTAATTGTTTATGGGTTTTAGACAAGAGTGTGTTTGAGTTTCGTGTGACGGGTTTCACTTTCATAGCTGTCAATTTGAGGCCCGTCGCATAAAATTGTCGAAAAATGCATCGATACCAGAAGCAAGCCGCATTTGTTGTTTGGTGGGTTGGTCGAAAATAATTTTCATATTTAATTGACAGGCAAACATATTGAGAAATGCTACCGATTCCATTAGTGCGGCCTGTCGACAAGACTTTTGATTAAAGCCCATAGACAGCCGGGATATATATTGTATTTAATATTATTTTGTTTCGTTTTGCTGTCAATAAAGTCTATAAAACTTAACGCCTGCTGCTGTTGTTGCTGCTGATGCTGGTACGGCTATGGCTTTGACTGCCTTCGGGCCGTTATGTTTGGTTTTTTTTTGTTAGCCAGTCTGTCTGTCGGTTTATTTAATGGCAACATGTTTTACAACATTATTAGACGGCATCACGAGACGGCCAAAAGAGCCGAAGAGCTGGCCAACTGGCCAATTTTAATTACCATATTTTCAGGTGTCGACTCAACGTCCCACGCTGTTAGCAACATTTTGCATTTTATGACAGTGCCAACCCCTTTCGCCGCACCGCCCAACATCTCCTTAACAACAAAAAAAAAAACAAAATTTAATTACACATTTGTAGCTGCAGCTAATTAGCGTTTTGTGATAAACAGTTCTAATGGCTTGTAATTGGTCAATATTTGTATTTGTTTGGGTCATTGATAGTTAATTTCATTTAGATTTATGCGCTTATTGCGATTACACAATTCACCATACACTTAATGCAATGCATGCTAAAACTTAATTGAATTGTCGCTGTGGCTAATTTACACTTGAACGTGGTCTGGCCATAAGCCGCTTATTGTTAACCATTATGGAGATTAATTATTTATCTAATTTAAAAGTCTTTTGTGGGCTCGTGTGTCAAGAATGTCAAGTATCGACTCTTATGTCGGACAAGTTATTTGCATGATAAGATATCAATTTGTATTTACTTGTCCTTGCTTGCTTATCAATTCCAAATGCATCACTGGAACAAAAAAAAAAAAGTTCTTTTTACGTTTTAGTTTAAAGTTTTGTTATTTCACAATAGTTCAACTTTACTCTGTTTTTGTATATTTATGTATGTTTGTTTAAAATAAATAAAATTCGTTGCTGATTTTGGTATGATAATTCAAATTCATTTCACAGTCAATCCGACTCCAGTTCAACTCTCTCTGCTCTAAGCAATCGCATCCAACCACTGCTCACGCTTAGCAGTGATGATGTGGTGGCCCATGGTGGTGATGATCATAGTGTCCACCGTGATGATCATAGTGCACATGACCATGGTGGTGGTGGTGGTGATCGTGGTGTGGTGGCGGTGGGCCATGATGGTGGTGGTGATGATGATGACCGTAGTGTGGCGGCGGTGGTGGTCCGTGATGATGATGGTGGTGGTGTGGTGGTCCATGGTGTCCATGATGATTGTTGTGGTGACCCAGGTGCAATCCCAGGTGGATGCCAAAGAGACGGTCCTTGTGATTTGGTGGCGGCATTTTGTTTAACTTTTAATACGTTGTTATTCGCTTAGTTGTTGCGATCCTAATTCCTCAACTGGAACAAGTGTACTGTGCACTACTTAAATCAAATTGGCAATATATACTCTTAGTTGGCCATTCTGTCAAACAGATAACAATGTCAGGTAATGTACATGGACTGTTTGTTATCTTATCGTTAGATATGTCGTGTATTTCACATACTATTTTGGAATCACTATGAATCATATTCTTTATTGAGTTGTAAAGATTTCCGATTTCTTGTTATCTTGTCATGGGTTGGTTGGTCGCTAATCTCTGTTTCAGGTGAGTAACTTTGTTTAGTATTTAAAGTGAATCCCTTCAAACAATATCCATTCACAACTGACTCAATACCAAAATGTAAGAAGAACAAAAAAAAAGCGTCGACAACTAATCGCGGTAAATAAATAAATAAATCTGTTTACTCTTTTACCGCTCGACGGCCACAAGAAAAGCGAATAAAGGTCCAGACACAACTTATGGAAAATGCAGATGAAAAGAGAGAGAGCAAGAAAGCGAAAAGAAAAAAACTGTAAAACATGCCGCAAAGTGTTGCAACGTTTTTGTATGGCGGCGTCGTAAACTTTTGGCATCTCAAAAAGAGTGCAAAAATGAAAAAATAAAAAAAAAAACTAAATGCATGAAGTCGCCGACAATAATTTCCGCCAGCACGCCAGTGTCTGGACCAAACGAAAGCCAGACAGACTCCCCCCAGATATACTGGCAATACGGAAAATACTAAAAGACCGAAGCTGGCGCATAAAGTGCAAAAAGCAAAGCATGCGAATAGACACAAGATACAAAGATTGTAAAAAGAGTGAGTACTTTGTATGAATATTTTCCTGCCGCCTGGTTGAGAGGGTGGTAAGCAAAGGAGGTCTTGGATTGAGGTTGATGTCATATCAAGTGCTTAGTGCGTGCAAGCGACGTTTTCGTAGTCTTAACAATAACTTTTTTCAGTTGAGCACTTTAAATGGTGGTGAGGATGGCTTTGAAAGCGTGGCGCTGATAAACTGTGTTAGAAGTTATAAAGCGATTAGAATTTGTGTGCTCGGTTTGCTAACTTTGTACTGCTAAGGGGTTGCAACATAAACTGTACAAGATGACGACAAAGTTTTTTTATTTTTCAGGGTGAACCAATTTAATGCCTATTTAAGGTGCACGCTTCCCAAGGAGCAACAATACCGAAGTCAGGATAGAATGAGGCTATGCCGAGATTGTTTATAAAGAAAAAAGAAAAGATAATTACCAAACTCGATTTCATTTTTGTTATTTAATAAAGGAAATAACTTAAAGAGTTCTAGACACCTGGCTATGGTCAAGAGCCCTACGCAACCAATTTTCATGAATCCAATAAATTTTCAAAGTCAAACATTCCTAAAGCACCTCCAAACCAAATCAAATCAAATCAAATCCAGGCGCACACAAATCTCAGTCCCACTCTTCCCCTCTGACTTCACTTACTTGCATAAATATTGCTAATTAATAAATCCATCGACAACTGTTGAAAGTGTCGTTATTGTTATGTGGGTAGAGGACTTTGACTCCTTGGAGCCCCCAGATTCAAATTAATTGAAAATGTCACAAGTCAGTGCAATTATCGTAAATTACAAACACGCGTCAAGGGTTTCTCGGGGGTTGTTGGGGGTGGTAGCTTGTCATTGTGATTGGCAAAATCAAATCAAAATATTATGATTATTATTATAATTATTATTTTGATTAGGTGAGTTGGCAAAATATGATAAAAATTCAACCCTCAATTGGACAAACTTGTCGACAGGGTTAGTATATGTTATTGCATAATTAAATGTAAACAAAAAAACATTTATATGTTTTTAATTAATCAATAAACAGAACTATTTAAGCTCTTTAAAGTGTGTTTTCAAATTTTCTACACATGATTCATGCACAAAAGCACAAAAATCAGTGAATATTTTCAATGCAAAATTGCAGACAGACTCAACTCTTGCATGGCAATGCTGCAGCAGACCATACAAATTTCAAAGCTGGCTACCCTTTTGTCACAGCTTCCCATCCTGACTATGCAAAAATTGCAGCCAAAAAGCATATAAAATTATTATGCGGGCGGGACGAGGATGTGGAGCATAAAAGCTGTGGAAACCAGCTTATGACAATGCTTAAAAGGCATTTTTTGGCTGGCATCAGCTGAAAACCCAGACAGCAATGCTCGACAACGGCGACAACCCTGCTATGTGCATATAAAGTCCAAATAGACTCAAGTTGTTGACAAAAGGGTTAAAGGCCATAATTGTGGCAAGAGCTCTGGACACTTCGGGTTGGTAACTTGATATGGAACGGGCAGAAATTCTCCTTTCCCTCTCCCGTATTCGTGTACGTCTGGCGCATTAAACTAGAGTAGATTTTTATTGAAAGTGTAAACATGACGACCGGCTATAGTCATCAAAATTATAAAGCCAAAACCATCGGCCACGTAGGTTCGCCAAGAGAAGAGGAAGGAAAAAGCAGCATTGTCTGTGCGGTTATTAAAAAGAAGTTTTCTGTGTAAATTTGTTTAGCACCTAACGAAAATAGTAAGTGTAAAATATATATTTTTGTTAGATAAGTGTACTTCAGAATGCGTTATTACTAAATGACACAAAAGTGAACTAAAGGTATACTTTTAGAATAGGAAACAACAAAGTCACCTCTTACTTTAAGGGTTAGTTTGTCCTTAATTATAATTATCTATTCTGCCATAAGTGCAATTTCCATTAGCCTGATAACAATAACTCAATCAAAGTACACAAACGGAACATCAACAGTCAAAGAAAGATGACTCAACCAAAACATATTAAGCCACAATGGCAAAGACCCTTTCGGGAAAGGCATCAGAAATCATTGTATTCTAGGTAGATTGCAATTCAAAAGCATCCGAAAACAAACCCCAAAGACATGCAGACATTCAATCCCCTCTCGAACTTAAAATTCATTCAAGCAATATTTATTTTATAAAGCTTACAAATTTGCGCAAAATTTGTACACACACGGAGAGTTAGAAAAGAAGTTAGAAATGCGATCAAAAAAAAAGGGGGGTAAAATAAATACATATAGCCCGAGGACAAAAGGCCTCGCTATCTGAGAAGCTAACAAGCGGCCTACCCCAGTTTCAGTTGCTTTAAGTGATTTCAACCCGGAAATGCCCATAAATCGATTTGGGGGTGATAGTGGTAGTGGTATATCTCCCCACTACTAAGTCGAGGACTTCTTCGTTGACGACACATGCGGCGGTCGGTTTATGGGATAAATGAATGAATTGAAATGGGCGGCAAGTGTATCGACTTATGGTTGAGTTGAACAAGAGAATGTGGCACACACTTGTCTACAGCTGTATAAGCTCATGCTGCCGTGCACCCTTTGCACAATGCAAATAAAAGTTCATTACAAGCCCCGGCCAAGGCGCTTAAAATTTCCCCTAAATGGGTCGATGCTTTGTTATTGCCAGTCCTGTCCTGTTCTGTTCTGTCCTCTCCTGTCCCATTTCGAAGTATGTGTTTCTTTCTCTTGTTGCCTTTTACGGTCAATGGCCCTACGCGTTGCGGATTGCGGGTGCCAGGGTTGTCGTGTGTACGGCACATGGCACCGGAAGTGCCACATCCGTAGAGTCCGCACAGTCAGAGTGCAGAACGCCGCACTGTTAAGCTGTGCAAAGGCAAGTGAATAAAAAATTCTAAAGCCAAAAAGGAAATAAATTAACAATAAGCAATGATTTTTTTTTCACTTTCTGCCATGTTTTTGATACGCCCATAAGTAAGGGGCATATGATATGCTATCGGCTTTATCCACAATTGTCGGATGTTGTACAATAATTTGGCGCCGGTCAACAAAAGCAGACAAACAAATCCACAAGATGAAACTGCAACTTTCCAAGAACTTCAAATAAATGTTAGGAAACCAAAGATATTATGTTTTAGCAAACGAAAGCGTACCGTAAATTCACTTATCCTATTTCTTCACCTTAACCTCGTTTGAACTTCAACTTAACTTCACTTTTATGTCAAAAATATCAAAGTCATATTACTAGCTTGACTAGTTAAGGATTACTCGACTTCACTTGGCTTGCAATTCATAATGAATGGATGTACAATTTTGTTTTTCTTTCTTTATTTTTAAGTTTCATGCTACTTAATTAACCTACAGTGCAGTCTGTGTTGAGCGCAGGCAGCAAAAACCTTAATTAACCCATTACCTTTTGTGCTGCAGATGAAAACAAAAAGCAAAAAGGCAGAGGCCGTAGCAGAGGAAGTAACTAAAAGCAGGTAACAAGAACAACTATTCAACGCGTCATGCAAAAATGCCAGATAAAAAACTTTCAACACTTTTTCATGCCAAAAACATGTGAAAGGTGTTGGTGGCTCGAACAAAATGAAAATAAAAAGAACTTTGCTCGTTTTTGAACCTGGGCCAATAAATTTGAACTTCAGTGGGGTTAAACAAAAGCGTTAGCAAATTTCTCTGGGCTGGTACTCTGGCTAAAACTTATAATGAAACCTACGCAACGAATGCAATCGACAACATAAATTGCCAGCAAATATAAAACAAAAACGTTATGAACCACGTAATTAAGAAAAGTTTTCGTTTTTGCTAGCACAATTGAAATCGAGTGGATTTTTTCTTTTGTTCCGAATTCTTGGATACCGCTAGCAATTTGAGCACTTTACAAAACAGCCTTACCACGCCCACCAATTCCCAAGCAAAATGGCAATTTACACGCCCTGCAACGAAAGCAAAAATCCAAAAAAAGAAAAAAAAAAGATTTCGAATCATGTTCATGTTCTCATCTGCCTCTGGTGCTCTTATCAAATTAGACAAAGGGGAGAAGTTTTGTTGGCCGAAAGCCTTTTCAATGTCTGACAAGTGCTGGGTGGTATTGTTTGTTGGCCTGCCAGGGGTTAAAGGTGCTGATGCTGCGCCACAGGAAGCGCTGGAATTGCCCTTGACAGGGGCCATATCGAAGGATAGGCCTCGATACACGAGTATAAACCTGTCAGCCAGCGTAAGATGCCAGCAAAAAAGAGATTTTAATGACAGCAACAACCGCTGCGTTTTATGGGCTTTATGTGTGTGTGTGTGTTTTTGTGTGCATGTGTGTGGAGAGATGCTTTGAAAACGATTCATTGTGGGCGTGTTTATTGTCACCAACGGCGGCAGGATATTAGAAATAAACAGAACAGCAGAAGGCGTCATACCAAGCCCAAGGCACAAAGTGCCAAGATAAGCTTCTACCAAAAAACGTGGCTATAATTTGCGAAAAAACGAAGAAAAAAAACCAATAAGAAGAAAGAAAATGTCTAACATTTATGTGTCTTTAATGTATGATTCTATAAGACTCGACTCGCCAAGTAGCCAGTGATAATAACATTTTTCAACCTTCATCAAAATTAGAAAGAAATTTTGACTAATCAACCTTCAATTTGTATATTCTGTCTTTTCGTTTAATTTATTTTTTTTGTTTTGTCGAACTGCACCATATTCATTAGACTCCTCTTTCAGCGCCCTTAGATCATTTGCATCATTAACATTGCTTTTCACACTTAGCGCCATTGTTGTATTCTTCTGGTCATTGGCCTGTTTGGGTCAAAGTTTACAGTTTGGGCTCTTGCCTTTGGGGCGCGTTAAAAGCGTAGCGCGAAAACCTTTCTGTCATTTTGTTAAGTCTGATGTTGTTTTTTTTTCCTTTTTTTTATTTTTGAAATTATATTAATTTGAATTAATGAATATAATTGCTACTAATTAGTGACCCGGCTGTGCCGACATCTTCAGACCCTAATGATTCTAACCGCTATTCAAAGTCTCCATGTGTATAATTATGAATACGGCTTGAACCCGGTTTGCCCAATTGAGAGTTAGTTTTAAAGCAAATGCGCAAAACTTGTGTATGTAGCTTACACAAAATTCATATTTTCTTTATAACATGTAAATTCTTTTTAGCCTAAAAATCACTTTGAGTGTCTTGTGTGATTAATCAAATGGTTAATATAATCATAGATATGGCCACAACAAAATCAACGACTTGACATTAGGCTGGGGACAGTTGCAGTAGCACTCATGACAACAACAAGTTCCACTGCAAGCCATGCAGTCTTGTGTACTCCATGTAGTCAAGTGTATCTACAACATTGCAGTATCTTTGACTGTGTATCTCTTCTGTAGCTGTCGCCTTTTTCTGTTGCCTTCTACTACTTCAAGAAACACGCACGCTTCACGTTTTTTTTTTTTTCTTTTTGCTTTTTGTCGCAATCATTTGGCAGCCATTTTTGCTACCGGTTTTACGCGTCAAAGTGCGCGTAACTCTTGCCGCATGCCACAACGCACATTGTTGCCGCTTGATGCTTTTAGCTTTAGCTGATGTTGCTTTTGCTTTCGCAGTTGCTGTTGCTATTGCTGTCCTGCAAGTTGGCCAACAGTTCTTGGCTAACTGGCAACTTCGTTACTTTTGCCCTTTGTTTGAGTTTCATTTTCGCTTTTTCCCCCTTGGTGAATCAGCTTTTAAAGTTTAATGAAGACAGATATTTTTCAGTACGTTTAAGTTCCAAGATTTTTTGATCATCAGTTCAAAAATGATGAAATAGAAATTATAGTAAGCTACCATGAAATTGAATCTTGTACAAAAATGAAAACAGATAAAAAAAACTCTTTGTTTATATTGACATTATCTGAGAGATACATTCTATGTTTATTGTCATTAAGATTTATACTCTTTAATTACAGAAAATAATATATAATTGTTTGTAATAGATTATGGTTCTGTGCCGTATTAATTATAAAAAGTTGTTAACGGTTAGCTTCAAAGCATTGCAAAAATCATTTAGTCGGTGTCTTTGGTCTCTTAGCTAAAAATAAGCACAAATAAACACAACCAAACAACAAACTAAGCTACTTTGCAAAACGAAGCGTCGTCAAAGAGACGAACGTCGAAAGTTCAGGGTAAGGAAAAATGGTTTTAACTATTAAATAAAAAGGCAAATTAAATCACAAATGATAAAACGTTGGAAAATTATGAAAATAAACTATTTGCATTTTTAGCTGTTATCTTTCTTTATGCTCAGAAGTTCCTTGGAACCTGAAGGAGTCACTGTGTAATGTGGCATGCAAAAGCGCATGCTATGGAATTTGTTTTTATTTACGACAATTATTCATTCATTTGTTTCATGGTTTGCCTTTCATTCCACTTAAGATAATATTTAAAGTTGTGTTATATATTTATTGCAGCTCGAAGCGCAGCGGTTGGAAAGTTTTGCTTAAAAGCATTTCCCATTTACAAAGTGGAGCTCCAAGCAGATTTAGCTGATCAGAAATGCATTAATGCAACTGGAGGGGGTTTTTTTTTTTTTGTGAGGACTTTTCACCATGTATCCATTTTGGCCTGTTTGCTGTCCATATCATAAATCATTCATACGCAATTCTATTTATGCCACTCGATAAGTCGCTGAGACGCTTGGCTATTTGTGCTCAATTCCAACTGCTAGCTAATGCAATGGCCAGCAACTAAGTCCCACAAGCCCCACAAGTCTTGCAACTGTGCAGGAATTGGATAAATTATGTTAATATCATTGCTGTAAGTTGGTTACAGTCTACTCTCTCTCTCTCTCTCTCTCTCTCTCTCTCTCTCTCTCTCTCTCTCCTTTTCTTTCTCTATGTACTATTCCCTTGTTTCTGGTTTCTTTCTCATTTATAATAACTTGACAAATCAAGAAAAAGAACATGTTAAGAACATTGTTCAAATGTTTCCCTGTAAGTGGATAATTCTTATAAAGCTTACCAAGCAGTTAGTGAATATACCCGTTTTGCCTAGGCGGCACACAGGGTATCAATATGACTGCCTAACAGACAACTGAAAATGGAACACGACTTCGTCTCGCGACTTACAACTTGCGCCGTATAAATTGCAAAAAGCGCAACAAATTGTTAATTTTCTTTTCTTTCAACTTTTTCTTCCGTTGCCTTGGTCTGCTGTCGTTCGTATTACGTTTCACCGTCTTTTTGCATCTGTTTCTCATAATTTACATAATTTTATATAAGTTCTTTTGTATTTTATTTTCTTAAGCATTTAAGCGCAAAAGAAAAAGTTGAAATATAAATAGAATCATAATAAACTCTTGGCTAATAAAGCAAACTGCGTTTGGCCAGGCTTATGTCAATTAAATATTTGTTTGAGCATATTTCAGTAACTTTAAGCTTAATCAAGAACTTATTATAATATATATATTTTTGGTGGAAACTTTATGGTTTATTCTCCATGTTTCTGATGGGATTTATGTTTGTCGTTCTCAATATCTCGTTTGATTTGAAGCTTACATTTGGCAACTGGTGCAGTTACGCCCATTGCTTAATCGAACTCTGTTTTATATGCCACACACACACTCTCTCTCTCTCCCTGTATTGGAGGGAAAGACAGAGACACACTCGCACACCCAATCCGTTTGATGCCCAGGCATTTAGCATAAATTAAATATTTGCCTTTTGCATTTGGAATCGTTGTCGAGGCGAGATGGAATGAATGAATACATTTATGCAGGTGATTCATAGGCCTTCTTCGCAGTACCCATAAAGGGAAATCCATCAAATGAGCTGCCAACGCGTCGCACAGTCAATACAAATTGATGTTTCCACAGGACACCTAAAACCTTCCCTACTGCCCCCTTGTTGTTGCTAACGTTTATTTACTTAGCAAAAAGTGCTTTGCAGCAGCTCGATTGCTGTTGTGGAGCGGACTATTCGTATCTCTGTTGAGCATTATTCAATGTTTGGCTCCGAACGTGCGCAAATTACAAATTCAATGCACGTAACCAACGGCGGCGAGGCTTTCGACTAAGTTGGTAGCTCAAAGATGGTAGCCGCTAGCTGGTAGCACCCAGTGCACTGGAGCTATGTATGTTTACGAAGCGTCGCTGCCATCATCGTCGCCTCAAAGCCTAAGGGTAGGGAGCAACAACCACAACAACTCGAACACAGCAGCAGCAACAGCAACAGCTCTCAACCAGCTGATGACACATTAAAATAATGTATTTTTAAATTTAACATTAATTGTCGCTGAATGGTTTCTGAATGGGCTGCTTGTGCCTTTTACCGTTGTGTGAATCTTCCTACTTCCTATCTCTCTTTTTCTCTCTCTTTCTCTTTCGAAGTGCGCCCAAGATTTGTCGTCTCTTCACTGCATTAAGTCATACTTTTCGGATTGAGGGAAAAAGGTGGCAGCAGAAGCAAAGATTTTCATAAATCGTTTGGCTCGTTGTTAATGTTTTTCCATCTATTATTATGGCCCCGTGCGATGGGGGAAATATGTTTTTTATGGCTCTGCCATTTTGCATGCATTAGCGTATGTCTTTAACGCATCAAAATAAGAGAAGCCGTTGGGTGGCAGGCAGTCAGCAAGGTTGAGGAATCTTTACAAAGGCGAACGTCTGTTAAAGTGAAAATATTTGATTGTGTTTGCACAGCACTCAAGAAATTGCAATAAGTTCATTTCCAGTTACAATTAGAGTAAGTGAAAGTCCCACAATGTAGGAAAAAGACAGAAAAACCATATCAATCAGTTTTAAAATATTACTGATAGTATATGTACATATATATACGAGGCAACGTCTCTTTCTTAACACCTTTGGCATTAATCTTATTTAAATGCTTATTCATTTATTTGAATGCAATTCAATTTGAAATACATTTAACATTTGTATTGCCTCCTAGATAACATCCTTTTAATGCAATAAACATAAATTAATTGTCTGCTGTGGAATGACAGCTAGCATTTGGGAATTTCGTCTTTAACTCGTAAGTCAGTCCAACAAGTAATTTAGTTCGTTTTGCTAATTCCATCAGCATCGACCGCTATTATCCGGTGCTAAGCTTGTGCCAAACCTCTCCCTTAGCATTCAACATTTACAACAGACAGTTAATGTTCGATACGTTGTCGTAGTATACACACATATATCGAGTGTTGTAGACTTTCATTGGATTTGCCTAACAAGCCATAATCATGTGGTGCTGTATTTAATTACTGCCTGATACCTAATCGTCGTACTCGCATACGCATTGCAAAATTACTGCGGAAGAGGACATCAGCAACAGCAAAAGCAACAGCAACATTAGACGCAGCATCCGTAACCGCATCTCCTTCTGTTCTAATGCTCCGTAATGCCAAACACAATTGACTCATTAAGCCCCAATCTAATTAAGCCCCAAAATGTGAACGGCTATCCAGCAAACAAAAAAAAACCAAAAAAGAAAAAGTAAACTAAAAAGCCAAGCAAAAAAAAAAAACTTTACTTCAGAGCTAAGCAGTTAAGCGAATTTCATGATTTTTGTTCTTTCTGCTTGTTCTTTGACCCACAAATGAAGCTTAAATAATATATATACATATATATAGATGTTTGTATGCATGTACTAAAGGTCTAGATCTACATTTTCGTCTTTTTTTACGGCACTTTAACGTGACCATTTTAGCAACCATTTTGTTTTACATTTCTTGGCTAAGATTTATTTCGTGTCGGCTTTCGACCACGTAGGTCATTAAAGTGCTTAGAAATCGCGGACTCTACGCCACAGCACAGCCCAAAAACACGGCAAGAAAATAACACAACACAGCACTGCAAAGCGCGGCCCAGCCCCGGTTTTAAATGAACCACAAAATGACTGTGAAACGGGCGGCACGCACCGGCTGCTTAGAGACGACTGTGGGTAAAAGATAAGTTATTGTGGATGGCGAAGATCAAGTTCATTTTTACTAAGCAGTTGAGCTTGATATTATATTGGAATTAAGCTATAAATATATATAATAAATGTTTTGGGCAGCCAGAAATTATCTTGTTTTAGATAGTATTAATATCTGAAAATTCATATTTAACATTCATATTTTTATCAAGATATTGACAACACGCAACCACTGTAACAATGCTGTTCGGGTTCATGGGGTTTGTTTTTGGGCTTCAAGGCAGCGAAATAGATACAGTTAATGCCACAAAATGATGTCTAATGACGGTTTCGTCTTACATGACGAAAACTGACGGCGGCTGCGGCCAAGACTTTGTGGCTGATACTTAGGTCGAGAAGACTTGAGGCCTTTTGGGCCCGGTAGTTTGAGTATATGGAATTAAGTGCTAGTAATTTATAATGTGCCTCAAGTGGATTCTAGACATTAACAAGTTCAATGTCGTGCACTCTCGTTCTATCGCACTTCCTGTAGCCTTTAGCTGACTGTCTCATTCTTACGCACATAATATTTAATATTAATAAGCCAATGGATAAGAGAACTTACCTTCAACTTTAGCCAGGGCCAGAACGGATATGGTTTGGAGTGCGGGCACCGCCCAAGCAACTAAATGGAATAAATGAGATTTATTTTCAATTGCCTCGTGGCCCCATTTAAGTCCGGCGGCCAGGAACCAGGCAAATGCCAAACATGACCACCACGCAAACGCAGCCATGCAACAGAAATACAATGCCATGAATAATACCGTACAGGCGGTCGTCTGTCGATGACCCTGAGTGCGGCAAGGAAGCAAAAGAAAAGAAGATGTAAGAGTTGGTAAGTATATATATACATGTATAAAATGAAAACTCAAATCTCGACCTCTCATAAAAACTTACCTGCGTTATGGTGGACATCATCTGCAGGCGTCCCAGCTTCACTGGCGGCGGAAATGGCTCGCGGCACGACACCGAATCGCCCGCACCAAGTCCGGCCACATAGGCGCAGCCCACAACCAGATAGCAAACGGCCAGAAAGACAATCGCTCGCTCCGGATAACGAAAACGCGACGAGTCTATCAAAAACGTGAGCACCTGTCATACATATGGTAGATGAAGAAAAAGAAGGAAAAGAAGGGGAAAACTATATATTAAAAATACATATTTAATATGAATATACACATTTAATTAACTCTGTAATTATGTTGCCGACTTGGCTTAAAAATACATTAATGCTGGGCGTGAGTAAAGAGAGGGAGGGAGAGGAGTGTTTTGCAAATAATACTTAGGGATCTTGGTCATTAGGCACTACACATTAGCTGATTGTTGTGCATTTTATTTGATTTGAGCCTCATTTGTAGCATGTTTCTCTCTCTCTCTCTCTTGTGCCGGCTAAGCGAGTCGGCCTTAATGAGAGTGCAGTAAGCCACACACACACACATTCACACGCAGTAAGTCCTTGGCTGTTAAGGGAGTGAACTGCAAACATTCCACTAAGCCATACATACATACATTTAATATTGCTATAAGGCTTAATTTCCCATTCAACTGCTCTTTTGTAGCTATTTTAAGTGTATTATCATGCACACAAATTGCCTGACAATTTCTAAAGGCTTTAAAGGCAATTTCAATTAAAATGGATTCCAAGCCATACCAATATATATGCATTTGTGTGTAGGCTCCACAGACGACTAATTTGACGAGCCGCAAAGAGGCAAGGCAATATAGAAGCCAGCCAGACAAAACCAATTCGGCACATAAGCCCACATAAACTGAAACTGCAATTTCCAATTCGCCACAAACCAACGTCTTCAGAGTTTGATTGCTAATTACGCACCATTTAAATAAATTCATTACCATTTGGGCTAAGCCCAGACTGTGACTTGAGTCCTTTCTCCGCTCCTTCTATACCTTCTTGCCTCAGCCGCCGCCTACAAAGCAAAGCCATTTAATTTGATCATTACAAAACTATCAGTGTCTAGCTCTTGGGTATGGAGTCACAGTTTTGTTTTGCGCTATTATTATTACTTCAAACAAAAAGATTCATTTGAATTATTCATAGATGTAACACACACGACCCAATTGTCGCAAGGCGCAAGTATTCATTTATATGGATTTTGTCAGCATCGCTGAAATGTTTTGAGGTTGAAATTGTAGGGTATACGTGTTGTGAATGGATGATATTTTGACATTTAAACACAAATCGGCACAATACTTGTGTAATAATTACTTACAGGGTATAATATAGTCTTGCTTTTTCGGTTAGTTGTCTAATTTGCTTGGTTCATAAATTATAGTTCTCCTATGCCTGCGTCTAATTCCCGCCTACGCTTTATCGTCTTGCTTATTTGCATGCGAAATGTATGCTAAAGTTTTTTTTCTCTTCTGATTTTTGGATTTTGGGTGTGTGAAGGAGTTTTTTTTTTATCGCATTTGTTGACATACAAACCATATAAAATACATATGAACAAAAAAAAAAAGAAGAAAGCAAATTGAATTGAATTGAATTGTTTATTTATGCCAGACAATTCGAGGTAAAGGATTTCAGACGAGTTCTGTTTGAAGCAAGGGTTAACAGCGTCTATTTTAGTAGATGCTTCACCCCCCACACAGCTCTCGCAATTTGTTGTTTGTGGCACGCATTTGGGGCGTAAGGGGCGTTGGGCGTGGCGCGACGGCTTGTAGGTGTGACTGCTGAAATTGTAGCTACAAATGAAGTGAAATGAGCAAAGGTAACCCCAACAAAAATAGCAACAACATTAATAGTCAGAGAGACAGTCATCACAGCCACAACTTAAACTCAAACCACGACTCTACCTTTGTCGCTGTGACTCCAACTGTGAGCCAGACTTCGTCTTAGACAAAAACCTTATGCATTATTCGAGCAACAGCTTGACTCTTCTTGTCACCGTCTCATCGTTGTCGTGATGGGGCGTGGGCAACTCTTTGGTAAACACGTTTCCGGTAGACATTTAACTAGGTATAAGAAAAACCTACACACATGTTATGATATGCTTAACCTGGCGGGTACTTTTGGGTAATGTTAGCTGAGAAGCAAAATGACAATGATGGCTGCTGATTCTGGAGTTTCAATTACAGCAGTAAAGGTTTTTGGTTGCTCTCTCACAATATTTCAATTAACATATTTATTCAACTATAAAATATACAAGCCATATTCATATCAAATCTTCATATAATTTTAGTAATTTTTTTTTTAATAACATAATTCTTCTATAACCATAAATGGCAGTTAAACTAAGCTATCGATAAGCCACATAAAAATTTAGCCACACCTTAAAAACCGTTTAGAGTTTAATGTTTAATTTCAATTTCGACGCCGTTGTGGCTCATAAATTCCTAAAACTAGTCATTAACAAAGAGAAAAATAAAACCGTCAACAAACTAAAGCGATTGCACCTCACACCCCGGTTTCTTCTTCTTTTAGCCAGCTTAGCTTAGTTCAGTGTATGTCCATTTTAGAGTTTTGCATAAATTAAATTATCATTTTTTCTATAGTCAAGCAGTTTTTATTTTTTTTGTGGGGTTTTTCATTTTAAATTCAAACTAAATGACATAGACATTTGCATACAGACTAAAAGAGAACAACAACAAGAAGGGTGTGGAGAGGGGCTCTAGTTTAAGCTAAGGGGTGTAACAAAGCGCCCATGATTAACATAAAACTTTGTACAGGTTTTTTTTTACATTTTCTTGTTGTAAATTTGTTGAGAAATAATAATTGTGGCATAAATTGTGGTAAATGTTTACGGCGCGCTTTGCTTTGGTCTATCTTTTAACCATTTAGTTTTTTGGTTACTGCTGTGAATATTTTGAAAAATATCTGTTTTGGCTTTCGGCTCTTTCAAGAGATTAAGCTACAAAGAATTTTTTTATGCTATCATTTAAATGCGCATATTTAACAAATATTTATTAGTCGTTTATATTTATGCAAATGTTAAGCCGTCAAAGTCAAACAACATGTTGAACCCCAATACACAAAAAGTTGTACAATTTTAAACTTTTGTTAAACTATCGTTTCAGATCCTGTATGCAGTTTGCCGACTTTTGTCACCATGACACGGCATATTTACACACATCCTGTTTGTCCGTCTATCCGTCTGCGTGAGTGTCTGTCACTGAGTTAACATGCGCTTCACTGAGCTTTCTGTTTCAGGGTTTTGTAATTAAGAAAAGTCATCAAAGTCAACAACATGCTGACTGACTGACTGACTGAAACCATTTCTCTCTCACTCTCTCATCTCTCTCTCTCTCTCTCTCTCTCTCTCTCTGCATTCGCTTATTTGTTGTCAACATTATCGGGGCACACCCTCTCCATTGTGTTTCCGCTAACTTTTACGTGTGGTATGTCACACTATCCCACTAGGCTGCATCCACTTTCCTATTGCCATTCCTATTCGTCTTGCTATTGCCATTGGCAACACATTGAGAGCCCTTTACAGCCCCAGTCATTTCCTTTTCACTTTCATTATAAAACAAATGTCATGTCTGACGTTTCTCATCTCATCTCGTTCCCATCTCATTCCCATTGCCAACTAATGCGTTTAATGAAAAAGGTGTTGATTGTTGACAGCTGTCTCTTATAGTATCTCTCTGTCTCCCGGCGATAACTTGAGCTCGGATTCCACGGCATTCTACCTGTCAGATGGCACAAGTCAACGGCAAAGTTTACACACAACAAGATGCAGGTGAAAAATATTTGTTTGGTTTTAGTTTGACTTGCGGAATTGAAATAAATGTGTTTGTTTGTATTCTAGTTGATACTTTCTAACTAAGACACAGATAATGACAAAATGTGTCACCAACTACTTTGACAGAAGATTTTAATTAAAATAAAGTTATTGAAAAGTTTTAAATACAACTTTAAAGTATGTACACCAATATCAATGAAAATAAATTGAATTTTATGATTGACTATTTTATACATTTTTTTTTCATAGTACAGCTTATAGCTTAAAAGCAATAAATTGATTACATTACAGCTCGTCAATAAATCTATAGATTGAATTTTGTTATCAGTTACACACTCGTACAAATATGAGGTTTTTTTTTCATTTTAATATTAATATTTATTTAAAAGCTTTTCGTTTTTTTTTTGTTAAATAACTAAATAATAAAACAAAGAATAGTGATGCCAGTTTAATACGAAAACAAACAAAAAAAAGTTTTAAAAAAATAAGGATTAAGCATTTCACATCAAAATTCACATTCATGAATAAAAAATATCTATTCAATAGCTAGTTAAGCTAAATGAGTTTTTCAGCTTTCAGCCATTAACTCTCGTTAGTTTCAACACAAATCCATTCCTCAAACAAACGGATATCATTCATATTTTATGAATTAGCATATGCGCATAAAAGTGTATTAACTTTTAAGAGTATAATAAAGAAAACATTAACCCACAGGATGGGGAAATGCAAATGGAATAACCCACTGCACTTGCCAAATAAACAAATCTGAGTGAAAGCAAGCCATCATTAGTTGAATACAACTGCCAAAATGCAAAATGCAAAATGCAAAATAAGCACTCAAAGCATAATCATTAACATAAAATAAAAACAAATATGCAAAAAAAAGAGTCTGACAAACTGAAGTCGAGGACTGCTGTGGAATGGGCCACATTTGGCAACAAGGCAAGGCAACAATACAATAAATTGTGCACATTTTGCAAACAGCAATATAGGCGTTGCCACGCCCACAAAACAGTCATTGCCTGCCTCTGACAGTGGGCGACAAATTACATGCAAGGCCAAATTTATCACAAAAGAGTGGAGGGAAAAATGCGAAAAAAAAGAGCCAAAAGCAAAACTATGCAAAATTCGTCGCACTGAAAGTGACAATGTGCTAACCCCCACCCCCCCGCGCACATACCATTCCGAACCCCGTCCCTCCAATCTATCAGCTACACTGCCTAGGCATGTGTGTGATGGATGTAGCTTAACTTTATGACATGCACCATCTAGCCCCAAAAACAACAACAGTTTCAGCTGTAACTCGAACTTCTCCACCACTCTCTCCTCTGTGTTATCCTGTCCTGTCCTGTCCTTACCACAAAAGCACATATCAGACAAATTTGTTTGCTGTTGGCTGAAATATTTGATAGATGTGTTTTTGTTGTTGCTGCGCTCTCCAGGAACCGATGATTGCACAAGTGCGTTGTGAATTGCGTTATAAGACTGGCGACAAAAAATGGATTTTGTGTTTTTATCTGCCTACGTTGGCGAGTTGATAGCTTTTTTTCATGGCTAAAATGATTTTTTTTTAAATTTTTTCTGGGCTCTTTTTTTTAAGCGTCGAACGCTGTTGATGGATACGTCGTTATGTGTATGTGTCAAGAAAGGATAAAGGCAAAACATTTTAAGGCTTTTGAAGTAATTTGCATATGTTCCTGTATATACAGAAATTTCTATAGTTTTAGTTATGCTAAAAAGCATCAACAGCTGTTTAAATACAACTAATATTAAAGTTGTGCAATAATCAAAAGCATCTTCAACTATTTTTTGCTGTCTCTATCTTTGAAGCTGAAGTTCAACCGAAAGGAATGGGCATACTGAGAGTAGCAGGTATTTCGACACCTCCACACAACTCCACCTCCATCCTGCAAAAGCAAACATTGCCAAGGGGCAAAGTGTTGTAGATGGGGGGGGGGGGAGAAGATGTGTAACAGAAGTTATTCAACTTTATTCAATGGCAAAGAAGCTGCTATATATTCCGAATATGTTTTGCCAAGTTTATTGAAAAATATGCGCTGACAGGTAATATGTCAATGCGTGGGATTTGCCAAAGTGACAACGTTGCGTTGCCTCCTCAGCATCATCATAATAGACTCGCTGCAGGAGTGGCACAAGGGATCAGCATTAGCAGCAGGTGAGGCAGCAGCATGGAATCTTTGCTTTGGTTAAGGCTATGCAAACGCTGGCATAAACTTGTTTGTTCTCCCTTTGCCCCCTCGAGCCATGTTCTTAAGCCAAAGAAAAATATGGCAGCACTTAAATGAAAACCCTGGCAAAAGGCTGCCAGGATAAGGTGAGATAGGGCGGCAGACAGTTACATGGTGGAGTGGGGTTGGGGGAAAATGCAGATCTGTAGCTCATGATTTATCGCTATCAAATTGAAAATTGAGTGCCTCACATTGTGGCACAGACGAGCGTGCATTAATATTAACAAAATATGGATTTTTCACTTACCGTAAAGAGACAACTGGCCACACAGACAGCCGCCCAGGAGCCAACCCAATACCTGAGCACCGTTCTTTCACGCTCCGGGAAGAACATGGCATGACATGGGGCGCCGCAGTCATGCAGATCCTGTAAAGAGAAAACAACCCAATTGAATGGAAATGAGTAAGTGATGCTAGGCAAAACGGAAATTAATTTTCCTTGGTGCGTTATTAATTAGGCATACATTAAAGAATAACAGTACTAAGTAATTATTAAATGCAATAAAAACGAGAGTTCATAGTGAAGAGTGAAATTTAAATGCCGCAGAGCAGCACTTTATAATTATTAAATAATGTTAAACCGCAATAGCAAATGTTATAAAAAGTTTATTGCATTTTTTGCATTGTTTATTTTTTTATTTATTTTTTTTTGTTGCTGGCATTAAGTATATATTTTAATAATATTTATAAACAAAAGCTTATAATAAAAAATATAAATCAATCCTTTCAATTGTGCACACTCTTTCTGTACTTCTAAAAGGTACAGGGATTTTGTTTAATTAATACCAATAACTTACTTACTTATTTTAAAAATAGTTATAGGTCATCTATTTAATTTTTTTTAAAGCGGACATATGGTTAACTTTAGGAATATTGTAAGAATAATGTATTCTTCCAACTTAACTTTGCTTCTTTTCTTATTTGTTGCGTAAACCAAATCGTTATATATTTTACAACATTGAGAATCTGCTTTCGAATCAAATCAGAGTTTCATTTTATGCGTACCTACTTCATTAAAATTCAAATTTGCATTTTGTCCTCAAGTATAATTTTTCTTGTAGCCACTTGGCCCGAAACTGCAAGCAATTTAAAGGCGCTTCCGTTGTTTCGTTTACCAGCTGCCATAAGACTGACAAGTTTTCCATCTCCTCATGTTTTATGTTATTGCATGTGCCGCAAGTATGCGTAAAGATTTCCAAGACTTCCGTCTTGCCATTTGCAATTCCTTTTTTGCCTCAACACGCTGCCTGACTGCCTGGCTGGTTGGCTGCTTGCCTGCCTGCTTATCATTAACATCATTATATAAAATTTGTTGCCGTTGCCATTGTTGCTTTTGTTGAGTTCTCTTATTTAGGATCTCAACTTGCGCGAGCTAAAACGCGTTTAAGGCGACGAAACCCTCATCGTTTTCCCCTCTGTCAATAACAAAATAAAACCAAAACAAAAAAAAAACGCAATTTGCGCCGCTAACCTAACGATGATTGCCCCAAGTAGGAGTGAGAGGAAGAGCTGAGGAACAGTGCCAGGAGGAGGATCAGCGGGAAGCGCCTTTTAAATTTTTAATAGCAACTTCAAATAATGTGCAGGCCGAGCCCGAAACATTTTTTGGGGTTGCTCTTTGACAGAGCCACTACTGCTGCGTCTGCCACCTTCTCTCTCCGTTAACTGCTTAGTTTTTGGCTTTAACCAACAGTCAGACAGAGTCGAGTCTGTTGCTGTCTGCCTTTCGTAGCGAACGAACCTCTCCTTTTCCCCAATGTCACTGTGGGGCTTTGGCTGCATGTGAAATGAGTTTGATTCGAGTTGGAGAGATGCGTGAGGCAAACATTTGCAGATGTGTCGAGAGATCTGCATCAAATGCATATACATTTCGTATTCACAGTTGCCAGTCAAGAATTTTTCAGCAATGTTTGTTTGTTTTTGGCCTTTCTCTGTCTCCCTGTCTTACAGTCTGCTTCTCTCTCTCTCTCTCTCTCTCTCTCTCTCTTGTGTGCGTGCGTGGCTCTATCTAAAATTCAAATTTCTTGTGGTTTACATTGCTTCTACAACATGCGTTGTTGCCGCACTTCGCAATGCAATTTACAGGGTTGTTTTACAGGGCTTGTGCTTTTTCGGTCTGTGGGGTTCAAGGTTGTGGCCCCAAAATAATGTGAATCGCAATAACATTAAATTGCATTCATTGCCTAGACACAGAGCTGTCTGTCAGTGAGGGTTGCTTCACAAATATTGTTGTAAGTAGCTCATTAAACTCTATATACATATAAGAGTATATATCCAAGTTGTTATAACTTTCAACTTTAGGTTTTGAAATTCACTTCCGATGAGTTTTTCATATTTTTGAATCTTTTATCAACTTTGTAAGACAAATACAGACGCTGCTTCTATGCCCAATTAAAGCATTAAAGCTTGTGGCAAAACTTCGTGCGGCAACAGTTAGAACAAAAGCGCCAAAAGAAAAGACTTGGCCCACAGGAGTTACGACAAAAGCAACACTAACAACAACTACAACTATCACAAGTGACCACAACAAAAGCCCTGGGACTTTGGTACATTGCATTGTTAGGCCTCTGTCTGCTTTCGAGTCTATGGGCCCGCATTTCTCTGCTAAGCTACTCTTCACTTTACCCAACATCCTCTCCCTCTTTCTCACTCTCTGTTAATCTTCGTCATTCTCCACCTCTCGTTCTTTCTGAACACTCTAGCCGGACCATTGTTTTCGATTTTTATGAGGCATGTATAAATAATTGCGCCCAAAGGCCGCCGACATAAGTTTTCATGCCGGCCGCGTGGACGAACAACAACAACAACAACAGCAACAAAGACGCCAAGCGTCTAAACTGAGACCTGCTGCCCATTTGCCACGCCCATTCCCTTGCGCCCTGTGCAAGCCCTGGCGTCGCCAACCAACCACTGCAACAAAACATTGTCTGTGTATTTCTTCTTTGGTTTTTTTTTTTTTTGTCTGCCGGCTACAAATAATATTAAAAGAACAACAACGTAAAATGGCAGCAAGCTGCAGGTATGAACAGCATTTAAGGAGTTTTTAATTTATTATAAATAAATTTCATGCCTGGCAAAGTGTAGTGAGAGAAGATGGAAGGAAGTCGGGTAAAGAACTTGCTTCTAGTTGGAGTATTTTGTGGGCGTGTTGATGATGGGGCAGCCTGCAAATTATTATGACTAAAGTCGAAAGTCAGTCGCTGGGGATGAAAACAAGGCAATGGCCAGTTCACAATGTGACGAGATAATGTTTTTGAGATAAGAGATAAAAAAGTTAAGTAGTCAACCAGACAAAAACAATATATATAACATCGTCTTATAGTTAATATTGCAAATAATAATAGTTGAATAATAGTTTAATATCATTATTAATGTACCTATTTAAACTGAGAATTGTATTTGATAACGACTCACAGTTCAGTAACTTTTCCCTTCATTCATTTACACGTTCCAAACCAAAATAGTAGCATTAGAGATACATTAAAGAAACGTGCGACAGTTAGCCGAAAGTGTTAATGGGACAAGCTCTGACAGTTTTAGTAGTCGCACGAACGTTTTTCAAGGCAATTAAGATAAAATATCTTTATTTGAGACAATGTGGTCATAAAATTTCATTCTACGAAATCTCTCAACACAAAACAACAAAAAATATAAGTAAAAATAAATGTTTCACAACAAGTTTTGCCGATTTAGTTTGCAGCCCAGAGTAACCCAAAAAGAACTTCATCCGTTGAGAACTGGGCTGTTGACTGTTGACTGTGTTCCTAAAGAGGGATTCATCATCCACCAGGGGCAGAGTCAGAGTCCGAGTCAATGCCATAGACAACCCTTGACAGTGTTAATGATAACTTTGACTGTGTGTTGTTTGGGTGTGTGTGTGTGTGTGTGGGGTGTTGCTGATGTTGTTAAAGTCAAACTAGACAGACACAGACAACAGGCAAAAGATCTAAGGCATCGAACGGAGAGAGACAATTCGATTGTCCTAAGGGTTGTTTTTTTTTTTTCTGCAGGATGTGCCTGCTGCAAAGGATGGGCCCTGTCGTCTCAACAGTTGGTGTGTGTTAGTGTGTTATTGCTGTTCCTGCTGGCTTGCCTGTAGTCTGACATGTCCTTGGGGCCGCCGCTGTGTCGCACTTGAAACAACTGGCAAGGACAGCACAGGAAACAGGACCGTGCTGACAACAAAACATGCATTCAAGCATTGAATAAATTTTCAAGAAAAAAAAAATTAAATTCAATAACCAAAACCGGAACGAGACACAAAGTCTAAGGCGCGTCCAGGAAATGGCATAAGTGAGCCAGTCAACACGGGAACATAGCTTGTGCCAAGAGTTCAACTTAAAGGTCACTAAAGCAGTTGACCAACAAAAAAGTATTCCGAAATAAAATCAAAAACATTGCAGAAATGCTCATAATTTATTAATATAATCGGATGGGTCGCTAACCTCCTCCGACCAAAAACGAGAATCGACACAAAATGAAAACAATAACAGCAGCAACCAAAAAACCACAGATCCCAATGCCGCACAAATTACACATGTCGACACTTTATTAAGGACACTCTGGAATTGGGTTCAGCATACGATTCGATGGCATATCAAAAAACATTTGCTTTTTGCGGTCCCGCAAAACGAGCTGATCCCGAATCAGGCAACTGCTGCCGCTGCCGCCGGCTATAAAATGTCGACCCGTCCATATGTTTTCGGCATAAAAACCCAACTGCAAGTAGGAGGTACCAGCTACAAGGGAAAAAGGCCAAACTCTTTGGCGCGCAATTTTGTGATTTTCTGTTTTTATTCGCACTCTTTCTCTCTCTCTCTCTCTCTCTCTGTCTTAAAAGTTGGCAGCCCATCCACTTTGCACAGCGCTGCTGTTGCTTAAACCTTTCATGGCCAAATTGTTGAGGCAACATACAAATTATGCCCAAAGCGTTCGAGGAGCGCAAAAAAATTGCAAGAGGAATGCGCAGAAAATGTCCGATCTATATAATAAAAGCGAGGCAGAGTCGTTTGCTCTGGGTATCTCAGCCTGTTGTGGGTCATGTAAATGGGTTTTAGGGGAAGCTTGAATTAGTAACCGGGCATCGAGCTGAGGGAGGTGGCACTCTGCCACATATCGTGTAATTTTAATGGAAATTTATAATGAGCGTCGGTTTTAAATTTATGTAGCCAAAGGTGACACAGCACGCAAATTAAGGTTGATGGGTAGATACGAAGGGTTGGGTTGAGTTGAGTAGGATTCAAAGAGCCTTGCGGCTATGTGAATGTTGTCGAGTCGTTGTTGTTGTCGTTAATAATAATAAAAACAAAAACGCATTCACGCAAGGTGTTGTTAAAAAGCCCTTGGAATTTATTCATATTTCGGCACAAGTTTCAACTGGTTTTGTTTTCCCTTATTTTTTATTTTAAACAACCAGGCAATTAGCTATTGAAATGAACAGAAACGAGAGGCTTGAATATGAATCGAGCTAATTAACACAATAATTCACATATAAAATAAACATTTGCTTCGCATTTAGATAATTTGTTATAAGCTGATTAAATAAACTAGCTTCAGCACCATATAAACGATTTCTTGACCATTGACTTTCATAATATGTCTCACGCTCAGTGTTAACGCTTGAAGCACAAATCTCCGTTAATGCCAACTAAATGCAAACAACTTAAAACCAACTTAAAACCGACTTAAAGACTCATACTAACATACCCTATTCTATACACTATATACTATAGTATACCATCGTATACCATGTCTAACAATGCTGCTTGCCCTAAAGACTCGGGCAAATATTTATCTGATCGCTTAACATGCAACGCACGTACGCACCGAGAGGGGGGATAGAGACGCACTACACAACGCATATACCAGAGAAAGAGAGGACAACGTGACGTTGACACTCATACCATTCACTCATGGCCACTTTCCAGTTGCCAGTTGCCATTTGCCATTTGCCATTTGCCAGCGGTTACAGTCACGCAGCTGACGCAACACCAACAGCAACAAGAACAAAAGCAGATGCGGCAGTGGCAGTGGCAGTGGCAGCAGCAACACGATAACCCACATAAAGCAGCCCAAACCAATCGTCCAGAAACAGGCTTTAACTTGAACATATTAACCCAAAACAAATTAAACAATTTGTTGCTTACGAAAAAGAAGTGTAAAAGAACATTAGAAAAGGAATTAACGAAGATGTAATACTCTTCTAGCTTAAACAAAAAAATAATTGTTTATATATAAGTAAAATATATTTTGACAAGCACAAAAACATACTAAATACGAATTGCTTTCTGCAATGCGTTACTTATTTAATAACTATTTAAGGACAACCTCTGTAAGTGTATCTAAAACAGGCGGAGAGTAACTGTAAATGCCAAGCAACATGTTGCTGACGCAGTGTTGTAAAAGTTGTTGCCAGACTTTTTCCTGGCCTGCAATTGATTTCTGTTCAATGTTTGAAATTGTACAGCTGCAGAGGCTTCTTCTGCTGTAAACTGTAGCTATAGCTTCTCTCAAACCTGAGGCCCGAGCTCCTGGCACGTTTCCCGGTCTGCTTGACATTGACGCTGCCGGAGACGTGGGCAGGCAGCTACAACAAAAGCAAGCGCAGCAATTTTCGATTTGACATTTTGGCAGTTCCTTGTCTACTTTTCTAATTGCATGGCGCAAACCAGAAGCGGCATGGGACGTGAAAGAATGCAAAAAGTTTGTGTCATCGTTTTGAGGTCATTACTGGACACGCTTTGCTTGGCAGCGACTTTTGCATAATTTGACATATTAATTTTATTCCTTGGCTGTCATGTGGCAATTGCCAAAGTAGAATGACAACAACTAATTAGTAGCAAAACCGACTAGCCACTAACTCCTAAATTTTCACCCACTCCAATACCAGATTTGTTATCATGCTGTTCCTAAACTGTTACTCTTGCCACATGTAGCGCGCTGTCCCGCCAATGCATACGCAGTTGGTGGCACTTTCTTTGAAACTCATGCCAGTTTTTGTTGTTGTTGTACTAGTAATACCAGACTTGATGGTCTTTAGTCTTGGTTCTATTTTTGTTGTTCTTGTTCGTGTGCTGGTAACATTTACAACATCAACTTTTTTTTTTTTTTCATTTTCATTCGCTATGCGCTTTGCGCCTTGCGCTTTGTGTTCACTTCTACTTCATTTCCCCGTTTGATTCAGCTCGCAACTTTGAAGCGCATAATTTAATAAATTTATGAAATTTAATAGACAGGAACGTGTTCGGTGGCCACAAATTAGTGGTGGGTCTTGAAATTTATATGCTAGCATTATTATGGAGCTGAAGCTGAAGCTGAAGCTGGAAATGACGTTGAAGCCAAAGTCGGGAGTTGTTTTTTTTTGTATTTGTCGAAGCATGAAAATGATTATACTTAAGCTGTGAAAAGAAAAGTATAGCTTTTAAGTGACAAGGCCAAGTTTTTTCTTATAATAATAATTTATTAATTGTACTTGTATTTACCAAGAAATGTTTAACAAGTAATAAAGTAGGTTAAGTGATTTAGCTGCTTCTTAGATATTTCCAAAATAATACCAATAACCAATAACATTTGACTGTGTACTCAGCGTCTGTTCATTAAGATTTAATAATTAACACATAATAAAATCAACATCGATGCACATGTTATGCAATGCGATAAGCTATTCATAAACGTAATCTGATTAAGCACGCGTCACAACAACAACCGATTAACATCCAATTTAGAACCGTTCACAACACTTGCTACGACTTTCCACTCGTTAAGTTGTCTTGCCTCTAATCCTGCATCAACAACAATTGCATTATAGATCGTCTTAAAACTCAACTTCAAAGTCAAATGCATAATTTCCTTCATTAAGCATACATCACGCTCCACTCATTAGACATTGTCAAGAAGGCTACATTTGCTGAAACGGTAATTTCGCTAGCTGCTAGTGTTGTCGTATCGGCAGCCAACGAGCAAACGGTCTACTTTTAAGTGACCCCCTCAATGAGATGCGACAACGAAAGGAACAAGAAAATATTACAACAATTTGCATAGAGCCAAAGCCTGTTACGGGTTACGGTTACTGTTACGATTTTGTAGGCAGCAACGACTTGATGCCGACAGAGAGATGGAGAATGCAAAGATTCAGATTCATGCTACAAGAGCTGAGCGGAGCAGAGCGGCGCTGAGCTTAACTGAACTGAGCTAAGAGGACTAACGGCAAAAAGTGTGCGGCATACTGAGATGCATCGATGATGCGGGTTGCAGCCAGCGATGCGAGTGATGTTGCAAGTTGCTATATTCTGCCATGGCGTACAGTTAGGCTGCAGGCTGACAGGAGTTGCGTTGCTTTGCGTTGCTCTGAGCCGGTTCCAATAATAATTACAAAAACAACAAGTTATGGCAGGTGGCAGCGACAAAAAAAAAAACAGAAGAAAAAACTGAACTTCAGGCTGAAGATGAAGGCGCAGACTTAAGTCTACCCGGCTGTGCCATTAAATAGTGAATAAAGTTGTGCAATGCTACACTTGAAATTCTTTTTATAAATCAATCTTTCTTAGGGTTTGCGCTATGCTATTATCAGAGCTCTTTTTCTTAGTGTATTCTATTCGACGTTGCGATACAATGTATAAAATTATATATAATTTAAATAATAACGCATCAAATTACATAAAAATGCCATACAATCGATATGACAGACGAACAAAATGCTAGAGAAGCTGCAAGAAGAAAATGAAAGATGATTGACAGCGCAAGTTTTTATGGATGAACAAACGCTTTCGTTAAATTAATGCTGGGAGTGCTTATGCTTCTATTGACAAGAAAGTGCAATGACAGTATCTTCTGGTTCTTACTAGTTTTGGACAAATAGTTAGGTTTAGTAAGGTTTGTTTTTGAGCTTTAACTTTGAGAACGACATGCCTCTAAAGTGTGAAGAATCAAGTAAAAGCTTGATTAAAATTGCAGCATTGTTTAACTTATCAAGTCACGTAAATACAGCAATTGCATATGCTATTTAGTTTTCATTTATCTCTTAAACGGGGTGGCAAAAACAAAAAAGGGGATTCACTTGAAATGCACTTCGTATGCTATGCACATGTGAAAAACTTTGGCACTTTATTGGCTGATACCGATACCATTGAATTGAATCGAGCCAGTTGGGAAACGCACTTAAAGCGCGATATGAATACCAGTGTGATTCACTCCTTTGCATATGTAGTGTAGAATACTTGAACATATATATGAACATATATATATATATAGGTACTTATACAATTGATGGCAAAAAGTCTCTTGGTCGAGATGAGAGGCCATTAACTAAAAGCATTCACTCTTGATATCGGACTGTGGCATTGGGGGAAAAAAGAAAAAAGAAAAAACATTTACTGAAAACTATTTGCAACAATTTTTCACAGTCGGCTGCCATAATTTTTCACACAGCCCAACAAATGCTGGTCCACAGATCTAAAGCTCAATTTTTTATTCATTTTTATACATATATATTTTTTTCTTACTCTTTTTTTGCTTTTTTTTCCATTTTTTTATTTTTTCGAACAGAATATCTAGCGTTGCTTTTATTTCAACACTTTAAACGCGGACGTTTAGAGATGACGGAAGAGTGGTTAGGGCACACTGATGGGGCAGAGGGAGCAGTTGTATCGCGAGAGCCTGGTCTGCATTTTCATTTCCATTTTTCGCTACACTGGCGAACGCTTTGTAATCAACAAAGTCGAGCTCTCGAGTGAGTCTGGTTGCACAGCACAGCATTCAGCATCCAGCATCCAGCATCTAGCATCCAGCTTCCAGCAGATGCGATGCGATGCAGCACAGATACGGATACACCACAATTTATCTCACAGTTTGCAGTCTAAACAAAAATGACTGCCGGCCCCGTTTGCTGTTGTTTGTCTGCCCTAGCCATAGGGAAGTTTCGCTGCTCAGCAGCGGCTCATCGGCTCATCTCCTGCCAACCCATTTGCCATGTCCGCGTCTACATCCGCATTCGTTGGCGCATTTTTACATTCGCCTTCCCCATTCTCTATTCCCCATTCCCTGATCACCTTTGCTCTAACAGCGACAGCGATAAATGTTTTAACAAACTACAAAACTCTGAAATATACAAATGATTTCGTATTTATTTCAGCCAAGTTTCAAGTTCCTCTCCGCTCGATCCACAGTGCTTTCCTGGGCCTAACGATGACAGTATCTCTGGTCTGCTTCCTCTCGGATTTTTCTGACCAAAACTAGTTGCTGTTCCTTCTCCAACTGTGTGTGTGTGTGCTCTTGAGCTTGGCCATGTAATTTAGTGCAAATTTCAGCGAGGCTTAATGCCAATTCTGATGCGGGCTTGGACTAATTTTCACATGCAGGTAGAGGATACTACTTTGCATTAAAAAAAAAACTTATTTAAGTCAGTGAACAACATTTTATTCATTCGAATCAAATCAATTTCTATTCCTGAGTATTATTTTACACACAAGTGTAGATTTAATATACAAACAGCTGTGTTTTTTGTATTTTTGTAATGCCATCTCCAATTTCAACCAATTTACAGCTAAATGAATATTGAATGATTCAATGGGCCAGCCGCAATGCTTAATACTCAATATGTGTGCAATTTATTTGGTATGCAAATCTATAGCTCTTATATATATTAATTTGCTGCCTATTGAAATCGGATCCGAAAGATAAAAGCTTAATGGTGCACAGTTCTCGCAATCAAATGTTGTTGTTTTTTTTTTTTTTTGCATTTAAATATATTAAACAATGCAGAAAATAAGCTGAAAAACTGACTGTTAGAGCCTGATAATGCCACAACTTGTGCACTCTGCGTTTACAAAATGTTTGCGGCTCATTTCTTTTATTATTTATTTTATTTTTTATAATTGTCGTTGTTGTTGCCGATAAGCGAGAGGCTCGCTAAAATCTTGCTGAGTTCGAACAAACGTTCATTGAATTCGCAATTCCCTGGATGGGACCGGGGCCGGGGCCGGGGCCTTTGGATCCAATAGCTTTACTCAGTTGAGTACAGCTTTGAGCTCAGTGTTTCTTTTGTGCTTGCTGATAAATGATTTCGATTTTTTGTGTAAAAAGCGCCAAAGCTGCGGGGCATCAAATTGCGTCAAAAGCCTGTCAGACTCATTAATTTCCACGGCAAAAAACATTTTTAATACGCATTCAAATGCTTTGTCCGCCAGCTACAGCTGATATTCAATTGGTGGAAAATGCCGCTGTCAATTGCAAAAGAAAACAAGAAAAAAAACTATCTTTCAATAAAGCAGCGCATTCCAACCGCATCCCTCAAGCCACTGAGCCAGGAAGTGGCTTATGAGAGAGTTCGGGTCAGTACAGGTCAGTTTGGGTTCAGGTCAATCCAAGGGCTGATTGTGTATAGCATTGAATTGATTGTAAATATGCGGCTTTGAGGCAACATTTATCAGCAGCTTTTCCTTTTTTATATACGTAACATACAAAACCTATTAGGTTGAGTGATTGAAGTTCAAAAACTGAACGAATTTTCTATAGAAATACATTTTAAATTTAGATAATGACTTAAAATCAGCTTATGTTACAAAAAATAAGTTAGGTCGTATGAAAATGATACTCCAAAACCTTAATTTTAGTGTAAATGCGTGCAAATTAAAGCAATTGCATTCGATATATACTCGGGCTATTGTGTTCGTATGCTCAATTCCAGTCCAGTTCCTATCAACTTTAAGCCATTTGTCAACACACACGTCCCATGGGTCATTGAGGTGGCCACCGGCCAGATAGCCATGCTAAAATGTGCGCACCCACAACTAGAGAGTCAAAACTGGCGAAACTAAACGAATTGCTGGCACACTCCCACAAGCGCCATCAAAATTTATAGGCAACGGCTAAAATCCAACGGCGCTTCACTTGAGCGTGAACAGTGCCTGCCAAACATACGGCAGCGACAACAAATACCAATAAACAACAAGAAGTGGAAGCTAGAGCTAGCTACACAGGCAACAGTTTTTAGTATGGCACTGAATGCGTTGCAAGCAAAAATCTGAAATAAAATTCAATGGCTCGCATTGCTTAAATAACCAAACAGTTGGCATTTCTACCCTACACAAAAACAGTTGCAATCGAGGCAGTTTTAAATTTACAAATACCTTAAAGAACAGGTATGTTAATACATATTTCTAATGACATTTAAGTTGGGTTTAAATGTAACACTGCTTTAAAAAACTATGCAGGGCATCTTAAAGTCCTTTCTCTCTTATTATCCATATTTATGGCAGAAGCCATGAAAAGCAAATTAAGCCATCAACAAAAACTAAAGAATAGAAAAAACATTTTTCTTGCACACAAACACACACAAAATACACATAGAAAATTGCTAACCGACTGTCGCTGCACCTGCAACAATGCCACGCCCGCAGCTGCGCTTTCAAAAAACATCAGAAAATATCCAATAGAAGAAAAAAAGATTTAACAAAATGTTTGTTCGAAATTTGTTCGTTCGCAATTCGGTGTATGGCCCAACAGCATGCAGTGGAGTTGAATTTGCGATGTGAACGCAAAGTTTTGGTAACCTCATTGGATACATTGTAGCCCCCTCCTCCATTGGACCAACATTCTGGTGTGTAGCCATATTTAAGGGTTTAGATGAGAGCAACGGGAAAGTTTGGAACTTTGACAAGTTCGCAGTCCTTGAAAATTTGGTTCGGTAATTGCAAAATTTGTGCGACTGCCGCGTTGCAGATAATGGGAAACTTTCGGTGCCGACTTAATGCCACTTGAAATTGTCGACGCTTTGACAGTACGAGGGTTTTTTGGCTAGAGGATAGAGTGCCAAGAGCAGGTAAGCAAAAGTTTTTATTAAGAAACAACTGAAAGTGCGACATTCGCCAGCGAATTATTTGCGTATTTATGGTAGCCATTTTGACCCTTTGCTGCTGCCAACTGCTACACAGCTGGGGAAGACGACACAAAAGTGCGTATGTGCTCCCAAAGGACTAAAAACTTTGCCAATTGGCTTTGCGAGTGAAAGCTGCAAAAGTTTGAATACAGCCAGTGAAGTCAGTTCACCAGCTTTGACAGCTTCTGACAGAGACTTAAAACCTTATTTAACTAGACTTACGGCTGATAGATGAATATTATTATGTTAGTTATAAGCGCAACGTACCTGTAAGAAAAATATAAAAAAAAAGTTTTGTTTGAGTTTTTAATGTTTAACGATAAATTTTGCTTAATAAAATAGAGCAAAAGTGTTCTCTAAGCGTTTAATTAGCAATATAACATAGTTGGATTTGCTTTAAATCAATATAATTTTAGGTTTTTACAATCTGTTTTACAATTATCTGTTATAATAAGAACCAAAAATTGCTTTAAGGAGATTGTTTTTATATTCCACTGCCATTTCGAACATTTTCCTCTTTCAGCATAGCATTTGCATTGAGCACCCTTCGTACTTGCAGTTTCTGCAAGCAGCTTTTAGGGAGATGAACAAGCAGGCAGTGCCACCTTACCAACTTGCCAAATACTCCACTCAATGGAAGAGTACTTACTACATGTACAAATACATAATTTTGCTGTTAATGCATTTGGAAAGTAGCTGCATGAAGTCGCTCAATTTGTTGGCAGAAGGTGGCGCAGAGGAGACAATTGGCAATTGGCTGCTGGCCATGAAACTGGCATCTGTTTTGTAGCCCATTTAGTGCCACTTTAACCCAATTCCATTAGCAATAGTGCAGAGGGGATACTTTTAGTGGAGGCGGACAAGGCAGTTGCCACATTTACCTGCAGTTGTTAACTCAATAAAGCAACGACCGACCCCAAGACATGGATAGAGATAAAAATCAAATGTAAAAATAAACCAGGCCCGAAACCAGATACCAGATACCAGTCCCGTCCATGTCCAAGCCCACTATCCCTCTCTATCTTTTTCTCTCTCTCGCTCTCCCATGGTGGATTAATAAAGAAGGGAAGAGAGAGAGAGAGAAAAGACATTCTCATCACCATGCCCACCTTGCATGTCAAGTGTCTGCGTCGCGAGCTCCGTTGCTCCGTTGTCGTACATAAAAATCCAATTTTCGTAATTAAAAAAATAAAAGTCGCTCAACAGCAGTGAAAGAAGATGAGGCAGCCTGGGCTCTGCTGGGGTTGAGGCTCTGGACATAGCATAAAACGAGTCTCATCTCATTAGAGCATGCAAACATACACACACGTGCAACGATTCTCTTTTGCCTTCAATCGCAACAGTGGAGGCATATATATAAAACAAACAAAAAAAACTGAATATTCAGATATTTTTTGAAATCGAATCGTGGCGAACTGGCAACTAAACCAATAATCATATCAAGTAGAAGAAATATGATGAAAAATAAACAAATATCTTCAAAAAGCGAATTGAACAGCTTAAGTTTTCCAACCCTTCACCCTGCCCCAACCTACTTAGACGCTCCATAAACTCTCTCATAGCACTTTAAAATCGCATATCATCGTAGTGAACGAATGGACGAATGGACGAACGAACGTCAGGGCCACATAGCTCTATAGTGTGACCGGGTGTCGTTAAAACGCTGAGCACGTTTTTAATTATGTTCGAATGTCAGCGAATGATTGAGTGAGTAACGTATATAGTTGGGATAGGGAGCACCTAAAAGCGTCCTTAGAAGTTAAGAAGCAGAAGATACTCTACATACTTACGAAGGGGTTGCTAGTAAGTGGTTGACATAATGTCCAACATCTGATTCGAAACGAGAATATTATTCAAGTGCTCATTGTTGCTGCACAAGTTTCCTTGTCAGTTTAAAACACGTTAATCATCCAAAAAATCCATTCGAAGATTTTAAATACATTAAAAATTTGTATACCATTTTTATTTTAGAATCTTTAAATCTGTTTTGTTTAGGAGCAGCAATAGCATACGGCCATCACCTGCATAAGCAAAGCTCAGACCTAAGTGGTCATAAAATATTATAATAGTCTCTGGCAAAGGCTTTTTAATACTCAAAAGAGTAAAAGAGAGGCAATAAAAAAAAGTTTCATGGGTATTCAGATATTTTTGAATGCATTTGGATAGCTTTTAAACAGCTTGAGAATTAGTAACCAAAGGTGTACCAAAAAATCATTCTATATTTTCCCTTGTCTTGCTCTTTGTGAATTCCTCATTGACATGTATTTGCTTTTTATCGCCCTGTCAGTCAGCAGCGGCAGATTATTATTTTGAATGATGAATAACATAAAAGTCCTTGGTTATTTGCATTTAATAATAAAGCAGCAGCAAGGAATCGGCAGATAAACGCAACTACTGGCAAAACAGGATGCAGTGGCCATAAAAAAATAGGGAGCCAGGCCATAAAAAAGTCTTAAGCAGCATCATAATAAGCTAAAGAAAGAATAGCAAAAGACAGAGACCCGCAGTTGAGAGAATTATCGTTTTCATTCCATTCTCATGTAAATTGACACGTTGCATTATGAAGATGCAACCGGGCGTGGCTGAGTAGTTTGATGCAAGTTGATTATATTGGTTGGCGGCGGTGTCATTATCGTGGCAACAACAGTGAAAACAATAGCACCCGCACTATGAGTGGGAAGATGGGGCGAATGGAATGGCGCAGAATGATGAGGTCGGACAGCGGAAACCTTTATGCTATATCATATCATGCTCAGTTAATACCACACATACCACGATTAAGTCTGTGGAGCGCGAAATATGATATGACTGTGTGTGTGTGCGTGTGGCAAGTGAAGCGAGCAACAACATGAAGACCCATTCCAAGGTGTTTCTAGATGCGGCTGATTGCAAATTTAAGTTAAACAATCTTTAAACACTTTTGCCAAACTTGAACATTTGACAGACTTAAATCTTCCAAAATTATAGACACTACAATAAATGGCGGTTGCAAGCAGCAATCTCCCAATTCTTCTAATCACTATTCTTGACAGTACACTAATTGCAAACTCAACAAATTGCTATTGTCTATATGTGTGCTGTTGTTGTTGCGAGTTGCGTTTGGGAGGAGGTTGATTTCCTGGCCAGTTTGGCACTTTAAGCTACCACTGCAGTTAATCTTTAAATGCTCTTTGTGCTTCTATACTATACTGCTACAGCCCCCATCATTTATAACTGTCAACAGTTTTGTGGCTGAAACACGCCACAGAACACAAGAAATACGCAAAAACTAATATTTAAGCCATCAGCAGTGACGAGAGAGAGATAGAAAGAGAGAGAGAGAGCGGTTGCAATGACGGCTTCAGCCTTCAAGGCAATTGCCACTCCACATCACCACTTCAAGCTTCCCCCCCTTTGGAACCGTCTACTGTTTCGGTTTGCCACTGCAGCAAGACAAACAAATTATGGCCACTGTCAATAGACGCGCATTTCTATGCCAACAAAATTGCCAAGAAGAAAAGTAACAACAAAAATGCAACAACGAAAGAAAAGTTAAGAAATGAAAAATGGCAAACAGGGGGAAAAGGCACCCACAGTTGCACAGTTGCACAGTTTCACAGTTACACAAACGTTTGTTTGACTGATGCCCAGTTGTAACAACAGTGGAAACGAATTTAGTTGCAGTTCTCTTTTCTTGGATTTCTGTTCCCGATTGTTTGCCAACTGTGAAAACTGTGAAAATTGCCGTCAGGCATTTGGCCAAAGCCAAAGCCAAAAGATAGCAGAAAATGCAACAGGCGGTTCCCTTGGCAAATCATAGGAATCATTGGCAATGGAATTTGCTCAAGATTGTTGCAACATGTTGCAGCAACAAGTTATCAGCTAACACATTTGCATTTAAAGCCACTCAAATGTGTGTTTGGCCAGGATTTTCGCGTTGGGCTTTTCAATTTAGCAGCAATTTGTTTATTTGTTATTTTTATTTACAAATATATTTTTAGTTAAATTGTCCAAACGCTTGCAAAGTTTAAAAACTTTGTTGCAGTTTTGCAATTCTTTTTCGCTCCTATCCGCATATTTATTTATTTATTTTTTTTTTGGTATGCCTAAGGACAATTTTGAAATATGCAGACAAAGCGGGTTGTGTGTGTGTGTGTGTGTGTGTGTGTGTGTGAATTGGTGCATAGTTTGGCAGCGAACAAGTTTTTATTTTGTTTGTTGTGCCTGAATCAAAAACTATTTTACGTCCTGCGGCACTTTTCGTGTGTTTGCCAGATTATTTTTGTATTATTTGGTTTTTTATTTATTGGGGAAGCTTTTTGCAAAAATGGGAATGGCAATAAAATGAAAACAAATTTAGATGGCTTAAATGAGTTATGTGGCCAAATGGAAAATGTGTGCAAATAATAAAGGATTCCATTAAAATGCAAACAAACTTAATGAATATTGAAAATAAACTGTTTGCAAAAGTGTTAATATAGATATTTTATAGGGCATAACAAATAACATAGTAAGATATTTGTTTGATGAGACATAACGCTTAGTTTAATGATTGCTCAACTATAATTAACATAAGTCAACTTCGCCAGCTATTTGTAGCGATTGGTATAGTGGCATTTTAGTTAACGTTAATGCCATGTTAGTCATATCAAGTTGATTTAAGACAGACTCTTGAATGGCCGACGCCCATTTGTGGCACTCCGAGCACCATTTATCGTTGTCGTCGGTTTTTTTTTGTATATATATACTTCTTTTTTTTTGTTTTTATTGACTTTTGCGCCTTTGAATAGCTAATTTCCTTTCAAGATAAAGCAATAGACACAAATGGTCATAAATTACGCACAGTCTGCAAAAGACTTTGAGGCTGAAAATTGCATTTATGTTTATCGTTCGAGATAAACGCAGATATCAATCTACAAGAGCCGCAAGCCAGCATCTAGTCGACGGCAAAGCTGCAAGGCTTTCACTCTAAATATATAAATAATATAATCAAAGCATATTTGTAATCAATGCAAGGCTATCGTAGCAATTTAATCGCAAACTTTAATTGTAAATTTTTGTGCGCCAAACTGGCACAAACAAAACATAAACTAAAAAAAAATGAGACTACTTATAATGGCTCAGCATTATAATAATGGCTTTAAAATGGTGTAATGGACGATATCCATAGGCGCTGCTCCGTCAACCAGTTGCCATTTAAGGTCGTTCTTGCGACTTGCAACATGGTCAGCAATTTTCACTTGATGCATTGACAGCTTTGACCAACATGCGATGTATGTATGTATTTAAATAGGGTAGCCAGAGCTCCTTAAGGCAAGCCGAGTTTCCCAGCAAGTAACCCAATCTGACCACAAAATATGTCGATACTTTGCCAAAGCCAAAGCGAAAAAAATATTAAACTACAAAAACGGATGTAAGCAAATATTTTATGTTATCTCTTCCTTCTTACTCACTCTTTTTATCTCTCTCTCTCTCTCTCTCTCTCTCTCTCTCTTTCTTTCTTTTAATGTTTCTGTCGCTACAGAAAATGAACTATCTTTTTGCTGCGGCACTTGATTGTTTTCTCACCTGCAGAGTAAAAGGCAGTACATAAAATACAGTACGAAAAGTACGAAAACACCGCAACTAAAATTCCCTTCCGAGCTATATAGTATTAATGGCATTTTGTTACATTCATCAAAGTGCCTTAATGTGCTTTAAATAAATTGCCTCGCTAAAACCAATATATCACTGAGATATGCCACAAACAAATAAATCACTAAACACATTTTTAATACCTTTTTAGCAAGTAAGATAGAGCATTCAGTATGAAGTGCAAGAACTAGTATGATCATACACAACTGTTATGCATCAAGCTGTTGAGCACTTAAGAAATTTGCCATGCGGGCATTTTATCACACCGCACTTTTATTCTTTGAGCTAAAAGAAGCCCCAGCTTGGAGCTGACTGTTGGACTTGCTGCTGGACTGGCAAACAGTTGCTGCATTTCATCTCGCTTTTGGCATGTCTGCGTGTCCATCTCACAGGGGCCCCTTGCTCTGATTGTGTTTGCTTGTTCGGCATGCGTGCGATAGATCATCTGCAGTACAGAAGAATGTATACCTATATATATATATATATACTGCTGGTGGCGAATGAACTGGAACTGGGCTCTGTTTCTCAGACACTGAACACTGCAGAAATTTTAATTAAATTAAACTTTACTTTCAGACACGTGTCGGACTGTGGCATATACATATGTATGTATCTGGTCTGAGTTGGTTTGGCACTCGCACTGGCATCCACATCCTTTTCCTCATCCACAACAGCATCGACATTGGCCTTGCCTCTTGTTGTTTCTGTTATAGTTGATATTATTGTTGGTATTGCTGTGGTTGAATCTTGTTATTCAATTAAATTTGCACCTTGTCTATGTTTTAATAGCATGAAAAATGGTTTTCAACCTATTGTTCATGTGCAAGCCTCAAGACTCTCTGAGGTTTGCCTAATTGATTAGCCTTGATTGTCAGAACACCTGAAAATTGATAGAATTTCCTCCAAAAGAGTTCACAGCAATATTAGCTCAAACTGCCAATATGTACTGAAATGCGACTACTGCAAACTTTTGCTTTCCTCATGGAAAATGTAGTTCTTTAGAAATTTATTCAGACAATCATTCATGTGTCTCCTACAGCTACATCTACATATTTATCCATCAAATTCTCTACTGCACAACGCAAATGTTTGACCTAGAAAAACCTTTACAACTTTTGGCTTGACTTCACACATACACAATAAGTTATCGTGCCTGGTGGCCCTTTGAAATCACATGTTGTAGCTATTGTTGTTGTTGTTCCTGCTGTTGGTCTAAATGCGACAACCCACAACATCTAACACAATTTGGTCACGATTTAAGCAACGCACACACGCCACAAATTCATCAACATGCAAAGGAACATACAGCAAGCCAGGAACACATTTCTCCAATTTGCCTGATAAGAAGCGTTTAGCTCACAAAAATAGAGAAAAAAAAGCCAAAAAAAAACATATGCCAAATTACAGCAAATTTCTCAATGTAATGTGAACATTTCGCTTGCCTTCTCATTTTGTAGATTTTATGGCACTGGCATACATACATAAATCAACAGAGGGGAGGAAAGAGTACAATAACCTAAAAGGTTGCATGTCTGTTATTTCGTCAACATTGAATTGAACTTTGCACTCCTTCGGAAAATTTCATAGCCACGTCACGCAAATCTAGATAGTAAACAACAATAGCAGCTAGGCTACAATTTGCACTTGTCGATATACAATGTAACATTTTTGGGAACAATTTTCGTTAAGTTTAGCATTGACGTAATAGAAGACCCACAAATGCCCGATTTCTGTCTCTCTTTCATATTTGGCTGTCAGCCGCAATTCGACTGTAAGCCTAAACATAAAGCCACAACTCAGAAATCACAAATCAGATATCACGAATCATGTTATCGCTGTGATTCGACATTTGAGCCTAAGTATCCATCATTGCACAGTCACTGTGCCTAAAACAGCTTTAGTAACTCCGTTCCCCTGCTGCAAGCATAGATACGACTATCTGACACGCTCATTGTAATTAACGCTGTAATCAAATTGGAGTCCCACATGTCAAGTGGCCCTCTTGACAGATCAGCATCAGCTTCAGCAACTGGCTCACAGCCCACAGTTTGGCCTTCTGCCTTGTTTGCCTCGTCTGCCTTCTTCTAGTCAAACAGCTTTAGATGCTTCAGTTTCAATTGGACCAGACATGTACATCTCAGCATCTAAAACGTTGCCGATGCCGATCCATCATCAAGCTCCAGTTTTGCTATCAGCTTGCGTTGGTTTCTTGCAGTTGTCTTTGAGTTTTCAGTGCGGTTTTGTCACGACGCAAAACTTGTTTTCCCTTTGGCTAACAAATCGAATTGTAGAACCTGCGATTCTTTCAGCTAAAATTAGCCTTTTCGCTTTTAAGATATGTTTTACGCATTTATTCTGGTCCATCAACTAGGTACATATATATATATATAATAATGAGTGTTATATATGTTAGAGCATTGCTAGTTCGGTTTTGCTTTCGGCTCACAATGCATCTTTAACTTTTGTTTCACATTCTGCCCACACCTTTGTCCGTGACCAGACTATGTATCTGTATCTGGTTGCTCTACATATGTATGTACATTAAATGTATGTTTGCTCGCTCCATAGGCTGTCATGATTTACAGTTATGACAATTTTAAGTTGGTTCATTAGAGGCAGACAGACACACCATATGTACATGCATACATATAGTAGATGTTGGCTAAAATGCGCCTACCTACAGCTACAAATAGGGTAAACGTTGTAACTACTTAGAGAAGAAAAAAAAGAGACTGACTTAAACTCCCCCTTTCTATCACGTTTTTTATTAAGTTAAGATGTGGCTGGGTGTGTGCGTGTCTCAATGTCTATGTTATGATTGAACATGATTACAAATGTCTTCTTATGGCAGCTGCCAGTTGTTTGTTGTTGTTGTTGCGGGTTGTCGTGTTGCATATTTCCCAACCCAACAACCATTTGTAGTTGCAGTCATCGTCGTATTCATCATGGTTTATGTCCACGCTTAATTAATAGCATCTGTCAGCATTTTTGAGCAGAGCATCCAACAATTTGTAATGCGTGTAGTTTAGAGCTAAATAAGCGCTGCCTGATGTTACCTCAACTATTTAGTTATGGCTTAGCTCTAATGGAATGGTAGCATGTGATTCCCTAGAATGCGGTATAAATTCTTCTTATTAAATACCCTTGGCTGCAACATCAATGGGAAATCAATTTTTTGTTTGCTTCTTATTAATTTTCTCGTTTTTCTTAAGTTCCTTTTACAGCGCCAATAACGCTTTAAATTGAACGCAAAGCATCTATTTCAAGTTTATCCTTAAATGAATATGCAGGTGTCCATTTAAACTTACTTTATACAGTCACAGGCTCTGATCATATATTGTAATTTATTGTGATGCTTATTTTTAGCCATTGTTAAACTGTAAGCTCCCATTCTGCGCTAATGAAGCAAGAGAAGCTGCCACATATTGCCTTTTTAGCAGCTGTTTTGTTATTATTAATAATTTTTCGTTAAGTAAAGAGAAGATTCGAGCGCCTCTTTTTTTCCTGCTCTTGGCATGGCTATAGACCTTTAACAATTTCTTTACAAACCAGCTTTCACGGCCCACACATACACAAACGCGCTCAAATACACATAGGCAAAGAGAATTTCGCCCCTCTTGGGATTGTTGCGATGCCAAGAGAGCTAAGCATAAAATTTATGATTTGCCTTTTGTCTGCCTTTTGTGACAGCAACTGCAAGTTGGACCTGGACTGAGGCGACATCGATTCGCGTTAAACATTCGACATGGGACAAACTGAAACGAGTTTCAATCTTTACCATTTGTGGACTTTGGACCTGGACTCGGCTACACGAACTAAACTTGATCTTTGAATCGAGTCGTGCGCCATACTTTTTAATTAAGCTGCATCCAATTTTGAATTGAACTCGAATATGGCAACTTCAGTTCTCTCCAGGCGAGGTGTTAACTCGGCCCAACTGGCGATTCCAATTTGCTTGTTGCCCCAAAATAGCTATTACAACCACCAGGTTCCCAAAGGTGCTCCACACACACCAAAATTTGTCAATGCCTGCCGTCATACGATTATTTATGGAGCGGGTCAGATGGAGTCAGTCGCCAAGTTTATTGGCCCAAGGCCTACTTAATATGTCAGTCGGTGAGTTTAGATGCGGTTGCTTGTTTGGGGACTCTGTGCGGCCATTTTGTTAGCGACCCTTTTTTCTTGCAAATGATCTCTGCATACATACTTATTTATGGGCCAAGTTCTTTTACTCTCTTTTGCTGCCACCAATGTTTGCAATTGTCTGGCAAGACACACAGACAATGGGCATTATAAATTCATCAGACTGTCGGAGTTGGACATACAAACACGCAAAGCATACACCGGCGACATCTAAGTTTTATATGTATGCAAGCCTTGCTGCATAATGTATCTGTGTATCTGACTATTTGTGTATCTGAGCATCTAAGTATCTGCGAAATGCTTTTGGTCACAAAATGTCGCTGCGCTTAGCGAACAATGCCAACAATAAGCAAGTTAAAATGCACCCCTCAATCGACAAGAGCAAATATTCAGAAACATCATATACCCTGCATTAAACATAATTTTCTCGTTTATTTCTTGTTTTTTATTATGCTCGTAACAAAAAGGTAAAGGTTACGGCAATGTTTTACACAAAAGTAAGCTTTAATAGACTTATTTTCTTTTGCATGATATATTCTAATATTTGAATTACCTAAAACACCCAATAGCAAGAGTACTCGCCCCACAGGGTATTTCTTAAAGGATGTCTGCTTTGTGGTTGACATTTGTTTTGTTTGTTGTTTGCATTGTAGTCGTTTTTTTTTTTTTTTTTGTTTGCCGCTGTTATTTGTGTCGGCTGCTTACTTTTGTTTTTAATTGTGTCAAATTTTGTGGGCGAAGGTGGCGGAAAGCGGGTTCGTTTTAGGGTTGTACCCAAAGTGGAGCACTGCGGCAGTAGGTGCAAAATCAAAAGCCTATTCACAAAATGTTTGCAAAGCCCATATACACAAAAAGAACAGTCACATTGTTTTGTTGTTGTGATCTCAATGGCGGCATAGATGGCCCAGACGGGATAAAGTGGAACGGATGCAATTGGAACGATGATTAAACTTGCAGCGGTGTGCTTATAACAAAAAAAAAGATGTAGGATGTAGGATGAATATGTTTCCTTTTTCACTTGCTACAAGACAAACAAAAATGAGCTTTTGGCTTGAATAAAATATATTCAAAGGAAAAGGGCTTTTGGGGTTAGTAGCTCGCATTCATAGAAATATACTTTAAAAGTCATGTTAAGATTTAACATTTAGTTTTAATGTATCTTGTCTTTAAATAATAGCCAACAATCCAGAATGGTTAAAACGAGAACGTTGTTAGTGAGCTCATTGGGGTAATTACCAAGCCTTGGCTCACAACTGTTTAAAGTGCTATCAGTCGAAAATGAGAGCGTCTAGACAAAGTTAAGTTAAGTTTTATCAACGGGTTACCAGCTAACTTTATTTGTCTTATATTTCTCTCGTCAATTAAATCAAGGATATCAACTAAATTTTGTGTGAAATATCAAAACTATTTTGGGTCATCTCTTAATTATTTAAAATGCACGACTTATTAAATATATATTGCCAATGAATTATATATTTTCCATCGTAACTCAACAGTTCACAAATTCATTTTTGAGCTTAACTCTACTTAAGCCCGATTTTTTCTTTTCTTAAATATCAGCTCGAGTTTATTTACAACAAAATCGCACATGAAAAGGTGTCAACTGAATTGTGTGTTGAGTTTAATATTGGGTGCGGTCAGTTGACCATTTGCTGGCCAGTTATTACAGCAAATCCTATATTTTTCGTCAATCGGACTGGCTGGGTTCGGTTTGGAACGAATCGTATTGAATTTGGCGCGTGGACTGTCATTAAATGATTGCAATTAAATATTCGAACAGTCGAGTGTCAGGCTAAAGTTGCAAATTCAAGCATTAGGTAGAGCTGACGGACCGTAAAATTACTACTCTGCACATTGATTTGAGACAAACGTAAGTATATCAAAGTTTTGTCAATCTTTGGTAACAACGGCCCACACATACAGGCGACAACTTGTGAAATGGACATACGATACAGTCACCAAGATGTCAGCCAGTTGGGCAATCGATCAATAAATAGTTGACCAGTTTGCGTGGGAGAGCATGAGTGTTGGTTGATTTAAGCCATACTAGAACCCAGAAAATGTATCGGCTTGTAGCTTAAGTTGAAGTTGATACAAATACTGTTTACAGTTTTACTTTTAAATTGTTGCCCCGGAACAAAAGAAAAGTGGATGACAAAATAGTGAAAGGCAACATGTTCTGTTAAATATTGTTTTCGTTATTGTTGTAGTTGTGGATGTTGCCACTTGGTGGTTGCTGTAGCTGTTGTTGTTGCTGTTATCGTCCTGTCCAGTCGCTCAAAGCGAATAGAAAAATAGCAGTGCAAAAAAAATAAGAGAAAATCGTTTGCCTTTAGAGTTTTCTTGTAATTTTTATGGATTTACAAGGCTTAACAAGGACAGAAAACAAGCACACACCCACCCACACACACACACACACACATACATAGTAATGTGTGAGGGTGGAGGGGCAAGGGTAAGCTTAAGCAGCTGGAAAATTATTTCACTGCTTATTCTTTTGTCTTTGTTTTTTTTTCTGTTGCTGCTCCTGCAGGCTTTTGCCTGTAAATTGAGTTGAAAACGGTTGCTTTCCTTACTTCTTTCCTCATCATGATGTTGTTGTTGTCGTTGTACGATAAAAACAAATAAATAATCATCATCAGCTCAGCGTACATTGGTTATAAATTGATCAGTTCGAGCGGAAAATATTAAGTGGATTATAGTTTTAATGCCGTTGGGCTCGAACTTAACTGTGGCTATTTGTTAAAGGACATTGCGTAAAATAAATTGCACAGATTGCGAATAATGCCTGCAGATACATATCGAGTAAATGAGGGAGCGCGGGAAAAGTGAAAATCAAAGTGGCTTTTCTCCATTGCTGACCTTTTGCCCGAGAGTTAAAAGCTTTAGCTGCATTGCCCACTTAATAATTATTTAAGAACTTCGTGTGTTCGCTCAGAGATTAGTTAAGCTTTTAATGCTGATAACGATAAATGCGGGTCCTAGCTTACAGACATTAACCACACATACTTACAAAACTAAAGACAAGACATAGAAACAAAAAAGATTGTTATTTAAGATGTTCGGATACGAACATTTGAATTGTGATTTGTTTAAATTAAAAAAGGGGGAAAAAAAGACCTGTCATTGAAATTTAAATCAATTTTCCTTATTTAAAAAAGCATACAATAGTAAAAAATAATAGCAAAACGTGAAATTAAATTTATATTTTCATTATTCCTAAAACCGTGTTGTACAGAAGAGCCTTGCCTAAAAGCTCGCAAGCTTGGAGTTTTTATTTTATATTTATTAAGATGTAAATAGACATTTGCATACAACTTTTCATATTCAGAATTTATAACTTGTGTATATATATTTACTGCATTACATAACTACATTGTTTAAATTCGATCATATTTATTAATGAAAACCATAACTTATATATTTTTTTAATAAGAAGCAACCCATTTTAATAAATTACAACTTATAGCTTAAAATTATTAACTGACTTTGTTAATAAGCTTTTAAGTTAAGGCGCTTTTTATTTGATATACTACTAAATATAGCAGGACATTAAGTATACTAAAAATCTTTTTTGGTTTTAGTAGCAAATAAAATCATGATTATGTTTTTTTATAAATTTACTCTGCACTTTCAGCTAAAATATACTGATTCTTGCTTTAATTTTACTTTAGCATTTTAATGCAAAAAGGAGCTTATTTTATTTATAAAATTTATCTAGCTAAGGATTGCGATGCCATTCAATTGATTAGTTTAAAATGGGACAAACTTTGTTTTTTGCCTAATTCGAAAACCTTTTAGATAAATTAACATTCACAAGGCTGACTTTAACAATTGGAAATTTATAAAATTAAATTACTCAAACCCAACAAACCGAAAAAAAAAAACAGAAATAAAATGAAAACGGTACCCCGCTTGAGTGGAGAAAAAGCATTTCTACCAAATTAGTTTGGGTTTTGCTCTTAAAATAATCATGATCCTTGTAGGACATTCAACATATGCAACGCCCTATTCCTTTTTGGGCGCCGGGACACACAACAAACTTTATTATGCAAAGGCAACGGGGCATCGTTTGCAATGCCACAAAAGGATAATTTTAAAGATATCCTCTCCTAAAAAGGATTGCAGGGATTAGAGGAGCAGTTGAGTTGCTCCAGAAAATGGTACACAATCAATTCTCCTTCATTCCATCAATTAAAAGACCACCCAAAAAAATGCTTAATAGCATTTAGTCGACTCAGCTAAACTCAATGAATTATCCTGCCGGGCGTCTACAAATCGAATGGTATTCCCTTGCACACATACTTGTCCCCCCTTTGCCAGTCTGTCTTTTGACAAAATGCGTCAAAAGCGTTTCAAATGAGGCTTTTAATAGGTTTACGATATAACAACCACAATTGAGGGGTAGCTAGCCAGAGGAGCGCTCCAAAATGTGCCCCAAAATAGCCAGTTGCCCTTTCGCGCTTTTTGATTAATTTATTTTTGGCAGTTTAGATCCGAATTTGAGTTGGTTATTTCATACACACTCACACACACACTGGCGCATTGGCTTTACACTTGAAAAAATTCATTGTGTAATAGCAGAGCAACATGCATAGCGGCTAAAGCTAAAAAGTAAAGTTTCAGCATGTGATTTATTGACCAAAAAACTATCATAAAGGTAAGCGTTCCAATTCAAATTGACTTAGTGCACAAAATTTCGTTCAGTGCATTAGGTTGATCCGCTCATTTATAAACGCACCCAGACACACAGCCCCATCCTCTGCCCTCTGTTGTATGCGTAGCCATGTCATTGTCCAGGTCCTGCAGACACGGATTCACGCCAACAAATTGGCAAAATGACGAACGGAATGCGCTCCAATGGTTAATGAAAAAGCTAAAAGAGTTAACTGACTAGAGGCAGGGGATATTTGTAACCTAAAACGCTATTTGGGCTATTGTGCAGAAGCTAACGAATTGTTGATCCAATCGATTAAGTTCTGTGAGTGAGTTTAATTGGGACTTAAGTTATTTCTTACTTACCGTTCATTTACCAACCAAAACATATGATGACAAGATCAAGAGCGTAAAGATTAACTAACTTTTCTTTTAATTTCAACTTTGATTCTTGATTATTGCAGTTACCGTTAAAAAAAAAACTCTGATTTTTTTATATACCAAGTTTTTTAAGCATTTGCTCAAGACTGTTATTCCCTTTATCAAATGTACGGTATTTTATAGATTCAGATGTTTTTTTGCACTTGTAAATAAAGTCATTTGTTACACATTTTTGCCTGACGCTTGCACTGTCATTAGCAAATCTAGCTAATCCACCGCACACAAAGTAACCAACAAAACAAGCATCTTCAGGTGCAGTAACTCATTTCGTTTCCCCTTAAACTTCATCTTCAACAAGCTGCTAAATTTCGCACGCTGCTCTAGAAAGGTATTTAAGACACGAGGTTTTCGAGCTGTGCTGCTCTTCACAGCAATGATTTCGGAATTTCGCACAAAGCAGCAAAGAAGAACAGAACACACAAACACAAATGATAGCAAAACACAGAACAAGAATGAAAACGAGTAAAAAACGAAAGGTAACGAGGGAAGCAAAAGCAAACAATGTGTAGCGAAGCAGCTAGACATATGTACGTACATAGATTTGTATCCGTAAGATACTCTTGTTGGAAAAGTGTGAATTATCCTGCCTCAAAGTATTTAATGCGCTTTACTTTACATGGCAACAAGGAAAGGGCAGAGCCAAAAAGGAGCATAGCAAAAGCAAACGTGAACGAACAAACAAACAAAACAAAACAAACAAGCAAACAATGAGAGCAACAATTGAAAGGCAGATAATGTTAAAAATAGAATAGCAACAACAACTAAAGCCACAGCGACATCTACAGCTACAGCTACAGCAAGAGCCAAACAGAAGAATAATAGCAACAATAACATTAAAGGCATTTGATCATTACTCATATAAAAAAAAAAACCAGAAAAACAAAAACTCAGAAAAAACAAATACCAAATGTTTCTTTCACAGATATTATAGAGGGGGGAGGATGAGAATAAACAGTTGAGAAAATAACTTGTGGAAAACTAAGAGAATGATGATGATGTTGGTGCTGAGATGGAGCCAAGATTGCTGGCAACTAAAATTAATTACACAACGTGAAAATGCGCTGAAATACATATTATTTGGGGAGCGAAGAGGGATTTAGCTATTAAGCGTTTTCTCGTTTTCGGCTATTCGAATCATAAGCAGCAGTAAGCAGGCATTACAAATTGCATCAAAACTGGTAAACTGGTTTTTCCTTCAAAGCCAAAATCAACCAAACACAAAGAAAGGCCAACAAGAAAGCAAACAAAAACGACACAAAGAATAAAGAGAGAGAGAGAGAGAGAGAGAGAGAGAGAAGTAAGTAAAAGAGTAGTTGCATTTTACCTGCTCTACAGCAACGGCAACGACAACAACAACAACAACAACTCTACATATTACTACTACCTGCAAAAACACAGGGTGACTCGAGCACAAGGAGACTCCCTGCTGTTTGAAATGGTGGTTGAAATTAATTCCACTGCGCAACAGGATATGCAGCTTGTATGTTATGTTTTTTTCTTCGTCTTGTTTCGCTTTGTTTTCATTTTTTTTTTGTTTTCTATCGAAAAGTGCCCAAAGAGCAGATCAAATGAAGACATAAAAACAACAACAGCAGTTGTAAAGAACTCAAAAGCAACCATGTAAAGAGTTTAAAACGAAATTGCTTGAATATTAAAAACGATCAAATTGAGATGCTTTATTCTACGCATATTCTTTCATTTTTATTCCATCAAGAATTGGTTAACAAACTTTATCTGATCGAAATATGCTAAGGCTTATCAAATGGTTCTGATTAAGCCTTTAACATAACAGGCTTTTACAAAGATTTTCAACATTTGTTTGAGTCTTAACTAACTAAATTTCTAACCTCTTTCCTAAACATTCAGAAATGTTAGAAAACATTTCAGAATCATCTTGTTTTACCGACGGGAAAATGTTCTGTTTCCTAAGTTTAATTTTCTTATAATTAATTTGGCTAAAAAACACTTACCTTGCCGCCAACTTTGAGCTCATAGCCCATGCCAAGAGGCGTCTTTAGCTGGACGGGACAAACGAATCCAATATTTCGATGGGGGCTATCGACGCTGATCTGATGCTTGCGCGTTGTCACCTTGGGTGCAGTGCGCGTAGGTGCTGGGGTCGAGGAGGATGATGAGGATGAGGTGGTATTCTCGGCAACGCACAGATCTTCGCCGCCATGTATGGGAAACTTGGAGCACTCGAGATTCTCGGGCCAATTGAAGTTGTAGGTCTTCATGAGGGTCTCACAAACGCGCGCAGATTCGCAGAGCGAACGGCAGGGAGGAATGGGACGCTCGAGAATGGTGCAAACGGGCACATAGAGGGAGCAAAGGAAGAGCTGCAGATCCGCACTGCAACCGATTTTCACAAGAGGCGCAAACTGATGAACCTCCAATCCGGCCTCCTCCTGCTTGGTGTGACCAATCAGATTGGGCATTATGGTCATGTTGTAGGGTATGTTCTTGCATATAGATATGGTGATGGGTTCGCATCGATTGTGATGCGGAAATCCATCCAATGAACTCTGAGCTGAACTGCTCACAAGTTCACTGCGATAGTATGAACTGGCATCGAGTGGCGTCTGGTCATAGCGTTGAGCTGCTTCCAACAAAGCTGGAAGCATCGTTATGGCAAGAAGCAGTGGCAATAACATTTTTCGATTCGATTGCATTTTGTTTGTTACGAACTATTTGTTGGGTTTTTTTCTTTCAAGACTCCTAGTATGATTTGAGTAAATTTTATGAAGCTTTAACGGTTCTTCAAAGCTCACGCATTTTGACACACACACGCACGCACACACTGGCACAAGCACAAATAATATTTGCAATTACAAAAAACACGCGGCGGGATTTTTACTCATTTAAATAACACAAATATATATTTGTATATTGGTAGATTTGACAGAGCCTTGTATTAATTATTAATTTCAATTTCAATTACTCTGCATCTATCACACTTCTTTTGAGCACGTTTTGGAGCATTTGTTTTGCCGGCTGACCGACGGACAGCAAAAGTACCGTATGCAGCAAAACTACGTAAAACGCGCGAAATAACGTTATGGCTTGGACTTGTATTAATATCGAATATTCAACCGAGAGCACAACCGAGCGGCAGGGCAGACGCTGACAAACTAACCATTACACGAGACATAGCCAATGCTGCTATGTGTGGGCAAAGGTGGGAGAGAGAGAGATAGAAAGAGCAGGTTTAGTCGGTGGTGGGCGAGAGTGCTCGGCGCTGTTGATGATGTTCGTCGGCTCAACAGGCCATGCCATCAGCAGCAGCCGTCGCGTCGTCACTTGTTTGCATGGCTTGCGCTCTCACTTGCTGAATATGTGCTCTCAGTTGGCGCTCTCTCTCTTTCTCTCTCTCGTTCTTTTCAGCAATATATGTTGCATGGGGCGACCTTGAATTTGACGCTCATTGCAATTGAGAGCGAGAGCGTCAGAGAGCGCCAACAAAGACAGGGTTGTTAAACGTATTGTTTTGGATGCTGATACGGCGTCGGCAGCTTGAGCTCCTGTTGATTGAGTTAAGTCTGGTAAAAAGTATCAACAAATGGTTAGGCATAGCGCTTATCGCATTAATTATAAATTAAAATTTAATGCAAATGCAGATGCAGCTCGCTCAAATCGGGCCAACAAGGTGTGTGCATTAGGTATTTAGGTAAACGTATTTATTAGTATACCTAAAACACTTGTTGAGACATTTTTATTGAAACATTTCGATATTAACATATTAAAATACAAATAAAGATATGAAGAGAAAAATAGAGAAAAAGAACACACACATAGAAAGCTCAGTGACCTCACATTTACGTGCTTCCCTAGTTGTACAGTTAAACGCATTGAGTTCTTTTCTGAGTTGTTTGCCCAACAATTAGCCGTGCCTAATGCGACACTTTCTATGCGTGTGTGTGTGTGTGTGTATTTTCTATGTCTATCTTTTCGCATCTCTTTTCATTCCGTTCGTTTTGCCTACACTTGAACTTAATTAAGTCATTAACTTGCGTTTAATCTACGCTTAGCACGGAGCTAACAAAAAGAAAAAAAAAATAAAGAACTCAAACAAACTTCGCATATATTGTCATATTGTCTAAGAAGAGGTGAAGCAGCAGCAGCAGCGGGAGCCAATAAACTTGTTATATTGACAATAATGATGACATTAGAGGAAGCTTTGTCTTTGTCACCTGTAGCTCCCCCCCCCCCCCCCCCTTCTCTGCCTGGACTGATCAACGCTTCGCATAGAATGTAGCCGCTCAAAGTTTAACATATTTTTCATGCTCTTTTCACTCTTAAACACTGATAGTTATGTTAGCTTTTTAGAGTATGCTTTTGTTCCTTTGCTCCCTCTGTCTTTTTGTGCAGTTAGTATTCCCCCCTCTCATTCGCTCAGACACTCTCTCTCTCACTCTCATGTGGGTAGTAAACAAGTGTTACCGGTTTAGCCGGCGTTCCTTGTGAGCCGCTGTGGCTTCTCTTCTTTGCCGTTTGCTTCGCCTGTGTGTGTCGTTCGTCGGCTTGTTTAATAAAAAGCGCCAAAGTTGAGCAGCATAAAAAGACTCGTTCATTGTTGTTGCCCAACGACGTCGACGTCGTAGTCGCGGCGTTTCTGCTGCTTTTGCCTTACAGTAGTTGTTCTGTTTGGCGCTAGTTTTATGTTTACAAGTGAACGAACTTTGACGCCGCTCAGCTCACACACACACACGCACACACACCTTGTATTGTTAGAAAGTGTTTGTTGTCTTTTGTGAATGTGTTTCGTATGTAATTTTATGTAATTAAAATGAGATTGCTTTAAAGATAAAAATATAAAAAAAAAACTAAAGATGAGCGCTGGTAGCGAAAGTTTAATTGAATATTCCTCATGTCAGAGCCCCTCAAATTACTGTTTATGTAATGAGACATAATAAGCTTGAGTGTAACTGATATTTTAATAGTTTTACTTACACTTGTAGAACAATTAATAACAACAACAATTACTATATTTACCATTGCTTTTATTGAAAGCTTTTGAGTACATTTTCTGCTTGTTTTTGTTTTTTGTAGCTAACCAAACAAAGCTTTTCCAGCAAACTGCACTTCAAGCTGATATTATTTTGTTTTAAAAACTTTTTACTTTAACTCTGGTTGTAATATTGGTTTGGAAATTCCCTCTTATTTGAGCTTTTCATAAATAATCTGCCCTAAGCTCCATTTAGAGAAAAAGAACAACTTTATAACCAAATACGAAATACGAAAATCAATCCACATAACTTTCGACATATTACGCTTGTTTGGCCCTTCTGTACTCCCCTCCTCTATGTCCATTCTCTCCTCATTGCAGGAGTAAGCAAATAAATAAACATGCTACAAAACATGGCGTCCAAATTAGGAAAGGGTTTAACACAACTCAAAACAAGCTTAACGTGTGTGAACTGAGAGCAAGAGAAAGAGAAAGGGTGGGATAAAGAGACTTAATGCCAAACAGGACACAGCCTTAAGCCCAAAAATAACAAAAAGGTTTTCGCAAAGGACAGAAAAACTGCAAGTATTTACATTTGACTCCAACCTTCAAGCGTCAAGCAGAAGACAACTCGTAAGTAAATCCGTTTCTTGGCAACTAACTGTAACCGTCTGGCTTTTGCGTCTTAGGCCACACATTAGATGACCCTTTTTCGACAAAAGTCACGTGACATAATCCAACTGTTTGTGTACTCTCTCTCTCTCTATCTCTCTTACTCCCACACACTAACCAATTTGAAATGTCAACGGTAAAAGTTCTCAACTTTAGCCTGAGCCGCAGCCGCAGCCGCAGCCATAACAAACTAATTAGTTGTAAAAGCTTTGCATGTTCTCTTATTGTCCGCGGGGCTTTTGTTGTTTAATGCTCTCACTCTCGCTCTCCATTTATCTCTCTCTCGCTCTGTTCAAAGGGGCTTGTCCGAGTGGGAATGGAAAAAGGAGTGTGCGGGGGGCTGTTAGTTGAGAGTAGTTCAGTTGTTCAGTTATTGTTGAAAGGCCTCAAGCGAAATCTCTTGATTAAAAGTTTACGATTCTGTTTGTGTGTGTGTCTGCATCACTTTTACAGCTCATTTGTTGCTATTTGCACAATCACAAAGTCATGCCAAATTCGTTCCCACTTAAAAGCTACACCACACCAAAACTTTTGCCAGTCGAAATTTACTTAAAACATCCAACAGCAAAAAGCTCAATTAAATTTTTGAAAAATTACCAACGACATTTAACCTAGACCCAGAACCTAACATAGCGGCAAAATATGTTTGAACTCAACAAAGACTATAGCGGGGGCCAAGAGTATTGGCCGACCAGCTGTCAGTGCATTGCCATTTACTGGGCGCCATCAATCAAAGCGGAGCGCACAAAACGTCCATCAAACCAGGCTCGTTACAAGCAATCGCGTTAGGAAGGAAAAACAAAGTTTTTAAATACCCTTTAATCGTTAGATTTATACAAGAGAATAGATAGAATAGTTACTTATTAATATCTCCTTATTTTGCTTTAGGTTAACAATCAGCCAGGCTTTAGATTCAGTTGCATTATTCTAAGTAAATGGAATTCCTAATTTCTCGCACCAAAGTTATACAGTGCATCACGAAGTTATACCGCCACCTGACTGAACGGACTATAAATAATTGCATTTGAAAATTTGCATTCAGTTGAGGTTGTCTAGGCTTGGACGTGGCTCGAGTTGCGGAAATATGCAATTCGCTGCTTGGCCAGAGAATGCACTCTCTCTCTCTCTCTCTCTCATAGTGGCACGGCATACGCTGCGTATGCTTGATAAATGTGCTTAACGTAGGCGGAGCCACGTGCCCAAAAGCCCACGAATACGAATATAATCGCCCTCCTCGGCGGAAATGTGTGCCGACCTCTTTTCAGCCTAGAGCGTTATTTATGCTATTTGGTTTACGACTTTTGGCTCGCACTATGAAGCCAAAGTATTGGCTATAGTTGTCGCGGTGAGGGGGCAGGCCGGGAAGCTGTTGCCGTTGCCGATGGCAAAAGATTTGATCAACTTTTGTGGGCGCTAAAATGATTTTTGTTTGCCTCGTTGCGGACCATTTTCAACTTTGAACCGCGTTGTGATTTACATACACATGCGAAGCGACCGAACTGCCAAGCTGCTGAAGTCTAGTGTCTAGGGTTGCCAGGTTTCGAGCGACGAGGGCAACAGAAAGTTGTCGACACGTTGGTTAATTGGGCGTTGCAGGCAAAAAGAGTGCTTAACTCGTTGTCTCTGCTTGGCTGTTTCTGGTTTTAATTGAATGCCACATTCAGAGGCCAGTTATTATGGGACAAGAAGTGGGCGTAACGCACAATGGGGTCAAATATGAGTTATGAATGGCATGGGATGGGTTTGCAACTGTAAGTATACTTATAAGCTAGAGTGAAGCAAATGGCATTTGTTTTTGTTTCTTAAACCTATTGAAGATTATTTTCACTTAATAGCATTGTTGCCAGAGAAAAGTCATCTTAAAAACAGTATACAAAACTCTTATTTAATATGAAATAATTGTTATCAATATACAAAATCTTAATTTAAATATGTGTGTTAATAGTTTTTGCAGTAAAATTTACCGACTTTTCACGAATACAAAAAATAATAAGGGAGGAAAGTCAAAAACTTTCTTGATCCGTTTCAGAGTTATACTTGACTTAATTTCACTTCTTTTAAATTTAAATTATTTTTATATATTTATTTGAGGCAAGTTTTATTTATCTTACAAGTATAAAGTGTAACGTAAAAAAAAGAAAAGTACAATTGTATTTAATTTAAATACGACTCTCTTCTTTAACATATCTTCTGATCTTTAACCAAATCCGATAGTTTTGATTATAATCTTTAATTGGCGAGCCAGTTGCTTGGATATTTTAACTTTTTACCTAAATCTGCCCAATTATCAGACACAATCCTTGCAAAGAGACTGACCCAACCCAATTAGCCCTTCAGTTAACCCGGCCTCTCATTAGGCTAGCACTCAGCTTAACCCTTAAGTGCCCCTTCAATTATATGAAACTCATTTTGCCTTTTTTTGCGGCGACTTTAGCTGTATCTTTTTATACCCTATACACAGAAAATGCATCAAGAGGTAGCTTGATTATACTGTTTTATTTTAGAATTGTCTTTGAAATCTGTATTTATGCTAAATTTTTTTTTAAAGCTATAGGATATCTTTTAGTCGGTTACTTGCTATCCTCTTCGACATTCCAGCACCCAAAAAATATATTTTTTTTTCCTAAGTTTTTGTGCTGCAAAACTCGCTCGGCAAAGCCCAACTAATTTATAGCACAGATTTTAGTTTTTGATGAATGCATTTTCCTGCATAGGTGTCTAGGAGCAACTTTTGGTAACTGCCAAGGCTATGTTGGCGGGTTGTCCGACGGTGTCGGCGGGAGGCGGAGAAACCGCAATGGGGTAGATAAAAAATTTGTTAAGCGGATGCGGAAGCGACGACCGCCCGTTGTGCGAACGCACACACACACACACACACACATAAGCTTGCAACAAATTAAATATGGCGGCAACATATCGTCTGGAAAAATGGCAGACCAAAACAAACTATGCATCAAAACAACAACAACAGTAGAGTGGCAACAAAAAATAGCAAACAACAACTTTAAGCAAGGGTCAAAACGTGCTCAGACTGTAAAATTAACGCCACCTTTTCGACGCTTACCCTGATGGCCAAAACGTGTACAAAACAAGTAAAACAAAAGGGCCGCAAAGAAAACTAAAAGGGTAACTGAAACGGGTTGCAAACATAAAGGGGTTGCTCATACGCAGCGTAAGCCGGGCAGTCTCTGCGGCTACATAATCAGACGGGAGGCTGACAAAACAAACAAACAAATTAAATAGCCAACAACTCGCTTAAACAAATGTTAGGAATGTGCCAGGCAAAACATGGTTAAGTCTTTAGCTAGATGCTCTATTAAACTACAAGAAACAAAAACCTGTTTAAGTTATTTGTTATATTTAAAGAAGTCAAAGAATTAAAAAAAATATATTCCATAAAAGTAAACTAAATGGTTCGAAGCAAATGCCACACATAAATATTTATTTATTGAATCTTTGAATTTGCTATTAACAAAAGCAACACACAAAGTAAATGAAAAATACGTAGAAAAGTTTTTAAGGCTGTTGAGCTATAAAATCATCATCACATACATATTATATTAGCTAATAAGAATATTTAAATTTATTGCATTATGTAAAACTCAGTTTTGTAATTAACAAACGATATTTACAACCAATTCTATATTCTACGTAATATGTTTACAAAATATTCAATACCCTAAAAGAACATCAACACTGGCTGAGAGTATACAAAATCAACGGCAGCTACTTAAACAAATGTTAAGCACTCTTCAGTTTTGATAATCAAGTAAGTAATCTACATCTATTGACGCCATCATCTTTTTGCTCATCTTCGTTTTCTTTCTTCCCTAGCTATTGCTACGGCTGCTGGCAGAGCATAAAAAAAGCGAAGCTCTGCAACATTTTCAGATTGGAAAACTGTTCATGTCTGGCAGCGGCGTCTGGCAACTTTGCAGCGTAGCCAAACCAGCGACTATGACGTCGCCACACAACAAAAACACACACACACACACACACATACTTGTATTTCCGTATCCGGTGTGGTGCAGGAATGTATAAAAGGTAAATACCTAAACAGCAAAGCGAAGAGCAGCTAAGGGTGGATCGCAGTACCTTTTGACTTTGTTGTTGTGTCGTAAAACTTATTGATTTTTGCTTAAAGTAAGCTTGCGTGCGGCTTTAACAGCAAGGCTGAGTCGAGGCAGGATGGTGTTGAGGGGTTGGTGGCATAATTTCATGTTGCATGCCTCAAAGGACATGTTAAAGCGCGCACAGTGAAGCGGCTATCTGGGAATGTTGCGCCATAAATTGGCAGCCAGCCGCGAACGATTTCTTTTGTTGCTCTTATGTAATTAAACACAAAATGCAACAGTAGAGTAAACAGTGAAAGGGAAGTGTAGGAGTGTAGGGGTATAGGGTTATGCGGTCTATGCGACTTGAAGCAGAAAATTAAATAAATTTGCATATCAAATGCGCATTAAAAAAAAAACAACGCAACGCAAACTTCGTGTTTTTTTTTTCATTTTTTTAACTGGCTGCCGATTGTGACAACAGGCAAAAAGGGATTTGGCAGGACTTGAAAGTTGAGAGTTACTGAGAAAAACAAAAGACCAGACGGCAAACATCTAAAACAAAAAATACACACTGGTTGGTATAAATATGTAAAAAAAAAAAGAGCAGGGACTAAAAATGCGCGAGTTTCAATCTCTGAGGTTTTGGGCGCCAACACAAACAAAAAAAATAAAATAGACAACAGAGAAATAAAAGCAACAACAGCTAGCAAATTAAATTAAAATGTTAAGCTAGCTAGGAAATAAGAGGGAAAAGAAGGCGTGCCTGCAATTTGGTTGCTAATGATTTTGGCTTGTTTTACGAATTTGCAGTTTGCCAATGTTGCTGCTGTTGTTGTTAGGAAACAAATTCTAAAGAAATGTTTTTCAGCCTGCAGGGAATCGTATTGCTACACCACACCAATTGCAATGATGAGAGGGGCTAAGTGTTGGGGGTTTGTTAGCAAACGATGCAGTTTTAGACCAAACTAATTTACTTACTCTTGGGCCAGAGCTGAGCTAAGGGAGAAGAAGCCTGGCAAAACTATTCAAATGTGCAGGGAAAATTGTCTAAAAGTGGTCATTAATTGGCCAAAACGAAATGAATGAGTCAATGTGAGGGTGTAGAAAGAGTAGAAGAGTATTTAAGCTTGGCTTTTGGCATTGCAAGTGTACAGGGAATTGAAAGTATTAGACTTAAGACAAACAAAGCCTTCTAATGAAATACAACCAATGCAAACGGATACAAGTTGGTTTGGATTTGGTTAAAAAGGAAAACTCTTCAATTCTTGTTTGTAGATTTTTGTTTATTTCTTTTAGATAGCAATATAGTAAGTAAAAAGTGATATATATATATATTATTTTTCTATATGTATATTCAAAATCTTTTGAAAAAACAAACTCTGTGTCATTTAAAGTTTGCATATCAATAAAATTTGTTATAGTCAATTAAAAAAAACAATACTTTGTAGAGTAGTTAAATACTATTACCAATTGTTTAATGTTAATATTTATATAAGAAATTAAATTTTTTAAGCTACTCTAATAGCATGTATAAAATATATTTAAGGGCTAACATGCTGGACTTTTCTTGGTAAGGAGTATTGGGTTTATTTGGAGAGTCTTTAGGGGTTTATTTTAAAGCCTACAACATTAACAATTAAATTAAATAAGCAATTAAGCCTTTCTATACCTTTGTTTATTTATAAAACATATAAATTCCCTGCACAATTAAATGACTTGATGATTTCCAAAAAGCAATAAAACCCGTTGACATCAAACCAACAAAACTTATTCAAATTTTGGCTTTTAATTTTGTTTTGCACAACAAAGTAAGGTTTCATTTTGCACAACCTGGTGTTAATTAACCAATTCCCATGAAAGTCTCACATCTTTTTATTGAAATGTTTTAAGAATTTAAGTCGACTTTACATTTGCCCAGTTTAAGAAGACACTTTATTTTCTGGCTATAACAATGGCTATTCTATGTACCACTAACTTTAGCTTTCAGGGTTTCCGACAACAATGAGTTCATGCATTAATACATACAGATTTACTTAGCACAATCCCATTTTATGACTTCAGAGCTTCGAAACCGATTTGTAATTGATTATATATATATTTGCCATTTTGACAACGAATAAATATGTATTTGGCATTCATTATTGTATGAATAAATGTTTAATTGTACTCAACAAATTATTTATCCATAAATGTGTGCAATATAAACTCATCATAAAATTGTATAAATTGTGCTAATCTTCAGATAATAGCGTTAAGCTCGGTGTCACATTAAGCGTTAATGCCATGTAATATGAACTGTTAATTTAAAATATTAACAACCCATTGATGGCAAAATAAATAACACTTCAACATAATAACAATATAAACAGCGAATTCCCATAAAGATGTATCGGAAAATGATGGAAATGTTAATGTTAATGCACAGGCTGTCAATCAAACGAATTCAATTGAATTTCAACTGCAGCTCAAAGGGAGCTAGCTGTAAAAAAAAAAACAAATATATATGGTACTGTATAGTATGTAAATATGCCAAATATTTATGACAATATTATAAATCAATAAAAATATATGTATATATACGAACGTTTAAAGGGGAGTAAAAGCGAAATTACTACCACCAAAAAAGGAAATCATATGTGTTTACAAACCGAAAAAAATAAAATCACTTTATGATGTAAAACAAATTTGTTGCAAAACGACAGGGCAGCAACTGCGGCAGGCGGCAGGCAGCAACAAAAATGAATCAAGTTTTGTTGTCATTGGATTTGAACAAACATTTATGAGCCAGAAAATTGGGTTCTACCAGCCAAAAAAAAATGGCAGCCAAAGCAAAAGTAGAAGCAGAACCAGTATGCAACTACTACTTGACACTTGGCCAGTTCTGTTTTGCCGTTTTAGTCGCAGCCAGCGTTTTATTGCAGGACAATAAAAAGCCTATCAAGTGCCAGGCAATACGCACATATTGAGCCATTGAAGCATAGTCAGCCGAAGTAGATACACGATCCATGTGCATTGATAGACTAACCCATTGCACGTACGGGCTGGGGCGCCAATTTAATGTGCCATCAATTTTTGCCGCCTCTGCGGCTGATTTTTATCAGGCCCGCAAGACGCAAGAAAGTTGTAAAAAAACAAGAAGCAAACGGGAGGCTAAGTTACAAAAGTCAGTCATCCTTAACGCATTCATTCTCTGCCTTCTGTTCCTGTTGTGTTTGTGTCACCTTAAATGCCATCAGGAAAATTGGAAAAAATCTATACACATAACCAGAGGCAGAACAGAGATAGCGATTGATATAACTAGCATTGACATCGCCTCCAGTGTTGTCAAATGCTTGAGTACAAATAGGCTAACGGGATGTCACTTTAAGGCAGTGAATGCGACGTGAGAGCTGTCAGGCACAAGTAGCAAAACGTAGTCAGGACGAATGACAGCTGAAATTGAGGCTTAGGCCATCATGAATGTTGCGTGTTCTTTGTGACGATATACATATACAATGTAGGTGAAGTGAAAGCGAAAACATAGCTGTGAATGACACTAAATGCCAACAATTTCGATACACACAAATGCTGATAGAGGTAATATAGATTAGATCAAACTGATATGGCTGCCATGAATGTTGCCAAACAGTTACGAATCACAAGAAATTGGGTACAACTAAAGAAAGAAGAAATTTTTAGGTGTTTTGTTGGATCGAAATTAAGAGTTAGGCACTCAATGAAACATTCTTTACACTGAAAGCACTTTTCATTTGGCAAAGTAAGCCCATAAAAAACCCATTAAATCATTTAATTCGTGTCAATGGGCCCATGTATAAATAAAACTGTCACATCTAATACAAAAATGTGATGCCTTTCAGGCCCAAGCATATCAAGAAGTAAGGAAAAAATAAACCCAATTCCCCCGCTGAACACAAACCATGTGTACATTCTCCTGCTCCTGGTGGGCCAGAAAGTCCACCAATTTGTGATAAAAATAAAACATATTGCTCAATAGACGACAAACAACTGTGAAAAGGAAATGTTTGTCTCGTTCCCTCTACACCTATTTATTGCCTGATAGCGCAAAATCCCCAGCAGACATGTCGTATGCGTGATGCTAGAAAACTTTTACAGGTGCAGTTTGCCTTTGTCACGTTTTGCATTTGCTACCCAAACATTTTCGACTACCTTGCCTTACTTCATCTTTTTTATTTGTCAGTGCCTAATATACTATTATTGTGGCTAACGTGGCTAGCTAATCCAGTTTGCAATGAAGCATTTTCTTATATTTATATATAAATGGATTTGACTTAAAAAATAATAAAAACGTTTTCTTTTTTCTTTCAGTTTTTTATATATTTATATTTCTATGCGATAGTCAATCGTTTGATCAAAAATTATATATTTTTTTTTGGCTAAATTAAACATTTCATTATCTAAAAGAACAATCGTTTTTATGGCATTCGTTGTTATTAATTAACTTTTTGCATGAATATTGTTAAAAGCAAGGGGTTTAAGATCTTTTGTTTTTTGTTTTCAAACTTTTTCCATTGATAGTTTTTCTAACTCTTTCTTCTTTCACAAATCTAAGTATCTTTAAATCTAACATAAAGCTTTTCGTTGTATTCGTAGAATTCTTCATCATCACTAAACAAAATAAAAAGTTATTTGAATAGGGTGAAAGATTCGTTGCATTCTTCATCATAGCTTATAGGTCTCTATGCATGCTGTACATTTTAGGCATGCAAAACTTTTGGCATGTAGAAATTATTCTCCCCAGCGAATTGATGGCCAGAAGTTTGAAAGGTTTGTTTGGCAAGGTGTTGCATTAAAATGTTGTACCAAGTTCGATGCAGTTCGTAAATACAAGAGTACACACATAGTTGCAGTTTACAGTTGCCATTGCAGTTGGCATGCTACCAAGGGATTACATTTCATTTATCGATTTATTGAAGAGCGTTACCAAGTTGTTGTTACCGTAAAGTTTGAGTTTCCGTTTGGTTATGAGGGTGAGTTTGAGTCTGTGTTTGAGCATGGCATTCAGGTAAGTTTTTAGTTGAATCTTTTTCGCATTTGCATGCAGTTTTCTAGTTTTGTATCTATTCTCGCATTAGTATGCCAATTGATTCGCAAATCGGATAATTCAATGAGCTTACAGTTGTCTGGCTCCAGATCCTGCTCTTGTTGTTGTTGTGGAAAATTGTGCACATTTTGTTAAGGAAATGATGTGCAGTTGAAACTGCAGCTCGAAGTAAAAAGAACAGTATTGATGTTATTTTCACGTTAGATATGTTGTTGTTGACAGTTTTGAAACTCTCTATGGAAATATATATATAGCTCACAGTTCTTTGCTTTTACCTGGCAGCAATTTAAATATCAACTGATGGTCATAAATTATGCAACTTTACCTTTATACCAATACGCCAGACTGGCTTAAAATTCCACATAAGCAAGCATTAAGCTATAAATTATTAACATAGTCTGAGTTATTGCGCTGCAAAGAGCCTAATGCTTGGTTATTAGTTGAGCCTGCTTTTCCATATAATCACTCAAAAGTATTAAATATGATAAATGACACAAGTGAACATCCCAACCGGAACCATTTTCTGGCCATACATTTTATCTACCAGCTAAGAGTTTCCACTCACAATTACTCACGAATAACAATGTTTTGTTCAATAACATTTAATTTTATTTTCTACAGTCAACTTGGCTTGTTGGCTGTCACCTGTTTAGCTTCCAGCTTGGAAGTTAAAGAAAGAAAATGTTTTAAATAATAACTGATGAAGAGCAGCAGCTGCTAGAAAACTCTGACCTAACCAACCCAATTCACAACCCTTTTTTTTCATTATTTTAACGAAAGAAATTTATGGCAAAAGGCTGCGCAGGGGAACCCGAATCGAGCAGCAGAAGAGACCAACGAGTGGCAGTTGCCATATGTTCCAAATTGACCACAGCATCATAAATTTGGGGATTTAACATGTGAGCTGGCGAGTGTGGGGCGAAAGCGGTATGCAGCTCAAGTGCCTCAAGCATACTTTCTATGCTGCTGCTGCAAAAAAAAAATATAAAACTCACAGAAAAACCGAAAACGGACCTTGAGCTGAAATCTGTGCATAAGGTATGCATTAAAGTAATGAAAATTTATTGACTACTCAACGTGCTCATACAAGAAACAGGATCATTACAAATTCAAGGACCAACTCACAAGTTGACAATTACACGCAGAAATATATATACACATATATGTGTTTTAATCTGTAGCGCGGGCAATAAAAATAACGTTTTTCACACCGTTTTGAACCCGAAAACCTTAAGAATAAAAACAAAAAATATATATATTTATATACATATATATAAGTTTCGGGGCCAGCAATTTTTCATGCTTGCCGCCATGGAAAATCGTTTTCCAATCACGTAAACACAGCTGGAATTTTATTGCTGCGTGTTTTATTAAAAAAAAAATACTCGCCAAAATGAAAAAGAAATGAGTAAAGCAAGGGAAATAAATGCAAAATGCAAGAGCAAAAGCTGAGCAAAGTCGCTGAACGCATTTTCGCAGAGCGTTGGCATTGTAATAATAAAAGTTTTTTCCGCCAAACGCCGCCCAAAAACTGCCCACCATGCAAAAAAAATAGCAAACGACAAGAAAATGAAAATGAAAATACACCCAAAAGGCAGCCACAACAGCAACCGAAATCTGTATGGCGTCCAATATGCCACAGAGCGCTGCACATTGCTACATATCAGTGGCAGTAGAGTATATGTGACTATGGGCTATATGTAAGCCCCCATATTGTATATACTCCTCGCATACACCATATAAATCAAGTCATACACTTATTTTGCACACTCTTTTCGCCATGAACTTGAGCTTTTCGAAGCACTTTTAATACTCTTCTTATTAACGATCACTTATTTACTGACAGGCATATATATGTGTCTTTATTTACAACTTTGTTTATTAAACCATAAAACAAACGCCTTGACTAAGAAAATTCTTAATTATGTTAAAAACTTATTACGTTTTAGTTAAACTGCAAAGTTTTCAAAGGGTATTTGGAGTCCTGTGCCGCTTCTTGTTGCACTATTCCAAAAGCGTGGGAGCGACTGCTGTTGCATTCTGTTCGCATCCTTCGCATTGTAACAAAACTGCTTTATGTTAGTTATTTTTTTTTTGCTTTATTTTTGTTTATCGTGTTGCATTTATTTATCATATTCTTGCTGCTTTTGTTTTGGTCGTCGGCAATGGGCAACGGGGCGTATGATGAATGCAGTGCGCATTAGAGAAAACGCTTGGCTGCTGGCGTTGTCGCTGTCGCTGTTGCTGTTGCTGTCGGGCTTGGGTATGCAGGCAGCTGGGGACAGCGTAGTTACCAGGGAATTTATTTGTTTTGTGCTTATGGTGTCATAAAATTGTTTTAAGGCCAACTTAAATAAAAATTTCAGAGAGCAAAACGAAACAGTTAGGGGGAAAAAAACACAAAGAGAGAGAGAACAAGAAAAGTGTCGGGACGAAAGAAAAAGCAAAAAAAAAAGAAGCAAACAAGTGGCGCAAAAATAGCGTAAAATCAAATGATAAAGATAAGAAGTGCACAATAGTGGAAAAGCACTAAAATGCATTTCATGTCATTTTGGAGAATTTGCGCTAAATTGAAAATGTTTTGCTTCATTTATTTAACTGGAAGGTTTTTTTTAAACCAATTTCAAGTGGAAAATAATACACCAAATAAAATAAAGTGGAAACATCCAGTGATTTATTTGTTATTTAATAAGTTTAAATCAGCTTTAAAATAATTCCCGCTGAAAAATTATAAAGTTGTCTACCTGTTAAACGTACTTTTTTCTCATAAATTTAGTTTTTCCACACTGAAACCAACTACTGCACAAATTCGGGCCGAACGTGCAATGTGCAATCCCCTTGGCATAAATTTATAAAACGCTACCCATAAATTTCAGCATGAAAAGCGCTTCTGTCAAGTGTTTCGTTGCATTTCTCTTTCCTAACTTTTATTTTCATACATCTATATATATATTTCTTTTGCTGTTGCATTTGTCCTCTTGGTTTTTTTGGGTGGCGCCCCTGATGGGGCGTGTCAGGGCATTATTTTGAAGCTGCATAATGAAATGTTTGCAAATGCTTAGCAATGCAAATGCAAGCCAATTTCAGGTGCTCAGGTGCTCAGTAGCTATCTAGCAGGAGCCAACTGTCTTCCGGGAACGATGCCAACAGGCATCCTGGGAACTATTGCAATCGCAAGCAAATTATCTAATTAAAAAGAAAGAGTGCCTTGAATTTCCTTTGGGGATTACACCAGCTTTAAGCTCTATCTACATATATAAACGCTAACTAAAACAAAAATTAATATCAAAAAAGAAACGAAGTTAAAGGACGAACTTTTTATATGCAAATGCCGTCTAGCAGCTTTAAGTGTCTGTCAATGTCATAATTTCAAAAGCTTACAGCACGTTCCTTTTTTTCTTCTGTAATCGCAGTTGCGATAAGCGTTAAGCAAATGCACAAAGTCGAATCAGAACGGAGAGATGCAGAAGTCTTAATGATAAGCCAAGTCATGTCGCACTTTTTAAGGGGATTAAAATTTAGATACCCTTTGAATTTTACTACATTTCCTTATAATAGTAATTAAAAGATTCTTATTAAAAGGGTATTAAAAAAAGAGTTTTGAAAATGAAATTAATAAAAACAACTTCCAAGTCCATGTAGGAATATATAAAGTAAATTCTCTCGTCGTAAGGGATCGACTAGAAGATACTCTAATCCATAGCAAACATATTTTCACCTTTCTCAACAAGTTGTCTTTTCACTATTCAAAAACATTTATACTCAATAGTTGTTACGTACATACCCGTTTCATGGGTTCGCGGTATGAAAAGGGTTTCCAAGCATTTAAAAAAGTTTTCTTTTCAGTACTTTCTTATTCTCCTGCCTGCGTCCCCGTTGCTCCTTATGTCTGGCATGTCGGCCATTGCTGCAGCTTCATAATTAAGTAATCCCCGTTGCCAGCAACGCATTGCACCTTAAGCCCAAGATTGAAAGACCAAGAACAAGAGTGGGCCAACTGGTTTCTCTTTGCGGCAGCTATAACAACGCAGCTTCGAGATATTCCACATGCCAATGTTGTGGCTACCAAAATTTAAGGCACACAATTTTCGACCAAGCGGCAAGTGGCACAGAACTGGCCAAAAGAAGTGACAGTAGTCGGCACTGCACTGCGGGCATCCCAATGGCATCCCAATGGCCAGGCCAAAATGAAGAGAGAGAAGCACCCCAAACTCGTCTTCAATGAGCATGTCTTATTACCACTGCAGAGTTAACCCAACCTTGGGAAGGAGAAAGCTTTGCTTTAACTATGACACATGTTATGAAATTTGAATAGATCATCGCGACTGTTGCGTTAGTCGTGATCGAGTAGACAGAAGAATGGGGAAGAGTGAAAGAAAGCATGCGCCAAACATGATGCAGAAAACCTGTAATATGTAGTGAGTAATGTGTTTGTTTCTGGCAAAGTCACTTTGCGAGCCTTGCGAGGCTCGTTGTGTCCGTTGTTTTGAGACGAACATCTGGACGATGAGTTTACACGAATTGAGTGCCAGTTTAATGAAGTTGTTCGGTTAGGAATTTGCCTCAAGTGCAAGAGCAAGAGCAATCAACAAAACTAAACTGAAGGAGAACTTTGATTTTATTTAACGGTGATTAAAGCCAGAGTTGTATTAATGGAGGTAAGGAAATACAAATAAGATTTGGAAAGCAGACTTAAAACAAATAATAATAAATTATGCGCTTCTAAAACTAAGACACCTTTACGTTGCTTTCGAATCGTTTTATTTGTAATAAAAAAAAGGCAAAAAAAAACAACGGAAAGACAATAAGAGTTACTTAATTTGACCAGTGCTCGCCAAAGTTTATATTAAGTTAAACATTAACAACCAACAAGCTAAAAAGCGCTTGTTTATATAAACTGCTAAATAACACACTAAATTGTTGTCCACTTGAACTGTTTAGTACACAATCTTGAGATAAAATACTAGCCTTGGCAATTTAAAATCAATTTGCATGACACACTCACCAAGATTTCTCCTACATGAGTAAAATAAACAATAATTATGGATAACAACTTGTAGCACAAGAAGAGGAGCCCGAAGACAGTCTACTAGATATCAAGAAAGTGTGGCAAGTGCTTAAAGGCAACATGCTATTGACGGCTCCTCTCATAATGTTGCAATTAAAAATGTATCAATCAAACTGACAGAGTGAAGAGATAAAGCAGTTAACTGAATATTTGTATGCCTTAGTCTTTGGGTAATTAGCACACACGCGAGCCATAAGGTCTAGAGTGTTTTCAGTTGTTTATTTTGCGATTTTTCAATAAAAAAAATGCTAAAATGTGAAAGAACTTTTGCTTTCAAACATTTGAAAACCTTTTAACCATGATAAGTTGCAAAAAAAAATAATGAAATATTGGTAATAAAAGAAAAATAATACTGTAAGTTGCCAAAGAAAAGGCCATTAGATGCCGCAAAATGAATTCCAGTGTAGGGCTTTGGGCTAGTCTGGGGGCTTATCTGAATTGCTGGTTTAAGCCCTAATTCATTGGCCAGACCTGTTGTTTTGTTTATTAATTAATGATCCCTGGAATCAGACTGAAAGAGATTCATCTGCAAATCGACGACAGGTACATCAAGTTGCAGATGCTGCTTCGATAACAGGCTTGTCCCTCGCTGTAGCTTCTTGCTTGGGTTTTAATGTATAGTAAGAAGAAGAAGAAGAAAAACACAAACAGGTGGCCCCACACAATTGAAGTTGAATCGGGAAGACAACAACGGAAATCAGTGTTGTTGGTGGGACTTGATCATTATGCATGCCACCAAGAAGTGGAGTCAATGTTTGTTGCTGTTGTTGCTGTTGTCGCTGTGCTGATTGCGTAATCACTGAGCCGGGAGTGTAAGCAAGATGTGTGGACAGAAGCTCATTGGGGCATGCAACGCAGCTGCAACTTCAACCGTTTTAATTGCCACAAATTAAACTATCATTAAAATATGTAGTCTAACCAGCAGCGATATCAATATCATGGGACATCCTTCTTTCTATACTACACATTCTCCGACAGCCCAGTTAAGCAACGCAAAAGCAAAAACAAAAAAAAAAAGAATGAGAAAAAATTTGCAAATTGATTAAAACCCATTAACATGTTCTTTATCACTCAGCAGCGCCAGCCAGAGTGTTGTCAAGTGACTCTAAAGTGGCAACGATTTTGAGTCTGGGAAGTTGTGTAAACTTTAGAACTGCTTGTGGGCTGGTCCACTCTACCAACTAGCCACAGGCTGTGCCTTTCGACTGATATTTAGGGGGCTGTTCACTCGGGTGCTCAAATTTTATGAGCTCACTCTGATAGATAGTTTCAATCAACTGAAAGTTAACATAAAAACAGCGAAAAGTTGTGCAGACTGATGATTACTTACTTCAACTATCGTGCTTACTTCTGGTTTCAATACTTTTTTTACTATCCTTATCCACAATTTATTGTTCTGTATTGAGTTAAAATATTTTTCAAGCTCATATTGTTCTCAGCAACAAATTTCGTTGGTAAACTAAAAGTTCTTGTTTTTTTTTGGCAAACCTTTCGCATAGAAACCACAAATAACTTTACAACTTGTTCGCTTCGAACAAGCATCAATTTTTATTGCTTGCCACAAAAGCTACCCCAAAAAAATTTAAACAAAAAGAAAAAAGTGAAGTTCAATAAAAACTATTCCAAATGTGAGTTTTCAATTTCCATTTGTGACCGCAACTAATTTCAACTTTATTATTAGATTTGCACCAATGACCAACGGCCAAAAGTCGTCGGGTATAAATCACTCATACGCCAAGTGTGCCACAAGCAAGAAATACAACTCAAAATATATGTGTATACCAGTGCTGGAAAACGCCCACAGCTGTCGCAGCACGTTTAATGCTTTGTCGCTCTGCCATGACTCAAGAATTCGCCTCCTGGTTTTTGCCACAATTTCTTTGCGACTCGGCCAATTTCGCGCTTATTTACGCAGTTGACATGAGCAACACGTGCGCTGACAAAACTGTCTAGGCAGCTTTAACCCCTTGTTGGCCAACAAGCCCCCACACGTAGAGAGGGACACATTGACACCTGAGCAAAGCAAGCACAAGCTAAATTGCGTCTCGTAATTTATTGACATATTTTGGCCACTTTGATTTGCCTTCCATTGAATTTCGCATTGATTCATTTCACGCTCAAGTGAACTGGCAGCTGTTTTTTGGGTTCAATCACCCCGCAGACACAAGGCGCCATATGTGATGGCGATGAGTTTTTCACTTCTGTCTTTGGTTTTTCGCTTGTCTGACAGTTTTCCCTTTGGGCGAAAGCAGAAAACCTGGCGTTTTTTTTTGTGTTGCCCTGTTATCCCAACTGGATCGGCTGCTGTTGCTGCTGTTGGCCTTAACACTTGAGTGGAGTTAAACGTTAGGCAAACCTTGTTTCTTGTCGCTTGCATTACACTCACTTATGGCCAATTATAGTTAATGTCTCAATTAGCGGCAGTTATGAAAATTATTGACTGGCTTGGCTATGCTCGGCTCAGTTCGCATTAAAGGTTGCTCTTATATTTTTCTGCAATTTATTTTGTAGCTCTATGTATGTATCTTTCTAATAGTTTCTTTTTCTGAAACTATTTCCACTCGTTGCGGCTAATGGCCCCTTGGTTGCAACAGTTTATTAGCTAAACGCCATCGTTCAGTAGCTGTTTGATTGGGTTGAATGACTGCAGAAGATAAGACTGAAAAACCAGCTTTGTTATAATGATATTAGGTTTATGTAAGCTTCCATCTTTAAATTCTTAAACAGTTCAGTTAGGTTCATAAACAATAATGTCTTTGGGACAAACATTAAGTTTATATTCGATTTTGGGTTTGGCAACTGTAACAGCTTATTAACGCGTGCAAGAGATTTAAACGACATAAATTAGTAGACGGTAAGAATTTCATTTTGCTATTTAAATTGACGGCCAGACCCCAATGGAGTTTCATTACGGTAGGTTCCCCTGGCAGTAGGTAAAGTCGTGGCAGTGGCAACAACTGTGCCATAAATCAAAAGCAGCGCACGGTGTTTAATACACTTGACGCCAGATTTCCGCGACAATTTGCGCATGAATTAAACATAAAAGCAAGTCGGCAGGGTAACAGGGCACACTACCCACCCACCAACCCACCCACTCACAACTACCCAACATCATTGTCGCTTCCTTTTTCTTGAACCCAGAAGTAGAATGGGCAACGGCACTGATTTGTTTGTCAGTGTTGCCTTGTGAGTGGGCAAATAAAATCAAAGTAGGTAACACGCGCAAATAAAACACTTGACACATTAAAACGGCAACAAGAACTCACATGAGAAACATCAAGAGAGGGAGTATAGGGGCACACAGCAATGGCGACACCGTGAGCGATGTGGCTACAAATTTCCATTTTGTCGTTTGGGGGCATGCCTCATGCAAATAAGTGACACTCAACGAGCACAGTAGCCAGAAGGGGCAGGATATGAGCTTGCACATATATATATATGGTATACACACATATGTGTGTGTGTGGGTGTGGGTGTGGGTGTGAATGAATATGTGAGAGTGTCGCTTTACACGCGCATACATACAAATTTAACGAGTCGCATTTATGATACCACAGACAAGTATAATAATTTCAATTAACGACACCCGCGGGTGTGTTTGCACATAGAATGAGAGAAAGCAAGCAGCATACAGGATAAACGGGTAGATGGAGGCTGTGTGTGGGGGCGAGTAGGGACAAGGATGAAAGCTTTGCTGCTGCAGCAGCAGAAGAGATGCCTGTGTGCATCCGGTTTGTGTGAGTAACGAAATCACACCTGACATTTTTTAGGTAATATTCTGGGAATATGAACGTGACACAGACAAAAAAATTAAAAAAAATATATGTTATAGAATTATAGTTAGCATTATTAGTGAGTTGTAATTATGTATATAAAATTAACAGCAGGGTTTTTCGTTTACTTTACTTAATTATGTAATTGTAAGGGATCGGAATACAGATTATAAAGCCAAACATTAAACTCAATCCGATTTTTTTATCCAACTCGAATAGCATACTTTTTGGATCTACATTGAACCAGCCTTAAATTTAAGATCACAGCTTAAGCCATCACTGGTTTTTCCTTTCGACTGCTACTACTAGGCTGGTGTGGACATAACAAGGAGCAATTCTTGCTCACCATATAAAAGTAAAACACAGTCACGCAATGTTGCCAGAGTAATGAGAATGTGTATATGAAAATAGGGATGATCAAGTGGAGACGCCACAAAAGAGTCACGTTAAGTCTCTGCTTGGCTGTGTTAGTAGGTCGCAGGTGTTCGAGTATGTGTGTGTGTGTGTGTAAGCATTATTATGTCTGTAATTAACTAAACGCATGTATATTTTGTTTTAGCCACATCTTGGCCAAGCTCTACAGCTTCACCATGTCATCAACATAAAAGTTTTTAATGAGCCATTTTGCTTTCTTTGTCGTTGAATTTCCCCCCAAACAGAGTAAAACATACCCATGTACATAGATATACATATATATTCACATCATACACCTACTTTTTATCCTTGCTCGTTTGGCTTCTCGACGCCACATTTTGCGTGGATGTAGCGAATTTGTTTTGACAAGCTCAGTTGACACGTTTTAATTAAATTTAATTAGTGCGTTCGCTACAAAAACAACAGCAACAACATAAAACAGTATCAAAAGCAAATTGGCCAACATTTCTGCTGGATTAGATGGGCAGACAGCTGAATTGAAAAGCCAAAGCCAAAGACAAAGCTCTTCATGACGTCTGTCATTTATTCTGCGTAAGGATGAGCTACATATTTTCTAATTGGTACATGTGTAAAGTTATGTTTGGCCTTGCAGCGAATACAAAGTCTTTGAAATGTACACAATCAAATTTGTGTGTATGAAAATGAGTTGTGGAAAGTGGGGCAAATTAAAGTGAATGAAATTACTTTAAAAGAGCTGTCGACTTTTTATAGATATACATCATAAGACCGACTTCTGAAACTGAAGCATGGAAAACTTGCTCTTAAAAAGTAAAAGTTTATTTCATTTAAAAATATTTCGTTAAAAAGCTGTCACTATTATTATAAGCCACAATTTAAACTTAAATCAATTTAATAAGGATTTAGACTCTATTTGTAACAGACAGCTTAAGGCATTTCCGCACCCATTTGTATATTTTCTCATAGGTCTAGTCGATATAACCTTGTGACTATCTTTCTAATGGCCCAAAGTGAAGCTTCCTTTAAACAAAAGGCGTTAAATTTGATTTCAATTATCGATTACTCTTCCGGTTTCAAGCTACACATGTTATCGAACGCAATAAGTTTTTGAAAAAAAAAAAATACAAACAATAAAAACTTTTAAGAAATCGGTCAAGAAAGTTTTAAGTTCTTGAGTACAACTCAATTTGAGTGTATGCAGTAAAACTTAAAAGGTAAGAAAGAGCGCTTTAACAGAGCTTTAAAGCAATACAGAATTAACCAATGTGTATAAAGCATATGTCGCACTTATTGTAAGTTTAATTAAATAGTTCGTAATCAACTTTTGGGAAGAATCACATCATTTAAAACATGTTATAACACACAAACCGAAAAAGTAAATTGAGAATTGGAATTGACTCTGACTTGTAGAAGCAATCGAGTCAAACACCAACCAAAAGAAAAATAACTGCAAATTAAACAAATTTAAGCGTTAAGTAAAAGGATTACATTGTGCCTTTATTAATATGTTTTGGCTAGAGCTATATTGCTTACAATTTATTCATCTCATATAACCTTTTCTCTAGTTTCCACTTCTAAAACCATATTTTTCACTTATTTTAATCTAAATAATTCCTAAAGATGTTTTAAAATCCCAGAAATTAATCCTATTATAAACATTTCAACATGCGTAATAAACCTCGTAAAGCCATGAGAATAATCAATTTAAAAATTAACTATGCAAATTGATGGACTACAAGCAATCAGAACAGCTCATTGATTGGCCATAAGCTGAGGCATGGAAATAAAGCAAGTGCCAGAGAACACAACAATTAGATGTTTCCTGCCCAGAAACAAGCCCAGCAGCAAAACACCTTGTACATTCAAGAGGCGCCCAAGCAGGTACTCGATAAATCCATGAAGAGTGGACTACAAAACTACAGACGGTGGCAACGGCAACTTGTCAGCTCGAATGACGTTTTAATAAGTTACATAATTCATGTGCCGGGCACTGTCGATGTGGAGGCAGCCGAGAGGCAGCATTGCCTCTAGATGACAATGTTTGCCGCGACAGATTTTATGCCTTGTATGTGTGTAGAGAAGATTGCAGCGCCATTGCCGTTGCCATCGCCATCGCCATCGCGTTCGTTGCTGCAGGGCAGCATGTTTGGGGTCGTTTTGACACATGTTCTCCCCCCTCCGCCCCTTGGCAGTCTACTGTCCGCATCGCACACCCCCTTATGCCACCGATTCGCTGCGTGTCTTGTCAGCTGCTCATTTGTCAACATAATTGATTTTATGCCTGAGCTTTTGGCTAACGTTTGTCGCTGTCCCAGTCGCGATTGCTTAGTTTTGGCTACCTTGCTGCTCTGGCTGGATACGGGCAGCTGGCCTGGGCCTTTTGCCTGATATATTATTCGATTACAGTTAGACGTAAATCAAGTGGAAGAGCATGATGTAGCCATCAGGCGCACACAGGTATGAGTATTTGCAAGTTATTGCTTTCAGTTCATACATATTGCTGGTCAGTCAGGTAAATGCGGATTCTTGCTAAAGAAGGTCAAAGTAGTGGCAAACGAGCCAATGAAGCAGGTCAACGGTGATGTTAAACGATAATTGCTTGAGAAAAACGTTTGAGATAAAATATTAAAGTTTTGCCAGTGACTAGAAGATAATTATGGATACCGTAAGGAATAAGTTTATAACAACTCAACACATTGTATATATTTCCGATAACTTATCGACATTTATATATCTTTAGTTTATTTTTTAGCAAAGCTAATAATTTTAGCGATATCAACTTTTAATAGCTTTAGTTATTCACTTCAAATTTAATTTTAACACGCTTCTTATAGATAAGACATCATACCAAGCACCACCCAATCTACTGCGCTCGTACCACAACTTCATTTCCAATAGATAGAAGAAGAGCTGAAAGCAAGTGCTGTTGGCTAGAAACCGGTAGCCCATGTGGCAACAACAATGCCACTGAACCATGCCAGCTACTGTGATAGAGCAAAGACAACGTTTTATGACCAAGTGCGTTGTTGCATCTTAGAGATGCGTTTTGCTTTGTTCGCCTATTGCTGTCTTTGGAGCTCATAAATTTTTATAGCTTGTAATTTGGGACAGCTCTGCACATGCGCGCCAGGCGGTCGACTTCGTCTTCGTCTTCCCTTTGAGTTTGACTTTAGAATTGGCTAGCCTGGACCAAGTTGGCTAAAGGAAGTCTATGATCAGTTTGTCTTTGCTGTTTGGCAATGGGCATTGCTAGATTTATATTTTTCGTGTAAATAATAGCGTTCTTTTGGACATTCTGATTGGCTTAGATGGTTTGATAGTTGCTGCACGTACTTTTTGGCCAGTTAGCCATTTGTCTTTCCAGCCACAGTTGATTGAATGGGCAATGCATTTTGTTTTCAGTACTAATAATAATGATGTTCAATTATTTAATTGCAGAAGAAAAACAAATGCGCCATTGCCTTGAACAACGGTGAGTTTCAAAGCAAGTTAAAAGTACCAAAAACAAATTAAGATTTTATTACTAATACGGGAAATTTTGAAATGTTTTTATAGCCTTTATTATTGAATTTTTTACCTCCTTTACCGTTAAGTGGATATTAAAGAAGCTACGCTTGAATAGTTTTTTATAATAGTTTTAAACAATTCTTAGTCATTGGAATTGCCGTTGTTTTATTAAAATTGTGTAAGGCGGCATGCTCTTGCCGTCGAATGTCATAAACTTGATAAGATTTCCTTTCGTAAGCTAATTAGAACATTACAAGTCATAACGAAGAATAATTATTTATATATATTATTTGCGAAAATCCACACTCTCTGCTCATCCAGCTTTGCCTGACTGTTAGAACAAACTCAATTACTTAGAGAGTACACATTTACTATTCCGGAAAGAAACCTCCCCTCAAGTGCTCCAAAGCCATTCCGGCAAGATTTGCAGCTACTCAAAATGCAAACACTGCCGAAGAAGCCAGTTGCCTGTTGCCTCTGTTGGCTCTGCTGACTGCTGACTGTTGGCTGTTGGCTGTTGGCTGCTGCTTTGCCTTTTGATGATTACAAATTAATCACACTTTAAACATGGCAATTACGCTTCGTGTAGCGCGGCAGGCTCTCTCTCAAGCCGGGAGTTAAGCTCTAATACTAGAGAATTGTGTTACAACATTACGAGTATGTGCATCTTCGTGGTATCTACTACTCTCGTGTTAGCAACCTCCGCAGCATCACTTTGGCTCTGGGGCCTTTCTTGGCATTTATATGGAAAAATTGCTTCCTTTCGCTGTTTAACTTTCATTTTAATAAATAATCAAGCAGACTGACTATCGTTTTGCACTTGGACTTGGGGCCTTATCTTGAACGTTTTTTCGTCCTCGTCTTCCTCTTCTTTGTTGTCTTTGTCTTGTACTGGCTATGGCTTCGTCAAGTCCCTCATGCAATTTCCAGGCAATTTCTCATACCCATAATTGCATAATTTCAAAGTTGTTGGCAACTTAATTGCGCACAACGCGACCAACGCTGGCAGCTGACTTGCATCTGACTAGCAAGCAATGCCCCACAGTTGCCCAAACTGGCTTCGTACCACTGTCTTCGGTGTAAATAAAACCTTTTTAAACGGTTGTCATGCGGCCATCGCAACCCCAAAGAACCTACACTGCAAACAAACTTAGTCGCTTTGCAAAGTGTTTCAATTGTAGCAAGTTAGAATGAAAAGTTTATTGTTTGAGCTGAATTTGTTTGTTTGAATATATGTTGCTTTAATATTAATACTAAAAAAACACGTTGATAAACTTCAAACTTTACAGAAGTCATACACTTAGAGAACTCGAACTAAAAGCTAAAAAACTATGTCTAGATGTAGAATGATTAACATTTAAATTTACTTCCTATTCTTGTGCATTTTTTTCTCTCTCTGTGCACGACTACTGGGCAGTGTCAGTTGAACTGGTATTGGAAGTTGGCTAACTGCCTGCATGATGAGTCGCCTCTCAGAATCTGCCTTCAAAGCGCGCACATCATCAAACATATGTTGCTGCTGTTTCATTTCCCATCCTTCCCACTCCACTAAGCATCCCTCCTTAAAATCTCGCTGTCCATTGGCCGTGTTACGCCAACGCCTGACAGATGACTACAAAATTTCCATTGGTCCACGGCTTGCGCCTTTGCCTCGCGGCCATTAACCATCAAAGTTAATATGCTTTATATTAAATTTGTTGTCTGGCCTTGCTTGTGTTGTTGGTGTTGCTTTTGCTGTTTGTTGTCTTGGTTGCCTGGCAGCAGCAATTGCCATACAATCTGCATCTGCCAGAATTTGCACGCTTTGCTTCTTCCTTTCAACTACACCCAACATTCACTCGACTCTAAGAGGCCGTCTCATTTGTCGCAGCGTAGAACTGTTTGAGATGCGTTTGCTGCGTTTCTCATCAAATTACTCAATTAATTTCAGTTAAATGCAAAAAAAAAACACAGTGCAGACAAGAAGACACAAATTGTTGCGGCTCTTGCCGTACAAGATGTCGGCAAATTGTAAAGTCTAATTCAAGTTTATGGAACAAACTAGTAAGAAGAATAAAAACGAAGAGGAAACACTTGCCAGGATTAATACAGACAGAGGATAGATAAAGGTAGGTGGTTACTTGATCTGGCAAATAGTCGTTAATTTGGCATTTGCATTTAAATGTTGGACAATGGCAATTTAAACTTAATTAAGATTGAGCAACTTTAAGTGTCAAGGGTGCTAAGCTTCAGTGTGCGAAGAAAACTTTATATATAGAATGCATGAAACTTATATTTGATGTGTATAATTTGGGTTCTAAATACAATTGGCAGTTGGATAAAAGTTATAAGCTATAACTCTTTTCGGTTGAAAAACTCTTCTTTAGAGAAAAATGCTACAAAATGATTTGCTTACAAGAGGGGGAGAACTTTCAATTAACATTGATGCTCTGATTCTTACCAAGTTAAGCTAGTCGCGACTACATAAAAACAAATTGCTATGGCATTTTTAACTTTCCAAGTGAAATACTGCAGCTGCAAAAAAAAAAAGGTATTCGCAACCTGATTAATGGCCACGTTGCTTGCAAATGAGCCAAGCAAATCAAAACAGTTGCCTTTTCCCGGGTCAGGGGAGGAAGCAAAAGAGAGCTACGAGAGACAGAACCCGTTCAGTGCAAACCAAATGCATTTGGCACGCAATTATGCCCAAAGTGTTAATTGCATTTCCGTCGCTGCCAAAGCCAACTATCAAACTACAGCGCAGCACGGCCCACAGCTCACGCATTTGGCATTAAGCGCAAGCAGTTGGCGGTCAGTTTTGGGCAAGATGCTGCTGCTGCTGCAGAAGTTAAGGCAGCCAACCAAGGCTAACACATTCAGAGATAAGCAACGTGCAGAGTTAACGGTGCTTTTTGCTTTTGCTGCCACAACTGCTGCTGTTGGCAGGCAGCATCTCTTGTTGCTGCCTCCCCGGGAGACGTTGTTAAAGATGGCGCATGCGTGGCAGACACGCAGCGCTTGCAGTTGCAGTTGCAGAAGGAGCCTCTTTTGAGCGGGCAGAAAAATGAAGCGAAACTAAGTCAAATATTTGTAGAACAGAGCAGTTGCTGAGCAACAGACAACCCAGCTCCCCAGGCCAACTGCAAACGTGAAATTTATGGGTCCCAAAAGGCGTACGGACATTGCATAAAAAAGCGAGGCAAAACTTTTTTTTTATACCACGAACACAATATACTCTAAATAACAATAATGATTGTATAAAAATAAAATAAATAAATTATTATTATTAACATTATATAGAATTAACCATTTATGTTGTAAACGCGTAAAACAATTAACTTGTTCTAAACTTCATGTCTTAGCTGTATTAGCCCAATTACAGGCTATGCATATTGGTTACTGCACTAGAGACACGAGCGAAAAGAAATGATTTCTTTTTGGTCTGCCGCATATTCATAAAGTGTTTTTCATTGGCACCAAGAGGTTTCAGACTAAGTCTTAGTCTTGGCTTTGGTCTGTGGCCAAGTGGATATCCTGGTTGCGGCGTCTATCGCATCGTGAATGAATGCTGACAGGCGGCCAAACAGGAGGCGTCTGTTATTTATCGAAGTCTTTGCATGTCTTTGCATGTGGCTACATTTGATAACCGAACGGCAAACAAAAAATAAAAGGTTCAGTCACATTCAAGTAGAGGCAGCCACAGCTGAAGCAGTCGATTGCTCATTCCATTGCCACGTCCCATTGGCATTGGCATTGGCATTGGCATTGGCATTTACTTGGCTTGGCTTTGCTGCTATGCGTTCTGGGCTTTGGCCAAATCCGTTAATAAGCCATTTTGACAAATTGGATGATTGCCGTCTGTGTGGAGATTCGAGCAATGTGTGTTGAAAGTGTGATGCCAGGCAACAACGATAATGTTGTCGATTGCCATTTTGCCAATTGATCTGAAGAGTAATGAGCAGCATTTAAGTCATCGATTGCTTTGCCTTAGACATACATGCCATGCAATGTTGTATACTTAAGATGCGCAATACATCCAAATCAGGCTTCGTAATTCAAGCAGAACTCGATATACGTTTACCGTATAAGCAGTTGATTCCGCTAACGATTAATAAAAACTTTTAGTGCGACTCGTCAATCAACTGAGCACAAAAAGCTATTGAAAAGTAGCTGAATCGAAATATATCAATATAGAAAAAGCTTTCAAAATTGCATAATATATATTATATATGCATATACCTCAGTTAAGTTTACTTCTTTGAGAACTTTTAATGTTTAACACCATATATTTAATAATTGCTGTTCGGCTATCTTAATTGTTAAAAAATAGTTTTATATATACTTATATCAGCCTTATTACAAAGGTAGTCAATCAATTATTGCTCTCTAACTAACTGATTAAATCATATCACGATCATAGCATTTGATGGTCGAATTGCACTCATCATCATGCACTTGATGAAATACTAGAAATAGAATATTGGAATATCAATTAATAAGAGCTAATCGATTAGTTCACACCGTCAACTTACCGTTCTTGGTATTAAAGCAATTCCACTCAGTCAGCTCACACTGTCCTGCGAACTCGACAACACACTTTCCATTGGTGGCACAAACGGGCAGCGCATGCTGTTTACAGTCGAAGTTGCACTTGCCCAGCTGCTGGAGCTCGCGTTGACGCTCGATCAGCTGGGGCACAGGCACATCGGATGTCAGCAGGCGGGCGGTTTTGTGGTCTGGTTGAACAGTGGTTGTTGATGTTGTTTTTTGGTGGTGCTTTTGCTTTTCGCGCTCTTTGATCGCCTGATTGATGGCTTGGGGTATTTGCGTCTGCGCCTGTTGCATAACATGGCTCATGTGCTGCTGTATCTTATTGACCTTGTCACCAATGTCCAGCGGCGCCTGGCCAGGCACTGAGACCACAATTTGCGAAACCGGCGGCATCACCACTTTATTGTGGCTGGCAACAGGAGTTGTATGCTGCCATGTGGCTGTGGCCTGATGATTTATCACCTGCGGCACCTTTGGTTCCTCAACGTGTGGTGGCAGCAAGTCCAAATGAGGCATGGCCACCGCTGCTGCTGCATTTCCATTCCCGTTCGTGTTTCCTGTAGCAAGTGGAACCTGTGGCACGTGGCCAGTTAAAGTTGTGGGCTGACCGTGTGGCTTTTGCTTCAGCACATGATTGATGTGATTGGTTATCAGTGTTGCCACGTGCGCTGGCAGCTCGATGGGTTCCGGCAACTGTTGCTCCGGCTTTTCAAGCTCAACGGCATGCGACAGCGTCAGGAATGCTACAGAGGTTCAACTTTAGATAAACAGATCATACATTTTGAGCATTTTTATAGCTTACCAAGTATCCACAAAGCTATCATATTGCTTTTGACTTTCGCGCAAGTTAGTTTACTCAAAGACGCTTGGTAGCGTTCTGTGATGCTTTCTGTCTTGGCACTCGGTTTTTATGCAATCTTGAAGTCGATTAAACGTTCACTTGTGTTTGAATCAAACCAAAATGTTTGTCAGAAACTCTTTATACTTTCTTCAATGCATTTTTTATGGTAATTGAATTAAGCAGCAGTATACTGAGAATCTTTTTACTCTCTGCAAGAACTGGTTTGCGATATGCCTTAGCGAATATTTCGATTGAGTATGTATATGTATATAATTTGCATTATGTATCAAATTTGCATTAAAACATTTCCTTATTATATGGAATTTATTGCAACTCGCCTTAATCTTAGCTTGGGGTGTGACAAAGCTATAAGTAAGTATTTGTAAAAATACTTTAAGTTATAATAACTTGAGACATTTTCTTCACCCATTGAAGGGCGCTTACATCAAGATGCTGAACATATTTTAAGACTCTGCCTAAAAGTATGCTTTATATACCGGAAATTGTTAGATGCTCAAGCACATGCTCTAAAAAGGAATGCAGAAAAATGTTATTTTTAGATTTTGTATATGTTTTGTCTGACTGTTCTTGTGCAATGTTTACAAAAGAAATAAAATATGCAAACTTCCCACGGGATACCGGCCGCTTTTGCGTCGAAAACAAAAGGTTTTATTTTTGGCAGGCTAACAATAAATGACAGGCCCAACAACAATAATGATGATGCTGATGATAATAATGATATTCCAGTTTTACATATTTTTTTGTCAGGTGTTAAACTAAAAGGATTATGAGAAACAGCAGCCAACAGCCAACAGCCAACAGCCGACAAAAAATTTGTCAATGCCACTGCAACAAACAACAAATTCTGTCTGTTATAAAAACATTTGCGGCTTCCCACAGAATCAACAGTTGAACAGTTGCTGCATACACAGCAAGGTTGCTGAAATCACAAAAAACAACGCAAAACCAAGTCCAAAACGTTTGCTAAAATGGCACAATTTTCGTCACTTTGTCTATGTAAGTTATTTTAACAGTATATAAACAGCAGATTCTACATGTACAAGCTTAACACAATTTACAATAACATTTACTAATTGTATCTGGATTTCAGTTTGCATTGCCTTTGTTGCTGCCAGCGCCAGTGTGTTGCCTGTAAAGCGAAACCATTTGCCGGCAGTGAATCAACATGGTGAAGTTGTCTATCTGGACGAGATGATCAATGCGGTGCCGGACAAGTGTGATTTTGCTTGCACTGATCGCGATGTTGAGGTGTGTGCCACAAATGGACAATGCCTGCAGATGTTTACCAGTCGCTGCACCATGGCCGCCTACAATTGCCGCAATCCCCAAAAGCGTTTTAATATAATCGAAAACTATCGCTGTACAAAGGGTTATGAGCCGCTATGTAGCAAGGGTGAACGTATAGAGTTGGGCTTGTCGCAAAATTAAAGACTTTGTAGAAGTTGATTTCAAAATAAAATCGGCTTTATTTGCTTAAAAATTCTGTATTTCATATATTTTTATTAGGGTATTACACAGTGTTATTAAAAGGCATTATGTCTTTTCAATGATTTCTAATTATGTGTCTACAACATCCATGACAAAATGACTCATATTAGTACCAAAAATGTTAAGGACATTTTTTATTCATGAGAAACAAGGGTTATAATTTTCTAGCATGCAGTTAATTTAAAACTTCTTGTTTTCAATGCTTTATTTTAACCATAATTAACTTTAATCTTGCAGTCGATTATCAATAATTGTATTTAAATTTTTTTCTTATTTTAGCACTTAAATTTTGAAAGTTATTTCATCAATCTTTAAGAAGTAAAATTCTTTAGGATGTGGTCCCAAAACGCAGTTACAAGTCTCTTAATTCAGAAAATGTCAGTTGAAAATTCAGTTGGTGCTGATAAGATGGATCTGCCAGGAAGGTAATCAGATTCATGTTCAAAGCAAATTATAATAATCTGTTTTTAAAACATTAATTTTAATTTTTTACATTTAAAAATAATATAAAATTAAATTTTTTATTTAATATATTTATTTTGGATATCAATAAACCTTCTTTTAAATATCCAATGTCAAATGATAAATAACATTAAGTTTTTAATGAAAATTTTGATTTAAAGTGAAATACCCATGTACTTTATTAATCATTGACAAAAATACATCATTTTTGCATTGTTACATATAAAGATCTTCCGCTCGGCAGCGGGGAACACAAACCCTTTGACAAATATCCTCGTCCACCGCACGGAAGGACAAATCGCGATGCTTGCAATTAAAGGCATCCATTACGCAGTGATTGGGAAACTCATGAACGCAATCTCCATTGTATGCACAAATCGGATTCAGTTCAAACTTGGTGCACAGCTGATCACATTGCTCAACGGGAGTGGGCGGAATGGGCATCGGTGTTAGTGGATGCCCTTTGATGCCCAATAGCAGCTGATGACAGTTCTTGGAGGATGCGCGTGTTGGTGAGCTTGTTGTGCTGCGTAGTGGAATGACTACAGTTTGACCCTCAGAAGTGGCACTTGGGCGACCTGGATTGGGCATGCCAGGATTAGGAATACCAGCATTAGGCATACCAGGGTTGGGCACACCAGGATTTGGCATACCGCGATTTGGTATGCCAGGATTGGGCATGCCTGGATTCGGTATGCCTGGATTGGGCATGCCACGATTTTCGATTCCAGGATTAGGCATTCCAGGATTTGGAATACCAGGATTTGGTATACCAGGATTAGGTATGCCTGGATTCGGTATGCCATGATTGCCAGCTTCCACAATAGCTCTCATATTTCGTACCTTGACCAGCGGCACCACCACTTTCTCTGTCATCACTTTTTCCGGCTTCAACTCCACCACCTGAGCAACCTCCACTTGTTCCTTATCCTTGGTCATAATGGGCTTGCCATTGGACAGCAACGGCACTTGCACAGTAACTCGGCCGATCTCTGTGTTTGGCATCACCTGTGCTGTGTTACCTGTGTTAAAACAAGCACACAGCAACACTACAAAAGAATATACAAAATCAAGTCAATACTGCCGGGAAATACTGGGAAAATTGAGCATTCTCACCTGTGGCCAATGTTAAAAGAAGCTTGCCCATCTTATGACTTCAACTTCTTGGTCTTCTGTGTCCTGAACTGGGTCTTGCCATTGGCTTTTATACGATTTTTAAATACAGCAGCCGGCATAACCAACCGGTTGCAAGTTTAAGGGAACAGATTGCGATGACTACGTAATATTCCATAACCTGTTATCACAATGTTTTCCTTAATAAATCCCGCAGTTATGGTTATTGTTTTTGGGTGGATTTTTGGCACTTCATTAAGCAGGCATTTGGTTCTTTTTATAAAATTATTTTTATTATTTTTAGTAATATTTTTTTACACTGCTTTTTGTGTAAACTTACATTAAAATTTTATGTTATTAGGCATAGATGTACATTTAGTTAATAATATAACGGACTCTTAAGTGTTATCTACATGCTTAGAATTCATAACTACTTGCCATTTAAAATACTTTTCACTCATTTAAATAAATTTCTGGCGACTTTTAAAAATCATTTAAGGCATCATACATTTTGATTAGCAAACATTTAAATAAACTTTTGATTTAATAGGCTGTTGTTGAATATATGTAAAAGGGTTGACCACTTTGAGTTCGGTTTTACGTTTTCTTTGAGTTTAAGTCTACAGTTTTGGGCTTGCTTATCGGCGCTTTCGATTCTGACAGCAGCTCAACTATAGCGCTCTCTATATCTTTGCACATTGGGTCCATCATTTAAGTTTACACACTATACTATGTATAAGTAGTACGTAGTTCTGTTGGTTAAGATAAGTTTTACATTCGTTTGGATACATATTTTGTGTGGTGATTAGAGTTTTGTGTTAGCATTCTTTTGTCCTTGTTGTTGTTCTGTTTCTTAGATCGAGGCTAAATAAAATCGTTAACTATATATATATCCTTGGGATTGTCCATACCATAAACGCAAATTTTTGATAGGTTCTTTTTCTTCGTCGATCTACAGTAAATGGGCAGTTTGGGGCATTTTATACGAGCTGAGAGGTTTAGAAAGCGTGGGACTAATTGGCATTTTGTTAAGATTGTTGCTTAGAAAATGGGTCATACTCGTACGAAACTTCTTATTACTGCCCTTTACTCAAATATAGAAATGAAATATTGTTTAACATTTCAACGGTACTTTGATCCGTTGAATGTGCCTTTCATATACACATTATGTATGTACATAGTTATTATTAATGCTTTTATATGTATATATTAATAAATATTGTATGTTTTAAAAAGTGTATAATCTTAAATGCTAATTGTTTTTTTTATGTATAATATCCTTAGGGCTCAACAACACTACAAAAACTATAAACAATTTACTGGCTTAAACACGATGATTTTTTTTTGTTTTTTTAGCTATTTTACAAACTTGAAAGTTTTTACAAAACGATAAAGTAAAATTAATGGTTTGACGGAAAAAAATATAGGATTAACAATTTCAACTAATTTCACAAAAATTTGTAGTTCGGTTTGCTTGTGTTGTTGTTCGGTTTAAAAACTACAATAAATGGTTATAAAATAAATTATTGCTTATAAATATATGGGATGGCTTAAAATGTACTTTAAAGTAGTTGTTTTTTAGTTTGTTTTCCGTTTTGAGTTGATGTTAGGTGGTGGTCCAGATACTGTATTGTTCCTGGATTATACAACTATTTACGCTCCATGGGCTTGACTTCGAGCAGCTGGGGATAGTTCTCCACGATGTTCAGTAAAATTGTATCAATATAATGTTTAAGGCGCACATTTTCATCTTCTTTTTCCTGGAAGGCCTGTTGCAGCTGTAAATGTACGAAACCTGATTAGTGCCATACTTCTTAACGGCAAACGGATATAAAACAAAAACATGTCACCTTATTTACAAAATGATAGTTATGAAATTTTCTGATCTTAAGATATGTTGTTATTTAAACCAATGTAACCAACAAACAGTTTTGAGTAAGTAAAAAAAGAACATAAGATATAGTGCCAAAAGAAAGTGTTAAAAGAACGTGAACCACAACCAGTTAACAGTGGCCATCAAACTGCAGCTCATGCACAGCGGCTCCAAAACCGTGAATTGTGATATTTTTGCCATTTGTTTTGATTCGATTTAATTGGATTTTTTTTTGTTTTTTTTTTTTTTTTGGTGGATAAGCATTACCTGACTTAAGGATGCTAATGTGGCTGAATCCACAGAATCCTGTAATACAATAGATACAATATAAATATATATATAGAGATGTGATAAAAAGTAACAGCAATATGCGTAACGGGATGCATAGAGTATATGCAGCAGAACTCTCAAACTGTGAGACTGACAATTACAAAGCGTGACTGTGCGTGGGCGGCGTGATTGACAATATGTTTGTAGGCATGGCAGCGTCAAAATTATGAACATAACAAGCTACTAGCATAGCACGAGGATAGTGTTAGACAACGAATTGGGTACACAACACACCTGAGCTTGTGACATCTCCTCCAGCTCCTGGGCCAGATTGTTAAGTGTGCCATTAAGCAGATGACGACCCTGCTCCACGCCATTGGTCAGCATAGTGGCCTGATTAGTCAACATCGTGGCCTGTAGCTCCTCGTTTTGCTCCTCGAGCGCTAAAGTGCAGAAATATAATTCGTTTTTATTTTCAAGCACGTATAGAAACCATTTGCAAAGACTTACAGCGATTCTTTTGGCGCATCTCTTCAAGCTCCTGATGCAACTCCTCCAGTCTTATGCTCTCCGGCGATGTGGTGGGCATGGCACGCGCCCCATTCTCCTCACGGGCACGCTGCAATTCGCTACTCAGCTCGAGCATTAGCTCCTCGGTGGATTTCTTTTCCTGCTCGTGGCGTCGCAACGTTTGCAACTGTTCATCGTATTCCTGCTGTAAGACAGCAATCTGATCGCGTGCCAGCTCCAGCTGCTCCTCGGTGCGATGCAAATCATTGGCCTGTTTATCGCACAACACACGCAATCGCTGTGCCTCATCGCGCAGTGCATTTGCCTCGATTTCGGTGGCTTTGATCTTTATCTGGCAGTTCTCATTCTGCAGCGAGGCTTCGCGTTCTACGCGGGCCAATATTTCGCGATGACGCTTCTGTTCCTCGGCCAAACGCTCCTCGGCGCGCAACTCCGACTAAGCAGCGATAGAGAAGATCGGAATTAATACAACTTAAAGCAATGGCTCTCAAACTATGTGTGTTTACTTACCTCTCTGTACTGCTCCTCGAGCATGTGATAGCGCGCCTGAAGCACCGCATATTCAGTCTTGGTGCGCGTCGTGCGATCCTCGGCTATGTTTTGCGTATCTGACAGATCGTCTACCTTTCGCTGCAGCAACTCCAACTGAAAGTAAAACCAAAGTAGTTTTAAGCTTAATTGTTTTCTATATATTATTAAAATATTTTGCTGTATTCTCGATTCGTTAGTCTACTAACACAATCACTTTTCATGTGCCGCAAATCGTGAAGCAGCTCATTCACCAACCGAACATCAGCCATGTGATTTTTTAAATACATTTGCATATATCTGATATATACACTATCTGGGTCTATCTGGCACTTCTCCCTGTTGCACTCTGCTCATCAAAAATTCAACGTCTTTGCTCATTTGCTTGCCTCAACCGACTGCAAATGTAGCCGGAGGCTGTATTATTTGTTTTTGTTCAAGCAGCGTCAAAGAAGAAGGCAAAAACGACAACGTCGCTCTGTGGGCTGGCTACACTTAATTACACTATGCAACAAGTTTGTGAGAAGATAATATTGAAAATAACTAACTGCTTCAAGCATTAATCTATAATTATTATAGCTTTAGACTTGACTGACTTTTCATAAGAAACACATTTGGAAATCATAAAAAGTATCTAGTTGCTGCACAGTGTTGTATAAGCCAGGGCCCAGCCCATATAAATTTCATAAATATTAAGTATACGCCCAATATGTTTGACTATAACATCGACAACTGTGGAATTGGCACCCACAAATGTTGGCTTTGCATTCATTAACTATTTTGGCTAGACATATGAAAACCAAACTGTTTACTGCAGCTATTTCAGTATGCGCAATCTGTGTATGTGAATGCGAATGCATGTTGCATATGTTTTAAACGTTGTTAAAAACAATCACTCATCATTTGTGTGCTCAGCTGTTGCTTAGCTAGCCGATAAGAGATTTTTCTCAAGCGGATGTAGGCTTATGTTACAAATGAAACACTGGGAACTGATTACAGTTGCACTTCCTTTACATTATATTCACTTCTGTTAGCAATGTAAATCAATTGATTCGCTTGCGTTGCAATATCCAACAATTGAAACTTAATCTACTCACAGTTAAGCATTTAAAACACTATTGATGATACAATTAGAAGAAAACAAGATTTCCAAGCAGCTTTGCCCTATACTTCAATATGTTTCTTTTGTCTTTTGTTTGCTTACAAAAAAAAAGTCAAGTGAAAAGTTCAATTGAATAAAATGCGCAGCATTTGTCATACAAGTTGTGGGTGGTATATGGGCGGTGAAGTGGCTCTTAAACTGTAGGCAAAGGCTGACTTCAATTGAGCTTAATTAATTGCAATTTGCGTGCAAAGGGAAGGAGAACAAGAGCGCAATGTAAATAATAATAAATAAAATCAGCAGCAGCAGCAGCAGTTGAGCACAAAACAATTTGACGTCAACTGAGCAACAGAGAGCGACTATACAAAATATATTTATTTCATTTCTGTATAATTTATATCGAACACACTGAAAGACGTAGACAAACAACGCGACGTGCGGTACGGCAGCAACTGAAAAGACTTAGGAATGGGGCCCCAAAAATAAAAAAAATTGACATGTAAACTATTGTATATTTAAAAGTTGCTAAGAGAGAGAGAGTGAAGAGAGAAGTAGCAGAGTAGTCAAAGTCTATAGTGCCATATGGAGACGGGGAGCTCTCTATTAGGGCCTGGGTTCTACGTGTACAATGAACCATGCCAAAAACTACAAAAATTATAGTACATGCATATAAGTATGTATGAAACGGCACAAAACTAAACTCAAATTCTAGAGAACAGCAAAACAAAAACACCGTTGGCCAAAAACAAACAAGCTATAAAAAAGCCATACATTAAAAGAAAATCACAAAAACAATTCAAGCAGACACATTGAGTAACAAGTGCCATTGCCAAACAGGAAAGTTGAGTGTTGAATAAAAAGAAAGAGAGGGCATAATATATATGTGGAAAGAGAGGAAGGAAGGGGAAGTTCAAAGAGCAATTTCTTAATGCTTCACTCTTGCTTGTCACTTTTGTTGAAGACCATCAAAATGTCAGCTGGGCTAGTTCCAGGGTCATTACGATCAGCTTCGCACCTATTAAAGTGCGTGTAAACATCGGAAAACACTTTGGGGAAAACGGGAACTGAACAATTTTTGACTCTTTGACAGGTGACATAATTAAGGAAACGTTCCATGAATAATGACAAATTTGAGCAGCAACACAAAAAATGAACCGAAACGGATAGAAAAGGTTAGAAAAATGCATTAGACAATACAATTTTATTATGAACTAACATTAAATCCTATAACCGTTTTGATTGATTTGATTCACATTATCGGCATCATAGTAATAAAAGGGCTCAAGACCACACAAGACCACATAGGCTTTGACCTCAAAAGATTTCCACTAGCAGCAACAACAAACAAAATAAACATACAATTACACTTGCAACACTTTTAGCTGGCAACACAATGATCCCATTTGTTACATTTATCAAACTAGAGTCCGTTCCCATTACCATAAGCATATCAAGCCTACGACGCCGCCTTATCGTAAACAAATTAATAAAAGCTAAGCAAATGAATGCTATGAAGCATCCGTTTGGTTATCGGACTTTCGGTGACCTCCAGTGGGTATGATAGTTGAGAGTTGTAGAAGAATTTAAAACGTGTTGCTCTCTTTTAATCACATGCTCGTAGCATTCACAGTTGTACGCCCAATTAGCAGACCTCAATCAGTAGCAGCAACTATAGAGTGGAACTGGAAAATTGCATCATGCAATTAGTTGCATGTCGAATTTTATTCAAGCTAGCTGTGCCCCATACTGTGCGTAGATGCTGAGCGAACTTGTGGGAAAACAAAAAGAAAAAAAAAGAGAAGTTGTTTCATCTAGCCAAACTATAAACATACATTATATCCGATTTCGATTGCCAACTGTTGCAATCGCATTAGCTCGAAACTGGCACTGAGAAAAATTAATCTTTTAGAAACTTAAGACCCCAGAAGGCGCTTCTGTTCTCATTTCATCTTTTCCCCAAGTTACTTTCGTTGACACATATATTTACACACTAATCATCGGTTTGGTTAGGTTTCGGTTCATTCATCAACTTAGTTTTTTTTTTGTCTCTCTCTTTTTTTTTTTTTTTTGATGGCTGATCTCATTTGACGCATTTCTCGGACGCTTTATAAAAGATAATTGATGTGTTTTCTGTTTATATTTAGCAGATGTTTGCAATTTACACAAATACACTAAAAATAAAAATTTTCTTTAAAGGTAAATATGTCAAGGAAATGGATATATATTTAGAGGCAAAGAAATAAAAAATGTGATTTCATGGCTACTGTTTTGACGTTTAACAACACTGTTTCGATAAGCTTTCTTTAAAGACAACTTTTCAACACTCACATCATTTGTTTCAAGCATTTTTCTTCACTTTATTGCAATTAATAACAACAATTTTGTATACAAATTACACAATTCCGCTGTTGTACCCAGAACCAGTTCACAATTCAACTAAAACCTGACTGGAAACCAGCGCTTTTATATACTGAATTGACATTATTGACATAATATACTAGAGACTCGTACACAAAAAAGGGTTGCACAAAAAAAATAGGGGAATTAGACAGCTTGGTGGGTGGTAGCCATAAACTTTTCAACTAGTAAAAAGAACAAAACAAAAAAAGGAAAAGCAACTAAATGAAATGATGGGGACGGGGCGGGGCGTTCAATACAATTGCATTGACCATATCATGTAATATTAATAAAAATGATTCAGTTTAACATGGGGATTGTGAATTGCTTACTTGCTCGTTGAAATTATCGCATATCTCGGCACTAAGAGCTCCATTCATTTTGCCGTTAGTAGCGTTAGCCGTGGCAGAGTTTTCCGCAAAATCACAAAGTAGTTTGTTCTTAAAGTTTTTCAGGTTCTCCAATTTGAAACCGTTTGTATTCGTATTGTTTGTTTTATTATTAAATTTACTTGTTAACGTCTCCAAATTGTATACTTTAGTATTATTATTATTCGATTCCAGACTGTTATTGTTGTTGTTGTTGTTCGTCTCATCAAGTTTGTTCTCGATAAAGACTAGCGAACTGGGCTCCGAATCAGATGGCACTATATCCTCAAAATCAGCCGGATTAAGACTTAAAAACGTCTCCTGATCAATCAGAATGGGCTGCTTGCCAAATCCCGAATATTGCCCAGCCACGCCCACACCCACGCCCAAACTGTAGGCGTTTGCCAAAGGATTCTGTGTAGAACTTGTATTGAAATTCAAATTCAAATCCTCCAAACTGTCTGCTGACGAAAGTTGTTGACTAGCGTTCCGATCGCTTCCAAATTTTATACAATTATTGTTGTTATTGTTGTTGAGCGCGTTGTTCTTGTGATTAAATGGCGAATTAGCGGTTTCTGCATTCGTTGCTGTTGGTCCCACAAATTCGAATTGACCCGCCCACATATCATAGGCTAAGTCAATACTATCGGGCTGGCTGGCAGGTTGACTACTCATGATTTGTGTTTTTTCGTTGCGTTTCTTTACTGTTCAGTTGCAGTTATTTTTTTTATTTGTTTTGGCATAAACTTTTCACAATTTTTTTTATCACGTTGTTTGTGTTGCCAGCGGAAGACACTTTTTTGTTTTTATGTTTTTTATTTTTTAGGCATCTTATTATGGGTTTTTCTTAAATGTTTGTCGCTTACATTTTACATTATTTGTTGGGCACTTTTCTATGCATTGTTGCAAACAACACAAAAAAGATTATTTTTTTTTTATGTTATATAAAGATAATTGTAATTTTAATTAAAGCTGATTGTTTTATTTTTATTATGCAATTTAAGTATTTGTAGCTGAATAAAAGCTTGCTTTGGTCTTTAGTTTTCGCACATCATTTTTTCAAGTATTTCAAAACATTTCTAAAAAAAATAATGCGCACGCATATTTTCCACAAATGAGTTCTTTCAACCCAAAAGAACCATAAAAACAAAGTGGAAACAACAATTGCTAGAGGATCCTTTAATTTGTTTCTCAAATGTTATTTAAACGATTCTATGTACAATGAAAAGGTTTGCCAGAGATGAAAATCAAGTAGCTCAGGGCTAAACAAATTGAAAGGTAAAACTATTCTGGTTGCCCATGCAGCTAGTAAGTAGCTTTTGGTGCACAATATGAAGAAAGCATAATAATCAAACAAAGGAAAATGGCAAATGGCAAGAATTCAAGAAAATTTACTGCAGTCTGTTTTTTTTTTTTTTTTTGTTGTTGTTTGTTGTTTTGTGTTCTTGGTATTAAATGCACGAAATGCGCGAGCGCGCAAACAAAACAAAAGTCATAAGTTCTTCTTTTGACTCTTCTCAGCCCTCCCGCCTCTCTTGCCATCAGTCACGCCTCTTTCTACACGACTGAGTTTTGGTCTGCGCTCTGTTTGCAGAGTCTTTTGTGTTTAATTTCCGACTTGAATTGATGAACTTCGTGCAGATAAAAAAGAAGCGCAAAGTCTGCGCCGACTCTTCTTCTATTGCCATTTAGTGGAGCATGCAATGTTGCAATTCTTCTTGCATAATATTCCACTATGCCTGCTGGGGGTCTTCCCAAGATTTTTTGCTAAGTATTCTGAATTTTCTTTGCAGCTGTATTTTTATTTTCTTTTCTTCTTGCCAACATCCCAATACACTTTTTGTATATTATTATGATGGTGATTCAATCCAAGAAATGGGAAAATGTGTCATGCCCATGAGTCTTTAAGTTTTTTAATGCCGCCGAGTTGAATTGTTTATAATAAATTCGCATGATTCACAAGAGCGAAAAAGAGCGTTTTGCAGCCTTTCGACTAGAGAATCGCACACAATTGTGTGCATGTCAAATGAATTTAAAGTGGCCGCCATAATAAATTTTAATTTATTTTCAGCGCAAATTAGAGAAGATTTTGGGATGTGTGTTTTTGCATAAATTGTACCAAGTACTTGCTACATTTAAAGAATACAGTTTTATACATTCATAGTTTTAGTATTTCAAGTAAAGGCCAAATCAAATTTGTCACAATTTGATTGTTAATCAGCAGTTTACAGCTTTTGGGCAGCTATTTATCTATTTAACACTATGTGAAGTGCTTTGCCCCCCTCAAACTTGACAACCGCTAACAACTTCAACTAAAACCACAAATTTCATTGATTTATGCACTTTTTGTCAATGAACCATTAACAACAACAACAACTACTACTTTCACAAGTGTTTTTGTCATCACATTAGTGACCCCGTTCGGTTTGTTTTTTGTAAATGTCTGGGAAGTGAGTTATCCAGATCCAATAAACGTGCCTCTGATGTCCAGGCCTCCTTAATACGCGTTAAAATTGGTGGTACGTGACCGCACAACGACACAACGAAGGAGGCGGCTGGATGGGAAATTTTGAAATACGGTTATGGAGTCAGTGAGTTCGATCGGTGGTGATTGGAGGTGCTTTTTTAGTCTGACGTAGGTGCTGACCGACTTTGCACGATAGCACTCACCACCCACTAGTTCTACCAGTTTGTTGTCCATCGTTCTTTCCTGGGTCAGAACTCGGAGATGATTGCAGTTCAGGCTGATCATAAAATCGTCTATGTGTTTCACCCGTTGTCGGTACTGGTTCAGGGATGATATGAGGGTGTTGGCCATGTCCCTCACTTTTGTCGTAAAGCCGGCTATGTGTCTCAACTCTCCTTTCGTCATGTTGAGGTCTCCATATCTGCAACTCAACCTCACCCTCTTCATCGAATCTGTCAGGAGACAAGACAGAAAGAGCGAGCGGTCAACGAATCTGTTAGTGTCACTTTGATTCACGAAATGTACCAGACCTTTCTTCCATGTCTGCATTCCATGAGTTCAAAGCATCAATAACATCACTCAGACCACCAGTGACTGCACCCAGCCAGTTGCCTGCGAGGAGGTAGGGTATGACGGCCATTCCTCCCTTGATGAGCCAGTCAATCCATGGGTCTGGGTACCTTAGTCCACCGGAAATACCAGGGTAGGTGGACTCATCACGGGGGTCAACGCGGTTGGTTTCTGTTACAAAAGCCCTCGGACACGTTTTCATTGTGAGGGATCGGTGACTAGGGAAGACAACAACGTTGAGCTCACATATCCCGTCCAAATCACCAACTGTATTTGGAGTTCTCCATCTCTGATCATGTTTATATGAGTCAAAGAAGGCATTTGGCATGTAACTCAGGTTGTTATATGCTTCGTCTTTTCCGGAGGATGTGGGTGTTAGGATGTCAAAGTAGGCCGGTTTGTTACGTCTGACTTTCCTCTCATACTGACAACTGCTCGTGAGAATAGAGAGGTCGATTTGTTTGGACCAGGTGTACTCCACCAAATAACCCATCATATTCTCGGGGTCTGTGGCGTCAGCATCCCTGTCGTATTCTGCGCTGGGAGGTGTTTTTACAGTGAAAGAATGTCCGAACTTGTCTGCAACGGCGTTGACATACCACCAGGGAACGTTCCAAGAGTAATGTGTGTCGTACCAGTTGATGCTGATGTTCTTCGTCATGACAGCAAGATTCATGGACATACCAGTCAACTGGAGGAGCGGATCACAAAGTTCTGTGTGAGGGATGGCCACAAGGCGTGGTAGCTACGGTCAACACATTTTTGGCGTTTACCCATTCTGTTGTGTTCAAACATGGTAATGCCTAGTTCGACGGCCGCCCAGTTTGTTAGACCTAGTAGCAATTAACCATACGCCATGGTGGTATTAAAGACATCGTTGGGTTGTGTGAAAATGTGTTTGTCTGACTCGGGATCGCGGACGTAGATGCCACACGCGCGCAGAATTCTTACGTTACAGTTGGCCTCTGTGAGTTGGTACTGCATGCATCCGCTTTTATATTTGTACATAGCCGGGGTGTGAGTGGCATCCTTGGCAACATTCACCTGACCGAAGGCAAAATATCCTAGCGGATCTGTCCTCCAGAGGAGACGATTGTTCAGGATATGTGTTTGAGTGTTTGCGTTTTGCTCATTCAAGTCAGGGAGAACACAATCACCTACTTTGTCAACTGTCGTTTTGTTGAATTGGTAGATGCCTTGGATGTGATTGCGCTGGGCTTCGCTGTCACCCGGGGTTATTGGAGGAAGGTCTGGGTTAGGGTAAACTCCGAAGCCATTGTATCTCGAGGTGGCTAAAACTGCTGCACGGAGATGTAATCGTCGGAACTCCTGACGCGTGGTCATGTGTTCACACATGTGGTTCATTGCATGAACCACGTCTTCTGCTGTGTACTGAGCGACACTTGCGTCTGCGGCACGGAACAAGTAAACATTTGCGAGCTTTGCGAAGTTGGTGTTGCCATCTCTGCTCGCGTATATTCCCTTGCAAACCGAATATTGTTGGGAGGAGGGGAAGGTGCGTGTTGATGAGTCAACTATGACTAGGCAGATGTGGCTGTGTGATCCGGGTATGTAAACAGAGGCGGCTTTGGGTATGTATGATGTCTTCACACTACCAGTTTTCTTCTCCTTATCGGTCATGACCCGGTGCTCACAGGATATCTTGATGGCATGATTCCACCAGGCCGTTGTTGTGAATGACAATATATAAGGCATAAGCCAAGATTGTCCTCGCCAACAGGACTTCACGGGTATATACACCATGTCTGACTCACTTATCGGTTTGTCACCAACTTTGAACTTCAGCGCCTTGATCTGCAATCCAAATCCGGATAGTTCCATCACAGCACCCAAACCGTCGCGAGACAGGTTGACGTCGACACCAATGGCTGGAGCGTCTTTGACCAGATATTCCGCTGTACCTGCCACGATTCCGTAAGGCAGAAGGGGGTCAGCCCAAAGAACAGGGGAGTACTGCACAAAGTCAGCCTCCAGCTTGTTCTTCAGAGACTCTGTTCCAGTGGGCATCATGACCACCCCGTTCGGGCACGGCGTCGGAATTGGATCGTAGAACATTTTGGCGATTACAGTAAGTACCTCCGATGGAGATGTGATGATGGAGGAGACTGGTGGATGGCCTGGTGCTCGGTAGCCAGCACCGCCTCCACGGCCAGGGCCACCCGGATTGCCAGACGGCGCTGCATTGTCTGGGTCACCTGGTCCTCCACCTCCACCCCCGGGTGGGGGTGGTCCCGAGTTAGGAGTATCTGGGGCGCCACCGCTTCCTCCGCTTGGTCCAGGTGGATTACTTCCTGCAGGGGAATCCACTCCTCCCCGTCTTCTACTACGTCCACCACCTTCTGTTTGACCAAAAGTAACAGCGTGTAGATTCATTGTAGCACCGATTGGCCTAAGCGTCTGAGATCTGGTGTTGATCGTGGACTGTGGAAGTACGAATTCATGAATTCACTTCTAGATACTTTTTAATCACGGTATTTCGATTTAAATGGCGCTTTTAGTAAAATTCTCTGTCGTTGTGGCACACGGCTCGTCTTGACCAGTCACAACAGCAATAGCAACAATTTAAAGTCTGTTGCACATTTCTTAGCCAAGTTATTTCACTGGTTTTCTGAATATTTTTTCCCCAGAAAAGCGCATTCGATTGCCTTAACACTTAACGCCAACAAAATAAAAATATCAAATGATGCGGTTTGGTCTTTGTTTTCACAACGGATTCAGTTGCTGCTTTTATGGCCAGCCATTTATAAACATGGGATAATCGATAAATCGGTGGCGTATGCGTGATATTTAAACGCCTCAGCGAACTGAACTGCAGACGCTTTTATGATCACCTTTCATGCATATTGATTTGTGGCTGCCACTTGACGCGTTGCAGATGCTGTTGCAGTTGCTGTCGTTGTTAAAATTACACACGCTCACGATTTAAGCCAAATGGAAATTAAGTTAATGACGCACCTACAGAGAACTACGTGCAAAGGCACGAAGTGAAAATGAAAATAGTTTTAACCAAAATTAACATAATAATAATTAATCCTGCCCACGCTTATAGTTGACAAGAAAGATATTTGGACATTGTTTTTTTTTTTGTAGGGTCAAAGAAAATGTCTAAAGTATATAATCAAGGCCCTTGCTTCAAGACTTCTGGTTGGTTAAAAAGACATTTCTACAAATAAAACGTCGTACGAATGAGTTCTGCTTCTAATTGAATTGTTCACCTATATATACAAAAACATTTGTGTTGAATCAATTAAAACGCTGAGAAGACCTTTCACCAAATGATGGTTTGTTGGCATTTGGTACAATTTAAAGGCACTGTCATAATCCACTGCTGTGCCACTTTCAAACTCGCCAACTCTTCCTGGAAAGCAATTCAACCGCATTAAGATCCAACAAGTTCATCCATTTGCTCATGTATATGCCAATGAAAAAAAAAAAACACAGTTTGAGCCAGTTTTTAACCTCATTGTCTGAATACAGAACACATTTTTGCCATGTTCGTTACAAAAGCCTTTCCAACACCCACACAGCCAGCCCTTTTAGAACTTGGCCAACACACACTCAGACGGAGGGAGAGAGACGGAAAGAAAAACATAAGGCAACAAAACTTTGCTAACCTCGTTTCTAAATGTGAGGGCTGTCAGGGAGACAGACAACAGCTGTTTGCTGTCACACTGATCTCTCACCTTGTCTTTTGCATAATTTCTCAATGCAATTGCTGGGCAAAGTAGAAACAACGCTAAAACTGTGTAGTAACAAGCATTGAAGTGGCAGCAACTGCTAGCGTTTACCTGCTTCTTTCATCCTCATCTTCATCTTCATTATATAAGCTGAAGAGCCATCAGAGCGTGAAATGATTTTTGTGCTCGTCTTTAACGACAATTAGAATCTTGGAAGCAACTTCTAAGAAGAGCAAGTTGTCAGCCAAAGACTATTTTTCTTCGAGTGTAATGAAAGCATTATTATTTTGCATGTCCATCAGGGCTCTGTTCCATTCGTGCCTTGGCATATCCCCAACTAGTTTCTAATTACGCCAAATGCAATGCTCTGCTGCTCGCTAACCATGGAAATAACATTTGTTTGGTCTACTTAGCTAGAAATCAAATAGAAAAAAACAACAGCAAACCACACTTACAGAAATTTCAGCAGCTTATCAGTGGATGGCTTTAATGCTAAACTCGCCCTTGTCCCATATCTAAGGTTAATATTGGACGGTGTCAAGGGTCTAACGCAGCAGGGCAAATGATTGATAATGCCATAGAATTTGTTCAGCTTATTGCCATCTATGGTGGTGGATTGTTGTTGGGTTTTCAAATAAAATGATGAATTAATGTTAAACAAAACAAGATTTTTTTTCTTCTTCATTAAGTGTAAATATATGCACTACTACAAAAGTATCACACACCCTTAGACCAATGCAACAAATGCTTTCATCATTAAACTTTCTTTAGCTTGAATATTTAACATTTTAACGTATCTTACAGTCAATAACAGGCAAACAGTAGCGGCAAAAATATTTAGCTTTTTTTTAAAAATGATTTTCACAGCACATTTACATACAATTGCCTCTATTATGATGTTGTTGTATAGGAGAACTGGCCTCTCTGTTTGAGGATAGAGTATAGTCTTGTGGTGTGGGTGAGGTTGAGGATTGGGGCAGTATAAATAAGCATGGAAGGCAAACAGCTAATTAAATGCAAATTTTTTTTTTTATCCCACGACAACAGCAAAAAGCATATTTTGTGTGTTGAACAAAAGAGCTTCAAATATTTTTAAATCAATTTTTTAATTTTAATTTTCATTTTTCTTTTGTTGGCCTGTTCATTTCTATGGAATTTTAATTTGCATGTCAAGTGGATAAAACTTGCAAATTTCATTTCAATCACAAAGACTAAAAGACTTCCAAACGTTTTCTGTACAGGACATGCTTTCAGTTGATTTGACTTTATTAATTATGTGGAAATTGTGTGTACTCGCAGCAAAATAAAATTAAATTTGATGCTGGTCGCAGCAACACCAAAAATTGCTCAACCAATCACGATTTTAATAAATATTTGAGCAAGAGATTTAGGTTTGATTATTGAATAACGAATACACACGCCAACAAATGTAAATAAACAAAACCCGAATAAACACAAAAAAATGTTTCGACTACAACACGCGAAACGCGAAAGGCAAACTGAATTCGAAAAATTCACGGGCATTTTATTAAGAAAATTATAGCAAAAATTTAAACTGTGAGAAGCGAGTGTGAATGTCACTCACTGCGAGAGAGAGAGAGAGGGGGTCTCTCAACCCCCCGGCAGATCTTAAAAATAGTCAAACAAATAATAAACAGAACAAACAAAGAAATCAACGATGATCTTCCACCCGCTTTCGTTATACGGTTTCTGTTCTCTGGGTTGAGCTCTGTCTTTTCAATCAACAATTTGCCCATATGTGCACCATCAAATCGGAGCAGGGGTGCTCATCAAAATACTCTTCACATCTGGCAGAATGTTATGCGAGGTGTGTTTAATACAAACGAAGTCTATACAACTGATAGGAGATGAGGGTAGAGCTGTGCTTTTAAAACCACCCTCGCTGTTTTGACTCTCGCACCAACGACAACGCATAATTATGAGGAATTTCAGAGGCATTGACTCCTCCCCCTCTAACAAAAGCGCAAGTGAATAAGCGCGGACACGAACCAAGTGAGTCGGTTAGCAAGCAACTGGGAGCGGGACACGCATGCGGCTGACTCCGACTGCCATGGTCACGCGTCGTCATCAGCAGAATGTAGGGAAGTCTAGGTTCCCATACTCTTCTGGGCGTGCCGTTAAGTTGATGTCATCAACAGAAGATACAGATTTCCCTCATGTTGAGGCGAGAGCTCTGCCTATGGGCCTTTTTTTTTTGCTTCTGGTTTCTGGTTCCGGTTCTGTGTCTGTGCCGTTATAATGCTGACTACTAATTGACTGCCTAATGAAAATTTCTAACAAAATTAACGGTAAGGGAAATGCTCAAACAGACAAGAGCTTCAGAGTTGAAAAACATATAAGCAAAAGAAAATCTATTTTAAGTGAACTTGAAATCGTGCGTGATTTATAAAAAGGTTCTTTTTGAATGTTTTTTATAGACAAAATTAAAGAGGCTTGTTAATTCCACAAACTTCCGTTTGTTTTTTTTTCTAAGTTAGTGTTTACTTAATGATCATATTTCTTAAACAGAAAAGTCTTTTAATCTAGAATACTCTTAGATGTGGGTCATTTTTATAGTTTATTTGATGGTAAATGGTTTGTCATAGCTTATTCATTTTAATTACAACTGTTTTCCAATATCGCTTAACAGCTTTAAGTATTCTTTTATTCAGCCACAAACTTCAATTTAAGATCACTCAAGCAATATTCCAGCAATATTTTCGATTAGCCGCTTGAGTGATTATCGTGGAGCGAAAGGTTTTTTTTATGTTTTTTAAAAACAGACGCCACAATTAACGTCGTTTTATGGCCATCTCAATTTTCATATTGAGTAATCGTTTAATGAGCCAAAGACACAAACACATTAAAACACACACACACAAAATTTACACAAAAGTCAAGGCACCTGACCAACATAACTGATAAACGCTAGTTATGAATTTCGATAATAGGTAATTTAAGGTTGCCAGCTTTTTTTATTTTACGTACGTTGATTCAAAATTGATTGCAAATTATTTAGCACCCACCACAAAGCAGGAGAAAACGGTGGGAAAGCCGCAACAACACTGTTGTACGCCGATGCAGCTGCTGCTGTTGGCGTCCTTTGCATTTTCCAACAGCAACAAACAAAACAACACAATACACAAATGTTAAACACGCGAGCAAGTTTCAGTCGAAAACTATCACCGAGAGAGTAAGTAGGAGAGTAACACAGAGGGAGAGCAAGAGAGCGGAACTCCCCAGCCAACGCGAGGCGGCCGTTTTTCCGTTTGTTATCGCTTTGTCCGTTCGTTGTGCACGCGGCAAGAGTTAAATGCAATCTGAGCGCACAGCGTACACGTTCGTTGAGCGGGCAAAGGCATATCACAGAAGACATTGGCGTCGACGTCAGCTGCGCCGCTGGCGCTCACAAGCAGCCTAGCTAACTTGTTGGGGTGACGCTGACTCGCAGTCAGACTTTGCAGCTGTACTATGTACATGTGTACAATACATAGGTACAAACAAAAACAAAAACAACAACAAAAACAGCCGAAAACAGCTACTAATGCGACTTAGCAATAGAAATTTTGTAGTGAGAAAGTGTAGCAAAGTACAGCAAGAAGAAATAAGAATACTAAAAGCTACAAAAACGAACGATAGAAGAGCTTTTGTAATGTCCATAATACCCTTTTAAAATTATCATTTTTGTTGTTTGATAGTTATGAACTAACAACACTACTCTAAGAACCGGTTACTAAGCAGCCTTGCGTGCTTACAACTTCTCGGTTGCCTAGCAGCAGGCACTAGTACTTGGGTAAGTATATATTGGTACTTATCAGGCGCTCTTTGAGCGTCGTCACAGCAACTAAATTTGTATACTAACAACAAAACCACAAGATACTAAAATAAATGCAAATAAATGACCGCATGTAATTGCAAATAGCGGCTGCTTCTTGTTGGCTATTTCTATATATACGACGTAAGAGCTAAGTCGGTTGAATATCTGTATAAGTTCAAGCAGCGATATTTGTTTGCTTTGTATTAAACAATCAATACAGAAAAATGCATAAACTGTTCAAACTAATCTATGTAAACAATTGAAATCTTACAAAACTTGCGACATTGTCCAAGGTTTTCATATCGCTAAATATCTTTATTGTAGAATAGATTGGCATAGGTACTTGGGTATGTGTGTTTATCACTATGAACGCAAATTAACAGATAAGCAAATGATAAAAGTGGCCAAGTGTTGTAGAGCTGGTTCTTTATATGAACTAGTTCATTATAAGTAAGATTTTATAACAATTTCAAACTTAATTCAATCAGATCTTTCAAAGGCCCACGATAACTAACATTAATACCATCTCTTGTGATTGCTGATCACTAGAGCTGGTTCTTTATATGAACTAGTTCATTATAGGTAAGATTTTATAACAATTTCAAACTAAATTCAATCAGATCTTTCAAAGGCCCGCGATAACTAACATTAATACCATCTCTTGTGATTGCTGATCACTTCCTTTAATATTAAATGTTAAGACGTGTTTTTTTTATTCGCACGTAGGCTGTAATTGTTGACTCTCCCCAAAAGCTTGCTAGTAAATGTCTAATTATTTATTATAAATCATTGTACACTAACAACAAGAGTTGGCAATTTTTGGTGCGGCAAGTGCGCGAACCAGTTGACTATTAATGTAACGCTCGTTTGCCTTGTACAACCTTGCCATAAAAAGAAAATAAAAAGTAAAAAAACAACAAATGGCAACTACGAAAAGAGGCTTAAATATCAAAAAACTACAAGGCACAAGTCACAGTCCAAATATGACGTAATGGAATGGGCGAGACAAACTAACATAAGGCGTAGGATTTGTAAGTGTTTCGTTGCTATTGTTAGGCCAACGAGTCGAGTGCCACGCCCTCACCTAAGAGGCACCTCGTGCAACAATTCTTTTTCACGATGTTTCAGCTGTGATAGGGGCAAACAGTTCTTTAGGCCTGTGAGTTTGCAGGTGTTGAACTCATTGTCTGACACTTACCCAGCAGCAGCAAAGTTAGATAATAAACTATTGTACAAGATATACATTTGTATATACTTACTTGGAAGTAAGTGAATTTATTGCTTGTTTTGCTTTTGTTGCTTACCTGAAAGTGAAAGAGAAGACAAAATAGATAAGAGGTTAGAAATTGTTAAAGATAAACGTTTACTTACTTACTTACTTAATAAAAGAAATTCGTAAGTAAAAAATAATTAAATAAATAACCTGAAGTTAAACATTTCAATATATAATTATAAAAGATTTAATATAAATATATCTTTAAACACTTTGAGAAGAATAACTATTTAAAGTAAGATACTTTGACTCCTTACTTAGTGCCTTTAAATAGTCCTTTCATTTCCCATTCGATTTGTTATAAAAACAACAACATTAAAAGACAACCACCCAATTAAAAGTATTTTTTCAAGAAAATGTTTCATGGAATTATTATCATCATTTAATTTAAACGGGTTTTTATAAATGTCACCTAAGTATTTTGTTCTTTTTTAATCGCATTTGCATTAATTACAATAATTGCAACATTTTATGCTTCAATTCGTTGCGCTGCAAGTCGCGTGGGTTCTCTCAAAGTGTTTTTTTTTTACATTTCTGGGTCAGCATCAAATTTGGGTTAAAAATCGATTTTCGTTTATGATTTTAACTGTTTTGGTTTATTTTTTCTCTGTCTCTTTTCACACACATATTTGTCTTCCCCGCATTATGGCTCATGCTCTTTATGTTGTGCCGACTCGATGGAACATGTGTCTTGTGTGTGGGGGGGCAGGGCAGGTGCCACAAAATTGTTTAATCGATATGATGGAAGACCAAGCAATTTGTTGTTGTCCTATTAATGTAGTACCAGTCTGGTGAATGGTTTGTTGTTCTAGGGAGATTACTAAGTTATGAAAAGAAATGGTTCATAGAAGTTTTTATCCATTATTGGTTTTTTTTTTATTCTAATTGAAATATTTTTTAATCGTTTTTACCCTTTCATTTTTTTTTATTTTTTTTACAACTTTTCATAAGCCAACAGAAGCTTTAAAATGAAAACTTTTCACACATTTTACCTTGACCAACAACAGCGTACCCGATTAAAACCTGGTCAAAGGTTTTTCATGGGAATAGCCAACAGATTTTTGTTGTCGTTTCTCTCTAGCCGCTGTTTTTTTTTTTTGTAAACGTGTCCCATTTATCATGGCTTTAACGCCTCTTCTGACTAATTGTCAATGCTCTGTTTGGCCTGCCCCTCGTAGCAGCAGCAGCAGCAGCAAGTGAAAAGCAAAACAAGAAACGAAAATAGAAAAGCAAAGAAAGAACCCCTGAAAGGTGTATCAACCATTTAATTAGCTAAGGTCAGTTGGGTTTTGTTTTCTTTTTTATTGAATGCGGAAGAAGCTAAACAAGTGACTTTTATAACGCGCGCCCAATTGCATAAGCTCTACTCGACTTATTATTTTTTTGTTTTTAGCTGTCTTTCAACTGAATTGTGTCTCAAGTATCTGTAAGATCTGCTCCCACAACTCTTTACAAACCTCTGGCATCAGATGGCAATCTATGTCACACTCCATAGCCATGTGTGTGTGTGTGTGGAGGAGACTTATGCAATTATAACTGTTGTAGGCATTTGGGTATGTAAATGTAGTGTAAAACGAAAACAATGGCAATTGCAATTTGTTCAATTGTCAAGAGATCTTCTGTTTGGCATTTAAGTGGAATATATATCTTCCCACTTTACACCGATGTCGACACTTTATAGCTTTGAATTACAACAGCATAACTAAATTTGTGGTTACTTGTTTTAGTTTGTATCAAACTTTAACTTATTCTTGCTATAAAATATATTTTCTCTTAGCTTAGAAAGTCAACCACATTTCTTGTTGTTTTGCAAATGAATAACGATCTTAACCACCATTTACCTAAAATATGAATATAGTAAGGTGTAAAACCATAACAAATTTCGGTTCCAGGTCCGGTTCTAGTCTACATCGTTACCAGTTCGAGTTCTGGATACTTCAAATGACAATTAAAATAAGTTGGAATAAAACTAAAAACAATGCTTTGGTAATTTTACTGGTGCAAATTAATATTGGTTCCCGTTGCCCGGAAAATCTTGTAGATAATCAATTCCAGTACAGACAACGGTAACTTATTAAAATTTATACATATTGAGTATTTGTCAAGTATGTATTTTTCAGTAATGAAAACGACGTTCCACTTTTCACAATCCAAAAGCAAATGAAAGGGTTCAAACTTTTATTCTACTGTTTTTATGGTTTGTGTCTTTGCTACGCGTTGTGCAGGTCACTGCCAGACGGTTCCATGTCACAACGCAATAAAACAATGTCTATTTCTATTTAAACTCTTGACCCAGTTGTTGTGACGAGAAACTCGAGTTCCACTTTGCTCCCATTGCAATGTAATTAAATTTCAACCTGTTTTTCTTTCATCTCGCTGCTGTCAATTGTTGTAGCGCATTTCCTTATCAATTAATACCTTCTTTTTTTTCCAGCCGCTTACACATTTCACTCATTTTGTATGCAACGCCAAGTTTCACACAACAATCAACGACGCCCTTCAATGGCGTCCTCCATTTCGCATTTCCAATGATCTGCTGTTCCCTTGACTTTTCCATCTCTTCCTTTCCTCCTCTCTCTATCTCTTACTGTCTCGCTTTACGTGCAACAAAGTAGTGAAGCTCCTGCTCAATGCCTGCTGCGGCATTTCCGTTTCCCGTTTGGCCTGTTGCATAAAAGAACAATCAAAGGTCTTCCAAATGATTTGTACGTGATATTTTTGCGCAAAATGTTTGCCATTTTCTTTCACTTGTTATGTTTTTACCTTTTGTTTTTTCCTGCGTTGAGGTCTCGGGGTTTTTTTTTATTATTTTTGGTCGGATTTTTCTTTTTTACATGCTCAGCACACCTTTCATTTTCCATTCACTCGTCTCTCTTTTAAATGATTTGTTGCTGTTGCCTTTACTCCTTTTATTTGCATTTGGTAAATTTGCAAATAATTACGCGCAACGGTAGCGGCAATAACAACAGCAACAACCGGCAACAGGTAAAAACAATTTACAATTTACACCTGTCGCTTAGCCAACTCAACAATTTGCATAACAACAGAATTTCTTTTCACGTCTTTGTTCCATTCATTCAACAATTAATTCAGAAGTGAATATTTAATGCATTTTCCTTTTTTAAATTTCGGTAGCCCAGTAAGTTTTATAAAGTTTCGTAAAAATTGTTTTTATTTAATAGTTTATTAATCATTATTTTAATATTACTGACAGTCGCAAATAAATTAGATGTAGCTTGAGAAGTTCTTTATTGACAAAAGTGTTAATATACATATTGGTGACAGCTTTACCCTTACCAAACTGAAGAACTAAACAATTAAAGTATTGCTAAATATTAAAACGGTTTTTAATTATTTTAGCAACCATGTTTATTATTACTTAGCAGCTTTGGCGCACTTTCAGTTAACGTTGAAAGCTAATCAAAAGTAATTACCAGTTGTACGTTAAAGATAGAGCTGTGTTAAAAGAAGATTTAAGTTGTACATTTAAATTTTTAGATATTCATAACAACATTTTCCAACAACAGATACTGTAATCTTTTAAGAATTTAGCTGAGCACACATGACTTACAAATGGAACTAAAAACCATAAACAGAAAGAAAATCGAACGATAATATGGTAAATTCATGATGTAATTACTAAGGTAAGCCTAGTTTTGACAGTTTGCGTATTGTAGGGTCACCAGCGAGCCAATCGCTACAACTTTAATTTACCTCATTCGCTTTTACACAATAAAGTGATTTTCCTATAGCACTCTAAAAATAATTAGCTGTCACAAATGAGCTTACCTTATTAAACACACTATATAAAATGTTTACTTTAATAAATAAGCTATTTAACAAGTTAAATTAAACTAATAGATTTTAAAAAGTATATAGATAGGTTTGCATTACTCATCAAAGCAATAGATTCTTAAGCAAACAAAATATTACAACTTATATGCAAATGAATACAAATGTGAAATCAGTGAATAAGAAATATTTATTTCTCAATGATAAAGCAACTAATCTATAAGATCTTCAATACCGGAAGAGGAAAAACAAACCGCTGCAATCACTTATGCAGTAATGCAAAGAAAAGGTTTGCAAAGTCCAGTAAGAACTGTTGACCTCTATGACTCTAAGCTCAAACAACTCGACTGCCCAGCGGTCTAACAAATTGGCAAGTGCATGCAGGGATAACCGAAATACGATTTTCAAGTCAATTTCAATGACCTTGAGGCAGCGTTGCACTCGTTGAATCTCTTTACTAGCCGAGGCCAATTTAGTTGCTGCACTTTATATAACAACACAAGCAGCCACAAAAGGCAGGGAGGCAAGCAAAAAGCAACAAGTTGAAGCAACACCAAATAAAGTTTCACTTGCCTAAAACCACGAATTGTGCGGCTAAAACAATCAAAGGCGAGGGAAAACACGTTTGCTCATTTTGTAGCGGGCGAATTATCAAGTGAAAAGTCGCTGCCACAAAAAAAAAGTCACTTTTCCAGCTATGTAGATAGTAGTAGTATGTTAATTGGGCAAAAAGACACGACCAGACACGACACGACACGATGCGACGTTAACTGAATTGGAATTTGGCATTAATGAAAGGCCAAAATAGTTGGCAATCTGTCAACTGGTCAAGTGAACATTCAGCGTATCATCGAGTGTTTCGTTATGGAAACCGATCAACGTTCGATTTCAAAGAGACAACGCAGAGACCCCCAATAATAATGCCACATCATGTGGCAGATTTGTGACGTTGCATGTTTTTTTAAGAGTTGAGTGGAACGAATTTAATTTTATCTGCAACGGTATGTGCAATAAAATGTTGCAAAAGATTTAAAAAGGTTGTCTTTAGAAACGAAAATTTTATTTAAAAAATGTAATTACTGATAAGTATTTTCACTATATTCCAAGACACTATCATTACATTTAAAGAACAAATTCTTCATACTATTTATTACAATTGTTTTGACTTACCCTATAGTCGTAATCATGACGATTCTCCAAGCTTATATCGCTATACATATCTTCAGTTGTATCACAGTTGGAGCTACGACCGGATGAGTTAAAACTCGATGATCTGTAGAGTTGGCTGTAATCAAACGGAAATATTTAACAGTTTGGGGTTGAATTTGGTTTTCAAAGTACTTTTAGAGCTTGTCACATAATATAAAACTCAAATTACGTTACTTATATACAAATTAAGCTTTGGTTGCTATTGTGAATGAATGATTGAAGCTAAGCAGCGGTTTGTGTCTGCACTAAAGCCGTTATATTAGTTGTTGGCCTTAGCCGAGACACTTTAAGCACAACGCTTAGCGCAGACAAAAACCGCAGCACAATGAGTTCAAAACTATAACATGCAATGCGTACCAAACTGAGTTTAGCCAAGACACTGACAAATACATTTCGCGCTCTGGCTCCCATACTGTGACCGTAATACCGTTCCTGTCAAACTGTATTGCTTTATTACTTAGACAATATGCTATAACCTATACATATCTTTTGCTCATTTGCATTAGCCAATAGTTATTGAGTTTCGACGTTTTAAACCATTTGATATAAAAACTTACCTGGCTAAGGCATTGGAACTTATTTGCCTGCGGCCGGAACTGAAATAAATGAAACAACAAAAAATTTAATATAAAGCCATATTATATGCATCGCCTTACAATTATACCAAAACCGATATCTTAAACCAAAGATTCCTTTATCAAAAAAAATGCGCTTAATGCGCTTAAGGCTGAAGCCCCACCAACAAAATTCCTATAAATTGATTGTGCATCAGGGAAAATGCAAATAAACTACCTGGCATTGGCAAACAAAATACAAAAAAATACAGAAAACGAAACCGAAACCGAAACGTAGGCATCGAAAAAACAAACACGTGATAAAAAATAAATAAAATGGCTAAAAGTAAACCAAACTAAACTCAAACAACAACAGAAAGAGCAATACAATAGCCGGCCACCCACGCAAAAGATTGACGCCAACAAAATACAAAGTCAAAAAGAGAAACAGGTAACAAGAAAAGAAAATAGGCAGCAACAGAAACAATGGGTAACAAAAAAGGAAAAATGCAGCCAAGAAACTGTAACAGAAAGCAGCAACAAAGCAACAAAAACAAATGCAGGCAAACGTCAAAGGCAAAATAATTGCGACGAAAATAACTAAAATTAAGTTGTAAAAGTAAAATAAACATGGAAAATGGAAAATGTGTAAAGTGCATTTAGTGAAAATGTGTCAAATGTGGAAATATTTTGCATTTACAGGTGTGTGTGTGTGTGTGTGTATGTGTGAGTATGAGTGTAGAAAAAAAAGGGTGTATTCATTTTTCCAAGCAGTAGGACAAACTATTAAGCATACAACTGACTCTAAAACTGTATTCAATGCACAATTTACAACAAATTTGCTACAACTATTGACGTCTACAAATAGAAAATCAGCGAATAATTTTGGGTAGCTGAATTATTAGCAGCTAAAGTTTGTTGGCAAACTATTAGCCAAAAAACAATCAAACGCATACAAATATTAAATATTTATGGGGTTTGGCCGTTGCCTCGACTGTTCGCAGTAGACTGATGCAGCCCCTTTAGAAAAGTGAACTCATTAACCCAGTTTGTAGTTGCGCTAGAAATAAAAACTGTCTCATCTGGTTTATGAGCTATTTTAGGCAAGGCTATAAAGACTAGCAAAAACAAAATAAAACCAGCAAAACTTAACTAAAACATAGCAATGCCAATTAACAAAGTTATTTCTAGTAAAATAAAGGCAAGATGACTTTAGTTAAATTCTTAAGTCTCTTATCTCTCTCATAGTTTTTAAAGGGATATTTATATACCCCTTTAATGCTACTACACGAGTACAGGGTATAATAAAATGTGTGTGTTAGCGAAATTAGCAATGCGAAAATTGTCCATGTGTTGGATAGACCAACAATTTTTTAAATGCTTTTAAACTTGCGCAATTTGTACAGAAATTTTCGGTACAAACAAAAAAAAAGAAACTGTAGAAACAAAAAAAAAACATATATCAAGTATGTGACAATGTTAATACTCTTTAACACGGACAAAATTTAATATTTAAATGATGAATGAGACAAAAAATGTAGTAAAAATTGAAATAACTTTAATATATAATCCATTAAAACATATATTTTTACTATTATTTTCGATCAATTCAAAACACAGAAATTGTATGGGCATATGCAACTCCAGTCGCTTTGCCAAGACAGGGTATTTTAAAATGAAAACTGCAAAAATCGCACACACACATCGGAGCTGTGTTTGTGGCTTTGAGTTTTGGTTCAGTGGTTGCCATTTTATTGATGCAAATTGAAATTGGCATTAAATCGTTGCAGTAAGCTTTGCAGCTAAATGTGGCAGGCAGGTGTAAATCAAATTGCTTGCAGCATTAGAATGTTGTATGAAGAAACTGCAATAATTCCATTACCAAAAACTATGTCTAAACATCAGATACTTCAAACTCAAAATGGCTGTTAAACAAGTTTTCAAATACGTTAAAAAAAACAGCGAAATTATTAAATAAAATAAACAGTGAAAATCAACGAATCAGAGAAACTGACAGTTAATTATAAATATATGATAAAAGCGATCAAGGTAATGACATGTAATCAACAAAATACAAAAAAAAAAAATTTGATTAAGGTCGTTTTAAAGTGTTTTACTTTTATTATTATTACTCTTACAATGTATGTTTAAACATATTGTTTTACTCTGAATTAAACACAATTCGAGTACGCATTAATATTTGGGCAGCTGCACAGATAAGTAGGTAACCTTGTTGCCATAACATTTAGGTTTTGTCGTCTAAACAGAAACAGCAAATATTATGTATACGCTTTAATTGCAGGTAACTAAAAACATTATTTTCACTTTTCGTTCGCTTTATCCCACATACTTGGGAAAATGCTGTAAATACCATAAACAACTAAACACAAAGCAAACACACAAATACCCTGTAAATTTATTACATAAAAGAAATTCAAAAGAATGGCAAATTAAATTGTCAAACAAAGGCCAAACACCTGTTGAATATTCCCTTCCTACTTTTTCGACATGTCACACACATATACGTTAGTATATATATATATATGTATTGTGTTGGGCTCACACTCATTACGTTCCGCATGGCTTGCAGTTGAGAATTTAATTCAGCTAACCAAAGGGTATATAAAAGGCAAATGCTGGGCAAATGGGAAGTAGAACGGGGTTGCTGAGGACAACAGGTAACTATAATTATTTTTTGTATTCACTTTTAGAAATAATAATGATAAAATAGAGTTTTGCGTTGAATGACATAAGTAGAAAGTTAAATATGAGAAAGAGTTTATTGCTCCTTTTGCTGGAACTAGTTGCAAAAAGAGCTGAATCGCATGCAAAACTGTGAGTTGAAGGAATAATAGAAAAATATTTTTAATTACAAACAAAAACAAAACGATGCTCAGCGACATTAAAGATGTCAAAATGGCATTCAAGTATTTTCAATCACGACTTGAAAGGTGTGTTTGAGCTGCCCATCCTTGGGCAATTCAAATAATGCTCGAATTAAAGCAAACAAATACATAAGCAAAAGTAATTGTAGCACTTGAAGCGTTGAAGTGTTTTATTAGAAACAAATTTGCAACTAATTTAAAGTAAAAAAAAAACATCCGATTTGGCATTCACAAAAGCTATTAGCAACATTATATATAGGTCAATCTATAAAGCAGCGCGATAGAGAGAGGGAGAGACCAAGAGAGACAGGTGTTTGATTTTGCATAATTTGCGTTTTGATTGATTGGCTTTGGGGATGGGCATAATCAGCGTCAAGCTGCAAAATGCTCGTCACAATACAAAAAGTATATAATTACCATGAAGAAAATAAAAGGCAGCCCTGTTAAAGTTATAGCATTTGTCTGCATTGAATTTAAAACAGACAAACACAAAAGCGAAGTTCAAGAAACTCGCGACTTTAGCTTGATTATTTAATTTTGTGTTTTGTGCTTTTCCTGCCTCCCTCTGCTTTTAGCTGCCTGCTCACTTCCCATAACAACTTTATAGCCAAAGAAGTGTTCGTTATTTAGTTGGATGATCGTTAAAAAACTTTCTGTCTGTTTGATCGCTGAACTTTTACTTTATTTTGCACTGGGCAACAAGTTAATAACAAGTGCGGCAAACAGTTGAAGGTAACTCGACCCTCTTGTCAGGTGACTTTTTAAGAGAGAAAAAAAAGGTTTTAATTAACAGTTTGTTGCTAAAATGTCGCATATGACGCCTTTGACATGAACAACAACAACAATAATGATTTAGGAATACTTTAGGCGAATACAATGCAATGCAATTGAAAACGTATTCACAGAATGTTTGCGAATATTTATCTAGTATAAATATTTGGTTGGTTTAGATAAAAAAAACAATGACAACAAATTCATGAACCATAAACAATTTAGTAATTATTTCTAAAATTGTTTTTCTTCTTTTTCTATTTATATCGGCTTATACTGATTATTTGCTGAGTAATTTAAGGTCGGATTATAAGTTTATTTAAAGAAGCTGCGGTAAATCCTGACTAAACGTAACTATAACACAGTTAATTGTACAAGCATTCACGTCCAACTGGTTTATGGCAATAAAAGTCAACAGAAAATGTGCGATTTCTAAAGAAATACAATTATACAACTGAGTCAGTTATTTTTGTTGCCCATTTGAATGGCAGAGGCGAAAGTGTTTAGCGTTGTTTGTGGGTGTTGTATGTGGGTGTTGTTTGTGGGCGTGTTTCTTAAGAATAAATACCATTTAAGCGTAAAAAACAAAAAATGCTTAACACATTGGCAACATTGGGTGCAACAACAAATACAAGTGCAACAAAAATAACATATTTCTGGGTAATACGCACATTTTTCTCAAATGACTGCGGTCATAGGGAAAATATTCATAGTATTCATCATCCATATGAAGAGATTGTTTGTGTTATGTGTCGTTGTAGTTTCAGTTAGCTTCTCATTAGCTTATCGTTTGGCCATATAGGCCGCATTGCGTGTCATTGAAAATGCCTTAAGCTTGCTTTGTTTGTGCTTTGCTTTGCGATAAAAGATAATTGCCTTAAAGTGCTTGTTATAACTTGTTATAAAATCATTGTAACACGTTTGTTTATTTATGATTTAAAGAACATTTACACACTGGTGAGCAGTGGGTTTGTTGCTGTTGCTCGGTTGCCACTCGAATTCATTGAGAGTTAAGAAACCAATTTACGATTCAATCACATTTCTATTTAAACCAAACCAAACTTCACTTTTATTTTTTGTAATCCATCGTTGAATCAGCTACAAACTTAATTCAATTTTAGACACACTTTCGCAATGGGCAATCACCGACTAGCCACACTTTACTTTTCATTCCAAATTATTTCAAGTCGAAAACAACAACAACAAAACAACAGCAACAAATTGCAATTGCAGCAAATGTGTTTCTCTGGTTAATATTTCACAAACACGCGCTTTTTCCACATTATTTTTGTTTCTGAGCTTTTCCTAGCTCTGATAACGTCGTTAAATAGCGTCTCAGAAAGCGAAAACGAAATCGAAATCAAAATGAAAATCCAAAAGCGCTTACCACCTCTCCCTCTCCCCATCTATCTCTGACCAACCAATACTTGCAATGAAATTGTGCACCAACTGTTAACCGACTTTTATGGCTGCTTAAGTGTAATTAAGGCTATAAAACGATTTGATTTTGATTGATGGATCGCACAAAATATTTTCTTCTGCTTTTGTTTAAAGGGTGTGCAACGCAACGCACAATGGAAAGCCAACTTACTTGGCTTGGTAAGAGAGCAAAAAGGTATGATTTACATTACGTCTCTTCTGTTGTTGTGTTTTAAAGGGCGTGGGCAATGCATCGGGTCACGTTTGTATGTGTGCGTCTCTATGGGCAATGTGAAACAAAAACGCACTATCGTCAGTTCGTCAGTTGTTGACGCTTGTTGCAGTCATTAAGGCGTGACGCCGTAAATTACCAAAGTGTAAACTACAACAGAAATAAGTAAAAACAATAAAAAGACAGTAAGCCATAGTACTATATACTTTTTAAACAATTCAAGAAACAATCAAAACAAAAAACAATAACTGCCAACTAAGTGCGCTGCGATTTTATACTCTTTTATGACCAACAAAATCTTAAAATATTATTTTTGCATCCCAAATTGTTTCGCATACGCCGCGTTGTCTCCCAACCGCTGCAAGACTTTCACATACTTTTTTTATTGTTTCTAGTTTTGTTTGGTACTAGTATGCTGCTGCGGAATTTTTGTGTAGATTTTGTATAATGCCGCACCGGAACCGAGTGTGACGACGACGGATGCGATTCGGATGTTCAAACAAAACACACACACACACGCACACAATGTTAACGGAGAAACTAAAGAAATCACTGAAATTTGTATAAAATTGCGAACCGCACGCGTTTGCAGCAGGTTTCGAACTGAAAATCAACGCAAAATGCCGCAGAGTCGGCTAACAAACAGGTTCGACGCAACCAAACAAAAACACAACAACAAACAGCACTAGGCAAAAGAAGAAAAGAGCGTCGTCAGATAGAGCGATGTATACAAAAACAAGCAGAAGAGAAACCGCGAGAGAAAAGAGAACAGTAATGGCAGCAGCAACTATTTGGTATGAAACAAAACTGAGCGTTGCCAGATAGTTAAAACTGTATGAAAAGGGTTTGCAGTTTAGTTCGTTCTAGCTGCTTATCAATTGAGCTGAAATAAAAAATGCATAGCATGATTTAAGTTTTGTGTTAAGAAGGTAAGCGTAGTTTTGAAAGCACTTGATATTAGCTTAGCAGAACTCTTACGAACTAATCTGTGCATCGTTGCAAAGTGTTGCCCTGCACTTGCAACATGTTCGAAGCCAACAATATTAGCTAAAAAACAAAAACCTCAAAAAAAGGCAAACACTGCAGCCAAGCGGAATGTTTATTCATTCTATGGAGTATGTTCCAAGCAATTTTTTGTCTGCCAAATTGTCGCTGACACTTTGCCAACACAAAAAACAAAGAGTGTAAAACGTGGGCCAATTACAACAGCTGAAGCTGCCAATTAGCATCGAATGCAGTTGACTTTTAGCTGTAATTAAACAACTAAATACAGCCAAATTGGCGGAACCTCGAAAACACAATATTTTTGATTAAGTTCTGAGCACTAAAAAACGCATATTTCTTACAAATCCAACTGTTATGAGCGCAAACTAGACTTAAAGATACGTTAGACCTTATACATTGATCGGGTAATCTTTAATATTATTGGTGTGTAAATCGAAACCTCAGATGATTTGTCGTTGAAATGAAATAAATATATTTTTAGGATCAAATAGGCTAGTTCTTTTCTGTTATACAGAACTAAGCCTAATCTCTGTTTCTGGGTTAGACATTTAACGAAAAGCGTCGAAAATAGAAGTCTGCTAAAATATAAAACTGTTGCTACGGAAACACTCTCAGTCTTTACGTCGTAGTAACGACAAGTAAATTTATTTTTTTATTTTTTCACATTAAAAAGAAGGAAAAAAGAAATTTTTTTTAAAAAGATGGATATGCCGCTTTTTTACACAGAACTATTCACTAAAGATACATATATCACGGAGTCAGCCCGATGCAAGAATTGGCCCACATTCTGTTGGATTTTCCTAAAGGCTTATACAACTTTTTGCAAACCCAAGGAGATACTATATGGGAAAAAATTGTTTTTGCTAATGCTTTTTAATGTGATGTTTTTCCTACTATGCATTGCCGTCATTGCTAAGAAGCGTATCAAGAAACCGAATAAGCTGGTGGTTAGTGAGGTAAATGTGGAGACCCAAACTGATGAACCGGCATTGGATTCTAATCAGAATAATGCCGAAGCATTGCTGGACGACTCTTCGGAATTGGATGAAGTGTTTTACGAATGTTATTGTGATATTTCAATCTACGCTATATCATCGAGTACGCAAGTTGATCAAAGCCTTTTAAACTTAACCTCCACATCAACACAAACCGATTCCCCAATTATGATTCGACGGCTAAAACGGCGCATTAGTGATTTGTATAAAATTCCAGAAGAACCAAAGTGGAGGTTGTAAGTGTATGACATGAAGAAATTAATTATTTGTTTGTCAACTTGAGATTTGTTTACTATTTTAAATTTATTGTTAAATTAAAAACAAAAAAAAAAAACGTTTTCTCCTCCACTTTCGCCAGTACCAACAAATGGTTCTTGTACGCAGGTTCAACTGACATTGATGAATGCAACAAACTGTTTTCCCATACAATGAAAAAGGGGAAAAAAACAAATTAGGGTTGGGTGGGAATGGATGCAATGGCCGGAATTTACGAGCCGCTTGCATGAAGGTTAAAACACCTTAACTGATTGCACATTGTGCATCTAATTAACCGCAGATTTCTCACTGCTAATTGCAGGCTCAAATCATGTATGTGACCAACTGCTAGAGCTTTTAGGTCAATTGTGACTTGACAAAATATATGGCGGCCTAAATTCTGTTGTGACAACAGAAGATGGATATGAAGAGTTTACAAAATTGCCTTAAGCACAAACCCGTTTTTGTACCCTCTCTCTTTCTCTCTGCCTCTCTTTGTTGCTCTCTGCGTTGTGCGCATTCCAACGGCATGACAACCCCAGCTTTAATGCAAAAAAAAGTCTGCAAAACTTGTAAGCCAAGTCAAGCCGAACCGAGCTGAAGAGACCGCTAAAGACCAACCGACTACCTTCAACCTTTTCACTTTGCACAACAGGGCTGAGACCGCATCCAAAAGCAGATGAACAACTTTAACCACATACGTTTATATACATATATGTATGTATATACTTAGATATATGAGGGCCACAAGCAGTGACAAAAACGTTTACCACAGTTCTATAGCGAGTTAACTGGAAATGCAGGCAGTAAGAGAGACAGGAAGCGGGCAAAGTGACAAGAAGGAAAATTTAGTTTCTTCTAAATACAAAAAAAAAGGAAACCATGCGAAATTCGACTATACGCTCTAATCTTACGCAGTTAATCTGCACAGTTAATTTGCTGCCATGAACTAGACTATTAAAGGCCAGAGAAAAAAAAAAAACAATTTTAATCCGCTTAGCTGGTAAAAACACATGACAGCAAAAACAAACACATAAATTTTATGTGTGGTAGGCCAAAAAAGAAAGAAAAACATTTTCCAAATTTATGAAATTGCTTCCAAGTGTGTGTTTGTACGAAAATGTACTTGAAAACTACAACAAAATTGCAAAAGACAATTGAATGTTATCAAACAGAAATATAGAGAATAGCTTGATTTGAGCCAAATGGAAAATAAATGCTTAACAAAAAATTATATAAATAAATATTTACAATTAATTAATTTGTGCATGTTTTAATAAAACGTTTGAATTTCGGTGCTGATATTAACAAAACCATAACCAATGTGTAATGATAACAATAAAAGGCCGAAATCAAATTTAATGATTAAACCAACTTAGAAGCATATGATTAATAAATGATTATCGCTTACTGTCTCATGGAGCCCCAACGACGCTGGGATAAACTATCAGGATTGCTGTAAAGAATTTGATGTGTATGATATATATTATATGTTTTAAATAAAATTAAGGTTTCTCCAATTGTATATCGTTATATAGTTATGTAAAAAAACAATATCACAAATACAGCGTTTCAAGCTTTAAGGAATGGAATCGATTCAAAGATTTAAAGAATTTTACCAATACAAAAAGATCGAATATTTGTTGTGTAAGCTATACATTATTTTTGTTTAAATTGTTGCCTTAATATTTTGCAAGTTATAACTAGTTTATGAATCCATTTGAATATTTATGTTTGAATCATTGAAAGCTACTACGAGCTTTACTTTAAAGCTGAACTGAATTGATTGTAGGATCTCATTTAATTTTCTAATGCACAAACATACAAGCTTTACAATATTTACAGTATATATAAATAAAATACATTTAACGTATATTAGTTTATTAGCTGAAATGAAACAAACTAACTTATTGAGTATAATGTCTTCACTATGTGATAAATGTGGCAAAACAAAATTTATTGAGTTACTATTAAATGGCAACAAGTCAGTCAATAAAATATTTCTCCTTACATTAGATGCTAAATCTTAATTTTGTGTTCTTTTAATGGGTTTTTATCTTAAAATGTTACCTGCCTAGTGTAAATAATGCTCGTTTAGCCCCAGAACTTGATTGATTAAATCAATGCCCATTTACTGTATAACTTAAGAGAGCAAATATACTCATTATATAAACTCTTAATGACTCTCTTAATATGGTGTATAGCGGAAACAATGAGCGCTCTCAGAGCGAGCACTAACTACTCGGCACAACTGCGATTTTAACTAAAAAGAAGAAAGAAAAAAACGAAAAGCACGCATGAATCACGGCTCAAAACAACAACAGGCAAACACTGGGCTTAGAAAAACTGGTTTTCCAGCTCATGTGTATGCACATAATGTTTACAACACACACTCAAGTCACACACAAGCGGCGGGGTATACAAAGGAAAAGGTTAAATATTCAAATAGTCGTTGTAAAACCAACAAAACCAACTGTTTGATGATCACTGGTTGATCGTGCACAACAGATGCGACTGATACTTGTAGTTGGACGAATAAACTGGTCATTTTATGGACATTACGTCAAAGGCGTGGCGATTATGTGTGTCTGTGTATGTGCAAATTAATGAAGACAACATAAACATCTACTGCATTTAAGCTTTCCATATCTAATTGCTGATCGTCTGTTCGGCCTTATATGGTAGCTGAGAGACTTGAATCGTTTGAATCGACTACATTCCCACTTGTTGCTGTTGCTTTAGCTGCTGCTGTTACCTTGTAGGTGTGCGTCTCAGACTGCGTCTGGCCCAATTGTCGCGAGGCATAATGTTGAGCTCCTCATCACTGCAATAAAAAACAGCAAATAGACAATAGGTTAATAAAAATTGAGTAGAAGTTTATAAATACACATACTCCTTGGGCGAGGATGAGACAACGTGTGGCGCCAGTTCGAGTTCAATGCCGGCGCTGTCACTCAAATTATTATTGCCATCATTCGAGTGTCCACTGTGGTCATTGCTCACACTATGATTGTTGTTAATGTTGCTGTTGTTGAGGATGTTGCTGTTGCTGATGTTGTTGTTGTGATTAATGTTGTTGTTGCTATTAACCTGTAAGCTGTTCGTCTCCCGCAGCTGTGAGCTGTATTCGTTCTCACCGTAACCCTCAAAGGATTCGCCATCAGACAGCGAGGAGCATTGCGATTTGGCCACGCCCGCTGTTCAGTTTCAAACGATAAGAAGTTAAGAAGTTAAGCGGAAGTCTGTTTGAGATATGTTTAAGTGTGACGAGAACACAAACCTGTGCTGGAAGGCGGACTGCTGGGCGTTGGGCTGCTGTCGCCGGAAATTGTTTCGGCATAGAGAAAATTATTAGTACTGCTTTTGATGGCCGCATTACCGTTAGCCAATTGGATGCGTGGCATGGGCGCCATTCTGCCAAAAGCCAAAGCCTATAAAATAAAATAAAATAAAAGAAATATGCAATCAAAGCAGGAAGTTAGTTGAATACTATTAAACATAAACTTGCAAAGAGGTCAATAGGACAAACATAATTAAGCTTCGACATGCAATCGCTGAAGACACAAAAGTGCAGCGCAATGCATTTCCAACTCTAAGCAAAACAGAAAAGCACCTCTCACGTTTGAGGTGAAAGGCTTCCTTTGTTTTCATTTACAATATTCGATTACTATTTAAATTGCTCATTGTTAAGCTTTCCGAAAGTTTTTTTAAGGTGTGAGTTTATTTCTTGATTTGTTTCGACATTCTTATCCAAAGAATTCAAAACTATAACTTTAACTATAGCTTTTTAAAATTAACAACAAAGGCAATACGAAAGGTAGCTGCAACAGGTGCAAGATTCATTGCATTGGCATCGCTAGTAGACCATAAATACACCGACCGGAAGTGGTCAACCAAAAGCGTAACAAGTATTCCAAATGGGTTGAGACTTTTTGCTGTGGTCACTGCCCGAACTGGACTTACACTCACTATTAAAGTCGCACCGCACTATTAAAGTAGCCCTCTGCAATTAGTTTGACAATGGTCGAGCGACATTTGTAAGGGCCACTAAGCGTGCGTAATTACTTTATAATTGTTGCTGGTTCCTTCTTTTTCCTAGTCATTCGGAAAAAGTAAAGAACTTTACTTAGTTTTATGTTGTTTCTTTCTATTTTTGGGTTAAATGCTTTCTGTTTCGTGGAAGGCAAGAGACCAACGAAAAGTGTACTTGGCAGTAAAGTCTATATAAAAATAAATATGAGTTACAACGGGTCTCTTGTATGTGAATTGTTGATTGTAGATAGAAGTTTTGCTTTTGATTGATTGAAATGTCATGGCCATTGGTATTGAGAAGTAGGTCAAGCTAATTTTTGGGCCATACTCGTAAAAGATTATATTTGATTGGAACAGATAGTTGGCTGTCATTGTCAAAGGTAGCCAAGTAGGAAACGAGTATTATCTTATACGAAATCATGCTTTTGTTATTCAATGTTTCACAGCCGATCTCTTTTTTTAAAAATAACTTTCTTATTTGCCAGTAACCAAGTGGAAGCGACATCAACTTCAACCTGAACTTCATTGCCTGACTCCTATAATAGTAACAATTGCATTACAATTATATTTGTCATAATGAGGCAACATGAAAGACCTGTGATTAACTATTGATTATCTAGCAAATTAGTTAAAACGTTTTCCACTGGAAATATGCGCAATAATACCATGGCATTATTACATGGCAGTCGTTCAAAACGAAAGCAAAACAAAGCCAAGAAATCATAATAAATACATTTATACGTAAAACAATTGAACAAATTTCTTGATTTTCATATACTTTTGACCAATTTGACCAAAGTTAAAAGGAGAAGCAACTTTTTAGGGTGCAATGAACTGTAAAACATCGACACGAAACCAACGACGACAACGACGACGTCGACGTGACGACAACTGCAATGAAAAATCGATTCATGAAAGTTGCCAAAGTTGGCAACAAACAAACCAAGCCAAAAAAAAAAAAAGAAAACAACAACAAAACACTTATGCAATTCCCTTTCCTATGCATAATCAAAGAAATGAGGGCGTGTGAGCTTGTCAGCCACAAAACTGACGGCTGCTGGCAACTTAGCAGTTACCTGTCTCATAACTAATACATTTTAAGTAATGCTTAAGTTTATATGTCTTTAAAATACATGTACTCTTTATTAAAAAGCTTTAATATTTGTTTATAGAATGTGTAACTTAAACTCCCCATATTTTACCGGGTAGAGCAATCAAAGCTATTTATAATATATGGATTTTGATTTCCCCAAAGGCTATTTACTAACAATTCAACATATTGTGATTTGACCATTTCTTTTGTAACTATGTCAGCTAATAAAAATATTGCACACCCAATTTATTGCTATCTGGTTTTGGCCACAAAACCAAATTTGCTGTTATTGCAACTTTAATAATGACGTTGGCAACTGAAAAACAACAAGAAAAAAACCTGCCAACCATTTCTCATACAGTTATACTGTTCCACTGCACATCAAGGAGGAGAAGAAGGCAGAAGGGGCAGGGCAAAGTCTGTAAGCCGCGCCTCTTTACAGTTGGAATTATCTGTGATAATGTGATGCCTCACAGCGATTCTTAGAGTTAAAACTGTGTGAGGTTACTTATAGTTGAAGTTGTTTTTCGTGTTGTTGTTGTCCGTGTTTGCGCTTCTTTAATGCACATTTGATGCAAGTTGTCGTCGTCGTCTCTTCAAAGCTTTAAATGTAGTTCCCATGAACAATTTTTCCTTTGTCTAGCAAGTCAAACAACATCAAGCAACATTACAATACAACAAAAAGTATAAAATAAAAAAAACAACAAACAAGAACTGTGTGAATAAACAATACAATGAGAACAGCTGTGAGAACAAATGTGATTAACGTATGCAAAGCCTAAAACAATAATTAAATAACAACTGGTAGTTAACTAAAAGAAAAGTCTTAAGTGATTTTTAGCTTTAAAGCCGTTTTCTTAAGTGCTTCGAGACATTTATTGTGAGTTCAGAATTGCAGTTTATTTTTCAAGTTTAAATAAAATTTATTCAATTCAATTTACGCTCGGAATCAATAAAAACTCAATCCTTTATCATCTCTTAGCTCTTTTTGATAAGAAATAATGTATGCAGCTCAGCAAAGGAACAGCAAACATTAGCCATATGCAATAGATCAAGAACACATGCCCACAGAACTCAATATACGTGTTTAATAATAGCTTTTTATTAGATGTTATCCAAGACTCGAGCCAGCCAAATGGTCGACTACTGACCACAGACTCATTGGAGCACAAGCAGCTGCTGCTGCCTCAGCTGCACCCAATGACTTTGAAATGAGTCACAAACTTGAACTTGTGAGTAATAAATGTGAAGCAAAATTGTTTAAAACCCTCGTTTGTATGCTCTGCGAGTGGATGATGTCAAATTAACGATGGGTAAACGTTTCAATTTACTAATCAAGTGAGCCGTTGAGCGATATCTTATTGTTCTCATTTCGTGATGACAATTCCCCAACAGCTGTATGTTCTTCGTTTTTAAATATTTTTGGGTCGAGTTAGACAGGAAGGAATTACATGTGGATTACATGTGTTGTATGGTAGCATGGAATGCATGTGATTGCATAATTGTGATTTTACAAGATTTAAAACTTGTCAACATGACGAAGAATAGTGATGAAAATAAGCCCAAGATTTAATAAAACATCAAAAAATATTCTCCGAAATAATCTTAACAAAAGTTTGCTTAGTTACTTTGCTTGGGTTTAAGGTTTAACTTTTTTACTCTCTCCTAATTGATAAACAAGTGTGTAATTATATTTTATTACTGAAAAAATATTTCTCTATTGAACAATTTGTTTAAGTTAAAGTCAAATCCACATTATTATGTTTAGTTATTGTTTACAATATGCTAAAAAATGATTTCCCAACTTTTTCATCAGACCTTCTCGTGCTACTTAATACGGCGAGTGAGGAAAACAATGTCTTTAATGTCAGCTGGTTGGGTCTGGCATCATACATATGATTAAGCATATGGCATAAAGCATAGTTGCCCCATACCATTGTAATAAAGCGAGTAATGCGATGGAATTATGAAACCACACGAACTGCAACTGTGTCCGAAAACGAAAAAAAAAACAACCAGCTAAAAGTGGGCATGTAATTCAAGTGGCCTAGAAGAGGCAGCAACAACATGTGGCAGCAACTCATCTCTGTTGGTCTCTTGCCACAGCACACGCGACACGGTAAGTTTTGGTACGTTTTGAATTGGGTTAGGATGCACTGGAAGAAAAATGATATCCGAAAAGTCAGAAAATGTTTTCTAAGCTCTCTGCAAATATTAATAAATTGGTTTTCGCCAAGTGTAGATGAACACCACATGCTCACATAGACAAATAGATTGTTGTGCATTATTCAAGTGAAACAATCGACAGCAACTCATAAACTCTGCCGTAGTGAGAATTCTATTGAAATTCTCAATTAAAGCGGCGTCAGCCGTGTAACGTTTTAAGGGATTTCCAAAATAAGAACCTTTTTCACAAGTGTCGAGTCTGTTTGTTACCTGCTGATGAAATTCAAAATTCATTGCAAACAGCTGCCTAGATTTGAGCAAGCGTTAGTGCTAAGATTAGTAATAAGATTTGCTTAATAGCAGCAGCTGGTTTAATAAGCATAAGATAAGAGAAACAATTCAGATAAAATAAAAAGCAAACACCAATAAATCATCTCTATATATGTGTGTGTGTGTGTGTGTGTGTTTGTGTACTTGAACATGTTAACAAAATTCTACGCTAGCATCCATTTAAGAGCTCAGTTCTCAGTAAATTGAGCAACATTTGCGCAATAGCAAATATTAATCAATTGCTAATAAATCGTATATCTCTCCCGCGCTCCCTCGTTCTCTGTGCTTTTTTTGCTAACCAAAACGTGTTTTACGCTTAAATAAATAAATTATACATTTTACTGCAATGCAATTTCAACTTGAAACGTGCTTATACCGAGTATATGTTTTTTTTAATACATTTTAACATATTTCAAAAAAGCTTGAGACTGTTTGTGATTAATTTGCCAAGTGTTTTTTCTGACTTGAAAATAGCTAAAATAAAAATAGTTTTTAAATATAATTTTTTGTTATATAAATAGCACACAGGTTTCTTATAAAACCTTTTCAAATGAAAAAAATATTTGACTTTGAATATTTTTTAAAATTAAAAGCCAGTTAAAATCTATCAAAATTGCCCTTCAAAGCTAAGAGCAATTCCGGATAAATACGCCCCCTTGAAATAAAATCAAAGCATACCAAATAAGTCAATAAAAACGCCCCCCAAACAACAAATTAAAATAAAAACAATATTGATTAATTGCAGACACACAAAAAGACAAAGGAAAAAGTTTGAATTGCGACACTTAAAAAAAAAGAATGAAACGAACTGAAAATTAGGTCACTGGGCATAGAAAAACTACATTGAAAACAAATGTGGGAAAAATGTCGTAAATAAAAAATAGAAAATACATTTCTCAAATGTTGAAAATTTTCTCAAACAGTTTACAAATTAAATGACAAATTAGATAAAAATACACAAAAAAAATTATACAGAAAAAACCTTTGACTAATGGAGCATAGGAATTTAAACGAAAATAAACATTTTTAAATTTAATTAAGAAATCAACATCAGGCCTAGAAATAATCGCCGCGCTTCTTACAACTTCCAAATCCCATTTGCATTGCTTTGACATATTTTATTTTTATGCATCTGGAAAACTCTCTGCACTCTCCCTCCCTCTATCTTATGAGAGAGTCGGCTCTATTTTGGAAACGCTGACAATCTCGTGGATGCCACGCTGGCAGTTCCCGCTAATTTGTAGCCTACTATTCACAGACTTGCGGCAGGTTTAAAATTCTTGGGGCGTACACCAAAGCGGAAGCCAAAAAGAGAAACCAAAAACGACGAACAAGAATAAAACCTGGCCCCGACTACTTTCCTGAATGAATAATGAGGCAGGCGTTGGTTGGGGCAGGCAAAACAAAGAATGCCTTTTTACAGCGATTGCGATTTATGTAAAGATACAACACGGAATATACGCACTTGTATTGTATTTCATATTCCCGAAAGGTTAGATTTCAAAGACTGTCTATCGACCACGTACTTGTATCTATAAGATACACAAAAAACTACAAGCCGCAACACATGATAGAACAATAAAAAATAAAAAACAAACAAAAAACAACAGAAACAGTCGACACCTGTTTAAACTCGATGCAGTTCCTTCAAATTCTTTGTGCTCTTTTCGTGTTTGAATTGCAGTCACCGCAATTATTTACAGCTCTCTTTTTTTTAACTTCAAAACTGTCAACCGGCGTGTTTGAAATATCCATCTCAACATTAGACATGCACCTTCAGCGCTTCCCTAACTAATTACAAACGTGTTCACCAATTCATTTCCACTGATAGTGCATTGAACTATGGCGCGCAGGTGGTGATGCATTTGACCTACTTTAACGTTGACTGCATTTCCATTTTCCATTTCAAAGTGGATTGCCAGCCAATTAAAAGTCAATTGAAGATGTCATCATCGTCTCTTTGACTTTGTCTGTGACTTTGTTTTGTTTATTGCCTTTTTAAGCTTTCAAAAAAGCTTCCACTTTTTTTGTTGCTGCTACTGACACGCTTTTTACTCAGCGCTCTCACTACTCTTCGTAGTTGTTGTTGCTGTTGTTCTTAGCTGTTTTGGCAACAACAATAATAAACAACTGGCACGAGTTCTCGCTCTTGCCTTGTTTATAAACAAAAAGGAAAAAAAGTGTTAAACACGAAAACAAGAAAACAAATCTTTTTTTTGGCTCGTTTGCCTTGAATCCGCATTGAATTGAAGTTCAAATGCGGCAAAATGTGTAATTATAATTTTGGCTGCGGTTCTTTTTTTATTTTTCGCGTTTAATATAATGAATGCATTTGTTCAACTCAACAGAGAAATAAAAGTATATGTTTGTATGTTTAGCTACATATTGACTGACCACCCCCTCTAGTTAACGGTTCTTGTTGACCTTTTCTGTCAGCGGGTCAAGCTTAAAGAAAACACCAAACTGCAAGCTGCAGAACAACAAGCTATAAACCATAAGACAAAAAAAAATTTCAAGCAAAAGACAAACAACAACTACAAAACTTGGCCAAGCCGCACAACTGTGCCAAGGCCCGGCAACAACAGCAGCAACATTATTATTTTTTTTTTTTTTGGCACTACATTATGCAAAGTGCACAGCAAAGCAGAACCGTTAGACAGCCAAAGCGAGTGATGCCATAGTGAGTGAAAGGGAGATGGAGAATGGGTATTGAAGTTATAACTGTAATTTTAGAGCGCCAAGCAGTGTTAATAGGGGCCAAATGGACTTGAGGAAAATGCAAAAACTATCAAATTACAATGCACAATGAAACCAGAAACAAATGCAAAAGAAGCAGACGATGACGACGAAAACGTGGAGGAAATAAAACTACGCAACGTGTGACGCAATGCATAGGAAAAGTAAGACCAATAAGCAGAAGATGATGAAGAAGAAGATACGCAAGATAAGTGCAGCTGCTGCTGCTGCATCTTTCAAGTAGGTTTTATATTACCAAAACGCAGTGTATCAATGTCCTGTCTGTCTGTTGCTGCTTCTCTATACTTCCTGCATTTACATTTTGACAAGCAGGTGGTTTTATAACTACAATAACAAGGTCTTCAAAGGCCGGAAGTACTTGTATGCTCTGAGTGCTGCTCTCATTTGTTCTCAATCATAAATCCTAAACCATTGTATTGATTTTAACTACCCGTTTTAGTTTGATTAAAGCTTTAGAGGGTATCAAGGAAAACAAGACTTCCTTATTGAGAAAAGCACAACAAACGGGAAACGAGCACAATTAATAAAGAAAAAACAAAAACCATGCCAAAGAAAAAAACGTGGATGTCGACTTTGGGCGATGGCGCCAACTGGCACAACATGGCTTAAATAGCAGCAACAACAAACAGTAAATTTCGCATTTCGCATTTGTGCAAATGTTACAACTATCTCAGATACAGCTGAAACTAAAACAAGTCATTGATTTAATGGCGCATGCAACAACAACAACAACCTAAAAAAAACATTCAAATCAACGACAACCAATGCTGCCTCAACCTCTTACAGTTTGAGAATCAATAACGGTAAGCATCGCGTGTCAACAAAAACGGAAAAAAATATTACCAGAGAATTGATAACAATGATATGTTATTTATAAATAGTAATTCGAAATTAAACATACATTACAAAAAGAATAAAGCTTCGCTTTTCCCAGTTTGTTGTTCTTCAGTTTTGTATTTTCACTGACTGACAAACAGTTTAATGAATACGCATGTCAAACTCATAAACGCTGACTAACGAGATCTACACTAATTAGCATACAAAAATACAACAGCGGACAACTGTTGTCGTTATTGTTGTTGCTGGGCCAAATGTTGTTAAACAGTTAAAGCGCAAACAAGCCAAATCGCACCTGTTAAAACTGTTGCGCAGAATATACATACACATGTATGCATGTATGTTTATATGTATGTGTTCAAATAAAAAGCAGAAAAACCGTTAAACGTAACATAATAAACTGAATTTTTAGAAGAGCATGCACTTCACTCATACACATGAAAACATACAGACAGAAACACACACACATAAGACGCAACAGTTAGATTTCTTGTTGCTGTTTGCGCACCTCTTTTTGATCTGCTGCTTCTTTTCTGCTGCTGCGGCTGCGTCCGACGAACTTTGAAGAACAGGTAGTTGGGTAATTATTTATAGATATTGGCTGCTTTTTAGTTTACTTTTTTGGTTATATTTATGGTATAAATATTGTACTAGCAAGGCCGAAACGCGTGAATTGGCAAGAAATTTAAACTGATTTTTGTTTTTTTTTTTTTTTGTTTTGTGGTTGTTGCACTTTCACTCGGTGCGCGCGGGTGATTTTTGTTTTATTTTTCACTTTGCGGCTTTTCATATGAAACACACACTTGGCTTTTGTATTCCTACGCGTGCGTAACGCTGGCAACGCATTTGTATATCATATAAGGTTGTGATTTCTTTTATGTTGTTTTACAAACACACACACTTACACACAACACTCAAACATGCATGGGCAAAACAAAACGAGACGCAACGACAGAGAAACCGCGCGCACATCCGAACCGCACGAAATGTACTTTAAAAATACTAAATAGCAAGTATAGTGTGACCACAGCTTGCAAGCAGCAATATCCCTAATCTCATGGTATTTATTAAAAAAAATACCCAAAAAAATGTTGTTTAACATTGAATGTCAAGTAACGTTATTCAAAGTACCAAGCCATAGATGGCGGTCAATTTATTTATTTTTTATAGATTCACAGCGTATTTTGTACTAAAAAACAATTGCAGACATTAACACATTGATTAAATCAATTTTGAATCTTTGTATCAGACGGCTCTTCAGCAGAATAGTTGTCATCTTCCTCCACTTGCTCCTCCATGTCTTGCTCCATTTCCTCATTATTCGAATCATTGGTATTTGCAACGGTGCTGGCTGTGTTGATTATGTCGTTGACTTTGGTATCATTGTTGACGCTTTGATTAGGGCTTTTGTTAATACGATTATTCTTGGTGCTCGCGGCAACGTTGACAACACTGGGATTAATGCTGTTGAATGAGCTGGCGGCCGCTTTATAGTAGAAACTGTTTGCCAAACTGCTGATTATTTCCTGTTTCCTAACAGCCGCGTTCACCTGGCTGGCCACAGCAGCCAAAGCACTTGAATTCGAATTGTTGCCGTACTTGAAACCCGAAATGCTATTTACTGTTCCCAAAGGATCTATTGCCGAGAAGCCTAAGACGGCGGAGTGTCGTTCCCGCTGATCAGAACGTTTTCCACTAACGGCCATGCTCCTAACATGGAATCCCATTTTGGGCACATTAACTGCGTTCATTTTGTAGACATGCCGCGCTGATCTATTTTGTGACTTCTCCACACGCAGCGTCTGCACGGGCACAACAGTGCGTCGGAAGGCATGACCAGGTGTTAGCTGGTCGGACGTTGCTGTGCCGGCATTGCCGCCAACGGCAGAGCCGAAGCTGCCGTGTCCCGGTTCACAACGTTGCTCAAAGTGCGGCAGACTGTGCAAACTAGCATCGGGATACAGTACGCTTTTGGCCAAACGTTGGCTTGCAGTGATCTTGGCATGGTCCGGCAATGGTGGTGCAACAGAGATACTTTCTGGCAATGGGCCGCTGATTCCTAAACCTAGACGCTGCTTCACCTCCACCATTGTGCTTTGGGCAACTTTACGTGCCTTTTCCGCACCCATCTCGAGTATGTAGCTCAGCTCGCTGGTATTTGCCATTAGTATGTGGATCTTTTCGCGTATGGGACGCAAATGCTCAATGACTGCATCGGCAACACGTTCCTTGTACTTCGACGTATCCAGCATCTTGGCCTCCTCGACTATGGTAGCAATGCTTTGGCCAGTTACATGGGCATGAATATTGACCAGATTACTGACACCAGGACGAATACTGGGATTGTAGCTGATGTCCGAGGTGAAATCTGTAATGGCTTTTTTGATTTTCTCCTTAATTTGATCGGGTGTATCGCCTAGATTGATGGTGCCGCGAGGATTCTGATCCGATTTGGACATCTTCTTTGATGGCTCGCGCAACGACAGCACGCGTGAAGCATCATTCTCCTCAATCATAGGACTGCACTCGGGAAACATGTCACCATAGCGTGTATTAAAGCTACGTATCAAATGCTGTGCCAATTGTATATGCTGCAACTGATCCGCTCCAACGGGCACATGGCTGGCTCTGTAATAGATAAAGCGTTAGCCCAGAATCAAAAAAAAAAAAGAAAACAAGATGCAATTACTTACTTGTACAGCATAATGTCTGCGGCCTGTAACACTGGATACACATACAAGCCTAGTGGAACATCTCGCACAGTGCGTGACTTTTCCTTAAACTGGGGCAGCTGCGCCAGGCGCGGCATTGTTGTTAGGGAACTTAGTATCCAGTTGAGTTCACAGTGCTCCTGCACACTGGACTGTATAAAGAGTGTGCTGTGGGCGGGATCAATGCCACAGGCCAGCAGCGTGGCAGCCATTAGAAATATATTCTCACGCAGCACTGGCGGATTATGGGGCATGGTAATTGAGTGCATGTCCACAATGCACAATGTCATGTTTTCGCGTGCCTTCTGCAGATTTGTCCATTTGCGCACCGCACCCAAATAGTTGCCCAAGTGCAGCGAACCAGTTGGCTGAATCCCGCTAAATATTCGCCGAGGATAACGATTAACGCCCTTTAAAACAAACCAAGGGACGAGAGAGAGAGAGAGAGAGAGAGAGAGAGAGAGAGAGAATCGATTGGAGAGTGTTACATCATAAGATACAGAAGACTTACCGCGGTTGTTAAGGTTTGCTCGTGTTGGTCATTGATGTTTGACTTTTTCGATGGCTTTCCCGCTGATTGTATTTGTGCTGTAGGGGATGTGGAAGTTCGTTCTCTGGCATTATCGTAAAATTGATTGTTACCTATGCACCGTTTGGCCAGCGACAATTGTTGTGTGACTTGGGGAATACGTTTGCCGCCGACGATTGTGAATTTACTTACGCGAAACATTGCAAATATTGGTAATTTTGTTTGATTTTCTCGTACAAGATTTATAAAAAAAAAAACAAAATAAATTGAGATAGCAAATACTGAACACTAAACAACTCAAAACAAATTTGATGTTCGATTTTGACAACAAATGTTCAAAAGTGAACATATGATGTGTTTGGTGTGACCATAGCAATAATTTTTATATGCATTTATCGATAGTTTAAGAAGTTTCACTATGGCGTGCTGTTTTGTAATCGATAGAATAATGCAAAAAAGGCGCAATTTTTATATTTTATATTACAGCTATTTGAAACAGCTAATTATCTACATTGCAGTTTATTGCAATCGGAGATGTGTCGTTACAATTGCATATTGAGAATTTAAAAAACAAACGGTGACTTTAGCATATCGAAATGTTTTTACACTAAAACTGGTCATCAACAAGATTTTGCTCTAGAAATTGATGGGTTTTCCAAATGCAGCCGCCACGTTAGCTTCACGCAAAGCCTCTGAACATGTCTGCGAAAGAATAATATAAAGCATAAGCATACACTCGTAAGTCATTTAATCAATGCCAAGCTTACCGGATGCGCATGGCAGACACGAGCAACATCTTCCGCTGACGCACCATATTCCATGGCCAAAACGGCCTCATTGATAAGCTCGCCGGCAGCTGGGCCAATAATGTGCGTGCCTAGAACACGATCTGTTGCCTTATCGGCAAGTACTTTTACAAAGCCATCGGTCTCGTTGTTTGTCTTGGCACGAGAGTTCGCCATGAAGGGGAATTTGCCAATTTTATAGGCAACGCCTTCCTGCTTTAGGGCCTCCTCGGATTTGCCAACCCACGCGACCTCCGGATGTGTGTACACAACGCTGGGCACACAATTGTAATCAATGTGAACATGACCACCCATTATTCCCTCAATGGTGATCATACCCTCATCCTCTGCCTTGTGCGCCAACATGGGTCCATGAATGCAATCTCCAATGGCATAAATACTGGGCACCACCGTCTGGAAGGTGGCATTGACGGGAATACGACCACGATCATCCTTTACAATACCTACAGCCTCCAAGCCCAGGCCCTCTGTGTAGGGGCGTCGTCCCACGCTTACCAACAATGCGTCACACTGGATCTCCTCCTTTTCTCCGGACTTGGCATTCTCCACGGAGACGGTAACATCGCTGCCGCTGCGCGTGGCGCCCAGCACCTTGGTGCCCAGCTTAAACTTTAATCCCTGCTTGGTCAGCACCTTCTGGAAGGTCTTGGAGACCTCAGTATCGATGCCAACGCCGCCAATGGTGTCCATAAACTCAACGGCAGTTACTTCGGCGCCCAAACGTGACCAAACGGAGCCCAGCTCCAAGCCAATAACGCCAGCACCAATCACGACCATATGCTTTGGCACTTGGGCCAACTTCAAGGCGCCAGTGCTGCTCACAATAACCTCCTCATCAATCTGCAGTCAAAAAAAAAAAAAACATTTTTAAGTTGTTCATTTAATTTGTTTAAGAAACTTACAGTGATGCCTGGGAATGGAGTGACCTCAGAGCCGGTGGCAATCAAAATATTCTTGGTCTTAACGGTCTCTGTGGAGCCATCATTCTTCTTCACCTGCACCTCATTGGGGCCAACAATGCTGCCAAAGCCCGTCAGTTGTGTGACTTTGTTCTTCTTAAAAAGCATAGCAATGCCGCCAGTTAAAGATTTAACCGCATTGGATTTTTGTCCCATCAACTTTTCCAGATCGAGTGAGACGTTGCCACAGTTGATGCCACGCGCAGCCAAATCGCCAGAGTGCGCCATGTGGTAGTAGTGCGAGTTGTTCAGCAGTGCTTTTGATGGAATGCATCCAACGTTCAGGCAGGTGCCTCCCAGAGTTGCCTCCTTCTCCACGCTGACCGTCTTCATGCCCATTTGGGCGGCTTTGATGGCTGCAACATAGCCACCGGGTCCAGAGCCAATCACCACAATGTCCGCCTCGTGTGTGCTGGAATAGCAACGGGCATTTAGTGCACCCAAAATAGCGGCATTGCTTCGCAGCTGCGTCTGCAACACAGAAACACAAATTAATATACAGTAAGAGTTAAAGAGTTTTAATTGTATTTGAGTTTGGTCACACTGGTTTTTATTACTATTTTGTTGTGTTTACGCTAATCGCGATGCCACTTAACATTAGTATTTTGATAATCATTTGACTTTATATTAACCGAATCAGCTGATAAGTGGCCTTATAGATGGCCTTGACATTAGAGCACGCACGTTTTTTGACGTCACGATCATTGTCGATTGCATTTAATACCAAAGTTGTGACCTATATAGGTTAGAATTGCATAACCCCCTCCCAAAATAAGGTGATTTGGATTTTGTAGTGGGTGTTGGGTTTGTACCTTGGCTACAGCTGTTACAGTTCTGCGTAATGTCGACTGCATTGCTGGTCAATTGGTTAAATATATATATTCACTTAAATGTCGAAAAAAAACACTATTCTGACGTTATTTCCAATGCTTTAAAGGAAATCACACGATACTACGGCTAGAACACGGCAAATTTCAGATGATGACTGGCGAATGTATCGATAGCATCGATTGCACACCAATGGAACATACAATCGAGCCAAGTTAACTGCAGTATTTTTTGTTTTGACTGAATTGGTATTTATTAGTATTACGCCTTTGGTGTGTTAAGTTGTTCGCCAGCTGTCCACACTTGTATGCGAACACAACAAGATGGCGAGAGTCTCGGCTGCAAATTGAAGTGTATAAAATCGCAATAAAACGTGCAAAATAATTGCTTAAATATACAATAAAAGTGTTAAGCGGCCGCAATAATAAGCTGAGCGTATATTGCTCGCTTTTTGTGTATGCGGCAGCGTCTGCTAGTGAGTTGCAAAAGTTGCTGCGCTGTCTGGCCTTGTTGTTGTAGCTGTTGCTGCTTTGTTGTTAGTGTGTGTTTCTGTGCCTGACTAACTGTGCCTCGAAGCGACTTTCCCGCATCCCTGTAACGTCACTTGCCTCGGCTGAACCTGCTGCCCAAAAATGATGAACAACTACGGTAACATCATGATGGACTCACCGAGATCGTCACCACACGGCGGTCGCTCGCCAGTAGTGGCACGGCAGGATTCATCGGGAACGCTTAAGACGACTATATCATTGGGTAAGACACCAACGATAATACACACGGGACCATTCTACTCAATGAAGGAGCCACCGGCGAAAGCCGAACTGACAGGCGACAAGGATCTCATGACAGAATATGGACTGCATCATACGCTGACCAAGTTCAAGGAGAAAAAGTTTAAGGAGTCGCTATCTTCATTTCTACCAAACATACCCGGCATCAATGACCTCATCACGCATCCCGTAGAGAACAGCACGCTACGCAGCGTCATAGAAAAGCCACCAATTGGTGGCAAGGAGCTGCTGCCACTGACTGCAGTGCAGTTGGCAGGCTTTCGCTTGCATCCAGGACCGGTGAGTATGATCGCCATTCGATTTTATTCTCCCATGCCTATTGTTTCGATTGTCTGTTGTTGTTGCAGCTGCCGGAACAGTATCGCACCACATATGCAACACCTGCGCGGAAACACAAAAACAAGCACAAAAAGCACAAACACAAAGACGGCATCACCACGGGAGGACCAGAATCAACGCTGCTGGGTGAGTGGTCTTGTCAGCCATCAACCAGAAATCATATACCAAATATGAATAATTATGTGTTTATTAAGCAGATTCCGCTGGCCTCGAGACGTACGAGAAGAAGCACAAAAAACAAAAGCGTCATGAGGATGACAAGGAGCGCAAGAAACGCAAAAAAGAGAAGAAGCGGAAAAAGAAGAATCAAAGCCCTGAACCAGGTGCAGCTCTGGGCATTGGCCTGCCTAGTGGTGGAGGTGCTGCTGCTGCCGGCATGGGTGGACCCGTTATGGGTGCCACCGCTGGCATGTCGAATCCAATGGCAACTGGTGGCGCAAGCGTTGGCGTCGGCGTTGGCATAAACTCCAGCATGGGTCTCAACAGTTTTCCCTCATCGATGCAAATGCAACAGCAGCAAATGCCCATGCAGCATCAGCAGCAGCAACAACAAATGCCAAGTGGAGCGCTATTGGGTTCGGTGCTGGGCACCAGCGGAGGTGGTGGCACGGGAGGCAACGCTGGCAGTGGTGGCGGTGGCGGTCCGGGCAGCCTGCTTATGTCACACTTCTAGGTGAAATCCATTAGTTAATACTTACTTGGCTCATTACCTCTCTCACATAAACAAACACACACACACATACAAACAGATTTATTGCCCATATGCACATACAAACACAAAAAGTGTCCCAAAAAAAGAGATACACACTTTAAATGCAATTTCTCGATGAACTTTCGTATCTAGTGCTTAATTTATAATTATGATTATTGTAAATTAGTTTATATATAATGTAATTAGCAAACTTTTCGTTCGTTTTACATTGCCTAGCTTAATGAGATTTATTTTAAAACGCAAATTATGGTACAAAATGCAAAAATTTTCGCACTAGATTTCAAGTCAATAATACATTTAACCCTTTATCCTAAGATATAATACAACATACAAACACAATACTTAACTAGCTGGCAGTTAACATTTTGCATTCATCCATTTATTATTTGATGTAGTTACAGTATTTAACTTTCTATGCAATTGTTTGTTCTTCCAGCATGTATATAAAAAAAGATAAGAAAAAAAAAATGAGTAAGCTGAGATTCAACAAAACATAAACCTGTACTATAAGTAATTAATTGTATATTTAAGCGCCAAATACAATAATAAACGGCATTAAAGTGTAAAATATAGCATTCAACTCTTTTTCCTCATAAACATTTGCAATTAAACTGCGCGGCAAAAACAGTTGACAGAGTTGATGTAATCGTTGCATTTTAAATACACATAAAAATGCCAAAAATTGCAGTAATAATTGAACAGCTGATTTTCGAAGCTGCCAGCTGATCGGATTCAGTGTTACCAGAGTGCAAATAACGCATCCCTCAATGGATATACATAAATAAATTATCAGTGAACTAAGTTCTGTAATTAATTGATAACCTGCAGTAGTAAACTGACATTGAAAGGTCTTAGTGTGTTAATTCTCTGTAACAAATAGACCAACTGGACATAGGATGTACAAACAAACGTGCACAAACTTGCTAAATCTTTCACCTGTAGAGGTCACCGCTTGGCTAAACAGTTTTGATTCCGTTATATCTGATTGCGATGGTAAGTGTGTGTGAACTTATCCAGCAAAGGAGGCTGCCCAACGGGCCGAAACTTGCATAATGCCTTACGCTCTGAGAAGTCAATTCCTAACTGGTCTACGTCACATTTAATTTTTCTTATTGTAATTCTGGTGTGTGCGTGTGTGTGTATGCAAAATATTGCCATGTAGTATTGTGCGTGTGCGTCTATGTTAAGTGTATGTGTATGGCCGCGCGAATTTCAATGTCATAGTACAATGTCAATGGGGTGCGTCAAGCTCGACATAACAAATCTGCTGTAATTGTTAAGTTTTCCTTTGAATATAATAATAAAAAATAAATTGTATACATTTCAAATATTCAAGCATTAATATTATTTTAACAGCGGCTTTAATCGAAAACATAAGTTTTTAATATAATAATTGTTACAAAATTAAAATAATTATATTCATTAACAAATAAAGTCATTTCATCTTTTATAATTCTGCAGGTGTTCTATGGGTGTATGGAAAGGCCATTTCCGGCTCCGTAGATGCCATGAATCAATTGAAAAAGTTGGGTAAAAGCATTTATTTTTGCACAAACAATTCGACAAAAACCCGTTCAGAGCTACTAGTCAAAGGTGTGGACCTGGGCTTTCACATCACCGAGGAGAGTATTATATCGACTGCCCATGCAACGGCTGCTTATCTGAAGCAGCGTCACTTTAACAAGCGTGTCTATGTTATTGGTTCCGAAGGCATTACACAGGAATTGGATGCAGTGGGCATAGAGCATACGAGCATAGGACCAGATGTTATGCAGGGCAACCTGGGCGAGTTTATGTCAAAGCATTTAAATTTGGAATCAAATATTGGAGCGGTTGTTGTCGGTTTTGATGAGCATTTTAGTTTTCCCAAAATGACAAAAGCTGCATCGTACTTAAGCGATCCAAACTGCTTGTTCGTAGCAACCAATACCGATGAACGCTTTCCAATGCCCTCTCTGGTTGTGCCGGGCAGTGGTAGTTTTGTAGCTGCCATTAAAACGTGTGCCGAGCGGGAACCAATTGTTATTGGCAAACCAAATCCGGCTATCTGTGAGTCACTGATCAAGCAAAAGAAGATTATTCCCGAGAGAACTCTAATGATTGGGGATCGTGCAAATACAGATGTGCTTTTGGGCTACAATTGTGGATTTCAGACACTGCTCGTGGGCACGGGTATTCATCAGTTGAGCGATGTGGAACTGTGGAGGAAAAGTGACAATCCAGAGGATAAGAAATTAATACCAGACGTTTATCTGCCAAAATTGGGGGATCTGCTGCCAGCCATTGTTAACACCATGACACATGGCAATTATTAATTAAAAATATTATTTTTTAAACATTATTTGGCTTTTGTATTCCGCTCAGGGACGCTATATAAATTATCAATAGATGGGAATTTATTTCACAATAAGTTTATAGTACAATTTACAATAAAGCTACAATTATTTTGTAAACTGATCGTATCTTTCAATATGCCTTACCTTTGTAGCGCAATTCGCAGCCATTAGTGTGAGCAAGATAGCATAAAATTAAAAATCACAATCAGTTGCGCTCTCTTGAACGCTTAGTAGACGCTGAAGCAAGCATGAGGGCAGTCGGTATTTACAATCATTCAGCAAATATACACAATGTTTAGGGCAAGTGGAATCAATTTGCTCGATCTTCAGGTCGAGCAGGTAAATAGTTGGCTGCAAAGCTTTGATACAATTATCAGCGACTGTGACGGTAAGCAAATAAAAGATGTGCTGTGCAGTGATAGGGAACCCAAGTGCAACAGTGCTGCCACCAAGTTAATACTATCGATATCAATACATTTATCGAACAAAAGGCGCGATCAATTTGAAATTACTTGAAATTAATTAGCGTTTAAAAATTACTAACACAGGAACACTTTGGCATGATGACAAGGCAATTGAAGGCGCCGTTGATGTGCTGAATGCGTTGCAAACGCGAGCGGGCAAACGCGTTTATCTAATTACAAACAATGGCCTGAAAACACGTCGTGAAATTTGGCAGCGTGCTCAACGATTGGGCTTTCAGGTGCCCAATGAGAGTCATATCATATCGCCCACCCAAACAGTTGTGGATTATCTAAGCGAGCACACAACATTCGATAGAACCAAACACAGGGTTTATGTGATTGGTAATGCGGCGATTGCCAGGGAACTGAAAGACGCAGGCATTGAGAGTTTTGGCGCGGGCGAAGCCGAGCAGCTGCCACAGGATGACAAGTGGCCGCAGTTTGTACAGCGTGAGTTTGGTCAGTCTGCAGCTGCAGCGGAAAATGTGGGCGCCGTCGTTGTGGGCTGGGACGAGTATTTCAGCTATTGCAAAATGGCCCGAGCCTGTCACATTCTGTGTAGCAATCAGGATTGTGCTTTTCTTGTGACGAACAAGGATGCTGTGCACAAATATCCAGGCTATCACATTCCCGGCACTGCCGCCTTTGTTGCTGGCATCGAGGCTTGTGCGGAGCGTGAGGCTATTGAAATAGGCAAACCAAATCCATTGGTCTTACAACCGTTGATCGCTGCTGGTGAGTTGCAACCGGAACGAACGCTTTTGATTGGTGATTGGTAAGTAATGGTCACATACAGCTTTGTATGTCAATTAGTGTCAATTCCGTATTCCATCATTTTCTTTTTGTAGCTGTAAAATTGACATCGCTTTTGCCAAAAACTGCAATTTGCAATCGCTTCTGGTTGGAACAGGCAGCTATACGCTCGATATGTTGCGTGGAAATTCCCAATTGCCTGTGCCAGATGTTTATCTACCTTCGTTGGCCAATCTAATGCCATATATTTAAGCTCTTACGAAAATCAATAAAGTGATTCGAAAAATAAAACAAAACAAAACAAAAGAACAAAAAAATATCCATAGGCTCATCATCATATTGATTGTTTATCTTATCGCTGTGATAAGTGTATATCATATCTATGCAATTCAAACCAAATTCTTATCTATGTATATACACATATGATTTATTACACTTAATTAAAAATACATATTGTACATACATGTGTTGGCAAGCTCTTGTTATGCTCATTAATAAAATGTTTGTTTAAGTTATATATTTTGTTAAGTAAGTAAGTATTTTAAATAGCTTTGAGTTCCATTAACTAGTAACCAACAGTGGCAAATTCTTAACATATTCCATATGTGTTGACCCCACACCCCACATAACTTGAGACAAATCGTTGTTGTTATAATAACTTAAATCGAATTAACATTTATAGTATAGGATTGTAACCACTTAGCAGAATAGGACATATATAAGTCAAAGCAATCTGTGCTGCTTTTCCAACCCAAGCACAAGCCTGGACTCTCTACCAAACGGTTATAACTTAGCATTTAAAAGCTCAGAGAAGAGAGGCAACTTATGGTCTAACTGTACAAATCATATATTCATATAGTTGATATACATACAAACTGTTAGTCGTATGTACATTTGTGCAAGTTGTAGTCCAGTGATATGTAAGTTTTCCATTTGATGTTTAGCAATTTAGCGCGTAAAAGAAATCTTGTAAAAGCGTTCGTTAGCTGTTAGCAAATCAAGTTAAGAGCAAATAACAACTGAAGCCGAAATATTTCATTTCATATACATATAATTTATCCCAAAACAGATCCGAGTATCTGTTCATCCTTGCCGCTGCTCTTCCCATTATGCGGAACGCAATTTTGATTTCTTTTTTTGGACTGTGTCTAAATTGCTAAAAGGTAACATCAAGTGCTCGTTGGCGCATTGGCCAAAATGCGCGAGCTCCTCGACAAGTAGCCGTACCAATAGAACACATTGATCAGGAAGAACAGCAAAGGGAATACAACTCTCGAAGCGCGATCTATCTTCGAGACCGAATTGTATTGTGGAGTCCGTTTACCCTTGCGACGCGCCTCTAGTTCTTCGCGCCTATAAAAAGACATGCGTCTGCGGCCCCCAACAGGAGCTGTGGTTTGGGCAGCTTTTGCTGCTGCTGCTGCTGCTGCTGAAGTGCATGGTGTATCATCCGCACGTAACTGAGTCTGTTCATCATCCTCGTCATCGTCGTCTGAGCAGGCTACCGCCTTGCGTGGCTGACGTTGGCGCCTGCGACAGCCAAACCATTCCAGGCAGCGCGAGAGACTGAAACCCGTCAGTCCATGCCGGCGATTGCGAGTGGTGCGTCTGGAGTGAAGCATGCCCAGACGACTGCCACCGGACGGGGGCATATTGATGGCACACATGGACAACGGTATGACCTCATAGATCTTGGACTCACTGCTACCGCGAAAGTCCGATTGACCGCTGGCATCAACATCCGTTTCGGATTCAACCGAGTCCGATTCCATTTCCTCAATAATGAAATAACACTCTCCCGAGCCATATTTGGTAAAGTAATGCACAACGGCAAATTGCAAAATAGTGGCAAAGATGAAGCCAAACGACAGGAACACAAAGAAGTCTAATGCGGTGGGATACGACACCTTGGGCAGATCTGTACGTGCCTCCAAACCCAAGAAAGTCATGGTCAGCACTGTGGTTATGCCAAGGGAAACGCGATCTGCGGTCGCCTCACGATTAAGCCAGAAGGAGACCCAACTGAGCACCACCAGCAGACAGCAAGGCCCATAGACCTGAATCAGAAAGTTTCCCATGTGACGCTGCAGATGAAAATTCACCATAAGCATGGAGTATTCCGCTTTAGAACAGTAAAAAGTTCCGATTAGATTCTCTCTAGGGCAGCAGAAAGTATTTAAAGCTTACATGGATGATGCGTTTCGAGGGTAATGCTGCCCGCCAGATTTGTTACAAGACCACCGCCACCGGCTATGCCACGACCCGATCCGAAGGCACCTTTGTCCAGCTTTAAGCCCGTGCCGCGGACATGTTGATTTTTTGCACCTGGACCAGCAAATGTTGTCATTGCCTTGTTGTTGCTATTGGGTGGCTTTTTGGGTGGCAATGTGTCCTTGTTGTTGTAGTTCAGTGGCATTGGGGCAGCAGCCTTGTAAACAATGTCCGTTAAATTACCAGCCGGACAATCGACCAAATCGAATTGTGACAACTTCATATCTTCTGCAATGGCAACTGCAGGACGCTCTTTGTTCCATCGATAAATGACATCCGACGTGGTATAGCCAACTGTGTGCAGAAATAGCCAAAAATATTTAAAAAAAAAAAAGTATGGAAAGAGATTTGGTTTTCTTAATATTGACAATTAAAATATAGAGATAACCCAAACAGTGATGTAACTTTTTATTGGAAAACTTGAATGCAGTTTGCGTAACAGCTTTTTGTTATTTGATATGAAATCGAAATCGAAAAAACCGAAGGATGGTTTAAATTTTAATACTCAATCTATCGTGTTTTTGTTTGTTTTAATTCTAAAAAAGAAAAACATAAAGAATAAAATGAAAACCAAAGTGTTGACGATTCTAATTAAAAGTTTTGCAATAGAATACATAACTGCTCAAGTTTCTGAAATCCATCTAGTGACAACTCAACGCTCACGCAATCTTTATCCGCTGGCATTGGGTCAATCACAGTTTGTCATAGATGTTTTCCTCAATGCTCAACGGTTCACCCAATTTCCCTGCGTATATACTCTATTTTTTTTTTATTCTATTCTCATCAAATGTTTGCCATCAGCACACGTAGAGATATTTTATTTTGTTTGGCTGTTGTCGCCTCGCTGCACAAATTGTCAAACATTGGGACATGTGTGGCAGCGGATTGGTTTACCCTATTTCTATTTTTTCGATTTTCAACTGACTTTGGCAATATTTTCAGTGACTGGAAGCGTTGTTGGCATGCGTCGCATCAAATGGGAAATTGTCAACATTAAGTGGCAGGCAATAAAATTGGCCAACGGAGCGGGCGGGAGTGTCGAAGGGTAATTGAATTCTTGACTGTATGCAACATTATTCACAACGAATCGGAAGCAATAATACCAGACGTGCATGGAGCAAGAAAAGCTCTGCACAGGTGTCGTCTGTTAATTTAGGTTTGCGATAAGGCATAAAAGCAGTTAGTTGACTTCATAAATTGTAGTCAAACATTGAATCTTGAGCTATATATATTATTAAATTTTTCGTTGCTTTTGTTGGCCATGCGCTTTGTTGGCATTTCATTTGTGCTAAATGCAGCAAACGTCAGGAGTTTTGTAAATGGTTTGACTCGACACAAATAATTGAAATGTCAGCTCCATATCTACACAGGTATAATAGTAAAAAATATATAAAAAGTAGTGGCGTTAAATAGAATGTAAAAATAAAAAGCAAAAAACTTTTACTATGCACACAAAGGTGTAGCTTAAACTTGAATTATTAGAAAATAATATTTAAGTGTCTAAATTGGGATAACCCTAGCTTTTCTATGGTAAAATATAATTTTATTAGAGACCTGAAAAGTTTTTTTTTTTAAACTTTTTCTAAGAACAAACTTTTAACAATCTTAAAATATTTTCAAACATTTTCTTGCTTATTTCCTGTTCTTAAAAAAAAAAAATCAAAAATATCTATACCAATTATTTTTCAATTTTACCAACATAAAATGGATTAAAAACTGGCTGTCCGAGTTTTCCTGTTGTTGAGCTCATAAAAAGCAGGTGAAATTATTAAATCTTGTAAGCTATGTTTTAAACTGTCTATTATTCGATCAGTCTCAATCTTTCAATCAAGAAACAACAACGATTGAATATAACCCTTCTTAGTTAGCAGAGTAAGCATAAACGTATGCAATAGGTCATTGGTTCAGGGATTAGCAAATCCTTCTATTCTTGTAAGTCATATAATTTAACCCTTCTTGCCCACTTTAAGCCCAACATTCAATGTCATTCTATTCAATCTAACTAAAGTCCAATCTTGAGACCTGCACATAAACAACACCCATACACAAACACTTTATTGTCCTTCCAACAAGTGGTCACCACGGTCATGCCATTAATACACACAATATGCTTAACAGAAGGCATCAAAGCGCATTAAGCGTCAATTATGCATAATTATATGCAAGGGCACAACCATGCATTACTTAATGAGTCTTGTTAGCGTTTTCAATGTTTAGTTCTATAGATTATTATTATTTTTTTGTTTTTTTGCACTTACATGATCCAAATTTTAGCGGACATTTCTGAATGTCCATGGGAAAATCGGCGAGATTCATGGGACAGCCTGCTTTAATAGTCAGCCGGCTGGAATACAGAATACGTCCATTCTGATAGATGCGCACAAACTTATTCGGAGTGGTTATTGTGTGCAAATAGCTCTGTTTGCCATTGTAAAAATACGTATCTGGCTTCCAAATGCGAGCCAACATTGACACTGACAATGCCAGCGTATCTTGGGCACCCTCGAATGCGAGACGTTTATCCACCCAGGATTGCCGAAAGTAACAGTCCATCGAGTAGGTCTGTAACAGACATAATAAGCGGCTTTTGATAGCTGGAATGCAGTTTCTCATGGAAAAAACTTGCTGAAAAGTTGATGGTGGCCTTGTCTGGCTCTTGACTTTTACTTGGCCCTGTGTGTGTGTGCGTGTGTACGCGTGTGTGCGCGTGTGAGTGAGTGCTGTGTTATTGATTCATGAAGGAAGTTCCTTGCTTTTTGCTATAGCTTACCATATCCACTTCTGATATCGGACCCATGCTACGCACCATTATGTCTACCTCAATGGTAGCGGGTGGACCTTAAAATAAAAAAAACAAGGCAATCAGAAAAATCAGTTAAATCTTAAATATTTAGAGTTAAGCAGTACTTTACTTACTCACAAACTTTTTTTGATAAATTCAATGCACTTGAAGAATGCAAACTATGGTAAATATTCTCTATAAAGTCCATGTTCCTATGTATATATATTTGACATAATTCCATCATATGAATTATTCATAGACATTCTTTACATGAAATGGAATTTAAAATGTTGCCTCTATGAACAATGACACTTAAGCCGCTTGGCAGACAGTCTCATTCCATATAGAAACTATAGGCACCCTCATCCACTCATCCCTAGCCCCCTTTTTCTGTACAGATACTCGTATCATCTATCAGCCTCTGATGCTCATGTGTTTTTCGCTAATATGCAGTTTTTTTTTTTAACTATTTTTTCAGTATTTTTTATTTTTTTTGCCTATGCGAACAGTTTTTAATGACTTTGGTGCTGAGCTTGGCAAACAAGCATCATGCATCCTGCCATGCCACACATATATCCTTATATCCTGCACGCTCATCGCATTGCAGCGTGAAGCACTTAGCGGCCGAGCCCATTCTTAATGAAGTGTTTAAAACAATGTAATTTTGGTTTAAGTTGCGTAAACGCAAACTTTTAGGATTTTTGTGGTGAGAGAATTGCGCGTTAAGCTTCATTGAGTGCCAGCCGCAAGGCTTTTGTATATTTCGAAAATATTTAAATTTTTATGTTGCAGACCATTTGGAAAATTGAAAAAGCTTATCAATTTGCTGGAAAGGCGAAAACGAGTGGAGGGTGCCGCTACTGAACAAACAAATGCGGAAAAACGCAATGAAATTGTATGCAAATATTTGTCGATTTTGACACTAACTATTTGTCAAGGGAGTTGTCACATCATTATCATTCTTGTTGCCTTTGAGCTGTATACTTTTCCTCACAGCGATTTTCGCTTCATTAAACGCTTCCGCCAAAAAGGCAAATCTGTTCAGATTCTTGTATGCTGATTACAGAAATCAGGCTGAGTAAACAAATATCGAACCACAGCACCGGAGATCAATGGAAACCAAACGTGAAGCAGAAGTAATATTATAAACAGGAAATCTTTTTATAAACAGCTGCTTCGTCGGTTACTTGGTTTTAGACAGAATACAAGTTGCATGAAACATGGAGCACAACCAAATGCATAATTGAACTTGTCCTAATTGATAAACAGACAGCTCAATGTGGTTCGAAATTGTGGTACAGCTTAAATGGGATGCAATAAGTTAGAGTATGTGACATGTTGATATAGCATGAAATAAATAGGCAGATAAATACGCAGCATTGATGGTAAACATTCTTTTTATTGGGCCTTGTGATGTAGCGAGAAGCATTATACGGCTAGAAGTAAGGAACAACACGAGACTTTTGATAAAAACGAACTAGGTAAGAAAATCAGGAGTTAGCTAAGTAAAAAGTCCAACTCCGGTATAAGACATAAGTAAATGCTATTTAAAAATTAATTTAGAATGAATTTGTTGAAAATATACTTAGAGCACCCATTTTGAAAACAAATCTCAAGTTAAAAATTGTTTTGTCCTGAACTAAATTGCAGTGTTCTAGAAATTGTTTCGATAAAAAGACACCTTCGATGATACAGAGATTTGTAATAAAAAAGCTTGATTTTAAAAGCAAACTATTGTTAAGATCTCAGCATTGTTGTTTCCTCTCAGTCTGCCAGCCTTCATTGTAGCATTGTGTGCATTGCTTGCCTTATTTAATATAATATTAAGCTTTCTCCTTATTTTTCGGTTCACTTTATAGTTTTGGCAATAACAATAGCTTTAATCTACCAACTTATGTAAATATATTTTAAATTGCATATATTGTGTATGTATGTTTATTTTAGTTTGTTGGCAAACTTACCACCGAAATCGGGTCGAATGCTATTGTCATAGCCACGAAGCAAATTGTCAAGCAATTCGGAGATGTTAGCATGATTATTGCTTTGTGTTAGCCAAGTTCGAGTCAGTGAGCCGGCAGCAAACTCGTCCAAACGATGCGTATCACCGCGTCCCTTAATGCTGCCGGCCATGACACCGAGATGGCCAACAGTGGACACTTGCCAGGCATTTGTATAAATGCAGCACATTAGAGCGCAGCAGCTAATCAAAAGTTTAAATATGCGCAAATTTAAGCGTTGTCCTTGCGCCAGCCAGGACTGATGACGATGAGTCCAGCTGCTGCTGCTGCTGCTGCTCCTGTTGCTGACGATGTGGTCAGCCGACGCATTGCCGGATGTTGTTCTTGTCTTAGTTGTTGCTTTGCTTCTTCTTGTGCACATATTCAAGAGACTTCTAATTGTTGTTGTTGTTGTTGTTTTCGAGTCCATTGTTTAGACGTCTGACGGACAACTGTTCTGGCCTAATCTACACATCCGTTTTGCCAAACATTTGTCGCTCCAGCTGGGCCGGTAGACCAGTGAGCATCCACAGTTACTCCTGCTACTGACAGTTCTCGTTTTCTGGCTTGTTTGTTTGTTTGTCAGTATTTATTTTCATTTATGCTGCACCGGAAGTTGCACTTGTGGACATTGCATGCCAAGCATTTTTCTTAATTTCTCAAGCTCATCCAGCTTCCTCGAGTCATTCGCATTAGTTCAGTTTATCTTGTCCTTGTATCTTTTGACTTTTGTCTTTGTGTATTTGAGTACGCTTTGGCGACTTTTCAGATGAGTTTTATGATTTTAATTCTTTGAACTGGCCACTGCTGTTGGCAGTTTAAATAACTGCAAGTCGTTTGATTGGCCAATTAGCCAAAAGCATTTAGTTTTTCACTATGAAATCAGTTAGCTTTAGGCAGTTAAACCGCGTTTTTTGTTTTCTTTATTCAAAAGTTAAATTTCAGTTTTTATTCAGTAAACTTTTCTAAAGTAACTTTTATATTTTTCTCAACTTTCAACTGTGCCTTTCATATTTTATTCTCACACATATGGCGTATACGTAATATAAATTATTTATTTAACCGCACATTTGGGAAATGCGTAAGATTAACGCACACAAAACTCACTTTCACGTGCATTCATATTAAAAAAAAACAACAATAAATAATATTAACATATTTATCTTGTCAAAGGGAACCTCGAAACTTAACTTTATTGATGGCAAGTTATTAAATCGAATCAACACGAGCGCAGCTTGCATTCGAGCCAACCCAAACAGCCCGGACCACTAGTCGTTAATGAAAAATCAGCTGTCATCTGGCAGCAGAGGCAGTCAGCAGCGGCAGTCAGCAGCGGCGGCAAGCCTGTCCTTAAATAAGTTCTCATACTTGGGTCAGTTTGAAGGCGTCAAGGCGAGCCAGGGCAAGCCATCTAATTATGCAAAATACAATGCGACCCATAAGTTGATTATATCACATCGTCTCACCCACTAACCTAATTTGGTAAGTGTGTGTATGTGTGTTTGTGGCATCAGGTGGTGTTAACTACTATTTTGAATACCAAGTGGGATGCATCTTATTTGTGGCCAATCGCATTCTGCCTTGCCTCTGACTTGGGCCAACCGATGGCATCTCAGCTAGCATATTTCTTGTCTCATCATCATCGAGGTCTCGTCTTCGTCAATGCTGCTTGCCACTTAATTGCTTGCTAATTAGGCTTTTTTGTCTATGGTCCTGAGATCAACCAAAAATTATGCTTAATGCTTGCACAAGAAATTTCAACAGATAATGAATTAAAAAAAAAAAAATTACTAAAGAAAACAGTTACAAAAAAATTAAAGGGGATTCCCTTGATTTTAATGCATTAACTACTTGAAAGCTAAGAACCTGTTCTATAATATTGTCTTTCATCATAAATTAACTAGATGATCATAAATTGTGTGTCGTAATCTGAGCCACACACTTCCTTTTTCTTAATAACAATTTCTTTTTGACTTGCTTTTTCGTCAAACAAAACAGTAAACAGGCATCCATCCATCTAAACAACCAACCAGCCATCCAAAGCAGCCAGTGAAAGGCATCAGTTTTTACTTCTAATTTCTTGCTTTTAGTTTGGTTGTCGCCGTTCGCAACGCTTTGTCCTTTGTGCTTCGTTGTTAGCTGGCGAAAGGGTTAAATGTGGCCCCAGCCACAAGCGCAGAGCACAACTTGAGCACGTTCAACGCATTTTCTCATCAACGTCGTCTAAATTGCACTCAATTTTTTAAGGCTGCCCTCCTCATTGCTGGCTGGCTTCCGTTTTTTCCTTGTTGCATTCTTTTCGCCTTTGCTGCCGTTCGCATTTTATAGAATATGTCGCCCTTTTTTTTTTTTTGGTTCTGCCAGCTGCATTGTTACTATCAGCACACATACGTATGCACATGTGCCCTTGCAGGGTATACTCATATTTATATTGAGTTAACAATGCTAACAATCATATCTAACCATTGATTGAATGCTACAAGCTTTAATGCTTCCAAATTGTTACAATTGTAGTGCAATATCGAAAGCTCTAGCTCTCCTCGGTATTAATAAATAGCTCGACAAAATTGTAATTCATTGTGAGTATGTGAAACTAAAACCATACTTTAATTTGGAATTACTATCATTGTATCTTGCATTTCTTTACATTAGTAGTTTTGATAAGTTATTATTTAAAACTGAATGTTATAGGGTATATATGCCTTGGTCATGTAGAACATTTTTTAGTTTTAGTTCTTCTAGCAGCTGGTGCCTAGAAGCTTATGTGTTTTCCTTTAGGGGTCCTAGTTGCCTGTTTGTGTGGCTGCAGCAGGTGGTTTCTATAGACCCGGACATAGCACCAAGCCCAAGCCCAAGCCCAATCCTAACCTGGCCTGCCATTATTTTGGTAGCTTTTTGTGCCAGCGTTTATAAATGAGTTGTGCATTTCAATTTGCCAGCAACTTATATAAGTATGGATATACATTTATCATATGGACAGTTTTGCCTGCTTTTTTATGCAGCGCGTTCAAATTGTTTTGTCAAAGCGCCACAAGTTTTGTAGTTAACCTAAGTAGCTTTTAAAACCGAAATTTAATTAAATCAAGTCAAAAATGTCTGCCCCAATTTATTATTATTTTTTTGTGAGCTATTCTCTGGTCAGTCTGGTTGGAGCATAAAATAATCCATTTGTTGTAATTATATTAGACTAGAACTGCAGCACGTGCCGCATGCTCAGTCGATGCCACAAATATGTTTGCAGTTAAGCAAAGGGAGGATTAAAGAACTGTTGGAAATGCTATATTATTTTTGCTTAAATGTTCGCCAAGTGCATATTCCTGTACAAAGGACACTTAATGCAAAAGGAATATAAGAATATTGTTCTTGCGAGCTATCAATTGATATTGAAATAAAGTTGATTGGTGCTTATTTCCATAAGCTGTTGACGAAAGCGTTAAGGAAAATGAAAAGCTTTAATGAATAATCGTTAAATATTTAATAGCAAAAGAAAATCTATTTGATTGACTATAATTCTTCAATCAAACAAAGTTAAAAGATAATAAGAGAGAGCTCTTTAATGAAATCAGAACATAGAAGAACAGCTTTAAATTATATTATATTTTTACAGAGACAACTAAATGAACATGACTTTCTTAACTTGCATATTAGACTGCTTAAAATCAAGTTAAATTTTGAAATTATATTAGCCACATTTGCTAATCTTTAAATCTTAATTGACACAAAAAATTGGTCTTGCTTCATTTATTATTTGGCAGCATTCAATTTGGTACAACTAACAGCCCAAACGCATTTCAAAGGTAAACAAAAACATTTCAACTTACTTGCAAATTTTATGAACTCAAATGCAGTTCCCACAGACTAACGAAGAAACAAGTAAGAATGTTATAGACAAATGAACTCGACTAGCAGATGCCCTTAGCCATTAGTTTAAGTTTTTTCGAATGTTTGTTGCCTTCTTTAGCTAACTGTAATCATAATTTTATATCGTATTTATGACAAACGCATAGACAAATATTTTATTTGTTTCATTATGTCCTTTTTGCCTGTTACTTATTTGTACAACTTTATTATACTCTCTTCTTTTTTTGACATTTTTAATGGGCTCAGGGTATAAGAAAAAGATACGAAAGAAGAGAGAATGCTTTGCATTGCTGTGGCCACACATATAATGACAAACAAAATGCATAGGAAATAGAAAGACGACCCTTAAGTAAGCTTGATGGGGGTGGGTGACAGCAAGTTGACTTGTGGGTCAACTAACAAATCCCCAAACCAATTCAATAAAAGCAATAGACCAAAGCGTGAAGCTTGAAAGCGTTCGGGCAGCTAGGGGGCAGACAACAAACTCAAAAAATAAGAGAACAAAACACCTAAAAAAAAATCTGAGAAATTCAATTAAATTAAATGCAGTTTTTGCTAGGCCGTCGTACAGCTACACACACGCAGCTTGTATGTTTTCTTAAAAAAAAAAATAATATAATATAAACGCATCACTTTACAATGTAAATCTCAAGGATGCCCAGCTGTTTTTATTTTTTTTATACTTGTATCTGCTTTGCATTTGCCTATTTGAGAGATATTTTGTAACGTTGAACGGCTTCTGTCTGTTAACAAAAAAAAAGGAGATTTTTTGGCAGTGGCAGTTGAAATTTAACTCAATTTGTATTTTTGTGCATCCCTTCACTTTATTTTTTGGCTTAACTCAACTTATCGCTCTTATCGCTCTATTACAATGTGCATTAAAAAACCTTTCACATTTTGAATACTAATGCACAAATTTGCATTTAAATTCAATATTACTTTGAAACCACATGATCACAGTCATAAATAACACAAGTTGCTTTCCCTAACAGTTCACAAGAATCGCCCTTTGGGAACGTTAATAGTTTTGTTAATTATTTGCTCGGTTGACCAAAATCGATGGTGGTTTTATTTGAACCATTCCTTGACCACCCTCAGCATATTTCGAATGCATTTACTGGCATACGTTTTTATTCGATTTACAATTCCCTAATGTGCCATTCAATCTGTGATAATGTTACTTGGTTTGCCTCTTATTTAATTGGGAAACTGCACTAAATAATTGTCAGATTTGTGGTAGTTGCATTTATTATTTGCTATATGTGCGGGTCGACCACAGATCAGTTGATTTTTAATAGGTTTTGTGTTATTTTTAATTGGGCTGCTGGCATTGGTTGGTATTTAAAATTAGTATTTGGTTTATTCGCTCTGTTTATTTCGACATTTTAATTGGCATTCAATAAATATTTGTATTTTTGATTAGCTAATTAAGATAAATACATTGTACGTAGCACTGAGATTTTCACTTTTACTTTATTTAATATTTATAAAATGTTGCGTATACGACATTTGTCATGAAATTTCGCAAAACATATTACGTATACGCCATAATATTAATTAACAATTTTAATAGTCAAATTCAACAAACTGGCAACACTTTGAAATTTTTTAAACGCAGTTTATACCATTTTTATATTTATTTTTCGAATTTTCCAATCAATCGCCGCTGTCGACTTGCAATCCGCTTGTAATCACCGAACAGCAATTTTTTTTTGCAACGCCGGCGGCCAAATAGCCCGCCAACAATAATAACAACAGCACAACAAACAAGCAGATAACGGACTTGAATTGGCGAAATGAAATCGAGTGCTTAATGCGCTGCCCGTTTAGTCAAGAACAAATTGGTAACAGAAATACGTCGAGACGCGCCAAGCGCGCAACGCCAACTAAAACGGCATTAAAACCCAAAGCGTTGGTTGGCCAAGATTCAATTGTGCAGCATTGGTACATGAGCAGAGGATATGCCGACAGCATAAAGCACACGCACACACGTATAGAGAACGAGGTGGGATGGCGGACATGCAAAAGGCGCAAAATCTGTGACGCCCAGGCTAAATCATGGCAGAAAATACCATTAACACTGCCGGGCGCGAGGAGAGGGTCGTAGAGCTTCATTCATAAATGTGACTACTAGCTTGGGTTTGCTTTCACTGGAGCTTCTGCGCAGCCGCATTACGTATACCATTCATAGTCCATGTGCTCTTTGTTATGACGCGCCAAAGATTTTAACCTGTTGCTGCATCCATTTAAACTTTGGAACAACCAATGTGCATTTAGCCTGTCAAACTGATTGACAAAATTTTGATGACAGCTACAATTTTAATGAAATTATATATAATTTGCATAATTTGGCTTAACAAAAGTGTGCTTAATCTGCCTATAAAAGGAATTTTCGGCTGCATGCTTTGTGCAGTTTAGTTCAATATGGCAAATCTGGCATTGTACAGTTTAATTATCTACAATTTATTGCAAATAAATTTAAGAAGTGTTGTCATTTTTCATTGCTGGCAGCATAAAGGTAAGTAAACAAGAGTAGACTTCCAGAACAAGTGACATTTTTTTTGTTTACGTTCGACAAAAATAAAGTGCAACAAATAAGAAGCTGTTGCACTGTACACAAGCAAATAGTTCGTGATTTTTTCTACAAGATGCAGCTTACAAGTTGCATTCGTATGCTACAAATCCCTTTCAAGCTTTAACAAGTAGCTTAAGTGCACGTATTGCAAATATATAAATACTTTGCTTGTATAAATATACCAATTATTATGTTCATTAACTAAAACGAGCTAGTTTTTTTTTTTTTTTATTAATTTGTATTTAACTCATTGTTTTATTTTCAGATCTATTTCCATTGACACAGCTTTTTTCTCATAACTATATTTTCTTTCAATACGTTAATATAAATCGCCCAAATGAGACCTTAGCAAATTTTCACAAGGTTTATTTGGACAGTGAATTAAACAAGCTGGGCGTCTTTTTGGATATGAATTGTGTACATAGCGACTTTATAACGAACCAAGTTAGTGCTTCCTCAATTCAGTGTGGCATTTTTATATATTCTTTGTTATTAACAGTCTAGTCAAGCTCAACGCTATACACATCATTTTCACTGGCTGCTCTACGATGATAAGGGGAATATGATTCGATTGGAGCAGCTATTTAAAAATGCGAATCTTGGTATTAATGCAGATGTAACTTATATAAAACAAGAGCCAAAAGTTAAAAACTTAAAAGCAGGAAGAATCTTTACGCTTTTTGATGTCTTTAACAAAGGCAGCCATTTGGGTGGACGACTGAACATAACCATTGATCAGAGTATCTATTGTAATCAAACGGAATGTGTGGTCAAACAGTATCTAAGTGATTTATACAAGCGAACAAGGCTTCAGCATCGCATGAACTTAAGTGGCATAACCTTTAGACAAGTGGCTTTGGTATGTGTTATAAGCCTATACCAGAATTTTAACTCTTTTTGTGTATAATTTTATATGCAGATTACAACTGTACCTCTAAACTCAAGCGAAGAGAAACGTTTGGCATTCTTAAATAGCGAAGAATCCATACCTTTGGATTGGATATCACGTGTCGGTTATCGCAATAATTTACATCTACAGGAACTGTTGCACTTTAAGTAAGTTGACACATTTTTTTACAGAAACTCTTCAACATAGAGTTTTTTGCTGCTGCAGCCTGACAAATATTTGGCATAATCAGTGGAGCCTTAATGATACCCAAGGCGGAGCTATGGGTGAACTGGTTAACCAAAATGTAGAGTTATTGACATCTGGATTTGTTATTTCATCCAATCGACTTCGCCACGTCTTTCCCCTAACGGAACTAAGCCAATTTCGCTCCATTTGCATCTTTCGCACGCCACACAACGCTGGGATTAAGGCTGGCGTATTTTTGGAGCCCTTCAAACCAAGTGTCTGGTTAGTATTCGCAGCTCTGCTGGTAACCTGTGGCCTACTACTAGGTCTAACGTTTCGATTGGAGCGTCGCTGGATGAAGAACTGTTTGCTGTACATACCCTCACTGTTGACGACCTGCTTGATGAGCTTTGGTGCAGCCTGCATTCAGGGATCTCATCTGATACCAATTTCAACAGGTGGACGTTTGGCGTTCCTTGCACTAATGTTGACCTCATTCTTGATGTATAACTATTACACATCGATTGTGGTATCCACTCTGTTGGGCTCACCTGTGCGTTCTGATATCCGGTCTATAAAACAGCTAGCCGAAAGCTCCTTGGATGTTGGCTTTGAAACAATTGCCTTTACGAAAGCTTATTTAAATGTAAGTTCCTTAAAAAAAATACAGAATATATATCTCAATTGATAGTTGCCAGAGCTCTACACGTGTCGATATACGCCAGCTTGTGAAGCGCAAGATTGAAGGACGCAATCCCAGCAATATTTGGATGACCGGTCTGCAAGGTGTGCACAAAGTAAGAGATCAGCCTGGCTTCGTTTTCGTCTCGGAGGCATCATTTATCTACAATTTTGTGGAGAAATACTATTTACCCAATGAGATATGCGAACTAAATGAAATTATGTTTCGTCCGGAAAAATCTCTTTACTCAGTTGTGCACAAGAACTCTACGTACAGGGAGCTCTTGAAACAGGTTCAGGTGCGCATGTTGGAGACCGGCATGACACATAAGCATAAGGCTTTCTTTACCAAGAATAAGCTGTACTGTTATGCCAATAATTATGTCATCAATGTGGGCATGGAATATGCTGCACCACTTTTTATAGCTCTGCTCTTTGCCTACTTTGCATCATTATTGATCTTAATGCTGGAACTCTGCTGGGCTTGCGTAGGCAGGAAGAGATTGATGATGATAAAATAATATGCACATCAAGTTAAATGCTTATATATTAAGTAAGGTAAGTATAATGCTCAGTTAGCTAATAATTGCTCAATCAGTTGAAACTGAAACCCTTTTGACAAGCTATCACTTAACTGTCACGCCGTCCATTATCCTGTCCATTGTGGTCATGATTGACAGTTATTATATTTCCAAGTACAATTGGGGCACAAGGCATATTACCATATTTTTTAAGTAAATTATTAATTCATGTCTTCTTTATTTTTTATATAAATGCACTCGAATCAAAGTGTTGCGGTCATTAGTTTTATTGGTGTTTAATTGTTTGGTTCAAGTAAAATGTTTCTTCACCAATTTATAATATACTATTTTGTGCAAATTGCTAAATTAAATAACATCATTTTGTTGCATTGCTGGACAGGAGATTGTGAGCATGAGAATCTATTACTCATAAAATATATTTTAATTTTTCCCTTACAGCACTGCTTCGCTTTGCACAACTCGTAGGAAATGAAATGATCTATACCCAATATTTAAACCTTAATGGAGCATACTCACTATTGGACCAAATTCAAAATCAACTAATCAATCACAAGGTAGTCAAACTCGGCATTTACATGGACATCAATTGTAATATGAGTGCTGATGTTTTACATATGGTAAATGTACCTTAATACAGGGAAAAATGTGTTGTGTTTAGTTGAGTTTCTTTCCATTCTGCACAGGCAAATCAGTTTCGTTTTTTCAATGAACGCTATCACTGGCTAATCTATGATCAAAGTGTGAACTCCAACCAAATGCAGCAGCAGTTTGAGAACGCCCAACTTTATTTAACCACAGAGTTGACTTATGTCAGGCCCAATCCACAATTGAACAGTTTTCTACTCTATGATCTGTACAATAAGGCAAAACATTTGGGTGACAAACTCAATGTAACTATGGATCGGGAAATAGCTTGTGATGAGCAACAATGTCGCGTTACTCGTTTTTTAAGTGATCTTCACAAGCGTAGTCGATTGCAGCATCGTAAATATTTAACTGGCTTAACTTTAAAAATTAATGCAGCGGTAAGTTTTTATGGTTTTTCTAGCTTTTTTTCTTTATAACAATCAAATTAACTAATTCTAACCCGCAAATTGTGTTCATAGATCACTGCTTTACCAATTAACACACCAGAAACGCAAATCAAAGCCTTTTTAGGTGGTGAAGATGATATAGATAGTGATGCATTTGCCAGGTTGGGCTACCAAACGCATCTGGTGGTTAGAGATATGCTAGATTGCAAGTACGTTTACAGAAAATTGCATTTATTTAAGAAAACTCATTAGAAACTTGGCTTTTAATAGTTTCAAGTTTATTTTTCGGGATCGCTGGACAGATTCCGAATTGACTGGCGGTCTCATTGGTGATATGATGAATAACACAGTTGATTTCTCTGCATCCGCTTTTCTCTACACCAGCGGGCGTTCAAAACACTTTAGGCTCTTAAACTGGTTCTGCTCCTTTCGCTCCATTTGCATGTTTCTAAACCCAAAAGCAGCTGCCAATGAGCTACGTATTGCAGAGTTTCTACAACCGTTCAGTTGGACAGTTTGGCTCATTTTTGGCAGTCTGCTGCTCTTCGCTGGCTTTTTGCTCTGGCTGACATTTCGACTAGAGGGCAGGCTTAATCACAGGGGCATGAAGCCATCAATGCTAACCAGCTGCTTGTTGTCCTTTGGTGCAGCCTGCAATCAGGGCGCCTGGCTGCTGCCACGCTCCGTTGGCGGTCGTATGGTTTTCTTTGCCACAATGTTGACTTGTTTCCTCATCTATAATTACTATACATCGATTGTGGTATCCACGCTGCTGGATGCAGCACCTAAATCAAATATACGTACCATACAACAGCTAGCGGATAGCAATCTTGAGATTTCTGTTGAGCCAACAATCTATACAAAAGTCTATGTGGAGGTAATTATTAAATTTTCTTATTATTTACAAAGCTATTCTTAATATGCTTCCGCCCTTTTTTTTTAGACATCTAATCACTCGGATGTGCGAAGTTTGTATCTCAATAAAATTGTAAACAGCAATCGGGAACCGCAGCGCATTTGGTTGCAATCGGAACAGGGCGTCTTGATGGTGCGAAACAAGCCTGGATTTGTTTTTATTGCAGAAGCAGCTAGCGCTTTTCTGTTTGTGACGAAACACTTTTTGCCACATGAGATCTGTGAACTAAATGAAATTCTTTTGAGGCACGAGACAAGCGCTCATTCCATGGTGTCAAAGAATTCCAGCTATGCGGAGTTACTTAAATTAAAGTGTGACTGCCAAAAATGGCAAACGTATAATTGAAAAAACTAATGTTTAACTCTAATTTTATTTCTAGTATTTTGCGCATGTTGGAAACTGGAGTTCATAACAAATTCTATCGCTATTGGATACGCAGCAAGTTGCATTGTTATCAGAGCAATCGAACTGTAGTTGTTGGCATGGATTCTGCAGGACCACTCTTTCTACTGCTTATCTGCGCCTATATCATGTGTCTAGTTGTCCTGGGCTTGGAAATACTTTGGCATAGACGACAGCAACACGCTGGTCGTCATTAAGGCAAGTTAAGCTGTCATCATTTCATTGGCATACAAATTGTGCAATTTAAACAAATTATTTGAATAGTTAAATTACACCTGCAGCAGCTATATAAAGCTGTTGAAAACTGTTTTTTAGTATATTGTCAAAACAAAATGCAAGTACTGCAATTGGGCAACTTTTTGTTGCACAATTTACTGCAATCGCGCATCGGTTTTATAGTTTTCTTTCATTGCTGGGCTAAAAATGAAAGTGTGTTTGTTAACGTTAATATTTTAGTTGTACTAACTAACTGCTATTAGTTTTTGTATTATCTTTGCAGCTTTTCAATTTGCACAACAAATCAACAATCATCATCAACTCATCTATCATCAATTTGTGCACTTAAATAACTGGAGTTGGGAGCACTTGGAGCAACGATATTTGGATCATTTGCAGCCAACATTGGCCATTTATGTGGACTTGAGATGTAAGCGTGCCAGACCACTATTGGCAGAAGTAAGTAACATTTTCTAGTTTATAGATTCATCATAGACATGGTATTATTTATATTTCAGGCTAGTCGGGCAAAGCTTTATAATCAGCATTATCATTGGCTGCTGCACGACAGTTCGGAGGTCTTTGGCTTTTATAGATTTTTCAAATCCATGAACATATCCGTGGATGCGGATGTAAGCTATATTGAGCAGTGCTCCTTGTTCAATAGCGAAACCATCATCTATACCAATAACGATGTTTACAACAATGGCAATCACATTGGTGGAAAGCTTAATATAACAGCCAATTATAAAATCATTTGCAATCAGAGTGCTTGCAATGAGATGCGCTATCTTAGCTCATTATATTTGCGTTCCAAGTATGGCAATCGGCAGCAGCTTTCAGATGTCGTCCTACGTATGGCTACTGTGGTATCTAAACAACCACTGACCTTGCCAAAGGAGCAGTTGGTACAATTTCTAACCGAGGTCAACAATACACACATTGATAATATCGCAAGGTTTGGATTCCAGCTAAGCTTAATTCTCAAGGATATGCTGCAGTGCGAGTAAGTACTGAGAACTTCACCTGTTTCTAGTTCATTTATCTATTTTGACAGCATGAATTTTATATTTACGGATCGGTGGAGCAATGCTGATTTTAACGGCGGCTCAGTAGGTGCATTGGTAGACCAGACAGTTGACATTAGCTCTTCGCCTTGCCTGGCCACCTCAGGTCGACTGCAGCATCTATCGGCAATCATTGAGACGGGTTACTTTCGTTCTGTTTGCCTCTTTCGCACACCTCACAATGCTGGAATTCGCGGCGATGTTTTTCTGCAGCCATTCAGTGCAAGAGTTTGGTTGCTATTCGGCGGCATCCTCCTATGGATTGCCCTGCTGCTTTGGCTTACCTTTTACATGGAGTGCAAGCGCATGCAGCAATGTTGGCGTCTTAAATTTGTGCCCTCACTGCTGACAACCTGTTTGTATAGCTTTGGTGCTGCCTGCATTCAAAGTTCGGCGTTTGTGCCACGCTCCATGGGCGGACGTTTGGCTTACTTTACCCTGCTCTTGATTACCTTTATTATGTACAACTATTATACATCTGTAGTCGTTTCGTCACTCTTGAATTCACCGGTCAAATCGGAGATTAAGACCTTACAGCAGCTGGCAGAGAGTTCGCTGACAGTCGGCCTGGAGCCTCTTTCATTTACCAAATCATACTTTAACGTTAGTATTGAGTGTCTCCTAATAGAACCTGTTCAGCATGCATTCCTTTTTGTTTACAGTACTCGCAACGTCCTGAGGTTCATTTGTTTAACAAGCGAAAAATCGAAGCGCAGTCCAACAATAAGGAGCTTTGGCTGCCCGCTGAGCAGGGTATTTTGCTTGTTCGTGATAATCCCGGATATGTGTTTATTTTCGAGTCGTCTGCTGGTTATGCGTATGTGGAACGATATTATACACAGGAGCAGATTTGTGATCTCAATGAAATACTCTTTCGACCCGAACTTTTGCTATACACGATGCTACATCGAAACTCTAGCTACAAGGAACTCGTTCGCCTAAAGTAATATAATTGAAATTGTAATTTTATTTACGCTTTGCACCTAATTTGTTTTATGTTGAACAGAATGTTGCGGGTATTGGAGACCGGAATCTATCGCAAACATCGTAGTCAGTGGAATCGCATGAAGTTGCATTGCTATTCGCAGAACTTTGTCATTACCGTGGGCATGGAGTATGTAGCTCCACTTTTCTTCATGCTGATCTGTGGCTACATTTTGGTTCTATTGCTCTTGCTCCTAGAGCTCGCTTGGCAGCGATACATTAAACGTCAACACTAAGCTGAAAATTCTTACATCTTGCACCTTTTATAGTTTTGTTGCAAGCGCACGCTTTAAGCTGTTATGCAAAATAATATAAAATTAAAATAAAAAAAATAAAAAAAACACGGCACTTTACGTTAACTTTTCGCCTCATTCAAACAACTGTGGAATTATGCACAGCGAGTCGTCGCATCGTCCGTTCGTCCTTTCGCTTCCTGTTGTCAGCCAGGAGCCGTGCAATTGCCGCATGCCTCGTTGAGTGGACCACGTTTTCATGTTTTCATGCGATTTTCGTATTTGCATTAAAAAGTTTCCTGTTTGGGCTATGTTTTTTTTTGTTTTCTGTTCATGCACCTCATTCTATTTGCATTTTTATGCCCTTTGGCAGAAAAGAAAGTAGTGTAACTTGTTCGTTCGTGTGGACAACCGAAAACGAAAGAGATAAGCGTCAGCCTAACTATTAAACAGTTATCTGAAGTTGGCGATTGTTGGCGCCACAAGACTTTAAAATAACTTTGGTATAATTATGTAATAGGTTGCCTATCGCTTTGTTTATTCTACTTCTGTAGTAATCAATCATTTCGTATTTGTTTGTAACTTGTCGTTTGATTTATGTGAACATTGTGAACCGTTCGATCATCGATGAAGACCTAAGGCATCAGAACAGAAAAACTTTTGTGATTTCACAATAAGTATATTGTGGCACATTGTCAGCAGTAATCATAACACATTGATTCGTACACGCAACAATAGCCGAAGGCACAAAAAAAAGCTGTGAAAAAATTATTTTATATAAAAACAAGTTAACATCTACTTGCTTTAAGAGCTTGGTAAATACTGCCTTTCAATTGTCAAAAAGAATGCAAGGAGCTTGCCTATCATATACATATGACAAATTGACTGTATCGCTGACAAATTGGCATCTTAATCTTGCTGTCAACATGCAGTTAAATCCATTCACCCCATTTTCTTGAAGAACTTGTAATACAATTCAGTCATGCACATCACATTAAACGATGAGTTGACAGCCAATTTTAAATTATTTACGACATCTATTTGTAGCTTTATCGCATTGTAAACCATAAAACACTCCTTCAACCCCATGTACCATGGAAAATTGCAATTTGTCAATAACATTTTTTTTTTGTATTATTTTTTTTTACAATGTTTTTACCACATGAAACATTTGCATTTGCACTCTTACCTCTAAAATACCCTAAAGCACAAACTAAAGGGTTGTTTCGGCTACATTAAATGAGAGTGAAGAACAACTCAAGTATTTTTAGATCTTGACATAAATATTAATTCAATTAAAACAAAAGACAAATAATCTACCATTCCGTATGTAATATTTTACCGGATATACTCCCAGTGAAACGTCAGCTATTTTTAGTTGCATACTTTGCGGCGGCGGGTGAAATTGTTTTTAGTGGTTTGTATACGTGCTAAACAAGCGCGCAATTGGTTTTATTTTAAATCTCGTCTGGCAATTGGATTCGTTTCATTTAACTCCCTTTGTTTTCACACAAATGTATTTGTGATGTATTGTGCAAGAGAGTAAAAATCGCTAGCCTATTAATACAATTGCTAGCATACAATCGTTGTTGCCAAACGTTTTTGTCTTGGCAGATATCTTGAGATTTATATAGCTTTTGTTTTATATATATGTATATATGTACGTACTATGTTCCTATGTTAACATCTTATCGGATTGTTATTGCCTGCAACTGGGGTTTAATGTGTGCCCGTGAATAAGTCTATCTCGAGATAATGATAAAGATAATAATGTCAATAGGTACTGGAAGTGTTTTACCTAGAAGTTGACACGTTCAGTTGGTTTTCATTACTCAAACGCGTTAAGACGCAGTCCGCGCGGCTTTCAAGTGCTTAAAGGGTAATAAAAGAAAATGTGCGTAATCGATAAGATTGTCAAGTGCCTATAAAAAAGTCCCTACAAGTATTTTAATTTAACATTAAAATTAATGTTCACGTTAAGTAATTCAAGCAAATGAACTTTAATTAGGCAGTCAATCCGGTTTTGTATTTGATTTACATTTCCAGTTTGAAATTCTCTTAAACAATTGTTTGTATACACATACTTCATTCAGAATTTCTATAACGCAATTTAATATCTATACACTTGAAACTAGATTTCCGACTTACACACACATCACGCATACGACAAGCTACTTGACACTAACCACAGCTATTTAAGCTAAGCTCTAAAAAATAAACAATATAAATAACAATAGCAACGACACACGTTTGCATACAAAATGAATTTGTCAAATATGTATATACTTTATTAATATTCCAATAAAATATTTAAACGCTTCGTTAGCTGAGGCCAAGTTAAGTTAATAAAAACAAAAGTGCAGGCGTGACGTCTTCGTTTTCCCTTTCCCTTTTGTTTCCCATTTCTTTACCCAACATTTTTCGCAATGGCAGCTACTTTGTTGGGCTGTCCCATTCATCGAGATGCATATATACATATCTGTTTATGTCTGTGTGTATGCATATAAAATTGCTATATGCTCACATAGTTACCTGCTTGATCGACAATTTGGCACTTGTTGCCTGTATATGTTGTTGTTATTGTTGCTAACTTTTTACTCTGACTTTTTTATGCTGCCGCTCGCAACTCGCGTGATTTTAGCGCTTGGGGTCTTTGACGTTCATCGTCGCTGCTGCTGCTGCTGCTGTTGTCGCTGCTGTCGTCGCCTATATTGTCAGCGGCAGCGTCGCTGTGGGTCTCATTTAGTGGGAGGTTCGTTCAGATTCAGTCACTTGTCGAACGTTAAAAAGCGCGAAACATCGTCGTGCCGGCGACGTTATCTGAAATTCTCAGAAACGTTCTCCAGATCTTGGAAGAAATCAGTTGATTAGAAAAACCTTTGACCAAATACTCGAACACCCAAATACCTTTACAGATTAGACATTACCAAAGTTGCGTGTAAAGAATATTGAACAAATTCATTTAAAAAAAAAACAAACAAACAAAAAATTAAATTGAATGGATTAAACAATTGTTTAATTTCATGGTCGGCTAATTCATGTTTTTAGAAATGATTTGATACTTTAACTCTACAAATTGAATCCGTATATACAAATTTATGTTTTAGGCTTTTATGACAATATTCAAAATGTTATTCAGCATAATGAAAATCAATTTCGAGCTTCGATACCGATACTTCCTATATGCAATTTGAACTTGGGTTTAGTATTGAAACTGGCTAAGCCAAATAGAGAAGCGTCAGAAAGTCATGTGAATAATATTAATATTGCCAACCCAAGGCAAATGTCGCAAACTTGCAGTTCAATTTACAGTATCAGTTATTAAGCAAATCGCATTTGAATGGAACACGGGTGTCAGGTTAATTTTCTTTGTTTGGCAGCAAAAGAAACCGAAAGTGACAACTAAGCAGGGATACTCTTTCAAAGTGGGTCAACAACTTGACTGTGACACTGGCAGAGTGTAGTGCACCTGAATGAGTCAGAATGGTAGATTTCGATGAAGTATTTATAACATTTATAGACTATATCTTATTGTGTGTGTGACCTGATCTGACATATAGTATAGACGTTTAAATGTAATTGCATTGATATTGCTAAGCTCTCACGTGGGCTGTACGGGGGTTTTTTCAGCCCTTTTGTAGCTAATCTACAGAATTGACAAGGTCACATAGTTCTAGTAGTAGTAGCGGCATCTGAGCGAATTGTTGAGATAATTTAATTAGATACTAAATAGTAGCTGATCAAGCGGCAAAACTTTCTTTAGTTTTGCTTTCGCTCTCTATTTGCTTGCTTTTTATTTTTATTTTTTATTTTTTATTTCTTTCTGTCTAGCGAATCACAAGTTCTTTAAATTGTTTACAGTTGAAACATATTTGCCAATAAATTGTCGGGTTGAGGTAGCCTTTTATATCCGGACCCGGTTTCGCTTCTCTTAAATGCCATTTATTTGTTGATCAACAAATTATATTATAATGACACACAGAAGAAAGAAATAAAAAGAATAAACAGTCCCCCAAATCCAATTCCAGCTTGTAATTATACTGTTGTATATATAGATATTCAAAGTACCAATTATTTTATTTGTTTTACAAACAATTAACTCGAGTACATTCATTTACAATTTGAGTGACGCACTTGAAGTAAAGCTTTGCTTCTGAACAGGTCAATGAATTCAAGTTGTTTTGCCATAAAAACAGAGCTGAACGCATCAACAAACTGGGCAAATATTAACAGGTATTGTGCCTCAAAGTGTTGAAGTAGTTTTAAAACAAAATAATAATATTATTATTTGTCTTCTTCTGTGTTTCACAACTCTTACGCGACTTAACTATTCAGATATGTGTTAACTTTAAATACTTTCAGGGTTAAGTTAAGCATTATACACTCCTTAAGAACGCTAAACTGATAGCAGTCGCTTGCATCATTGTTTTAGGTTATTAACATTTAAATCACGTATTCGCCATGTAGGTTGACTAAATTTGATTTATGAACTTGCTCAATAAAAAAAATGTGCGATTTCAAGAACGCAAACGAACATGTTTCGCCTAACATATAAACAAATAAACGCAAAGTATTTAATTCCTGAAAATATAGAGAATTTCCAGAAATGTAAATGTTATGAAGACGCTTTTATAAATATTGTTTTTTATTATAGTTCTGCTGGCCAAAAATGTCAACCAGTAAGCAACAAGAGGCAGAGGATAGCGAGCACGATCCTCAGGTGGTTGTCACAACTGCAGGAGCTGCACACAGCATTCGACATGATCGCAGCCTGTGGCGAGATTTGACAGCCTATTGGATACTGGGTTTGTGCAACAATTATGGCTATGTTGTAATGCTAAGTGCTGCGCATGATATTATTGCACAGTTTAATGATGAGGTAAGTGATTATGATGTTCTCATCTGTTGGCATTACAAATAACTTCAAATTATTTTTAATTATTTGGTTAGGCCGAAAAAGATCCTGGCAACGAGTCGGGCACTGGTCGCGAATGCCATTTGGTATCGACAGGTGCCATTTTATTGGCAGATGTGTTGCCCTCGCTGTTTGTTAAGATTCTGATGCCCTTCTTTCCGTTTTGGGTCAAGTGAGTTTTCTTAATCGATTTATTGACACTAAACGTATTATTTAAGTGTGATTATTATTATTTAAGGTAATATTTATTTGTAGTGTTTACTTAGAATGTAATTTATATTTTTGTATTAAGTTTGTTAGGTGTTTTTTTAGTTATTGCGTAGAAGTATTTGAAAAATCTTTGTAATTTATTCAATCCTTATAGTTTCCTTTTCATAAACCGTTATTTATTACATTCTTTTATGTATGTTATTACTTTAACGCATCAGTTTTTCTTTTTATTTCTATTATTTTTAAAATTTTACAACAAATGTTATGTTACGTTTATAAAAAAGCTTGCAGTTAAACTAATCTAATTTATTCAGAGGAATATTTTAAATAGTTATCTTTTAAGCAGATCTCATTATAATGATAAATTTAATAAAATTTGATAACTTTATCTTACAGTGTACGCATTGGCATTGCTGTTTGTCTCTCGGCAGCTGGTTTTTTGCTCGTCGGCTTTGCGGATGCCGAATGGATGGCATTAATGGGCGTGGTTATAACCTCAGCCAGCAGCGGTATTGGAGAAACAACCTTTTTGGCATACTCCTCGCGATTTAATAAGTAAGTTGTTTAGTTAGATGCTTAGATAAACATTTCTAAATGAGACCTATTCCCTAGAAACGTCATATCAACGTGGTCATCGGGCACAGGAGGAGCTGGTGTCATCGGTTCGCTAAGCTATGCCACGCTGCGATCCCTGGACTTTAGTCCCCGCGATACAATGTTGATCATGTTGATCTTCCCTGCAATCGAAGCCATTGCCTTCTGGCTGCTGTTGCGTCGCCCACAAGTCTTGCCCGTAACAACAGTGGAATCCACCGAGGAGCTTATAACCGATGACAAGCCCTTGGTGGGCTTCAAAGAGAAGTTTTCATATATCAAGCATCTGTTTAGATATATGTTGCCACTGTGTCTGGTCTACTTCTTTGAATACTTTATCAATCAGGGACTGGTTAGTTTCTTTCTATATTAATCACTTGCTTTAATCTCTAATTGAAATGTTTTTTGCTTGTACAGTTTGAGCTGGTGTACTTTGATAACATCTTCCTGGACAAGGCTGCTCAGTATCGCTGGTTGAATGTGGATTACCAGATTGGTGTCTTCATATCCCGCTCGTCCGTCAACATCTTCCAACTGAACAAGATCTGGCTAATGTCCGTGTTCCAGTTCGTTAATGTTATCTACTTCCTTACGGAAGTCATTTGGTTCTACACGCCTAGCATATGGATTGTGTTCGTCATTGTCCTGTGGGAGGGGCTGCTAGGTGGCGGTGCCTATGTAAACACATTCTATCGGATGTCCAAGGAAATACCGCCGGGTCGACAACAGTTTGCCATGGCCATGGTCGTCCAATCTGATTCCTATGGCATTGCTCTAGCCGGATTCCTTGCCATACCCGTGCACAATGCAATTTGTGGATTACCTGCTGCAGTGCGCGGTGTTGTTTGGTGAAACCGCTCATAATGAGCCCAAGATAATGCCTTTAAATTAGCTAATTAATTGTAAGTGTGTTTGTTCGTCTGTTTGTCTGTGTATGTGTGAGTGTGATTAACTTGTAGTATTATGTATATGTGTGTGTGTGTGTGTGTGTGTGTGTTACTGTTTAGTATTCTCGTAAATAGCTCAAATCGGACTCTATTCAGCTAGTTTAAAGCTAAAAAATCAATTACCATTTAAAAGGGTCAGGTTGAAACAGGTCTACACTTCGAATGAAGTGTTAAATTGTATTACATCAAAGATATATAATTTGTATAAACAAATCAAAATAATAATCTTTTAATAATAACATAATAGGCTGAGAAAATATTTAATACAAATGAACATGACAATAGAATGATCGCCAGGTGCGATTAAGGTTATCAAGCAATGATATAATTATGCCACCCGATTATAAACTAAAGTTTAATCAACTCAAATCTGCTTTTGTGTACATAGTTGCCAATAACAACGAGCAACACTTGTTGTTACAAAATGATTATCAGCTGCTTTGGCAACAATAATACTTAAATATTTTGTTTTTATTTTGTTGACGAGATAAGTAATTTGCTTGATAAATGAATGCCAAAGAGAATACTGTTATACAATTTTATAGACAAAAGTTAACCCAATTAAAGTCATTTCGGATAGAGTATATCATAATGACCGGGTCTATAGATAAGATATACCATAGGCTTGGCACCCTCCGGAAAGTCGTGTGCCTTAACTTTATCACCTTCAGCCCTGTCCAGGTACTCGACACGCACACCTGCTCCCAGGGCTGCACACAGTGCTATGATGTGAATGTGATCGGATTCTTTGAACATAGGCTCGACTTCTTGATGGCGAAACTGTTCCATAGTCAGATCACCTTCTATGAAATGCTGATAGAAATCAGCATCCTCCTGCAGTTTGCCCGATGTTACCAAACGCAAATAAACAATCACATAGTTGGAATAACCTTGTTCATTGAATATATTATGCAGTTCCAATCTAGCTTTTGCACTTCCCTCGACATTGTGTGGATCAACTTTGTGAATAACATCCATGAACTAGAACGAAATATAAATATTAAGATTCTAAGGCTTAACACACCCAGTGACATACAGTTCCATGAAAATCGTCTAATGTAAAACTGGGAAATCCAAGTTGCAAGAGTTTATCTTTTGAAGCCTCGGCAAGCTGTTGAAAATCGTTAAAAGCAGCTTTATTTGAAATCAAATATTCCAAATACGAGTAAGCAAATGCTCTGAAGAAGCAGTTGCCATCAGGTCGTGTTCGACGTATGAATTGATATTTTCCAGCCAAATCTTGAATCTTTGCTGTAAAAACGGCGTCCCCGTTGTATTCTGCCGTCAAACAGGTTAATGGCATTTGCTCACTAACCAACGGGGTCGAATCACTGATCTATAACCAAAATGAGCAATAAGTTAACGACCGATTGATACTCTTTATGTACTCTTATACCTCCTTTTCTATTTTACGCTGTTGTTGTATAACCAATTCATCATGATTGGCATCATTATGTTCCAACGAATCCATAAGTTAAATAATAATAATAAAAATACAATAAAACGACTAAAGTCTGCTTTTATTGCTAGTTTGAGTTATAGCAGGCAACAACAAATTATCTTAAATAAAACCAAATCAAATAGCAGCCTGCTCTGATGGACTCGTTATGATAAAGACCTTCAGTATATAATTCTTATTATTTTTACTTAATACAAATTGTTTTTAAGAATTTTTGCGTTGATCGACATTGAGCCCTAAAAGTGCGCCACACATTTCGCAGTTGTAGTATTATTTACAACTTGTTTTTATACTGATACAAATTATAATGTAAATAAAAGAGCGCCGTCAATGAGTTATTGTCAATTTTGGTCGTTTGTTTAAACAGCGGTCGTTGATGTTGCCACATATAGTAGAGGCTACGTATACGCAACTCTGAGAGTCGCTAAACTTTAGTCTGTTGTCTGCTAATTGCTGAGCAGCGTTCAAGCCGACGGCTAGCGGCTGGCAAGATTTTTTTCCCAATGCGCTTCTCAGTCGTTTTGTAGCTGCCGCATGGAACGGTATTCGAGCGGCATTCAAATACAACCCAGTTACTTAACTCAATTGGAATCCATTCGTTTAACCAAAATGCGCGTCGTCATCTTATCAGCACTTTTACTTTTACACAATCTCTGCTGGGTTAAGGCGAACGAGAAAAATGCGACTAGAACTGGCAGCAAATTGCCCAATATAATTATTATAATGGCTGATGATATGGTGGGTAAATAAACCGCAAATGCTTTTAATTTTTGGTTGAACAGACGTAACAACAAACCTTACCCACAAAGGGCTTTGATGACATAAGCATTCGTGGAGCGCGTGAATTTCTAACGCCCAACATTGATGCATTGGCCTATCATGGACGTCTGCTGGATCGTCTCTATGCACCCGCCATGTGCACTCCATCCCGTGGAGCACTGCTGAGCGGCAAATATCCCATACACACAGGTAAGCGTAAACAAATTTAAAGTTATAATCCAACATTTTTTGCTACTTTGACTGCGACTTTTTACAGGCACACAACATTATGTGATTGGCAATGAGGAGCCCTGGGGACTTGCCTTGAATGCTACGTTAATGCCGGAAATCTTTCGTGAAGCGGGCTACTCAACGAATTTGGTGGGCAAATGGCATTTGGGATTCGCTCGGCCGGAGTATACGCCCACATATCGTGGCTTTGATTATCATTATGGCTATTGGGGTGCTTACGTTGATTACTATCAACGACGCTCACAAATGCCGGAGGGCAATTACACCCTGGGCTATGACTTTCGACGCAACATGGAAGTGGAGTGTGCAGATCGCGGTGTCTATGTCACTGATCTGCTGACCAACGAGGCAGAGCGTCTTATCCGAGAGCAACCTGCCAAGCAGAAACCACTTTTCCTGCTACTCAACCATTTGGCCACGCACACCGGCAATAATATCGAACCCTTGCAGGCACCGGAGGAGGAATTGCGCAAGTTTGTACACATCAACAATCCAAATCGCAGATTATATGCAGGTAAGCTCTAATCAAGTTTTGCCAGTTATTTCAATTAAAAAAAAAAGTGCACTAAAATTAAGCGTTCTTGACCCCATAAAGTACACTTACATATATGTATATATACTTATGCATCAGCATTGTGACAATTAGAGTGCAAACATTCAATTTAATTGGCACAAGTCAAAACATTTGCACTTTATTGCATACTGATAAATGCCAGATGCCTTTGGAGATCTTTTTATCATACAAATTGTGTAAACAATTAAAATGTCTACTTACTTAACAACAAAAAAAATACCTATATATATCCTAGTTTATTCTTTTTTCCTATTAACCTAAATCCATATCCAGTGAAGTTTTGAGGCAGAACTTGAAAGTTCAAAGCTAGTTGGTTACTATTAAGGGTATATATAGTAGTCGATGTCAACATTACGCACACTTATCCTATGTATATTTTTTTTATTTTACTCATTGGTTTTTTGTTTAGCAATGGTTTCGAAACTGGATCAGAGCGTGGGTCGCGTAATTAGCGCATTGGAGAGCAGCAAACAGTTAGAGAACAGTATTGTGATATTTTACTCTGATAATGGAGCGCCATCTGTGGGCATGTTCGCAAACACCGGCTCAAATTGGCCACTGAAAGGTCAGAAAAATTCACCGTGGGAAGGTGGCTTGCGTGTTGCAGGCGCCATTTGGAGTCCATTGCTGCAGGCACGGGGCAATCTGTTCACCCAACCCATTTATGTGGGTGATTTCCTGCCAACACTTGCGCATGCTGCTGGCATTGAACTGTCCCAGGCATTGGAACTCGACGGCATTGACCTGTGGCCGCAGTTGTCGGGCCCCAAAGATGCACCTAATGTGCCGCGAGAGATTCTGCACCACCTGGACGATGTGTGGAACGTGCACTCCCTGCTCCAGGGTCAGTACAAATATGTGAATGGCACCACTCTAGCCGGTCAATACGATCAGTTGCTAACCTATCGTGAGCTGGATGATCTGGATCCACGTGCATCCCGCTATGTGGTCGAGGTGCGTAATTCGCTTGCCTCACGAGCACTGGCACGCTACGATCTCCAGCGGCTAACACAAGCTCGCATCACGGATATTAGCAGAGCGGCAGCTGTAACCTGCTCGGACATGCAACGTGGTTGCAATGCTTTAGTGGAGGAGTGTCTGTACGATCTCAGCACTGATCCGTGCGAGCGCAATAATCTAGCTTACTCGGATCAGCATTCTGATATTCTAGTATCAATGCGGCAACGTGTTCATCAGCTTCGTGCTGGAGCTGTGCCTCCGGGAAATCGCCCTAGTGATAAGAATGCTGATCCCAGTTATCACGAATGCACATGGGATAACTTTGGTGTGAAGCGACCGGGTGCAGGTAAGTAGTTATACACAACTTAATATACTAATAATTTATATATCAAAACTTTTATTTTTATTAACAGTTACTTTAGAGTGTGACTATCATGGAATTCCTTGTGGCGCTGATAGTGAAGTGAGGCCTCCGCCCCAGGGTAATGGTGCCAGCTGTGGCAAAAGTTGCATTTACACCGCTGCCGTTACACGTAAAGTTGCCAGATCAGCTGTTCTCTCCTTGGCAGCTTCCACATTAAAGCGCTTTTCATTTTCCTAAATATTGTTGTTAGCCTGATTAATTTTGCCAGTTCAATTGTATCACATATTTTTTTGCAACATACATTGTTTTAATTAAGGCTATGAAATGCAATGCACATATGTATATATAAAATCAGTAATTTGGTAATTCATATTTAAATTAATAAAGCCGTTAATTTCGATAGGTTGCAGATTGTTATTATCGACAACATTTTATTAATTTAAAATAAAATATTTGATTGCAAACAAGATAAATTGCAATTGCTTAACCGACATTAAAAATTCAAATACGAGCAATTTGCGCTCAAAACGTATCAGCTGATACATTGCAAATTGGGGTGGAAACGGAAACGCATCCCCCAGCAACTGTCACATGGTGCATACAGACAAACACCAATAGCAAAAATTGCCGTCATGGAAGAGCGAGCTGTTTTAGCAAATATAGCCACTATAATAACAAAAGATTTGCTCGTCGATGAGCCAGCTAGACACAACACCAAAGAAAACTTATTTACCGCCAGTTATCCTCTGCTCGAAACCAACGATGATGACGATGACGAAGCAGAGATTTTTGCGCTTATGCAGCAAAAACGAGGCGCCAACAAAGGAAGCTTAAAACGTGCACAACTTGACGTGGAGCCTGCAACGGAAACAGACAGACCCAACAAATTGGCAAAACTGGAGTGGAAATATTCAGAACTTAATTTATTGCATCGCTATGTGGACGCACAATTCGAATCCTTTTTGCACATGCGCAAGCTGACTTATTTGGTAAGTGTTTAATTTATTGCAAAAACTTTATAAACTTAGGTTTAACTGGAATTGTAGAAAATACAGCAATCTATGGAGGAGATATTGCAGCAGAATGCTGTCCCTGGCTCTCCAACTCCACAGACAAGCATCTCACTGGCCTTGTGGAAGCTGACAACGGACGAACATTTTGAGGAGATTGCTCGAAAGTTTCAATTTCCTTGGTCGCTATGCCAGCAGGTGGTGCGTAGCTTCTGGCACATAATCTCCGATAACTATGAAAGCTTTATTAAGTGGCCCAACTCTTTGGAGGCACAGCAAAGCACACTGCAAGGATTTCAGCGTGTGCCAAAGCTGAGTTGCTTCCATGAGTTATTTGGCATCATAGCTCTCAAACGTCTAGATATATTTTTGGAGTGTGAACATGCCGAGGTGGCTGTTGTTTTGCAACTTATTTGCAATGCCGAGCACAAGATTATTGATTGCTATGTGGAGCTAGAGCAAGATTATAGCTTTGAGGAGTCACCCATTGGGCAAACATTGGCGCTTAATCCGCGTACGATGCCAACGGGTAGCTACCTGATTGGCAGCAATAGTTTCCCACTCAAATCCTATTTGGTGCGACCCATTGAGGCGGAATGCTTTCGCAAGGATGCAATATTCAATGGCCTGCTAGAGCCGGCATTCCAACTGGCCGAGAATGTACTGGACACTTTGGCTCGTCGTTTCCATACTTTGTATGCTCTGGAGGCACGGGACTTGAACGAGGTACGGCTTATTGTGGAGAGCATTTGTGCTTTGCACAACTTGTGTGTGGATTTTTGCGATAATTACTTAGAGGCAGAAGCGAGCGGTGAAAAGAAATTTAGCTGGGGCGGAGAGCTTCCAGTGCTCCGAGGCAGCGAGAAGGATGCCAAAGGATTACGGCGTCGAATGGAGCTTCTCGATGCATTGGTAAGCACTGAAGATGGCGAGTAAGAATATATATGTATACATAATAATTTAAATATACTTAAACAAAAACCAACTATGAGCGTTTTGATATTACTGCATTATTTGCAATAATTTTCTGAAATTAATAGTCACAAGAAATTGTGTACTATCGATAACAGTCGTGTCTGTGCGATAGTTTGAGTGCCGGCCATCTGTTCAACATCTGGCAACACAGCGACAATAACAAAACAAATGCACGTGCGGAAAGTCGTATTTTATTAGATTTAATTTTATACAGCGGAATAATGGATACGCATGACATATTTCGTCAATTGACCGCTGGTGTAAAATTCACCAAAAAGCGTACGGTATGTAAATACTAATAACTTAGTGCAAAATACTTATACAAGTACATTTTTCAGGCTCCATCATGCAAACCAAACGCTCCAGAAGCTGCTGTTAAAAAGCCGCAATTACATGCTAAGGCATCCAAAAAGGAAAACGAACCAGAACCAGAATGCACAGCAACTGCCGAATTTCGTTTGCTTGCTGACAGTGTTGTTTCAAATGAACCCAAGCGCAAAAAGCCTAAAAAACAATTGGCGCCAGACCAATTAAAAATCATGCAGCAAACTGAAGAGATAAATGCGCTGCGCAAGGAGCACAGCATAACGGTGCTAGGCAAGGATATTCCAAAGCCGATAAGCAGTTTTGACGAACTCAACTCGTCGCAATACAATATGTTACCACGCCTGCAAGAGAACTTGCTGTCATATGGCTTTTCTCAGCCCACACCTATACAAATGCAGGCACTGCCTGTCCTGCTTAGCAACCGAGCATTAATGGCCTGTGCCCCGACCGGGTCGGGCAAGACGTTGGCCTTTCTCACGCCTATTATCAATGGGTTGCGCAGTCACAAAACGACTGGACTGCGAGCCCTAGTGCTGGCGCCCACACGTGAGCTGGCCCAGCAAATATATCGCGAATGCGGCGAACTGACTCGCTCGACTGGTTTGCGAACGCACTTCATTAGCAAAGTGAGCGAAGCAAAGCAGCAGCATGGAGCTGAGTGCAAGCAAAAGTATGATATATTGATATCAACGCCGAATCGGGTGCGTTTCCTGCTTCAACAGCAGCCTCCGCTATTGGACTTAAAGTGTATCGAATGGTTTGTACTAGACGAGGCCGATCGCTTGATGGAAGAGGGTCAAAACAATTTCAAGGAGCAGCTGGACGACATATATGCAGCCTGTACACATCCACAAAAGCGTGTTGCATTTTTCAGTGCAACGTATACCGTGCCTGTGGCCAAATGGGCACTGCGGCATCTGAAGAATCTAGTGCGCATAACGATTGGAGTACAGAACAGTGCCACAGACACAGTGCAACAGGAACTGCTCTTTGTGGGCTCTGAAAGCGGTAAGCTACTAGCAGTGCGTGAGATGGTGCGTAGTGGACTTCAACCACCTGTGCTGGTCTTTGTTCAGAGCAAAGAGCGTGCCAAACAACTGTTTGAAGAGCTGTTGTATGATGGCATCAACGTGGATGTCATCCATGCGGAACGCACACAGCACCAGCGCGATAATTGTGTGCGTGCTTTTCGCGAGGGACACATTTGGGTGCTCATTTGTACGGAGCTGATGGGACGTGGCATTGACTTTAAGGGAGTTAATTTGGTTATTAACTATGATTTTCCGCCTACCACAATTTCCTACATTCATCGCATTGGACGTACAGGTCGTGCTGGTCGTCCCGGACGAGCGATTACCTTCTTTACCCAAGACGATACGGCCAATTTGAGAAGGTAGGTTTAAGTCCCCTAATTCACAAATCGTTCCAAATAACTATGTGTACTATTTTATTTGCAGTATTGCGCAGATTATCAAGAATTCGGGTGGCAATGTACCGGACTACATGTTGCAAATGAAAAAGGTACGCAAATCTGAGGCAAAAATGCGCGCCAAGAAGCCATTGGAACGCGAGGATATATCAACTAAAATACGGCCGGAAAAGCAGCCTACGCCCAAGAACTTTGTTCAGCTGCAAAAAGTGGAGAGGACAGAAAAGGCTCTAAAGCAACAAGTTAGGAATAAGAATAAACAGCAAAACGCCACAAAGAACTCGGATTCTGCTTCAATGCACAAAATGAAAAAACTAGCTAAAATTAAAGCTAATACCTTGGAGAAAGCTGCTCCGAAAAGTAAATCGAAAAAGTCAAAAAATTAAAATTAAATTTTTATATTTATCAATCAATATATAATCGAATATACATAAATTCGATGAGCAATAAAATTATTTTTAGTTTTATACCATAATTGTGTTTAACTTAATAAAGTTGTATAGCTAAATTAGTTGACTTGTCAATTGCATTTCAATATGTTATTAAGGTATCAAACATACAGCCATTATCAAACTTGAGATAGATTTAAATGTTTCTAAAAAAAACAAAGAATGTGAATTACTATATTTGTATGTCTATGATTGGTAAAACGAATTAAGAACAATTATTTTTTCTTCTTTTTTTTCTGCAATCATTTTGATGCTCATTACCATCAACAGTATGTTGACGCAAGTGGCGTTTCATAACGTCGCTTCTAGAGAATCCCTTCCAACACTCTGGACATAAAAAGGGTTTTTCGCCCGTGTGAATGCGAATGTGACGAACCAGAACCCAGTTACAAGCAAATGCTTTTGGGCACTGATTGCACTTATAAGGACGATCGACAATGTGAAGTCGAAGATGGTCCGTCAGATCACAGTTTCTGACAAATGTTTCCGAGCAATCGGCGCATTTGTATGGCCGCAATTCCCTATCGGTGTGCGTAAAACTGTGTGCGCTTAAACTTGATTCCTCCACAAATGTCTTTGGGCAATGGGGACACTTGTGTGTACGCTGGTCAGAATGAGTATTCAGATGATCCTCGGCGTGCTGCTTCTTGGCAAATACTATTGGGCAATGCGGACACCTGTATGGACGCTCTCCAGTATGGGTGCGTCTGTGTGCCATCAGTGTAAGATTAAATCTGAAGAATATCGAGCATTCCGGACACTCATATAGACGTTTTTTGTATTCGCGTTTTCTTCCTTGTATTTCCTCTTTTAATGCTTTGGAATTTGTATTTGGAGCCATCTCCTTGCTGCAGTCAATGTCCGTGCTTATTTTCGTCTCTGAATTAATTCCTGGCTCAACGTTATTTAATTTCAAATGTCTATCCTGATTGGAGGAGGACTGATTTGCATCGCCATCGCCAGCGCTTTCCACTTCTTTGCGCGTCCTGTTATTTTCCGTCTCCGGAGTGTCTTCGGGTTCTATTTTGATGCAATTGTCACCTAATACTCTTTTGGGCAGCTTCCATTCTTCAGCTTCAAGCATGTCACAAAATGTGTTAAAGTTAGCTTCCAAATTTCCTTTCAACATCATGGATTTTTCATCTGCTTGCTGATCTGTGCTGCTAGCCAAGCTTGATAGATTGTCACCCATTTTACAAATGAAAAACAAAAACAAAAGTTTAAGCAGAACAATTTATGCTTTTTGCATTTTTTCTTGTACATATGCTCAATATTTGTTATCTGGAGGACCATATTCAGTTATCGAAACATCAATTAATCGGTTTGTGGCGCTGCTCTTATCGAAAATAGGCAATTTAAAAATGGAAATGTACGCATATTCCCTTAACGTGGATCTCTACCGTATTTCATTAAAGGTTACACGTATAATGCAGTTTTGATATATTTAATGTACTAATTTGAAATATCTTATATTTAGTATTTTTTTATGATGCTTTTTTGTTCTGTGCAATTATTTGTTTCTTTATTTTATTGTTAATCTTTGCATTTGAGTGAGTGTCATTTTCTTAGTAGTAATATAGAAATTACTGTTTTATGTTTGTCGTTAAATGCTATTCTTAAAATCTATTGGGAAGCAAACATTCAAACTGTTTGCGAAGTTAACAACGTTTTTATAATAAAGTATATGCATAATATAATAATAATAATAATAAAATGGGCGATGAGATAAAAATTATTAATAAATAAATATTGACGTTAAGTTTGTGTATAAATGTATATGAGTTTAAAAAGGCAACAACGAAACAATTTATATAAATTAAATTAATATTAAATGCACAAGCGCGTACTTTAAAAAATATTCAGCTGCGTTTTCATTTTCTTATTTCGAGTTAATTTCTTAGCAGCTTGTCGTCCACAATATTTTATAGCTGCTTATTATCAGTAGCTAGCTATATAAATATATATGTATATGTTTACTTGTTAATTTTTCTATGTGTATGTTAATGTACTATGCTATAACTAAATTTCATTGCATTTATTTTAATCCTTACTTTGTTTTTAAGCTTGGTAGGAAGCCGTTTTCGCTGGCGCTTATTAAGAATTTTTTTTTATAATTAATATTGGTTAGATTAATTCTTCTTTTGTCATTTACAAATGTGTATTTCCACCCTTTTAAGTCCTAGAGACGCTATAATTATGCACGCGGTTCGCTACTTGTTTGAATATATAAATTAGCATTTTACAATTAGCACTTTTACTTTAAAGTTTAATGTATACGTACTTGATTTTGAATGATTTTTTTTTTTTTAATTTAAGAGTACGTTTTGTTTTTTTTTTGGGGAAGAAGGCATGTTGGAAATTTCCATGAAATTGTTTTGTAACAAACTGTGTGTTTTACAAAGAACATGTAGGATCTATAGTTCATAGTTAGCATATGCTTATATCTATTTATGTATGTTGGTTTTTTGTTGTTTTGAGTTTCGGTGTCTAACACTTTGCATATTTGTTAAAAACGCGCGACACAACAAACAATTTCATTTAACGCGTTACCAAATGGGGAAACAATTAACAATTTATTATACAATAAGGTTTATCATGCTCATCAACGTATTTAATTGCTGGTGATAATTTTGGCTTAGATTTTTTGCAGGCTTCTGTCGTTCGGCTTACTCTGCTTCGTGTAGTTGTTGGTTTATTTTTTTTGTCTTAGTAGAAATGCGGCGGCGGCAACGTTTGCGATGACGACGTCGTTTTCGGCTCCCATCAGACGACAGAATCCTTACGTATCCTGTGTTAGCATATATGTGTATAAATGTGTTAAAAGTACAAGATGAATACAAAAAACAAACAAGAGTTGTCATTATGTGGTAAATTGTTATGAGAGATTCGATTTATAAGTTATGCTGTCTTAAACTGTTATCGCACCACATATAATTCTCAGTCTGAGGTGCTCGCATAACGCCAACGCCGCCGCCCAAGCGGCGATAGTTCATGCAGCCGCACAGGCGCCATTGATTAGTCTCCGGATCGTACACTTCAATGGTCTTTAAATAGGCGGAGCCATCAAAGCCGCCAACAGCATACAGCTGTCCGTTCACTACGGCTAGTCCAACCTGTCAATAGCAATATTTAGATACCAAGTGATACAATTGTTTGTAAAGCTTAAACTCTTACACCACTGCGTCGCGATGTCATGGCCACAATGGGGCTCCAGGTGTTGGTAAGGGGATTGTAGCGCTCTGCCGAGGATAGTTCCATACAATCATCGCGACCGCCAACGGCATATATATAATTATTGAACACGGCGCAGCCGAGATGCTTGCGACGTGTGGACATTGGATTGACGGCCACCCATTTATTTTGTCTGCGGCAATTAAATAAATATGTTAAAATTCTGTTTGATTTACTTGGCTATACAAGTTTGGGGCAAAGCTTACCGTGGATCGTAGCGTTCGACTGTATTCAGCGGACACTGGCCGTCAGAGCCACCAATGGCATAGAGATGACCGCTGAGGACGGCAACAGCAACGCCTAGACGGCGGGTGGTCATTGGCGCCACCTTGGACCATTTGTTCTCCTTGGGATCATAGCGTTCGACATGATTCAAGCATTGCACACCATCCTGTCCACCCACAGCATAGAGAAAACCATCTAATACAGCAACGCCCACGCTTGTGCGGCACGAGGTGGTAGGCGCAACATCGCAGGACCATTGATTTGTCTGCGGATCATAACGCTCAATGCTATTCAAATAGCTTTGACCGTCGTGTCCACCCACAGCATAGAGTAGATCATTAAGAACGGCAACGCCCACACCGCAGCGACGTTTGCTCATCGGAGCGACCATTTTCCAATCGTTAGTTTGTGGATCAAAACGTTCGACAGAGGCAATCGCATCGCCCGAACACCAGCCGCCCACAGCGAACAGCACCTCACCACGACGAGTGGGTTTGCGTGGTCTGGTGCGTGGACCCTGCATTAATGGACGCTCCTGCGGCAGCAACAGGTAGTTCTTGGCCTCATCGACTAGATCGCGACAGGCTTCGTCCGAGCGCACCAAGAGATCAGAGCCTACAGTACCGACCAGAAACTTGGGCGAGAGTAGCGGCAAACGCACATGTTGCAAGACCTGAACGAAAACAATGGTCACAAGAGATACAAAAATTAGAGTTGAAATCAAACTTTACCTGTGCCAAGTGCTGTCGACGATCGGCGACATTGTACTTGAGCCAGGACATGACCGCATTGAAGACCTGCTCCTCGCTGCGAACGTTGAGCTCGTCACTGCATATAATATCCACGAGCTGACCGACGGGCAACAATAGAAACTCCTCGCTTTCCATTACCTCCTGGAAGTTGTGCTGTGTGAATTTGTCGGCAATGCGCAGTAGCTCTCGGCAGGAGTGAGTGTCGGCAAAGGCGCGTATGCCCAGGCAATTGGTCGGATCTAGTTGGCGTTTGAGAAACTCGCAGCAAATATCTTGAATTTCGACCAACTGCAGCAAGCAGGCGGCTGGTAGCAGTGTTTGCACATTCGATTCCTCCACAATAATGTGAGCGGTGTAACAAAAATCAATCAGCAGTTCCATTGCATTTTCATCAATGTCACGGATTGTGACTTCCGTTTGGCGCGACTCCTCCAGCTCGCCAGTGAACATGGCACAAAAATATGAGCTACAAGCGCTCAATATGACGCGATGGGCAAAGATTTTACGTCCGCCCACATTGAGCACTACGTCACATAGCTCCCGATGGCGTCTCAACATGTTCAGCTCGGTCAGCGTCACTTTGGGATGCTTCTCTGATGTGTGGGTAAGACGGGCCGGTGATGGCGGACGTTCGGCACCGTTGGTGCCACCGCTGCCCAGGCCACTGCCCGTTGTTATCGAGCCACCAGTGGCTGCAGTGGCAGACCCACTGCCAAGGCCGGTGGAACCCGGCAGTAGAGGATCGCCCATTCTGTTCGCCGCTAAGCGCAGCGGGGCGGAAGCCCAACCCCACACGGCGTCTATCTAAGTTGTTGAAAACATAAAGGAAGTTTAATGAGCAAAGGAAATGTGATAATGATCAAAGTAAAACTAATTTCGCCCAGACAAACACACACGCAGCCAACAAGAATGAACTTACAATTGGAAATGTGGATGTGGAATCGCAAAAACAAATTCATGCGACACTTTGCTTAAGACGTAAGCGAAATAATATATCAAATGTCAAATAACTTTTAAAGAAAACAATTTATTTATGTTTATTTAACAAACTAATAAAATATGTGTGAGTATAATGGGCGTGAGCAAAAGTTTTTCACGCGCTCATCTCTAATTAATAATAGTTTGTAGTCTCCAATACCTTTGCGTCTCTGTTATCCACGGATCCAAAGCACGTCCACGGAAACCAGGTGCAGGCGGAAATGTTCGAAAATGCAATTTTGGTGCTTGCTTAATGAGACATTTGTGCCAAATATTTCTCTTGCACGTTTTTAACTTGCAGATGCATTAGCAAATTACCAGATTTTACACTAGCACAGACTTTTGTGGCTTGGGAAAAATCGAACAATCATATAGCACTGACTTTTTGAAGTTTTAATCCAATGTGCTTGACAGTTTATTGATTTCTGCCAGTGCTGGGCATTGCATTAACACATTTGACATTATTAAAAAATGCGTTGAGACATTTTTTTGCACAACAAACACGATTTTTCACAATATTTTCATCAGAAGCTTCTCGTCGAGACTTATAGAGGCTGGCCTTTTAAGAGCACTGAAATATCGTTGAGAGAATCGATAGAATTCATATTTTTATTATATCGAGTAAATTAACGGCATAACTATTAAAGAAGAAATGCTTACTTTTATTAAGATTTTTTTTCAGATTGAATGAATAGTTATGGTGAGTACATAAGTTTTTTTTATATAAAAGTGAATGTTTAATAAGATACAAATATCGATAGCTTTACCATATCGACTAATAGCAACTCTTCGCAAAACAGTGTGACCAACGAAATTTGTCATTTTCAAAGGGATACATACATGTGGTATTTTGTTGACGCTCAGAAGTGGTCTTATATCTGCAACTTTCATATGTATAAGTGCGACGAGGAAGCATTTTTCCAAATATTAAAAGAGCAATTAAAAATGCAAAATATTTCATAAATATAAGTGCAAAGTATTGATCAATAAATATAAATATCAAATGAATATAACTATCAAAGAATAAGGCAATTTTGGGCAGCAAATAAGAGTGACGCAAAAACCACATACACACATACAGCCAGCCTCATTTTTTTTTAGAAAGTACGTGAAGAAAAACAAGTTTGATTGTGTGCGTGCGTATGTCGAGTGGAGAGTAGCGGAGACTTTTTGTTTCTGTTTAGCGACACAATTAATTGTGGATGGCTTACAACACAAACAAAAGCAACACTAAAACAAAAGCAGATAATGTTGATTGCAATACAGCAACATCAAAAGCCTCAAGAAATGCAAATTACAACAGAAACAATAAAGTACAAAAATTGCATTGGAATTTAAAATTTGTGCGGCAGAAGCAGCAGCTAACAAGGATTTTTGACGACTGTCAGCCATATTCACAACAACATCAACAACCGAATCAAAAGAAACTTGATCCACGATATTGCAAAGATACGTGACATAAATTTGAGAAGAGGAAGACAAAGACTGAGCATGATTTTAGCCTGAATGACACAAGCAAAAACTTCTCTTATTAAAAAAAAAAAAAAGAAAAACGCGAAAACAAAACATTTATAAACGCGGTGAATTACATAAAAGTAACAGATTTATTAATACGAAATATTATGGAAATTGCCCCAATATTTAATACCCCCGTCGTCGCAACAGCCGCCGCTGCCACCGCATCTACGCCGACGTCCCAGCATAAGCAGCGACCTAGGCGATCCGCTGCAGCAATTGTGGCAACAAAAACAACTACTACTTGCAATCCATTGAACGCCAACGCTTCATTTGTTGCGTGCAAGGAAAGCAGTGTCAATCAGAATGATAATGGTAAAATAAAACAATAGTTATAATCCCTACTTCACCCCATAAACTGCAATAGCTTTGCAATATGAATTGCAAATAGAGCTGTGCCTATCCCTTTCCAACTCACACTATCATTGCTTTGTATTATTAGTATTTTTTTTATCTCTTTGCCGCAGTAGTTTTCCACAAGCGCACTTGCGGCGCAGTCGATTGCAACACATGAAGGCAGGTCGCTGAACTAAGTTTCCCTCAGCCTTCAGCGTCTCTCAACTAGTTTTTAGAGGCCAAAATACGATTAGTTACAGTAATAGTGTTTGCAATTGTGTGACTATTTGTTGTTGCGCAATTTGTAGATCATTGGCCCAGCTGTGATCATTATAAGAATACACATGAATTTGTGTGTATATACATAAATACATACATACATAAGCCATAAGCAATGATTATTCAGCATTTTTCCCAAGGTGGCTCTCTGTTGGAAACAGAAACTGCAGACAAATAGGCAACGAGAAACGATAGAAGGCTGTTTTTTGTTTTTACTTTACTAGACATAATTAATGAAGTTCATGGTGTTCATTAGATAAAGTTGGCCGTTGTATAACTTTTTTTTTAAACTTCATTTTGGCAACTTGGCAAATTTACAAGTTTTATTTTAATTGTGGCAACGCTTTGTCATTTTACATGGCAACGCCCCAGCGCATTGTAGTCAAAGTGTATTGAAAAGTAAGACAAGTTTCCTTAGGTGTTTTTGTTGCCATTACAAAATTAGCTCACCCGATTGACACTCTTTAAGCCGTTATTCTTCTTTTGTAGATCACTTGTTTTAACCTTTATGTTTGTTCTTATAAATTTTTTTTAATCATTTAGAAGGGAAAATACATCTATAACTTAATGTAAATCATATTAAAATGGAGATTTGTTTTGATTCATAACTTTCTAGTTAATAACTTGGCTTTGCTCGCATCGCTGACTCTGCAAAAGGTACTCAACATCAACAATATTAACAACAACAACAATAACATCAACAACAGTAACAACAACAATGTTTCGTGCAACGTTGGGTTGCCTTCATGTCAACAGCAGCTCGCAGTTACACAAACAGCAAGAACAACATCAGCAGCAGTTAAACAGGAACAAAAAGCAGAACAACAACGACGACATTCTGATAACGAAACTGAAAATGATGTATTAAATCAATTGCTTAAAACGGGCGCTATATTTACCACAAAAACATCACCAGCAGCAGCAGTAGCAGCAACTGTTGCTGTCGCATCGAAAAACATAAGTGCGCCAATTGCAATTGAAAGCCGATCGCAGCAGAGGCAACTGCGTTATGTGGCCAATTTACAAAAGCAACGCCTCAACTCATCCATATCATCGACCAACTCGAGTACATCAACCAACTCCTTAACGGCCAATAGCTATGGCAGCTCCAGCTCCTCCGCCGAGGATCCAACGGCAACAGACAAAGCAGCAACAACAACAACAAAGTCGTCCAGCATTAAATTGCCAGAGAAATCGAAAATTCCGTCCGATATACTCGACGATCTGGCTAGCCGTTTTATCATTAATGTGCCGGACATGGAGCTAAATAACTTAATACGCATTTGCTTTCAAATTGAGCAAGCCCATTGGTTCTATTTGGACTTCTTCTGTGCACCCGAAGAATCCGGTCAAATGACACCAGAACGAAAACAGCAGCAGCGCAAATTGCCCGTCGTTGGCATCAAACAGTTTGCCATGCAACTATTTCAGGTGCGACAGCAACAGCCAAACGTTTAAAAATTTATATATTCATACATTTTTATTATTGCTATTTTAGCACATTCCCTTTTTGAACAAGCATTTCGGCACTGTTGATCAGATATTGTTGGAATGGAAGAATTATAAGCTATCTGTGCCAACATGTGGCGCCATACTTGTATCGGAGGATCTCAACCATTGTCTACTAGTGCAATCATATTTTTCTCGAAATTCTTGGGGCTTTCCCAAGGGAAAAATTAATGAAACTGAGGATCCGGCACACTGTGCAATCAGGGAGGTTAGTAACAACTTGCAATTAGCCGTTTAAATAATCTTATGTTAAATTGGATTTGATAAATTTGTATGGTAATTTTTTTTATTGCTTTAGGTCTACGAGGAGACTGGCTTTGACATAACAAACACTATTGATGCGGATGATTATATTGAGGCTTTAATCAATTACCAGTATACGCGATTGTATATTGTACGCAATATACCATTGGATACGCCATTTGCGCCACGCACACGCATGGAGATCAAAAGTTGTGATTGGTTTCGCATTGATGCATTGCCGGTCAATAAGAACGATGCCATATCAAAAGCTAAGCTTGGTAAAAGTTCCAATTCATTTTTTATGATCATGCCATTTGTGAAGCGGCTCAAAAAGTGGGTGATCGAGCGTCGCAGCGAGATTGACTCAGGGGCTCGTCGTCGCAAATTTTCAGGACAGCAAAGTCCCAAGGCTATTATAAATGGCATAATATCAACATCGCCAACAAACAACAACAATAACAATTACAACAGCTGCAAAAAGGAACAACAACGCTCCTCATCGCGTCGTCAGCGGCACAAATCGATGGGAGACCTGGATGGTGTGAAGCTAAATAATCTCAACGGGAAGGCGAGCAACGGTGCTGCATGTAACGGTAGCAACCTATGCAATAGCAATATCAAGCGCAATAGTAATAACAACAACAAGCAACTAAATGTGGCTGCAGGCAGCAATACACCAACAGCAGCAACAACAACGGCAGCAGCAACATCATCAGCAAATATTCTGGCAGTGACAACAGCTGTTGTTTCAGCTGTATCAGTCGCAGCAGTACCACCAGCTGCAACACCAATAAGCAAACGTCAACTGTTTCATAGTCAAAGCCAGAATGATGCCCAACAGCCGGCAAACAATGAGAAGGTAAGCAATGCTCAGATTGCAGCCAATGTATCCAAAGCTAAACCAAATCAATTGCAGATTGTCAGCTCTTTTGATTTGATACGCAAGGAAAAGCAGCAGCAACTAAAAACGGTTAAGGCTCAAAAACAACAACAACAACAGCAGCAGCTGCTGCAACAGCAAAGCTCTCGCCCCAAATCGCAAAGTGATAATCAGGGCAATCAACAACAACCACAACAACAACAGATTGTAGTCAAAAGCATTTTGAACAAAAAATACATTCAACAACAACAGGAGCAGCAGCAGCAACAACAACAACAACAGCAACAACCACAACAGCAACAATATCAACCACAACAACAACAAACAACTCCAACAACTGGTATGAATTTGCTAGCCATGTTAACAGCAGCAGCCGCAGCACAAAATACATCAAACCCGGAGCAGCAACAACAACAGCAACGTCCACGTCCTGCTTCGGTATCGCTCAATTCGCCAGTGGCAAGGTATGCTGTAGCATCCAACGGCAACAGCAGCAGCACGACACCAGATGCACAAACATTGCATAAGCTGCAACGCATGGCATCTGGCACCAATTTGCGCATTCTACAACGTGTGCAATCGCAACAACCGCTGGCTCAACATCAGATGCAGCAACACCATCATCAGCATTTGGAACAACATGGGCCCATCAATTTTACGCCCAGTTTTAATTCGTGGACGAATTTCTCATTCACCAAAAATTTTATAGCAAATGTGTTTTGCTAAGTCAATTTTATGTTGACTCCTACCTTCTACCAAATTTCACACTGTTTGCATTTCTAAGTCGCAAAGGTCAGCTTATAGGCAGCAATAGCAAAAACTGCTTAGCGTTACAATCATTCAGTTTTAGGTGTTTCACATCGATCTCTCAGTAAAATAAATTGTCTTTCATAGACAAATTTGGGCAAATGCATTTTTCAACAACTCAACATTTCCGACATGCAATTGTATATAAAGCAAGCAAATGATTGTATAAGTTGATTGAATTTTGTAATTAACGTACAAATACGTTCATAGCAAAAACAAAACACAATTCTAAACAAAAACCAAACAAACACGGTAAACGTGAGTCTTCCGCTTCAGCGCACGTCGTTTTGTAAACAAAATTGCCAGGCAAAATTTTATATAAGGAAAGGAAAGGAAAGAAGAGAATAGAAAGATTAAAGGGAAAGAAAAATTTGTGCAATTAATAAGAAAATGTATTTCTTATTTTATGTACCGTACGATCACGATTATAATAATTAGTTTTTATTCGATTGATTTTAATTCGTGTAAGTGATAAAGTGAGCAAACGACAAATATCCTTCTAATTAGAGTTCCAGCCAAGCCAAGTGTGTGTGTATTTTTTAAGAGTAAAGAGCAGAGTATAAGGAGAGTACAGAGAATAGAATTCAAAACAAAAATAATATATATATGTATATATATATCTATATAGAAATGAAGAGCAAAGCGTAGCTTTAAATGCCCAACGTTCTGCTTAAGATGTTGTTTTCTAAACCTTTTCGTAATTAAGCGCAATTTGCATTTTATATAACAGCAAAAACAAGACCAACAACATAATATGTGGCAAAGTGGCAAATAACTAAAGTGCAAATATTGTTTTGCACCACTTTCTGGGTCGTTTAATCGAACCCCGCCTCGCCTCGCCCCGCCCCATACCACTACCACCACCTAAGAATGTAATGCGATGAGCAAAAAATACAAATAATAACAAATGTAAATAATTAATTGTGATATAGTATTTCTTAGCACAATTGTGATCTTAACAAAACGGCTAGCTACTACGACTACTACTATTACATATATATGCAAGCACACTCACACACAACCACATACACATTCACACAAACACACTTACAAACGGAACCGAACCGAAGTGTTGTATGAGAAAATTGTAATATTATTCCAATGTTGTTACTTGCCATCAAAGAAACTTGTCTATTGTCCCAACACAAACACACAGGTTAAACTATAAATAAAAAAAAAGAAAAGAGAGAGAGAGAGAGAGAGAGAATGAAGAAGAGACAGCCGAAGAAAAAATGCGATAAAGATCCTTATATTGTTAATAGGGAACATTATCTGGCAGGTATACCCAAAACTGATATTTTTAACGAATTTAACAAAATGTTGAAAGCTTTAAGCTGAAATGCAACAATTGCTGCCCATAAACTGTTCTTTCAAACATACCTTTTTTTATAATTGACTTTTAAAGCTTTTTGAAAAGCCATATTAATTTTGTATTCTGTACAAGAAATCTTGAATTTCTTTTAAAAACCTCATCCAACTTTCGGTTTTATACTTTCTATTATATTTGTCTATGATTTAAACAAACGAACAAGTTCTGTTCAGGGCGTTCAATAAATGTTCAATGAAATTAGCGATAATATTTTTTCAATCATCTTTCCTTCCTTTTTTGTAATTAAAATGTCCTTTTCACCAATTTCATTGTGCATTTGTTTGCGCCAACAAACAAAAACGAAACGATTACAACAAATCAACAAAAATTAATAGCAATGAACATCAAATAATATAAAATAGCAATCAAAACATTGTTAAATTGAATTCTCAATCAGTTTGCAAATTCATCATTTAAACAAGTACAAAACGAAACCAACAATAGAAAAACTATAATTAAATGTTTGTGCAAGGCTAAAAGCAAATGCTTTTACAATACTACGAGTATGATTACCAATATATTACATATAGTTTATGTTTTACCAATCAATAGAATTGCTGCAATCACAAGATTATCAAATAATTAACTTTATCAAAGGGCTGCTGGAAATCACTACACGAACAACATTTACGTTAAAGTTTAAGTACAACAATTTGCGAATAATTGGGCGCAGGATATAAATAGTTGTTAAATGACAATACTCGTAGTATAGAGTCAATAAGAAGTCAAAAGTCATACTGCCCAAGTATGTACGACGAAACACAAATAAGAATAACATTGTGCCAGGCATTTTGATAAGTTATTATCTGTAAGACGTCCAGTAATGGAATTTATATCCAAAAATGGCATTTTGTAGACTTTAAACGGAAACTAAATCGAAACAAATGTTAAATTCCAAGCCCATCCTTAAATACGAACAACGATACAAACTAATTTTACGAACATCTCCCTACCAAAGCCCTATATTTTGTGTGCAACCAACAATGGCAATATTATCAAAACAAACAAAACACCAACAACAATATTTTGGCAATAAAAACTGTATTTACAACTTTAGTTTCAACCCCGAAAAAGTTGTGTATTATTGGAAAATAGTCTAATGTAATTTGATACTATTAGTAAGTTGATAAAAAAATTACTTTCGCTTATCGTCTTGATTCTTATCCAGTTATGTCAGTGAATGCTGCTTTACACACCTTACACTTTAAGCCCCGCATGGCAAACTCTTGGGATTCAGCAGCTCTAATTGGCTAAGAAAACGCTTGTTGCACTTTCGAGTCTTACAAAAGCATTGCAAAAGAACTCTTCGTTTCTGATCGCAACGGGCCACAGCTCATTTACGATTTCTCCAAGCATTTAGAACTCCTGCCGCACTGGTTTTACACATAACAGCGCTGATCGTGACAACTGTCACAGTGGCTGCAATTTAAACGTGACATTATACAGGAAAGAGTAAGTAATAGCAAGCCAGCTAAAGTTTTTGCTGCTAGGACGATGGGGCTAGCTTTAATGACAACTGGAGAGTTGCGTTTTCTTATAGGTCTAAGTGTTTTCATTGGCCCACTCAACTGGCAAGGCTTGCTTTACCCTAATTTACAAGCACTGCTTTTGTTTATTATATTTCTTTCAAAAAGAAATTGCAAATGTTCCTTACTCACGTGAACCTTAAGTGGCGCATTTGCATTGATTCGTTAGACCAAATTGTGCTAAATTGTGCCAAATTGTATGGTTTGCAAGCTTATATCAACGCAAACAGCAACATTTTGAAAAACCATTCCTTTTTCTGTTTTGGAAATTTAAGTATAAACGCAACTTAAAGCTAAGAACAATTTAACGAGATATTCTGTTATTAGCGTTGGGTCAGTCGATAGTCGCAACAGTCTGGCAGCATCAATGCAGTACAGAAACAATCGATAGCTCAGTGCTATCGGTATTAATCTGAATTTCTTTTTATTCTCGGTTTTTTCGTCGATGTATAGTGCATAAAATTGTTACATTTGCGCTGTAATAATCTAGCTTAAGTTTAACTAGTCGCCTAACAAAATGGTATGTAAATGTATATTTGTTCTGCATCTAAAATTTTCAGATATTGTGTGTGTTTTGACTCAACGCGGCAGAACTTTTTGGTGACGTGAATTTTGCCTGTTTTATAAAGGTGTACGCTGTTTGCGTGTGTGTGTGTATGTTTGCAAAGCGGCCGCGTCACAAACTGCAGAGCTGATATAATGTTGCGGTCGCAGTTCGATTTTTCAAATAAATAAATAAATAAAAATACGTCTTCAATAATAATCACAATTGGTATTTTAATGTGCAGTCATTTGCGGAAAAGATTACGGGACTGCTGGCACGTCCAAATCAGGATCCAGCTGGCGGCCCAGAAGCGCCATGGTATCTCAAATATGGCAGTCGTGTGCTGGGCATCGTTGCCGCATTCTGTAAGTAATAATCCATGTTTATCACTCACTTACCACCCACCGCACTGCAGCAACAACAAAATGTTATAAATCGACAACATTTGCATCGATTTTCATTCTAATGTTATGTATGTAAATTTCATTTTTACACTGCTTATCTATTCTATTCCCAACCGCCCTTCTCTCTCTGTGTCTGTGTGTGTGTATATAACCCACCCACAAAACTGAAAGCACGCACACTTGCTTGCTTGCTCGCTCGCTCTTTGACGTGACATTGATTAAGGCAAGAGCAACAAAAACAACAACAAAAGCAACAAGAAATGCCATAAAGGATACAGAAATATCTCTGTGTGTGAGCGGTGTGTGTATGTATCCGTGTTAGTGTGTGTGACCTGGAAGGCGCATTTTTCTTTCGCTTTCTATGTCAAGTTTTAGTTGTCACTTTTCGTGCATTTTCCTCATAAAATATTCTGTAATGCATATCGCTTTAGTCATTAAATTGACATAAATTTGCCATGCTTCTTTTTATTATATTTTATTTTATCAGCAATAATTGACACTCTCAGACACTCACTTTTCTGTAAGCTAAGTTCTCTCTCACTCTCTTTCTCTTGTTGCCTTTGTTTTGCGTAAAAAAGGTATACTATATATCCCCATTGTTCCTCGTTTCCGCAGTTGCTATGACATTGAACTCGCCATTTGATGGTTTTCCCTTATAGCTCCACACGCGACTTTTCCGAATGCAAATACGTTTGCAAACTGCCAGAAGTTCAATGGCCAGACGACGACTATTGGTCAAACCCCAAGGCAGCTTAGTTCTTAATTGGTTTAGGATTAGGTTAGGCTGAAGGAGTAAGTGGGATCATGTTAAACATGTTTCCTTACTAGTAAACCAATTAACAAACGTTAACAGCCACTTCGTTTGTCAGTAAAAGTTTTGAGCTTAAGGAAATTGAAAAGATATGCTAGGCAAAGCTTACTAAACAACTCTCAAAGTTATTTAAGTAAATATCAATTAACTCGTGGGGCTTCCTTGAACCGGTTTCATGATGAAAACAAGAACAGTGCCTTATAATTATTACTTATAACTTTTGTTTAATGTCTGTCGCTCGACACAGCACTGCGAAATTGTACCTGAGTTCATTCAAGTCTGTACCGCATTGACCTCAAAGTTGAGATCAGCTTACAACAAATAAACTCGTTCTGATCTTAGTTCATGTTTGGCGAACTACTCAATGTTCATGTGTGTAGGGATTATCTAATAGTTTATTAGATATCCAACACTCCAGAAAGATCTTTCGTATTATATTCAACTACAACAAGTTTAATTAACACATTTACACAACTGTTTGCCTAGTCGACAAAATGTTATCATTTGTGCCTGAGATAAGAAATACTTAAATGCAAATCAGCTGTTGAAATACCTAAAAATTTTTATTTTTTACTTATTTTCATAGTTATGCATCAGTTTTTATTCATACATCAATTTCTAAGGCAAACAATGTTCCAATTTGAACAACTGTTTTTGCTTGTGTTTTTTGTAACGCTTCTGTGCTCTGTGCTTTGTGTCTGTGTGGCGTTTTATTTTCTTCTTTATATTGAGTTTGTATATATAAATATATACGTATGTTTAAATATATAATAGAATAAAACCTTGTCGTTAATTTAGCAGTTGGATGAGTCAGGTCTGTGGTTTGTTGATTAGATTACGCTTGAAATGTTCCAATTTTGCACCAACTTGAAAGATAATGAGGCCAAATGTTGGAGGCGTTGTTTGCAGCAATAAACAGAAATTTTTTGACAGAGCCGGATTAAAACGGCATTAGCAAGATAAATTTTATGATAAACGCCCTTCTTTTTTTTAAGTATCATAACTAGCGTTATAATTCTATTCTGTATCTTTTGTTTGAAAAGCTATAACTATTTTCTAATAAACATTTAAAAGAGTATTTAATTAATCCAATTGAATTTTGCTTTTTTAGTTGCCATACTTTTTGGACTGTGGAATGTGCTCTCGATCATTGGACTGAGCGTCTCATGCCTTGTAGCGGGCATTATACAAATGATAGCTGGATTTGTGGTGATGGCACTGGAGGCACCTTGTTGCTTTGTATGCATCGAACAGGTCAGCACTGTGGCAGATAAAGTGGATGCCAAGCCCATGTATTTCCGAGCGGGCCTGTACTGCGCGTGAGTGCACAATCTCTTTAATGGAGACGTGTCTGTACTTAAGCTATTTTTACATTTTCACAGCATGGCAGTGCCGCCCATATTCATGTGCTTCGGTTTGGCGAGTCTCTTTGGCAGCGGGTTGATCTTTGCCACCGGCGCTGTCTACGGCATGATGGCGTTGGGCAAAAAGTAAGTATTGACTGGTGATCATGGTCCATTGGGCCATGCATACATTCTAGTTAGTTGGCTAGTTAACTGTTTAGTTTGTAGCGAAGAGGTGGAGAAGCAAATACGAACAAGGCTCCGAAATGCTAATGAATATAATGTTCTCTCTATTCCTTGACCTGCTTGCGCTGTGATTACGCTTACAATTAAAACCAATGTTAACGACACAATCCATCAACTACATTAACAACAACAACAACCTTTGTTATCTTAAACACAATAATAAATGATTTATAAACAAATTAGAGCTTCGCGTGAAGATATGGCTGCTGCAGCCACATCGCCCACACAAATGGCTGGCGGCCAGGCGGGTGGTCAAATGCAAATGGGCGGCGATCAACATATTACGCTTATGGAAGATCCTGACGTTTGGCGTCCAACATAAATGCGCTAACCAAAAGCATTAACTGCCAAAAAAAACCTAACCAAACCGCATAAAACACAGCAACACAAGAAAATAATAAAAATACTTCACAAACACACTCCCACTTACACATGAACAATTAGACAAGAAAAAAATATCATAATGCGAAAAATTGAGTATCAAATCTTTTACGAAGCATAGTTTTGAGTGTTCGTTCCAATTGAAAGTAATATATATATAAATAAATTAATAATACAAAAAATAAACATTGTAGGGCCGGAATACAGAATTACAGAATTACAAAAACACCCCACCAATTGATAAACAAAGAAACTTTTCATAATTGTTACTAATCAAACTAAATGTTGATAAATTGTTGCGCAAATGCATTTTCTCTCTATTTTTGGTCGTCAATGTCGTCCTTTGCATGTAGTTGCATTTCTTTATTATTAAATGTCCGTTGTACTCGTAGAGCGAGGTGTTTTTGAAAATAAAAGTATAAAACATATACATATTATATGAATATATATATATAGTATATAAAAATACGTATACAATTTATTTTTAGTGACAGAAAATAATATATATATATAAATATGATAAAACACGCTAACTAGCGACAGCTTCCACACGGCAAAGTACACAAATTACCTGCAAGAACATAAGAAAATTAATTCAAGAATCGTAGAGCAATATGTACAACTCAGAGATATTCTTTTGCTTAGAAAAAAAAGGAATAGAAAAGCATTAGACAAATTGAAATGTTGTTTTAGCTAAGCCAACGCTGGCTTATTTGGTCGCAAGATATATAGGTAACAACAATTATCATATACATATACATATATATAAACATATATAAAAAAAAAACACAACAAATACCAGAAATGTTCATAAGGTTTTATTACAACAACAATGGTTGCAAGCGATTTATTTTGCTTTCGCAATTGTATTTAAATGTATAATATTGCAGTTCTATGGAAAAAGCTCAAGGATTTTTATGTGTTTCGACTCTTTCTAGTTGTGTGTTTTATTCAGAACGTTTAAACAGTTTTGTGTATTTGATTTAAAAGAATAATGCCAAACATTATCCAATTTATTTATTTGTTTTGTTTTAAAAATCTTATTGAAATCAAGAAAAACATTCCACTATAGACTCACACAAAAAAAATACTCGCAAACATATATATATATATATAAATAAACATCCTAATAAATCCATATTGGCATCCAATGTGGCTTTCTCTATAAAAACAAATACATACTCTTCGAATAATTGTTAAAAATAAAAAAACACTTTCACGCAATCAGCCTGAGCAGAGTTTTAGCTAAATACATACACATAGTTGAAATAAGTTATTAAATGAATTATGTTAAACGAACGGAACACCTTAAAAAATGTTTCATGCAAAATATTGTGTTTGTAACTTAACCAAAGTTAATTAAAACTATGCAAAAGAATTGTACATGACAAACTGCCCAAGAACAGTCCAGTAAATGCCAATTGCAGTCTGCAGCAAGCCAAGAACTACAAGAACAACTCCTACTACAACAACAACAACAAGAGCAAGAAGTACGCTAAAATGTCAAGGCAATTCAATATTTAATAGCAATTCAATTAAGTACCAGTTTAAATGTTTTTTCTTTATGTAGTTTAGTCAATAAACCTGTAGACACTTTAGTTTGAATATACTTTAATCGAATTACGCTATGTTGCTTCTAAAAACGTGTATATACATATATTTATTATTCAATCAGCTTAAAACTTTGAGTAGTTTTTAGTTATTACTACTTCTATTGTTATAACTATAATCTTAATTTATTTACAAACTGAATAATTATTTTACATTGATTATGCTAGCTCTTTTATATATTTATAATTGATTTCCAAGTATAAAATACTATGATTAGTATGTTATTCCCTAGAGTATTACACACATTTTGAAAAATTGGTTTTGAAAGAGTTGTTTGAAGTAGCGAACCTGTTCTCTACTGGCAATGTTTATTGAAATTGTATAACTAAAATTATTATTTGATTGATTATTTGGTTGCTTTTATTGCACGAGATCCAAGCTATACACACATTCTTTTTAGCATTACTATTTATTTGAACCGGTTCCTTTAAGAAATATGTTATGACTGATTTGTTTTTTGTGTATCTAATCTAAATTTCTATTTTCCTAACTCATCCCAGAGCCCCCATTGCGGATATGAGAGCCGCAGCACAGCAAACGGGATACGGTGTCAATGCAGCGTCTACAACCAACGATCGGGCGGGCATTGTGAACAATGCGCAACCCTTCTCCTTCACCGGCGCTGTTGGCACGGATAGTAATGTGTGATGACGTCGACGGAGATAGGCTTGGATCGTGGCTGGGATGTGCGATGAGAAAACAAGACTCAAAACGCAACGCAACGCATTAAAGGCAAAACAACATAAACCATATTAATAGAACAGCAACAGGCAAATATCCAATAAACATGAGCCATTTACTGTTGGCCATCAACTTCCAACTGGCGCTGCTCAGTATAAGAAGGATCTCTCTCAGTGTAGAGCTACAGACAATGTTTATGAAAGTGAACAGATTATGGAAACCTCAAGGAACAATATTCTTTCTTAAATAAACCGTCTAGTAAACAAAGTTAGCGAACTTTAGTTTTTGTGTTAAATGTTTTGGCGTTTTCTGTTAATTTATGTTTCTGTTTGTTGCCTGTGTATCATTCCAATTTCAATTTTGTTTAAAAGCTAACAAAAAGTTTAGTAAAAGTAAAATATGTTTGACCATAATTAAATTAAATTATTGAGCGATGGCATAATTGTGTTAAATTTATGTTTAGTCATAGTTTAAATATACATAAAAAAATATATATATTTAAATGCATAATACAAGTAAATATCAATATTAAAATAACTAACTGTATGTAAACCATATTAAAATTGAATTATACATACATTAAATTATGTTAAATAAACTTAATTATACATAAATCAGGCTGTTTGTTTGTTTCTTTTATTTTTGATAATGAAAATGTTTATTATTTCTTAATAATTTTTTAACAATATACAAATACTTTTGAAGTAATTTTTTGCTAGTCATTTGGATTCTAACAATAAGCAACTGAAATTTAACATAATATGTAACGAAACATGTTTAAAGATTACATTTGATTATGAGTTATTCATTCTCCTGAGCGCTCGCATTGTCTGACTCCTCAGCGACCTCTTCCTCTTGATTATCTCCATCATCATCTTCACCAGCCTCATCTGCATCTTCGGTCTCTTCCTGAGCATCAGGCTCATTGTCATCACCAGACTCCTCCTCTTCCGGAGTCTCCTCCTTCTGCTCCATGGAGCCAGCCCAACGGAAGCGACGATCGCTTATTTTTTCCTCGTTTTCTTGGGCAGAGATCGCAATGATGACAGCGAAAAGAGCTGCATTTCAAGTAATATTAATTTTAATTATATTTGACTGGCCAAAAATGCATATTAACTTACCAAAGCTCATAATCAGGAATTTGTTGGACAGCATATTGAATGTTATGGTTTGAGAAAGACTTTTCGATGCTGACTGAAGTTTATGGCATCTCTTTTATAGCAAATTTTCGTCCAGCGTTCTTTGCCAAAAAAAAAAAAAAAATTTACTATGAATTGTACTAGACTATTTGATTTGCAACAACTGTGCAAATATAGAGAAGTATTTAGAATTTGTGTCAAAGCGTTAAGTTAACATGTGATTGCGTTGCTTTATCTTAAATTGATGTCACTTAATTTGGATTATGTTTATGTGGTGTGTCATTAACTTTTAAAATCCACAAGATTTTAAATAAAAGGTTAATAATGATCTAGACAATATAACGTTTAAACAAGAATACTTCTAAGGATGACTCACAGCATATTATAAACATCAGTTAAGGTTATGAGATGTGTTACGCATTTGTTAACAAAAAGGATACAAATGTTTGTAATAAATCGGCTAAGCCATGTCCATCTATCTGTTATTTGAGCACACAATTTGAAGATTGCAGTTATTTCCTTTTTCCATATCTGATCGCTAAATTATGGAGCTTCGAAACAAACGCAAGATCGGACGGGTTTAATAATAACTTAAACATAAATCTTGTCCGCGGCTTAGCAGATGACTTATCAACCATTTTATATAATTTATTTCTTTACCAGTAATAGTGTCAGCAATTCTGTGGTATTCAAACTATTGAGCTAAATTTGGTGCTCCTACCTTAAAAGATTCGGCTACACTGACTTTACAAACCTGGGGCGAAGGAAATGATTTTATAATACAATTTTTCTGGGAACTGCATTTTGTAACTTGGCATTAAAATCTGTGATTCTAGTATAAAAACCATTTAGAAGTTTATGTTCTTGATTTTATCAATTTGTAAACTCGCTTAGCACCCGATTTTTAACACTTTATTTGACTCGTTCATAGACAAAGACATTTGCAACGTTTAAACATATTATTGTCACATAAAATAACGATCAAACCGACGGACAGGCAAAAGGACAGCATGATCTATCCCACAAAGGTACCTTTGCCAAATATGTCTACGTAATGTCAAACTAAGTGAAATACCGTTATACTAATGCGGTATCTGACCAACACTAAAATTCTTTCAAATAAGTGTATCTAAAATGCAAAATGATCTCTAAACTGTTAGTTGTATTTAAAGATATTGCAGTATATTTTTAGGCTAAAAACAAAAATATTCAACAGCCTAATGTAGTTGATGTTGTATTGCATACTTTTGTGGAGCTTTAAAATACTACAAAAATTCAATTTTTTAATTTTTTTAACAATCGCTTAGTGCTAACAACCACAACTAAAATTAAACATGGTCGGAAAACAGACTGCATAATTTGGTAACAATTAAACAGTATTTTTGTTTCAGAAACGTGTTCAAAAGTTTATTAGTTTAATATTTTGGTTTTTATCCTACAATTGTTTATTTGCAAGACTTCCGCTCTCCAGACTACATCATACGGCGGCTTTGGCAGGAAAATTTACCTAGCAAATGCGTTTAACGTTCAGTTATAAATTTTCATATCTCGCATATATACTAGGCCTAACTTAAGCTAATTTGGTACGGTACAAATTATTGTAAAGTAAGTTTTAGTTGGTTTTCCTAACTTTAGGGTCTTAATGTAGTTTGTTATAATATTTGTAATATCTTTCGTTTTACCTACTTAATTGTAACTTATATCTCTAAGCATATTTTTATGTAAGCAAATGAAAGAAAGATCCTTTATTTGAGTATGCTTGATATTGAAACCACAAGGGAACTCAATTGATTGTGAGGGTCTTAGCAGATGCCTCTTATGCAAGGTCTTTTGTTAGAGTTTTCGTTTTTTTTTTAATATTTAATGTAGCATAAAATCGTTTGTCTCTATAGTGTACGATCCTCAATTGGTCCCCTCAAAGTATCAGTTACAGGCAGCGCAATTTGATGGTAAGGCAGATGGATTTAGATTGCTGTTGATATCGTTGGATATGGGTCAAGTGTTTGCGTTTGAATACTGTGAATATGCAGGACTTCAGGATCACTGGTCATACATATTCTCACAGTACTGTTTGATGCCGCCAAAGGCAAAAATTTTTCTTGCTAAAGCGCCGCAGGAATGAACAGCAAAAACTCTCAGCACTTTGATGACAGCTCAATAAGGCAGCAGCATGATTTTTACAGGCAACCTGCTGCTTAACATATTAGCACCAGGACATCGCCCGGCAGCGGGTGATGTTTCGCAGGACAGCTGAAAGTGTCAACAGTCGGCGGCAGGCAAAGCAAAAACCCGATGCTGTGAACACTTTTTGTGCCTGCCATTAAATTGCTCTGTACCAAACTATTGCCAAAAAAAAAAGAAAAGTTGACACTGGCAGCAGGCGGCACACCGTAAGGACTACACAACAGGATATATACATATTGGACTGCAGCTGTGCTGCACGTTTATTGCATTCGAAACGCTTTAAAAGGAACACAGAAATCGCATCGATTTGAAATTATACGCCAAATGGGTTTAAAATTGTATCAGGCTAGTTGATCGAGCTGGTTCCTGAGCATAGCTTATGATGCTGCTTCCGTCTTTGGCTCGTCTTCCGCTCGTCATTAATCGCAGCCAGCTTTGTTGCTCATTTGAGCTCATCATTTTTATTATTAATCTCTTGCCCAGCATCTCTTTTTTTTTGTTTCTGTTTTATCCAGCTGCCGTTGGCTGTTGGCTGTTTGCCGTTTGCCTTTTGTGGTTCCCGTTTTGGGCCAGTTGACCATTTGCCGTTGGCCAAGTGCTCGCTTGGCTTTTGTTTGGCCTACTTCAATGCGCTGCCGACGCCTATTCAGTGCATTCTTCTTTATTCCTTCTTTCTTTTTGCTACACTTTGTTAGTTTTATGCTGCTTTGTGTGTTCATTTGCTTAAATGCATCTTATCCTGTTAAAGTGTGCTCCGAGCTCTTTCCGCACAAAATTGATCCTTCTTTGCAAAATTCCCTGCACCAAACCGGCTTCTGTATTTTTTGTTCTTCTTGTTTCTTTAATAAGTTTTCTGCTTGTTTGTCTGCAGATGACGTTACTGTTATCGTCGTCAATTCCGCTTTACTTTTTCGAGTTTTCGTTGAAATAAACTTTGGTTCTTGAAACAGTTCAGCTTTATAAACATTTATGAAGCCCTCATCAACATACACGCCAATAACAATAGTCAGCTAATTATATATAGGCCACACCTGGGCTAGCTTTCCGTTTTCCTACCCGAGCAATCCAAACATTTGAAAGAGCTTTTCGAACATAGCAAATTGTTGTTCTTTCTGCCCAATTAGTTGTTTTAAATACCATAAAATTATTATGTTGAATATTTGATTTTGTGTCGAATTGAATTTTATATTCCATACCCATATTGTGCAGTCCCCCGTTCCCCTGTTTCCCCTGAATCCAATTCCAGTTTCAACTCCCGACTCCATCTCTACGCACAATCATATATCATCAAGAATGCAACGCGACGAGGCGCCCAAAACATGATTATTAATTAAAATTTCCAAATCAAAATCAAATTACCACTAAAAAAAATAAAATAATAAGGAATGCATAAATTTTTGTTAAACGACAACCAAAACACACACACAAGACACACACACAGACAACACCCAGATGCAGTCTGCAGAGTTTTTTTTTGGGGGGGGATTGGGATGTCTGACGCCAGCGGCTTCCGCTTGGTTGTGCGGAGCACCTTCCAAGAATTTTGAGAGTAGAATATGCTATTTGGAAAATGCGTATTATATTAAAATTTAAATATGCATAATTATAATTTTTTGTTGCTTGCATTTAAACGAAACTAGCAAGGGGACTTGGACTTGGAGGAGGAGTCAAGGCCCATAAAACTGTCATAAGGCGGTGAAAATGTGAGAAGTGAAAATAGTAGAAATAGGGAGAATATTTTGTTAGTGGCACGTGTGCCAAAGAACAATGCATATAAAGTGTATCAGAGTCATACACTGTTTAACAGGAATTTATAATTTTTGATATTTTAAACACAAACTTATTCTTAATGCTCTTTCGCTTTAAAGCTTAAATTGAAACATGAAACTATAGAGAACAAAAAACTGAAACAATCATTCATTGCCATTCTGCATTTTCCTTATTTATCTTTCCTTCCGAGTCTTTTGCAATTTATTGGAATTATTAAGAGTTTACGGCTTGATTCTTTTGTCTTATTAGCTGCTCATATCTTCTTTGTATGATATCCATTCTTTATTGCCTCGATTGTGTTGCTCAGTGTAATAACATTTCCATAAAACCGATAAACTTGCTGAGGGCAAAACTGTTTTTCCGCTCAATTAGCGTATAACATTGTCACTTCACCTACCGCCAGCTCCAAGGTTCACCCCTTCACTTCGTCCTACAAGCACATCAACAGGTAAAAATGCTGATTTGGTATGCGATGAAGGAAGCGGAGGGAACTAGAGAGAGACACAAGAAGGAGCTGGCACATTGCATAATCGTTAAAATGGATAAAACCCCTTTTTGTCTAATGCTTATTTTCATGCGTTTTTCCCCGGAAAATGATGGCTGGCAGGCAAACAGGCAAGCTGGCAAGCAGGCAGCGTGGCCACAAAGTGCCCGGGCATAGTTTTCCATATTTTTCCCTTGGCTTACGCGTGGCCGCGATTTAAATTATGACAACGATTCGATTCGAGTCGAGTCGAGTTGGTGCCTGGCTTCCTGGCGCCAGACCTGTTGGTGGCATTGGGATTTTGTTTGTCTGCTTAGCGATTTAAATAATGTCTGTGCCATAGGAAGGATAACAAGCGCTCTGGCGCTTCCATAGAACTATAAATCTAAAGTTCGAGCTCTGCGTTCAGGGCCAAGCATATTGCAGTCGGCTGCAGGAATGGGGCATGCATTAAGTAGGTGCACGATTAACAGAGGCTGACGGTAGTCGAGGCAAGCAGCTGCAAATTGGGACAAACTAATCTTATCAAATATTGACAATAACCCAATTAGTAACCACCTACAGCAAAGAAACGTAGTAGCCAAAGACAAACAAACATTGCGCAAAAAGGTTTTCATCCTCATCTTTTATTTCAACTGAAATGCTACCAGGGAAGCCTGTCACTCCGATTGAGAGTGAGACATCGTCAGGCAAACAAGACAAAGTCGCAGGACAAATATCAAACGCAGCTGCCGTCCAGGACTCAAAGACAATACCGAGCAAGTCAATGTAAGGTAAGATGCTCGCGTCAACCATAAAACTAGCCAGCAAGATAAAACGACCGCCTCAGGCGAAGGCAACGAGTTTTGGTTCATGCCAGGCAGCCTCTAATTTGCCAAAACTTGCCTACAGTTTAGAAAGCGACGGGCAGTCGTCGTACCCAAGTGCCCAAGTACCTAAGATGATGCAGGACAGTAATAAAAGAGCATCCTCCTACTTGCCGTGACATTTGAGATTTTTCAGTCGATGATTTTCAATGCTGGACATTGTCTCTCAATTCTATAGGGACATTTTTTTTTTTTTTGTTCTTTGTGCCGTGAAAAGTGCAATCCTAACTACCCACAAAAGGTTTCGAAAATTTGCCATAATCATGACGTTTTTGTAGGCTCTCTAATTCTATGGCTCTTTGTGCATTTGTTTCGCTGTTTTCTGCTGAATAGTCGAAGACATCTTCTTCATTTAACATAATCGTTGTAATGTTGCGTCTTTATGCGAGTTATCCAAACAAAATTGAACAATCTGAAAGTACGCACATAAATGAATAAATGCATTTTTTTGTTCTTTTTGATGTCTATTTTTGAGGAATTTATTTGTTACAAGCATAATTTTTTATCACAATAAAAAAAGGTGAACTCTTTTCAACTTAAGCCAATAAAACTATAGTAGTTTTTAATTTAATTTAAAAATATATTCCATTGAATGAAAGGCAAATATTTTGCTATCCATTTATTTATCGTTATACATTGCCAGATACAAATATACATTGTCACAATCCACGTAGATATGTGTGTAGATATGTCGGAAAAAGCCAAAACTATAAATTACCAGCCATTCAGGGAGCCCGGTGACTCTGTACAATAAATCCCCAATAAATGTTTTTCATTTACTGAAAACGTAACTCATGAATATTTCAGCAAATAAAGAAAAAATCGAAAAATACACTAAAGGCCATAGAAATGCAAAATGTGTGACGAACTTAAAAAAACCCCCCCCAAAAAAAAAAAAAAAAAAATAAATAAACAAAAAAATGCACAGTTCTATTATGAATCAGAATTTTTGTTTATCTTGTTTTGTTGGTCAGTTTTTTTTTGTTGGGTAGATGAGAGTTGAAAGCTGGCCAAAAAGCAACAATCACAAAAGTAACCTCAAAAATTTCAATAAAGACCACAACAAAGCAATTTATATAAAAATACCACAGAGAACGGGGCGAAAGTCGATGGCTTTCTAAGCGAGAGGGAGAAAGAACAATGACAACAGACGGCAAAAAAGTAGAACAAAATATTGGATGGAGGGCGGGGGCGAAAGAGAGAGAGAGAGAGAGAGAGCTTTACTGGTTGGGGATCCAGCACGACATTTTAACAAAACAATAGAAATCAATTGATTGCGTTGTGGGAAGCTTAGCACTTGATTTCCGTTGTGTTTTGTTGTGTTTGGGATACCGCCGAAGGGGCAAAGCAGTTAGTGTGTAGGCGGCGGGGTGGGGAGCGCTACGTGGATTGCGTGAGCCACCCAAAATAAGCAAAAGGACTCGTTGCTGTTGTTGTTGTTGTTGTTGTTGTTGTTATTGTTATTGTCGTTACTAGCGCTGCGTTGGTGCGGCTAAAATTCTATTTTTCCAATTTTTGCGCAATTTATTGCATTGTCAAGGGATTCGCAGCAGAAGCAGCAGCAAAGAAAAAAAACATACAACATTGAATGGAAACGAAAAAGGCATAAGAAAAACACCAAATACAAATACCAAACAAGTTAGGGGTCCAACGTAAACAGGTGTAGCTACTAAAATACCCTGTAACTTACCATAAATAGTTTTGAAACATTTCTTTTTCTTTTCCGTAGCTAGTAGATGATCCAAAACATTATTATGCTTAGTTTAAAGCGACTCTTGCTTTATTGCTAAAAGTTTCCAATAAGGATTGCAATTAATTGTGTAAAGTTATTAATTTGAATAAAATGTTTCACACAAATTTGTACACAATCGTAGTAGGCCAACTTAAAAAATTCGATACTAGGAATAAAAATATCAGTGAAATCATTCGCCACACCGACACTGATGTGAGAACAACAAAATAAGATTCATGAATTTCAAAATCCTAAGATCAAAAACAATTGCTGCTTTAATAGATAATGAGGTTTATTGCGGAATATTTTTATGTATCCATTTACCCATACGAAAAATATAGTACAGGGTATTGACATCCAATACAAATACCAAAACATAGTGCGGCTTGTTCGATGGCATGTGGATTGTGTGGTATGGCTGTCTGTGGCTGGGGTTTGCTTATGGTTCTTGGGCTTTTGGGGCTTTCGTGTGGCAAGCGTAAAAGTAAACAAAGCTAAAAGCGGAAACGCAAGTGAAATAATGCCACAGAGCTGCACGGAACTACAACAAGAAGTAAACATCAATAAGCATTGACTAACTGGGAAGCTGCTGGCTGGCAACTGCTCCACTGACAACTGGCAACTGGGGAGTCACACAGCATTAATAGCTGAAATTAAATAATCGCTCCTTAAGCGAGACGAGACGGCAAGAAGCACTAAAGAATAAGTGAAGACCCAGCTGGGATTTGGTTTCAATTGAATAAAATTAATTTTAATTGCTTCGGTAGCAGAAAGAATAGTGTGCAAAAGATTTGTGTGGCTATAGTTTAATTTGCAATGCAATTGCAATTGAATATTTGATTTCACTTCAATCCCAAGCTAAATGAAGCTTTGTCTCTATATCCATTACCTGCACATCTTTCAGCTGCTTCGCGCAATGTGACTCATAGAGAACACAACGTTCTGACTCATTGGAACGAATGTGATATTAAGAGTCGTAGCAACCCTTCATAAACTACTTACAAGTTGTTAGGGTTTAGAGATTTTTATCACGGCATACCAAAAATACCCATTAGATTTTGACAGTTGCGCGTTTATTAATAAAATTTTATTTTTATTCCTTTAACCAGGAATAGCTTGAAAAAGGAACTCAGTGCGATAAGCATCAGCTCCATAAAGGCTACGGTAATAACAAAAAAAAAATACATGGAATTGAAATTTTTATGTATGTATTTTACCTGCCGCAACAACGACAAGAACAAAAGATGAGAAAGAAAGGTTTGAATTTGGCTTACAGCTGTTTAGGTCTGGTCCACACCTGTTGATAAGACAGCTAATTTTGTGTGTGCCCATAAAATAACAAAATATTTTGTTGTGTCTCTAGCAAATTAGTCGTTGATTTAGTTAGCCTAAAGAAAAGGGTTCAAAGGTCGTAGGAAACATACACACAAGAATTGGGCGCCATATTGTTAAAGTGGGGAAGCCTTCCTTATCCCTTTGGGGCCGATTTCTATGCCAATGAAGTGTGAATTTGCTGGGCTATGTGGCAAAGAACTTTGCTGAAAGCCAAAATGTAATCAAAATAAAAGTAAATAATACAAGGTACAAGGACGCATTCCTTCCATCCCAAAGTCCTGTGTGCCTGATTGTGTTAAACGATTCCAGCTCTGCTCATAGACAGTTGGGGATGGGAGCTGAAAGCAGCAAAGCACTGAAATCAATGCCACAATCAAAATCATTGCAACACAAAACTTGTCTAAGCCTTTGCTCGTTTCGTCCTCAACTATCTGTCTATCTATATATCTATCTATCCTTCAAGGATGTAGACTAGTCGGGCATGTTGTTGTTTACTTTGTTGCCATTTGGGGATGCCTGGCAACAGCAATTTTATTATCCTTTTGCCGAATGTGTGGGAAAAAAATTCAATATTAAGATAAACATGAACCTTTTGATTTGTTGTTGTTTGTACTACTGTTGTTGTTGTTGTTATTCTTTTTTTTGGCCTCAAGTAGCCTGAACGTTGATTGAATCTTAAGAACGGCATCCTTTTTGGGCAGACTGTTGAAAATTTGATTTTAGGTTAAACGCAATTAAATTTCGCCTAAGGCTTTGATTTGATTTACCAGCTTCCCTTTTTCTTGTTTACGCTACAGAAAATTGAAATTTTATGCATTTTCCCTAGGTCTGTTCTTATTGCTATTATTATTATTATTATTATTTTTGTTGTTGTTGGTTGTTGATGTTGATGTTGCTGTTGGTTTAGGCTCTGTGGCATTTACTCAGTGCGGTCAGCTGTCGAAAGGATTTGAAATTATTTTGCTCCTTTCTGGCAACTGTGGCTGCTTACAGGCGTTGATTAATTGATTTCACATATAAATCTTTGCTGGTAGACATGCACATATACATCAATATGTAAAACCAAAAACAAATCCTTATATTGCCAAAATACATGCAGCAATGAATTCTGTGTGGATTTTCGTCCTCTGCTAATTAGTTTTTGGGGTTTCGTTTCATTTGAGATGAATTCAGTTATGCACTTGCTTGCTTTTATTCCAGCTTTTAGCCAATTGAATGACTTTATAATATTGCTCAATTCATTAAGTTTTACTTATTTGCCAAATGATTAGCACTTTGGCGCATATTAAGATTGCAATTGAATTGAATAATAAGATTAAGATATGAATTTTAAACTCTCCAAGCACAGAAAATTTATTTATTAAACCTTTCACTGCACAGTTTCAAGTTCATTGTCAAACAAATGTAGTTTCAATGACATCTAGATGCTGGCATATTTTACGCTTAGTTTGCCGCCAGGCTAAACATTGTACGAGGCCATTGCCAAGATGTTGGCCATGTTCTGGCCTGGATAAAAGTACAAGGTTGGCAAGGCAAGCAGCGCTTCGTGCACATAAAATTCAATAAAACGCATATTTGCTGTCATTTGTTCCGAGTTTTGGGCGCCAAAGTGCCACAAAATTTGCTGGAGCTTGGCGCTGTGAATGTAAGTGTCGAAAATGGCGCTTAAGTTGCTAAGAAAACACACAGACAGAAAGGAAAAAAAAACACAGCCGGCAAAACAGACAAGTTGAAATGTTTTTATTCCAACTCCCATCATCATCATCATGAACATCATCATCTTGATTATCTCTAAATGATTATAAGCATTTTTGGCTGATTTAGCATATTTTTAGCTTTTGCAGTTTTCTCTCCCTCTCTCCATCGCTCTCTGTTTTGCCCTCTCGCTTTCTCTGATTGGCACGCACTTCCGCTTCCGCCATTTTGGTTTGACGTTCGCCTAAAGACTTCCTCCTTTAGCGGTGCTCGAACTTTATTTTCATAATATATTTTTTCTCGTACGCCATGAACTTGTCAGTTGTGTTATACTCACGTATTGAGAGCTATGCTTAGGGTATATTACTAGATCTATCTTAATTTTGTTTTAGATCCTGACTAAAGGGTATCTGTCAGTCATTCTTTCTCGATTTGTTATTGCGGTTTTGTTTGCATATGTCGACAGTCGTGAATTGGAGGCTGACATCGTTGATGGGAGTGAGTAAATGTGCAAATTTGTTTTGCTAATGTTTATGCAAATACAAGAAAGAGCAGAGCACAAGAGTCACAGAAGTTAGAAGTTGGAGTTGGAGCAGATGGCATACTACTCATATTTATATAAAGTCGACTGTTGCTGTTTATGAAAATGCCTTTCTGCCCAAAACACACACACACACACACAAGCACAACTTATGGCTCCCTCTGTGGCCGCTCATTGTCGCGTCTTATGTAAATTTAATGCTAAAATGTTTATTTTAGTAAGATTTGCTTAGCTCTCCAAATGTTGCGATTGCGACTGTTACGCTCCTAATGTCTGAGAGGGCGGTATGGGAGTGGGAGTTCCCTTAAATTGTCTGCTGTCCTTGCTCGTTTTGTGGTCTTGTTTTTGGTGTGGGACCATTCATAAAGCTAAGCGACGCATAATTGAAACATTATGTCAGATTATTGTTAGCAAACGCTGAGATTTACTTACTAGGCGTTTTTTTTTTTTTTGCTTTGCTTCCTTTTTTCTGTGGTCCATTCGACATTTTACTAGATAAGTTTGTTGGCTAAACACATACGAGCAATGTCAAAGAGATTTGCTTATTTAATGCTCATGGCAGATATGACAAAAATTATGATGTCAATAGTAAAAGACATTTGGTTGGGCTACAGTGGTATGAGTAATAGCAACGATAAGAAAACCGAAACTAAAAGTTGAGGCATGAAAGCTATTTGCTTTTTTGTTTGTCATCATTTTGGGCATAATCCTAAAAGGAAATGTGATATTTGGCCTTGTAAGTGTTCACTTAACTGTTGAGCTAGTTGAAGGCTAAATAAATACGCGTAGCTTATGTTAAATATTAAGATACCCATGCTTTTCATTCGAAATCTATGTGGAAACTTAACGAACCCTTTTTTAAAAAAACTTCAACAACATGTTCAATATGTTTTTTGACTTTGCTCACAAAAAGCCAATTTAGTCTGAGCACATATGATTAATGATGGCTTAAATCGCGCGTAAACCAAGCTCATTTTTCTGCGTTAAACCAACAAAGCGAAGCCAAAACTTTTAAATTCCCTCAACGTTTTGCCATTAATATCACATTTATCAATATCACAGTTTTTCATTTCATTTCTTTGTCCGTCTCCCGAACGTTTTATTTTCTTTATTTCCTGCACTGGTTTTTCTTTACTTTTCTTGTAATGTGCAATTTTCATTTCGCAAGAAGTGAGCAGCAAAAAAAACAACAAAAAAAAATAAAACAAACATGAAAGAAAATAAAAATAAATAGAAAGAAAGAAAAAAAAAACATTTCCATTATAGTACAATGCCACATTTCTCTTTTCCGGTTTATGCCGCTTAGATCGATTGCATTTTATAGTTTGTTTTAATGTGGCTCGTTGTTGTTGGCCTCGTAGAACGCAGGACGTAATAGCTGCGGGTGGATGTGGACGTAATGGAGTCTGCGCTGTTGTAGAAACTGAAGATGGGAAACTGTCTCCGGCACAGGCATTTATTTTAGCTGGTTGCACCAGCTTCCTTTTGGCCCCGGAAGCGCTACAAATTGTCTGCATGCAGTTGTTAAAAAATTATTTTATTGCTTCCCTTTCATTTAAACTGGAATATAACATCCGTTTGATGGCACATACAATGCCACCATTGTCCTGTGTCCCGTCCAGTTTCACTATTCTTGCTTCAAAAACATTTTATGTGTGTCCCTTTTTGCTGCCAAATTTTGCGTCTATTTTTACTCTGGCTACAATTCAATTAGGCATTCGCCTTTGTACGCTAACCAGAACCCAAAAAGTCAAAAGTGAGCAAATTTCTGTCTCTGATGTCCTTTTCCATGGGGTCAGTTTTTAATGGACTCTGCTTAAGGTTCGGGGGCAAAATGGCTATGATTTCTATGTCTGTGTTCTATTTGCACACAGTGAGCTGATGATGCGAGTGTATATGTATCAGGGCTTAAAGCACTTAAAGGTTGTCTAGCTAACATATTGGCGACCCGCAACGAACCCATTGAGTGTTAAGTAATGGAGAGAAGTTATTTATAGATACTTGGTAAAGCAATTCTAGTCTATGTATTAAGTAGATTTAGATTCGACAATTATTATATTATTCATTTGTCAATCATAAAGAAATTGTAAGCCATCGCTTTTCACCTCTAAAGCGATAATCCTTCAACACAAAGTGAACATTGTCAACTGTCAACTAGAAAGACCGCATTCGTATCAGTTTCTCAGCCACGTTTAATCATGTTGCGAACCATTTTCACAGCAATTAATCAAATTAAACAAGGACATTGAGCGACAACCCAAAGGTTAACCTCTAACAGAGTTAATTGAATATTTTGCGGTTATACTTTCGGGTGTTGTTGGTGGGGGTGTGGCAAAGGTGTGCAGCTGCACAAACGCACATATACACATACATACATGCATATATGTATATTTGGCATGCACTTTAAAATGCATTGAGTGCAATGAAGAATGCATTCATGCTTTGGGATCAGAAATAGGATCAAGGCTCACGCACAGCATGCAGAACAATTACCCAGACGATTAGGCACGTAGCTAAAATCCACTACCTACACACACACACACACACACACACCCGCTTGTCTGTGCTCCTATGCTCCTATGCTCCTTTTGCCAATTTTTATCAGCTGTGAAACAGTTGCCATTGAAATGGTGCAGAAGTCGTTAGATAGATGGGCAAGCAAGGAAACAAGCGAAAGAATAACAAGAACAAAAACCCAACCAAGGATATTCCACTAAACGTAGGAGTCGCAACAATGAGCCAAAAGCCAAACCCAAACCCTTCCCCTGAACCCTACCCCAACCCACAATTTCAATTCCATATCCAATCGAACTGTTGCTCGTTTAAAGTAAAAAAAAAAAAAAAAAAAAACATTGCGAAAATTGCTTTACAACTGATTAAACATTGAACAAACGCACGGCACGTTTAAATTTGGGTTAAATAGATTATATGAACTGGAAGTGTTATGAAATGATGTGGTCTGCTAGCTTTACTCCAACTCCTGGGCTCCTCGATTACTCGACTACTCGACTACTCGACTGCTCGACTAGTCGTGCTTGGTTTTCTTTTATTTCAATTTGCTTTTGGCTTGGTTTTGCGCACAGACGGTATCGGCGCCTTTTCACGCTCGAAGTGTGCCAGTTAATGGATTTTGTAGATGTTAACCACAGTTAAGGATTTTCTTTGGGTTTCGCTCGTGGTATATCGTTGCATTTATTGGTTTGCCAATGGACATTTGATACAGTTACGTGAGGCAGGACACAATTTGGCATTGACCTTGAGAATAATCGCTTTACGAACCATTAAAGTAGATAAAAAGCATTACTTAAAGTTCGAGTAAGGAAGCAATTCTTTAAAAATCTTTTTCAATTCAATAAAGTATTTTCATTTTTGCCAATTGATAAGGATTACATACATTCCCCAAATACACTTATTAAATACTTGAAAGCTGTCCAAATAAACTCAAATGCACCCTTATCAATCGCAAATATTTCAGACAAACATCTGATCTCTTTTTTTCTTTTGCTTTTTCAAAACACATGACGCGTCTATCACAAACCCAAATCTGTCCAAGAAAGTCGAAATATGCCTGAACAACCCAGGATATTGTTAGGCATATCACAGTTCAGTGACGCCCACTAAGCACATAACTACAACAACTACTACATACTACTGTGATATATAAAAAAAAAGGATTGAATAACTCTCCTTTTGAATTTGACACGCACTTTGTAAGCAGATACCCAACTAAAGAACAGAACTGCGACTGGACGGATCCAGCTTTAACTAACAACAACACCAAGAACAGCAGCAACAGAATGGAAATCTGGAGGGGGAAAGCGAAGTGAAGAGAAGGGTGTGACCAGACGTTGTCATGAATCATAATGGTATCGTCCTTTTTCCACTTCCCTTCACCAACCCACCGTTCGTTCGTTCGCTTTCTGACTGCCTTTGGCCACTTTATTTGTGTTGCGCTGTTCCCAGCGACTTTTTGCCGTATTTATAATTTAATTTAGCAGAAATTTTGTGGGCGTTGTGGGCAAATGAAACCAAAAAAAAAAAAAAATAGGAACCCAGCAACAAAATATGAAACGTTCGTCTTAGTTGTTGCCTTGTAAGGATTCGCTTGCTTGACCGGAAATTTGAGCACTGCTTCCTCAAACCCTGCTCCGCTCACATAACCGTTTACAGGCTGTAAGAGTCCTTTGCATGTTAAATGCACATACATATATGGACATGTGCAAGGACACTACTTGGGCTTGCGATGTTTAAGTTATGTACTGCCCATATAAACCATGTCCGCTATTCCTATAGACATACTCAAAACGGGAGTATCGAGTGGAAGGTGGAGTAGGAAGAAGTAGCTTTGACTTTTGCGGTTACATTGCGGTAGCGTGTTTGGGTTTTCTGTCTTTGGTTAGTCGACAAACTCAACTCACATGTGTTTATGAATACATAGAAATTTTTTGACATTTTTATGGTTGTTTGGGGGCACAGTTTGGTGCTTGGTGCGCTACGCACGCTAGCGGGAGCAGTTAAGATAGTGATGAATATCACAGATTGTAAAGAATTCAGCCAGAAAAACAGAATATTATGGAAAAAATTATCGTATACGGAGACGTTGCGTTGTTAAATAATGTCACAATATTTTCTTAGTTTATCTTATTGATTATTATTATGACTTATTGCTGATCTCCAACATGTCTAGTTAAGTATGTACAATTCAAGCATCAAAATAAACCCAATGTTCCCAAGAGACAAGAAGTAATATTTTTGCAGTAAGTTTCAAAATATGATTTGTTTTAAGTATATGATCTGAAACTGGTCAAGTAAGAGATTTGTTTTCGATCTTTTGCATACTTAATGCATAGATAAAAGATTTTTCAAATAATATTTAAAGAACTAAAATGTTCAACTAACATTTGGTATAATCAACCTTAGAAAGTTATTCATATTTTGTAGCGTATACAAAAATTGAATTCATTTTAACAACTTTTTCATGATTCTCCCCAATTTGGATGTCTATCATTTGCTGGACTCTGGTTCCGACTACCCCCTCCGACTTGTTTATTATACTTGAAAGTATGTTTATATATATATATATATGTATATGAGCATACGGTCAAGCTTTTGTTAGTTCAGCCATGTGGGTGTTGACTTTTTTAATGTTTCAATATGACTAAACGCTTCGGGGCAGAGCCAAGTTAGTACTCGGACCAGCCCAGTTTGTGCCCATTACCCAAGAGCGTGTTTTGTTGTTTAAGGAACGCCTCTTCTATATATATTTTGTTATATATATATATTTTTTATTATTTTTTGTTGCTTGCCATGTGTATATTTATAGGAGTTTGAACGTGGAGACAGCATGTGGACATGTGCGGGAGGCCCTTTGCCGTTTGCCTTTCGTTCGTTGTTCGGAGCAAGTGTCAAATTCTCATGCGTTACGGTCGATATCCTTTTGGTTTTCAGTTACGCAAGCTGTCTGTCCAAGTGAAGGAACCCGCAAGAATTCAAGCAACCTCTTAAGCACATTGACAGCTACTCTTTTTGCTTATTCACTATTCTTTTAGTCGCTTCCTGCTGCTGCTTTTGTTGCTGTTGCTGCCGCTGCAGTGGCTCATCACTAATGAGGCTATCAAATGGCTGCTTACCAAGTGCCTCTCGGCTCTCGGCTCTCGCCTGTCAAATGTGTCAAAATTCCAAGGGTGCGGTTGAGATTTGTATAACTAAGGCCTGTGCGGGTCGTTTGCTATGCATCGAATGGTAATTCCATTCCAAATACTTTCCGTCTTTGCCCCCTTTTCCTTTCACATGTGTCTGCCACACTTGTCACTTGTGTTTTTATAACAGTTTTGTCTCTTGAGTGCCTGTTTGTTTACTCTGTTTTTGTGTTCTACTTCAACTAAAGTGCTAAAATCTGTGTCATTTATTAAATTTCGTTTGGTTCTTGTTTTGTGCTTTCACATATGTCATTAGCATGAATTTGACATTTCAATTATTGCACTCAAGTCAAAGCATATATGTGTTTCTAATGGATCTAACATATAGGCAGCCACCAATCGATATTATAATCGTGACACCAGCTGAGAGCCGAATATAAACTTTATTTAAAGACAGAGAGAAACTTAAAGTGCAACCCTTTTGCCAGAGACTTTATATTAACGCCTTCTCTAATCTCACTCAGTCTCAAACCATCCCATCCATCAACAGCAGACATACGGTCCTGTTTTCTCTTCTTTGCTCAATGTTGTGTCCTGTTACCCATATCTCCTGCTCAGATTGTTTGCACTTCGTGCTTTTGCATTCAAATTGCGTTTATTCAAATAGATCCGGTCGCACACATTTTCAATTATTTTATGCTGATTCGCTTGGCGCCGCAGATCTTTTGTATCTGTGCAGTCGTGTATCTGTTAGATACTTGTGCTAACAACAACTTTTACCAGTTTTTGCCACTGGCATCAGATTTAATTATGCAAAATCTTTTCCCAACGATTTTCTTTATTTTCATCTCTATAACTTTGCTCTCCCAAAAAATAAAAGGAGCAAAAAAAAAAAACAAAAAAGCCAGAAACACAATACTACTCAAGTCATTGCAGAGCTTCTCTCTGTCATTCTCATAAAAATGCAAACCAGCGCGTTCACTTTTTGATGACACTTGAATGTCACATATGAGTCGGGAAATGTCAGGAGCTTCATATGTATGCTGGTGCTGTTGCTCTTCTTGTTGCTCTCTTTCCTTTAGACATGTCACAAAGTTTGACATTTAGTGGCTGGCACAAACTGTCATCACGCGCTGGAAGAACTTGACGATGATTGCTCGGTTTGGAATTACGAAAAGTTTAACCTAAAAGTTGTAAGTTTGAATAGTTTGTGTGGAGATTTGATGTCGAAAAGAAGACATTTCAAACAACATATGTATGTGTTCAAACTTTTATACCTCTACAAAGTAGCTGTTTCATCAAAATGCCAAATAGTGCTTAAAGTAAGGCTTACTCACTTACTCTCTTTAAGTAGGCTTGCAAATATTTTACAAAACTGGATGACTATCGATGGTATGGAAAAGTTTTTGTTAACGACTTGAAAGGTGGCTAATAACGACTTTTAAAGACAGTTAAATCATCGGTCTGAGTATAGTGTATTGATTGAAAACTGATAAGCTAAGCGCAGAAATTTAAAAATTTGTTAAAGTTTCTAGTGATGCTAAGTATTGATATATAGATATAAATCTTATATAGATCTTAAGATAAGATTTATTGGTAGTAGATACAATATTTGGTTTAATGTAAGGTTAAAAAGATAGTAAAACAGATAACAAATTAATTATCCACACAGTTACATATATATGTACAAAACCTGCTAATTTCACACATAGAAAACATTCAAAAAAAAAGAAGAAGAAAGATTTGTGTTTCATGGAAATAGGGCGCGTTGTTTGCTAATTTCAAGCTGCTCTTTAATCTCATTGACGGAATCAAAACAGCAAATGTCTAACCAGCTGGCCCTAAGCCTCTCCATCCGTCTACCCGCTTACCCTTTTTCTCCTATTTTTGCAACCATTTCCTTTACACCCCGCTCGTATTGTGCACTTTCATTTACAAATCATCCACACCTACGCACACAATTGAGCGCGCGGGCAAGTGCAAAGAGCAGCGACAGCAATGGTAACAACAACAACAACAACAACAACAACAACAAAAAGCAGGGGGAAAAAAACTGTTAATGCCATTTGACAGTTGACAATTATAGCAATTGTCAAAGCATTTAACATGAGCACAGTTCAAGCGAAACAGAAAGAGGATAGAGAAAGAGAAAGCAAAAGCGAAAGAGAGAGAGAGAGAGAGAGAGAGAGATGAGAATTTCATTCTTTGTTTTTTGACTGCGAATCTGTGGCAGTTTAGTACTCAGGAACCAAGCCTGCTGACTGTGTCTGTGTCCTGTCACTCATTTACCCTTTTTTTTGCATGTCAGCGCGCATTAGTTTTGGCCTGTTGGCAGTTCTCGGACTCTGCTTATCTACACCAAAATTTGCACAGTCATTGTCGCAGGAATCTCTCTCTTTCCCCCACCCAACACCCACTGGGTGTGTATTGTGTGTTTTATCCTTTTGGTGTTGCTGCTGCATTAACTGCTGCTGTCCATGTCTTTTGTGAAAGGACTCGACTCGTCGCACTTTATTTTTCTGCCAACTTTGCTTATGTGTGCGAATAATTTAGCATCCAAACAAGAACAACAATGTCTGCTAAAGCAAGCCTCTGAACCAGACGCTAGATTTACTCGAGATTTGGAATCTTTGTTAGCTGTTTTTTGCCTTTCTGCAGCCTTAGCTAACTGCCTGACTGACTGTTTTTTGTTTGTTTGAAAGAAAAATAAAAATTACTGTTGTTGAGTGGCTTGCAGTTAAGACTTGGCTGGAAGTGGGTTATGTGAATTAGTAATGTGGCACTGACCCTTCAACACATCTGCATTTTGACGAGTAAAAGCTGCCTCAAATAAATATGTTGAAGTTGTCTGTCTGTTGTTTACTGCTTATCCTGTGGAGCATGTAAGGATTTTGTTGTGATAGCAAATAGAGTATGTAAATATTTATCTCTTTAATTTGGGTGTCTGAATTCGGCCAAGCTCTGTATTAACAATTTGTGAGTTTTCTATGATTTTATTTATTTTATTGCTTAGCTATTACTTATATAAACATTTTTGCAAATATGCAAAATTAAATGACAAAATATATGCAAAAAATAAATCTTTTAAGACTTCAATGTGCTTTTGCTTTGAAACTTTTGCACGTTGAGATTTTATCCACAACTTTGAATTTAAAAAAAAAGGTTGAAGCTGAAAAAACTATTTACTAACAATGATATTTTTGAGTGAGTTAAGCTGTTGGCAGCATTTTCTTTTAGTTTCTTATAAAATATATTTTGCTAAACTCGCATTTCAAGTTCATAATTTTAACTTTCTTATCACACGAGTGCTGTTCTAAAAGCACTTTCTTGCTTCTGTAGCTGTTGCGTTGAGCCAAAAGTGTCTCATTTCTTTTTATGGCACATCACACTCTCGTCTATATACAAGAAATTGGCTGTCATTCACACACACACACACACACACGTACAGAATTTCAAAGTTCGACAAGGCGAACAAATATAAAAAAAAAAAATAACATTCAGTGGCAACGAAGCGAATTTTTCTCCCTTGATGCAAGGCAATCATTCCACTACCGTATGCTTTGGCATCTGGCATCTTCAACTTTGAGCATATAGTACTCAGATGCGGCTTAGCACTTCAAGCTGCACCAAATGCATAAAAATGCAGCTCCTTGACGAAGCCTCAATCCAACAATCCCAGTATTCATCGTCATACAGCATTCAGTATATCCGGCAGAACAACGCCAAAAGCCAAAGCCAAAGCTACTGAAGTAGGTCAGTTAAGGGAATCTCGCCTCATCTCGTCTGTCATTGTTGGAACTTAAAGAGCGCACTGAAATCCATTTTTGTGTAAACAGTGTTTTGCAGTTACACATACAATAACGCTCCTCCCCCTTATCGTTTCAACCCAAAAACCCAAAAACCCAACCTCTCTTCCCTCACTCTCAACACTGGTAGTTTTTGTAGCAGCATTTCAAATGCAAAATCCCATTTAGCTTCTAATTGCTTTATCGCTCAACAAGCTGTTGGTGCTAGTTGTAGTGTTGCTGCCCGTTTTGGGATCTCTGTACTCAGCTCATTTCTCTTACTTGACGCCTGCTGACAGGAGGAACAATCAACCCCTCCGCTGTCTCTTGCCCGCCTGCCTGTTAAAAGTCCTGTTTACTTTTGCGCTCTGTCAAATATGTTCGAATTTTCTAACGATTACAACTGCTGCGCTGCTGCATTGAGCCCTGTTGGAACTGACCTGATTTTCCATAGCATTTTTCGTAGCATGTGTTTTTCGTGTTGAGCCGGCTCGGGACTTGTTCAGCATATACAACAACAACAACAACAACAACAACAACAACATGGCTATGCAAGCAAGCTTGTTTGTTTGTTTGTTGTCCTTAGACCCAAAAACGGATTTGTCCAAATGTGTTGCCCAAGCCAACAACCTGCCATAGTTATACTCGCAGCAAAATTGTCGATTAATTGCTATGTGGAACGAGAACTGAACTGAATATTTTCCAAAAATGTTCACAAATGTAGTGCTGTTATGAGGTGTTCACTGTTGACTCAACGGGGGCGGGCCAAGGGAGCGTGATTGTTACGCATTTGCAACAGTTGCACAAGGCATTTTAGCTTTAATGTTGTAGGCAATTTTGGTTTGGGTTTTAAATTGATGCTCAGTTTTTAACTGTTTTGTTATTCAAAGAAGTTATCTAATAAATTCTCAACCATTGTATGTGTGTGTGTGTGTGTAATCAATTTTAAAACACGATCCTTACAATAGATCTACGTGTGTTTAACGCGATAGTTGCTTTTGTGGCAATGTGGTCCAACACTTTAGGCCAGAGACATTGTCAAACCCATTTTTAAGCAGAACTGGCAACAAAAACACAATGCCTAGGTAACGCGTTATAAAATAATAGAATTATGTTTTCTTCTTCTTCTTTATATAAATGCTTTGCTTGTTTTTCTATTTTATTTATTTGTCATTTGTTTTTCTACCATTGTCTGCAGCTGAAGCTGAAGCTGAAGCACCGCGAGACGTCTGAGTGTCTGTTGCCTCTATTGTTGTGCGGAGTTGTGGCCCACGGTTTTTAGGGGCAACTTCCATTGTTAGATCATGGCGGAGACGTGAGTCTAACCACAGGTGTATATCGAGAAGTCTAAATGCGATGCGTGAGAACTTTTTTCCTAACCGAATTTATGTGCGTTTCTTTTTGGGTTCTTTTCATTGTTGAGCCCCGGGCAAAGTAATTTCTGTTTGTGGTTTCTATTTTTGTTATTGCTGAGACAATTGCAAAAACTGTGACTCAGTGGGTGGGCTCCTGCGACTGGCGCCGTATAGAAGCATAAAGCAAACTAAAAGGCTATCCTATAATATTCTCAACTTAAATTAAAATCAACTTGTTTCTAGAGCATATTTCGGGGTCGCTATCACCCAGTTTTCCAGCATACTGAGTTCTTATGCATTTTTAAGCACACATTTGGATTTGCACTGAGTGCTCTTGCAGCTTTTGCCAGCTCCTGGAGCTCTCATAGCCTCTTTAGCTGCTGGACTCAGGCATCATAACAAAGCCAGCGACCTCGTCTCGGCTACAGTTGAATTCTTCAGCCCTTTTCTTTGTGTTTTTTGGGCTACTTTTCAAATATTAATTTTTATATGCTTAGAGCGCAGGTGGCACGTTTTGGTTTTTCCGTTGCCTTTTCGCTTGAAATTGAAATGTAAAAAGGCGCTTAATGTGCATATAAAATATTGAGAAAACAAATTGCATTTGAGCTTTCTTTCACTGGGTCACAAGCACAAAACTAGGAGAACATCCTCGGGTCAGTCGAGGTTAACTTCTCATAAATGGGTGCATTCAACTGATGCTAAAAGCTCGGCTTAAATAAAACATTCGTTGCAATCAACACAAACATATCGCATAGATGTGTGAACTCTTAGAAACAGAATTATTCTACAGAAAATATCATAAAACATTCATTGAAACATTTAAGTGTAACAATTGCTTAAATCCGGAATTTTGACACCAATTTGTCGCCATAGTAATTTTCATAATTTGTACAATACGCGAAAGCAGTTTAAATAAAAGAATTATTATGCAACTTGGCATTGTGCTAAGCGCCATGCAAAACAAATGGCAACAATTTAAACCAAATTGCCGACTAGGACGCCCCATGGCGTCAAAGTCTGGGCTCGTGCCAATGGCCACGCCCACTTTTACACCTTTTGATGCGAGGCGTTGGCACAGAACAAGGCGTGTTGCGCTGCATGCCACACACGCAACTCTACACTTACTACCATAAAGCAGCAATCGGTGGCACAGTCTGTTGTGGAGCGTGGTTGGGACACGCCCAAAATATTCAACTCCAATATTAACTGAGAAAAATACTTGCTTTAAATGTTCCATGACATTTGATTGATGTGCTCGCTGGACAGCTGCAAAGTGCAAAATATATGAAAATACAAAAATTAAGAACATTTCAAATGTTATCAGCTGTAAAAGGATTTCGTTTCGTGTTTGCTATCCTAGGGTAATATTTAATGTTGGGCTTTTATTTAGAAAAGCCCGTACTGATAGCTACAAACGACACAACTAAAGTGAATACCCTATAAACATATATTAATAATATATATAGATTGTCAGTCATTAAAATATAGCAGAAGATGATTTAATTTAAGAGAAACTTATATATAATTATAGATTTTATAGGGTATTCCACAAATTACTATGCCAGTGAAAAACCTTGCATGTATTCGGTTTTTAGTCCGATTTAAATATGCATGAGCGTGAAATTATTGCACGAAAATATGTCACTAAAACCAGCAACAACAACAACGATAAATGTAACAACATTAGCAACAACATTTATGACAAAATTCCATTTGGAGTCACTTTGGCACAAGTGTTTGGTGTTTGGGCTAATGACTGCTGGCATCGACCCCCGCACGACTCCCTCGAGCCTCTTTTCATATGGAATTTGTCATGTGTCAGTATGACTTAAATACCGAGAAAATATTTTTTACTTCTCGCAAAACAGCAATAACAACAACAACAACAACAATAACAATAACGACGATAACGGCAACAAATTATGTCGAGCCCGTGCGACTCTAATGGACTTTGATAAGGTGGGAAGAGCCATCAGGAACGGTAGCCGGCAAATTTATGTAAATCCGCATTTGACCCAAATTGGCACGAAAATTTGTTAGATTACCGCGCATTTCATTTCCGCTCTCGAGTAAGCGAAAGAAAAGCAGAAAACGCCGAAAGCTACAGTTAATATGTGTATAACACTTCTCGCCATATCATCTGGGTAGGGGTGGTTTACTTTTGGTAATGGGCGGCAGCGCTCTTAACAGGGCCATATTCGATGGCTGAAATGGCAAGCAGCTTACAAGCCATAAAAATTGCATGTGTGCATGTAAGCAGGCGACTCTGGACATGAATGGGAACCCATTTTCTGGCTTGCCTTTAAGTGCAACTCTTTGTATACAACTTCCGTTTGGCGTGTGACGCTGCCAAGAAATGCAAATTTCTGCACATGCTACCATTCCCCCCTTAATTCCGAATCGGCACTGGAGTCGAGTCAGCAGTCAGCAGTCAGCAGTCAGTAGAGCCCGCACACGCATTCCATTCCATTAACTTTATCAATGTAAATCACCAAAATGTGTTGGCTGCAAAAGCTCGTTGGACCGACTGCCTGGCCGACAGCCTGGACCCATTGTTATGAAAAGAAAGGAATGTGATAGTACTAACGATAAAACAAGTGCGTGTTTGCGGCGGGTGGAGTGTAAGTGCTCATAAAACCAAGTCATCGAAATCAGTGAAATGTGAATGTGCAGTGAATACCTAGACAGAGAAACCAAAACGAAACACACAGAAGCGGGACTTTTGATTATTTTGATTGTGAAAGGACAACGGAACCGATTGCTTTAAAATTCTAAAACTTAAAAGCAGTAGGAAAGGTAACTGATTACAATATACATATATGACAATTTGTCACATCTGAAACTCCCGCTAGACGTTTTATGAAATCATTATTCAACTTTTGCTTCTTTTCCCTTGCTGTATATCATCTGTCAGGCGTGAGAACCTACAAGGCGAGGGCGTTGCTCAACAGTTTTTCACCCCAAAAGCAAAACCATTAGCATGTCAAATCCAACCCCTCGCCTTGAAGGTGCCATGTTGAGCAAATCCCAACTTCAATCCTTTTGGCTGTCAAGCCTAAAAATAACATTTTCTTTAATTTGAACAAAAATAACAGGCAAGCCAAAAGACTTTAAGCGCCCTTTGACAATTTTCACGTCAGCTACAAATCCCGCAAGCAGATAACACGCAAACAGAGGCCAACTCCAAAAGAAAATGAAAAAATTCCCAGCCTTGCCTCATTTGGTTGCAGCAACAGTAGCAGTACCCCCACTACTAAGAAGGGAGAGAAAAATATATATGAAAAATAAATAAATTTACATACATGTGGAGTATTCAACGAAAATCTGTCCCTGGCTGCCGCCTTTATATTATATCTCTCTTGTCGTATACTATACTATACTACAGAAATAAACACAATTTTTCTCGACTTTTTGCTCAGCTCCGCTCACAACTGATTCTGACTGTCTCTAGAGCCATTGGATATGTACTTTTGTATCGCATAAAAAAATATATTTATATATTTATATGTCTGTATGCACAAATATGAAGCGGAAAATCAGTGACAGCAGCCAAGCGCCGCTGCCTGCTACGTATTTTGATTCTGTTTGGAGTTTTGAAGTGGAGTTAAATTACTTTTGGATGGGCAGGGACTAAGGTACACACACACACACACACACACACATAAACTTCGTATCTACATATACAGAGATATACACGAATTGTGTGCGTTACAATCTTTGTTGTTTTTGTCTGATTGAAAGTTATTTCCAGTTATTCCCACAGTTTTCGGATGGCGCTGATGGCCAAGTTCCTCCGACTGCGCTCTATCCAACTGTCTGTTAGCTTGTCCGATTTGACTGGCAGCGCATGAAATATGGCTTTTCCAACAGCAACGAAATATTTGTTAAAAATCAGCCAGAAAAACAGAGCAAGAGCAAACGAGTTGGCAAATTTTGAGAAAGGTGTTGGTTTAGCAAATTGCATTCTGATACTTGGCAACTTCTGTTGCCTATTGATTTTTAGCCCTTTGTTCAACACTAAACTTTAGCTTTAAGATTATTTGGCACTTTTATCAACAACTTTGAGCAATCAAACTCGAATTAATGGTCTGCCCCTATGCAAATGGTGTTGCACCATTAATTTATGGTCAAATCATGTAAATTTCACCAGACATCAAACTTGTTGATTAATATTGATTAACTATTGCTTGTCGTCCCCTCATGCCTAATTAAATTCTTTTTTATGACTTTGTTGCTGCAATTAAATGATTTCTAATTGCTGTCAGGCAAACTTCTCATGGCCCTGTGCCACACGCATTTGATTTAATGATTTATGATGCCTTGGACTTGGCTCATAATTTGTCATCTTTCCCTGGCATTTGATAAAGATTTATTATGACATTTCCTTTGTCCTCCAGATATTAATCATTGCCATCAAATTGTGCATGAATATGAACACAGTTTTTTTCCGATTTTTTTTTATTCCGAATATTAATGCAGCTAATCAAATCAATGCCCTTAAGCTTTACAAAGTGGGGTTGAGTATTTGATGGCATAATTATGGGTTTATTAGCGAGCATTAGGTTAAATAACTGAATGTGCGTTAAACATTTTACGTTTAAGGGTACATAAAGCTTGGTTTTTTCGAAAATCTCCAATTAAATATAGGAAAAGATTGGTTTGATTGAGTTTACTGCTTAAAGCTCTGAGGGTAAACTATTCGCAAAATCTCTTTGGGACATTCAACGCATGCCTAGCCCAATTTTTGACAACTTGTCGCACACAAAATTATGCACAATATCAGCATAGAAAGTTAATCAATGAAATTACATGCAGCATCAGCACAAAATTTGCCTCAGTCATTGCTTGCCACACACACACACACATACCCCCAGCTACAACAGCACACATTGGTGGTCCCCAAGCAATCAGCTAAGCACATTTGATTTTTTGCTTTGCTAGCTCAAAGCTTGAACAAACTACCGTCAAACACGTCACATGAACGCTTCATTATCGATATATGTGTATATAGAGCATGGCAAGTGTATATCTATAGTTAAATTATCGCCTGAAAGAAATCATCATGATTGACAATTGACAGTTGGGTGGTGGCTGGACTGTGGACTGGACGTTGGTTGGCTGTGCGACGCGTCGGTTTAGCAATCAAGCAGCAAACTTTCCTTATTTTCCTACACGCCACGGACAATGGTCAGTTTTTATGGCAGCTGTATCGAGAGAGAGAGAGAGAGAAAGAATTGAGAGTTTTCGTTGCCTTATCACTTCGGTCCCATGACGTGCGGGCTGTATCAACAAATGGACCATCACTGGACCATCATAAACTGACCATCACTTTGATTTTCATTTCATGGTCTTTGGCTACGTGCGTGTCTGTCATTTATGACTCAAGCACTGGGTTGGGTTTTCTATGGTCTGGACAGAGGGTTGTGGCATGGACCCTTTCCTAATTTCTTTTCGATTTGGTACTAATTTCTTAATTTAGCCAAGTCTCTATATCTGGTCATTGGTCATTGTGTTTTTCAGTGTGTTAGGCTTTGCATCGATGCTGGTGGTTATTGGATTGGATCCCAAGTTGGTGATAAAACTTTAATTTTCTTTTCTCTTTTTTGTTTTTAATGAAATGGCAGGCGTTTCTATTTGATTTGTAATGAATGAGCAGCCAAAGTGGATTAGTTAAGATAATATTTAATTACTTTAATTGTTTTGTTTGCTCAAATTGTGTGTATATAAAACCTCAAAACTGTTAATATACAACCGAAACATATTTTTTAAAGCATTGAATAAACTTTTGATTTGCTTTTTAAGCTTTGATAAGTGTTTTTATGCTGCTGGTTTCATATGATGGCAAATGGTTGTAAACTTATATCCCTTGTAACTTTATTTCCACTTTTGGCGTTCTTATAATCAAATAGCAAAAGCGCAGTGAAAGATTTTAATTAAAATCCACAGACACACCCACTGCCACTGCCACTGCGACTGCCACAGAGCCATGGGGCACAAAGCAAATGCGACGCAAAACCTCAATGTACCCGTCCAAACGCATATGCGCTGTGTATTTACCTGGAACGTGAGCCAATTATCGTGGCAGAGTGGTAGAGAAAATATTTGAGCTTTGCTTTTGCTTGCATCGCTCTTTTGTCGACACTTGTCTACCTACTCTTACCTGCCTTCTCTTTCATCGCCTTAGTTTGTGTGTTCAGTTACTCGATTCGCTTTACAGCCGAGTGCAATCGAAGTTATTAATCTGATTTTTCAAATCGCTTGCATGCAACGTCATCAGAAGAAGAAGACGAGGGACAATGTTGGGCAGCATCGTCATCATCGTCATCATTATTAACATCATCGTATGTAAACAGAGGAACGCGCCTTGGTTGCTATTTCCATTTATAACCCAAGTAAGCCGCTTATCTGCTACCCAAAATCCCGACAAATTGGCTGCATTGCTTCGGCTCTGTCTCTTCCACTCTAGCTCCAGCTCCAGCTCCAGCTCCAGCTCTGTCTCCGAATTGTAAAGACGACAATGCAAACGTCAAAGTTACGAACGTTGATTGGTTTACTTTGGGCTTTGACTTATGTTTTCGTCTATGGTTAAAAATTATAAAGAATTACGACTTTGATTGACAACTTATGGCGGTGCCTGTCAGCGAGCGAAACAAAAAACTCAACAAAAATCAATACAAAATCTCACATAATACTCATAATATGCCTGTGCGCTAGTTTTTAGGTGCTGTCACATCGAACTATCGATTATGACTCAATTTTTGTCATTCAGTTTTTTTTTGTATTGGAAGCTGTCAACGTAAAATGCTAGAGAAAATAGTTATGTAGCTACTGTGTCCAGTTTTTTATATTCTTGTTTTTGTATTTTTGAGGGATGCGGGTTATCCCTACAATCGTTGACTGCTTTATTTATGAGATTTTTCAGAGCTGAGGATCGGTTCTGTTCTACGCGAGTCGCGTGTACGGTGGTTGAAAATGCATTTCAATACAAAAAAAAAAAAAACAAACAACTTCTGTGAAAAGGCGAAAGTTAATTGCCTGACTGCAACAACAACAACAGCTACTAGTAAAAAAAAAACAGAAATTTGAAGTAAAAAAAATGCATGCACATTCATTTATCATGATTAAAGTTCGCATAGAACGTGTGCAAACAATTTGCCCAAGAATAACAAGAGTGCGACGATCCAATGAAAAGAATTTCAATCCAGGGCGTGCCAACACAACGCACATTGAACAGACACCTTGGGTGGTATCAGTAAAAACACAAAAGAAAATAATGAAAACACAGCAATGGGAGAACGATGGAGAAAGAAGAGCAAACAGCGGGTGGTCACTAATTTTTTACGTGACGCTTACATGAGCTGAGCGGAAAGCGAAGAAACACACACACACACACACAGAGAACAAAAAAACAAAACGCGAAAATCAGCGCCGAGGCGCCAAAAAGTATGCAATGCCAGACAAAAATCAAAGAAATGTACTATTGTAGTAGTCGCTTTTGAGTTTGCCAGATTGCCCCGCAGCCCACCCCCCTACCTTATCACTGCTTCTTATTTGGCCATATAATTGAAAGGGCGTGGGCTGTTGGGTGGAAGCGAAACGTGCGAAATGGTAGAAAATTCCAAGCAGTAGTCAGAGGGGAGTATGAAAAGTTGATTTACATGTTATTTGTTGTTGTTAAACGTTGTTGGATATTAAACAAAGATCCATAAAGTATTCTGGTAGATAAACTCAAGTTATGAGACAGAGAAAAAGGTAAGGAAGAAATTATCCAAACTCCAAGACTAACAATGAATCTCTTAGTTTAAGATTAAATAAATTTTATACAACCCTCGTAGTTTTTTGCTTTTCTCAGTATCTATAGTGAGAATGCTTCGCTTGGCCAACTCTCTACTCTCTCACTGCCGCTCTGTCTGTCAACCCGTTTCCTGCCGCCAATAATTAAAGTAATTGCTACATTTCTGGCACTTGGCTTTGCCTCTGCGCTCACTAAGAGGCCAAGACAAAGAATAAGTAAAATGGAGAAAGAGCAAATCAGAAAGATAGCCGATGGAGGCTCTCAGATTTGCAAAGACTTTTGCCAAAACGGAAACTATTTTAAAAAGGCGAAACTACTTTGGTTTTAATTGCAACTATCCAACTATTCAACTATTCAACTATTTAACTGTTGAACTGTCTGAATGTCTGCGTGTCTGAGTACATTGTAGTTTTTGGCTTTACTGGTGCTGCTGCTGCTGGTGCTGATGTGTCCTGAGTGTAATGTCCTTTTAAGGTCCTGCAGCTACACTACAATGTGCTTCCGTTTGCATGCGAACTGCTCTAAGCTGCTTAACTTTTGCCCCAAATGGGCGTGCCTCAAAAAAGGGGCGGTGCGTGTTAATGATTACTTGAGTTGGCATTAGAGTGGTCTGATCCTGGACTTGGTTGTTGCTCTTTGGCCATACGAAGGAGAAGAAGAGAAGAAGGTTGTATGTAAAAATCAATGTCATTGCGTTGTTTGCTGTTTGTTTTTGGTTAACATTCCTTGGTTCCGTTTCCTACCACATTTCCTCCACTTCACTCCTTCTCTCTTTCTTCTTCTGAGCTGGTATCTGCTGCGATTTTCCCTGTTGCTGTAATAGCAGCCGCTGCAATTTGCTGCGCTATGCTGTAAAACTTTTGCGGCAAAAACAAAAAAGTTTTTCACTTAAACTTCGCCGCATTGCTGCAGTGAGCTCTGAGTAAGAGTCCTGACCTGTCTTTGCCTGCTTATTAAACACTCTACGTTTTCAGAAGAGTGTTTAACCAAACCTGAATATCATTCATCTAACAGGTTATTAAATACGTTTTGAATAAATCAGAGAACAATTGAACTTCTTCTAATATTTCAAGACTTTAAGCTTTAATTCAATTTTGAAGTTAAAGTATTTGATATTCGTAGACGTTTTCATATACCTTGACATTATTGTTGCTCTTTTGATTATTCCCACGTTGGTACCGGGCACGCCCTTGGGCTGGCACACCACTTAAAATTTGTTTAAACATAAGTGGTTAATTATCTTGAACGTTTGCGTGCCCTGGCACATAGCAAGATAGTGACTGCTACCGTATGGAAGAGACACCTCATCAACAGCCCTAACCGAAAACTATACATACGTATGCATGTATAGATGATATATGCACCCCTATAATTAGTTGTGATAATTTTATATCAGTGCGTTTGAGAGCTCTCATGTTGCCGTCACTTTTCAAAATATATAGAAATTTCAAAGTCTACAAAATTATTTCATATTTTGCTGCTGCTGTCAGTTGTGAGTAAGGGAGAAGTAGAAGACCCGCATGAAACTTTCTCTTTTTTTTATCATTTTGTGAAATTAAAACAAAATATTTACATTTGCAATAAGTTGAATACTAAATGGAAACTTGAGTGCCACGTGCAGTCAGTCACTGAGTGTCGGCCAATGTCCTTAAAGGTTTTTCGTTGTTTGTGCCAAATTTGAGCAGCTCCTTTTGCGTTAAGCTAATTTTTGCCAAATTTCCTTTTGGCTCTTGCATTTTATGACAACTTGACGGTTATTCTGAATTATGCATTGTGTCTCCACTCGTCTCGTCTCGTTTCGGTCGTTGCTACAGTTTTATGCATAACAGTGGAAAGAGCTTTAAAAGTATCTTAATGTTATACCATTGTCTAGGAGGATAGCACGAAAAAAAATGCTAATATTCATTTGCATTACAAGTTGTAGCTAAAACTTGAGCGTGAGCGTCCTTAGAGCCATTTTACATACAAAATAAACTAAAACTTGGCTTGTACAACTTATTCGAGCTGTCAACTTTAGTTACGGTGCCTAGTCTGAAACACTGCAGATATATTTAGAAAAATGGAATTACGAAACCTTAAGAAACAAATGAAGTTTATGTAGAAATGTTGGGAAGAGCTTATTTATGTATAGCCATAAAGATGCTATCAAACAAATTTATTATTATATATCTGTGATGCAAAAAAAACATAATTTAATTTGACATTTAAACTGCATCATTTCAGTTTAGCCTTTCATTTAATTAGCTTGAAAGCCAAAGCAGCTGACGAGCAGAGCTTAATATCTTTCGAATTGATCTAGGTGCTGTGGCTGTTGCCATTAAAACATATAATACTATATATGAAGGCAGCTCTGGCTCAAGGGACTCTTAATAACTTAATTAACTTGAGCGGCGCACAGATAAAAATCAAGCGCAAAAATTAACAGAAATCCAATAAAAGTGCGTCGAAAAGGCGAAATATATATATAAATGATATCAAGACATATACGAAGAGAGGGACATAAAAAATAAAGCAATTACATGCACGCAGAGGATACTGCAGAAGGATATATACATGAATATGTCAAGAAGAGATCAGGAAATGCACATAGCAGGAGTATTTTTATTCAAGTTATTTTGTAATCATGAGGCAGGCCACACAGAAAAGAAAGCGACAACTGAAAAATTACAAAGAAAAAAGCTGAAAAGACGTACGAAATATATTTATTTATAGAGCAAGTACGAAGAACCGAGTGAAGAAGTTGCGTGTCTTAAATTTGCCATAAAAGTGTCACACAGCAAGAAAAAGAGACGGACAAGGACATGCGTGTCTTTTGTTTTTATGTGGCACCCCTACCTACCTACCTCCTCCCCTCTTCCATACTGCCAAACTCCACCAACATTAAGCTTGACGAGAAACGGCAGACGGCGAATGTTTGAGGTTAGGTTCATTTGCTCTAAATCTTTTAAATAGCTTTATTTAGACTAAAAGCGTCGAGCAGACGTGACATGGCTCGAGTGGTAGGAGCAGAAATGGATGTTGGAAAGGAGTGTGAGGGGAACAGAGAGAGAGCGCAAAAGAGAGACAGAACCTGGCCCGCCTGTCAGTTTAATGTTTAGCGTTGCCTTTTTGTTGTTGGTTTATTGTTGTTGTGTGGCAAGTGTTTCGTTGTGGGTGCCATTGGCTTTAATGTCTCGTTCGCATGTCCTGTGGGCGTCCTAGTTCCGGCATTGGCTCCGACTGTAGCACTGTGTACCAGCTGCCTTTGCGTGCTGTGTGTAGGTTTTATGTTGAAACGCGTGTAAATATTTTGTTTTACAGCCTCTAAACACAGACTTCTAATAGACTTGGCGGCTGCTCTAGCCTCTAGGTGTCTCAATTTTGTAAATAGTTGCGGATTCTCCTACTACCACATCCATTTCACTAGTCGATTCCTACATTCATATGGGTTTAAGCAAACATGGCTTACGAGGAAAATGTTTAAATCAATGCAAAGCAAAGCAAATATCATATAAACACACACATGTCTGTGTGTGTGTGTGTCTGTGGTTGTGTGGTAGTATTTGCTTTGGGGCACCTTTTTGATTTCGCATTTCACATTTGTTTCTCATGTTGAAAGCGGGCGGGTTGCCTAAATGTCGCCGGCGGCGGCATTTCATTTTAAGCTATTCGCTATCCCAAAAAATGTTTGCCTTTTGTTGGATTTACGTTTATCAAATTGAAGCTTAATCTTTGTAGCCATTAGATTGCATTGCCTTTGTGTAAAAGCTATATAGATCCTAAGAATGGGATTTTTGTTTATTTTGATACAACCTTTTGTAAGTATCAGCTGCACAAATACTAAAACACACATGCTTACACTCAATTCATTCAAATATCTAAGCTTAATTAAAGCGTTGCAGCAATCGAAAAGTCACGTTAAGCCCATTCATCTCAAAGTTCATTTGCTTGCCGCATTTGTAGTCAAGTAGAATATATCTAAGCCCATTGCCAAGCCATTCCCACTTGCCTTTCCCCTAAGAGCTGCTGCCACCATTACTCCCAGCCTTCAGCTTCCAGCTTACAGCTGCCTGCCTTCTTCTGCTTGGTTTGCTTGTGCCAAAGTTAGTCGAGCCTGCAAAACATATGCAGTTATAGTATTCAACTACATCTGCGCCTTGTCCAAACTCCAAAAGCAAACTGAGTGCGGAACCCAACTGCAATTACAGTTTACAAATGTCCGCACAATTCACTGCACATGAAACGCCATCAATAAAATTAAAGCACAGGACATAACAGTGCAGAACAGTAGAGCATAGAATTGTATGGAATAGAAGAATAAAGTGTGGAAAAGGCAGGGTTTTTTACAAAAAGAACATTTATTAAAAATTCTCTACGCAAATCCGTTTCTTAAATTTGAACAACATCATTTTGATTGAATACTGTCTCCAGTCCCAGACTTCATTCGAAACCACAAAACATATGCTACCTAATTTTAAATTGTATAACACAAAGGAAAAAAGAAAAGAAAAGCCACTTGAAAACACACACACACATTAAGCGAGAGAGAATGACTTAAGGGAAAATAAAAGAAGAAGAAATAATACAATGGCAGGGCAGTTCGTAAATTGCATTTCAGTTACAGACCGCAATGCGATGCCGGAGCATAGTCTTGAGACTTGAGACGTGGCGAGTGGAAAATTTATATAAATTGACTTCTTTATTGTTGCGTTGCGTTTGCGTTTGCCCTTAATTTCGCAGAATTTGTCGAGGGCTGCTCTCGACCAAGACCAAAACAATTTACCACCTAAGAAGCCACAGACGCAGCCGCAGTTGAAGCCTCAAACTTGAACCTCAATCTCGACCTGAACCCACCTCGACCACGACCTGATTGAATTTTACGCTTCATTTAAATTGAATTTATTATCCAGGCCTCCAGCACAGGTGGGGCGCGAACCAAAATCATAATTAATAGACACGCATACATTTCACAGAAGGAGCGCAAAGGAATGAACCCAAAAAATATATATCAAAAAATAAACAACAAGGTAAAAAGCTTTTTCATTCCAACCAACTTTTGAGCCTTACAAATTTCCACGCTTATTTCAATTACCTACGGCATTTTCCTCAAGGAGACAACCTCTGGAATTTCTCGCACTTTATCATAAGCAACCGAAAAAAACCGGGCCTGCCATAGGATTATGTCCTGTCTCCCTGATATGTATGTGCTCCAATTTGTTTTTCTTCTTTATTAGGTTCCTTTATATCTTTTTTCCTCACTCGCAGCATCAGCTGCATTTTCTTTTTTTTACCATCTTATTTTTTCTTTTCGCTTTTCCGATATTGTTTTAAGCCGCTTCGTTTGTTCAACGTGTTTACCTGACTGAAAGTTTTTCGTGTTGCTGTCAGAAATTTTTATGTTACAATAATACAAAGGAACTTTTCACTTAGCACTTGCAGGCGGCAGCAGGCTTTTTACTGGGTTAACAGGTTGTCCCGGCGCTTAACCCGGGCTAAAGTTTAAGTTAAATGCTGCAGGCATTCAACCTTTAAATCCCCTCTTTAGAAGCTGTGCTTTAAGTTGACTTGAGACTGGCAGCTGGCAGACAACAGGCTGTTCCGCAGCCTACACATCTTCATGCCATCAATCAATCAATCTATCAAACAGTCGATGCGAGTCATCAAGTCAACCAAACTGACAGCCAAGTTCCAAGCTCACGAATCAAATGGTAATCAAATTGAGGCGTCTCCTTGCCGCTTGCTGCCAACTACAGGCAAAAGCTTTTAGGTTATGCAAATAGATTAAATTGAAAATGGGTCTCAACAGTGTTTATAGTATGATATAAGTCAACATTTTTTTAAGTTTATAATGAATTTAATTTTTTTTATTAAAGTTTAACTGGTTATATTTTTATATAACTGAATTGTTTTTTTTTTATTGAATTCAATTCAACTTAAAAATCGTTAGCAGTTGTTTAAACCATGCGCTGTGTGTGTGGTTGGCCTAAATATAAAAATTAAATTTAATTACCAGCCACAAAACTAATTTGAAACTTTATCTCTAGATCGGCACACACACACACACACACACACACACACACACACTGGCACGAGGCATTCTCAAGCATTATCCAACATAAGTTTCCCATCGCGTGTCCAAATGCTATTTGTTGTCTCTGGAACGCACTTCGTTGTTTCTCTGTCAGTCTGACAGTCAGTCAGTCAGTCAGTCAGTCAGTTAGTTGGACAGTCGGCAAGTCAGTCAGCAAGTTAGATAGACACAAGCACATATCCGTCCACGTTTCACCACTTTTCCTGAGTTTTTCCATTTCCCCACACACGCACACACAATTCGTAGAGTAGCGTGCATTTTTGTGGTTTGCCGGTGGTCTCCCAAGTTATCCCACACTGTGGTGCTTGGATGCTGAGACCCTGGCTAACCCTGGCTAGTAAAATGTGCTACGTGCTCCTGGCTAATAGACCTAAAATGCAAAGGGAAGATTTGCCGATTTAATTGGCTTTATGAAGAGGGAGCTTAGGAGCTATGATTTGAACTTTTCCCAAGTATTTACGGTAGCGTTTGACTTTCCATTTTCACAAAGTGTAATAATAAAAGGCTTAGCAAGAGAGTGCCACATAAATTTCCGTTATTTTTGTAATTGTCAATTGCGTGTGTCATAAAAATCCATTTGAAAAGATATAAAAAGCACAAATAAAATAAAATTTTACGATTTTTCAATTAAACAAATTATACCAAACAGTTGGCTTGGCTTTAAATTGTCGAACTGTTAAAAGTGGCACGCGTTGAGGGCTCCGGCATTTTAGTACTAAGGATTGTTAGCATGCGGGCCTATTAAAAATTTAATTTACAATACAAATTTCAATTGTCAATAGCGCTGATTTAAATTTACTTTTTCAAGTTTTACAAACTGTTGTAACTCATTGTTCAATACAAACAAATCGCCCACACCCACCTACATTAGTTAATGTGTAATTTTAGTAATGGTGAAAAAGTCAACGAAGTGAAACGAATTTCTTGCACATTTTTCTAAGAATTTCCGCTTGTTTTGGCTCTGTTGACAAAAACACTGTGCGCTCAATATTTCAACATTTGAACAACGTCGACCTTTTGGCGACTCATTGGCTCCGCCTCGCTGACCTGACCTGACCTGAAACTAAGTGCAGAGCTAGCCACCGCGATATTACCAGAAAGTCGCGTTCGGTTATGTTTGCTGTTTGGTCGTGTCAACCAAAGTGTTATTAATGGCTTGTTTTTACGAAATTTATTGCTTGCTATTTATTAATTTATTGACTTTAAATGCAATTAGATAAGAAAAGTGCATTGCAGTGGCCAGGTTTGCAACAGCGCTTTGGGCATTTTCCCTCCATCCACTCATTGTTAACCAGACGGTGGGTGCACTGCAGCTGTATGATAGCTTCAGATAATGACTATTTGTTGTTGATTATTGTTCTACTTTCAACATATATGAATATTACATACTTGTATCAAGTTGTCCCTAATTGCTGACACAATTTTCTTATTTTATTTGTTCAATCGAAAGAGGTCCTAAGACAAACATAGATTGCTTTGGTTGTTTTTTTACTCGCCTATTTTTGTAACCCAATTTCCAATATGTACATATTAATTTGTTTGTTTTCGCTTTCGTTTCAACCACTTATGGTGGCCCAAAACATGTCACACACTTACTCACACACACACACACACACACAGACCGGCTCTGCTTTTGCCAATCAATAACAATTTAAAAGCTGTTGCGACAGCATGTGCCAAGGCCCCCAATGACAAAGCTATGCCACCTCCAATGAGAGGCCCACAGATTGCAGCAATTACGCAACATGGCATGCAACAACAAGAGAAACAACAACGTTAACAAGAGAAGCGCCATATTGTTTTCGGTTATTCCAAGGAATGAGGGATGTTCTACCCTAAAATTTGATGTCACATTTGCGTCACATGGCGGAAAACCGAAACACTCGAACAGCCGAAAAATGCCAAAGAAATAAGCTGCAAAAGCTAACAAAAAGGCTGAAAAAGAATATATGTTGGTATATAAATAGCTATGCGACACAATACCATAAAAGTTAAACAGTAATTTGACATAGACGACAACAGCATATGTGGAGAGTTGCAAACAGAGAGAGAGAGTGTTGGGGTTGTGTGGGAAAAGCATCTATTTTTTATATATGTATTTTTTTTAAAATGGTTTACAAATTTGGTCTGACAAGTAAATATTTTTGAAATAAAGCGTTGAAGTGCGTGAGCGTGTCCCTCGACCAAACGTGGGCGCGTGAGCTATTTAAACATACAACAGAAACAACAAACAAAAAGGAAGAGAACAAAAAAGGTTTCCCCAAAGACGCCTACATAAATAGGTCATAATGGAGGACATGCTTGGGTTGGCTGGTCAAGTATATAGCTTGGGGAGCTGCTTTGAACTTTGGCATTGTGATATGTTCAAGCTGACCCGCATTCGCTTAAATACTCGTACAAGAAAACCTAATGATTTTTGTGGTTTTAACTGTTGTTGTCATTTGCCAAACAATTCGATTTTGCGGTCTCTAGAATATTTCTAAACAAATTCAAAATTTTTTACTTTTCTTTGGTTTCTAAGAATTTTAGGTAATTGTTTGAGATGCTTTTTGGTCACGTTGTCGATTGACTTAGCCACATGGCGCACTCAAAAACATGTTCATCATCATCAGCTTGAGCAACCACAAATCAAAATGTCAAAAAAATTGTTGCTACAGCTGTTGATGTCTTGATATAAAAGGTATTGCATCTCTTGCATAATTGGAACGGAAACTGGCTACCGGGAAAAACTCTTAACCTTGAGTTAACTGAGAACTGTTCAGTTAAGCAACCACCAAAATTATGTACTCTTAAACAGCAGGCAGCTCATTTGGAACTGCTAATTATACCTGCAAACTGACCCGGCTTGACTTCACTTGGCTTGGGAATGAATATGCTTGAGATCATATAAATACCAAATATTATGCATTACATGCAAGCATTTTTTGACTTATTGCCTTCATTTTTCGTCGTCCCAAAGTTGCTTCCTTTTTTTTGGTTTTTCTTGTTGATCGTAATTACCAAATTATAGGCTTACCCTTTTGCCTGAGACTGATTAGACTCATTTACAAATTTTGTAGTTTGGGCTGCCGTTTTTACTTATTCTTTCTCTCTCTCTCTCTCTCTCTCTCTCGCTCTCTGTTGGAGAAATGTTCGACTGAGGGGCGCTTAATAGACAAATTAACTGTGCTAACTTTGGCTGCAGCTGTCTAGCCTTGTCTGTCTGAGTGGCCTATACTTAGATGGAACCGATAACATCTTGTAAATATTATGTAATTTTCTTTTTATAAATTTTCCATAATTACAGACTAGCCATGTTGTTAGGCTATTTGATTTATAAGAGCGCATAATTTGCTGCAGTTTGCAGTTGGTGGTGGCTTTCTATGGCCAACCATTATTGAACAGCAGCAGCAATCAATTCAAATGGCCAGCTTAATGCAATGCAACTAAATGTTTAGTTAGCAAGTCCTAATTTAACGGAAATCAACTAAAACTCAAATATTCTGTCTTTTAGGTGCATTTCCCATTTGCCTCTTCAATCAATAATTACATTTTATTTGATAATATTTTGTTTGTCTGTGATATTAATCCATTTAAGTATCGTTTGGTTCATCGTCGACTTTTACTGCTCAATGCTCAGAGCCATTATTGATGAAATGTTTTGAAATGTTTGCTATACAGATACTCAAACGTATAGTTTCCAATCCAATTTCCATTGCCATTGCACGTTTTAACAGAGTTGTTTAAGGTAACAACTTTTTATAGATTTTTCGTGTTTCAACAAAGCAAGCAACTTAAATCAATTTGAGTAGTGCACACATATACAAATAGACAGATAGACAGAATGTAAAAGATTTTATAACAATTTTTAATGGCGTATTTTGAATGGCTTTTCATTCCACGTCTGGCAATTTATCATGGGGGTTCTTAACGAGCACGCCCCGAATGCGTTGACTATAAACAAACAATTAAAAAAAGCGCAACGATAACTAAAACTCAACACTTTCATTCATTCAGCATAAATACCAAGCACAAAATACCAAATACACAACTCAAATTGGGCAACAATAAAATATCTTTATATGCATTCTATGTAGATATATAGAAACAAAAAAAAAAGCTGTCATAAGCCAAAGCTATAGGAACAGGGTGTTGTAAGTCGGTTCATTGTTTGTCTGATTGAGAATAAACAAACAGAATGCTGAATGCGACTTAAATGATAAAAATGTCAGAAAAGTGTCAAATGACTGCAACGAGGGCGACGAATGATGATAAAGAGCTGTGACTAAGAGAACCCCTTTTGCTTCCACTCCCTGGGCCCTTAAACAGCAACAGGGAAAACAAAAAATTGACAATAATTAAACGCACGGGACACATTTAAATGACACTTTTTTCTTTTAACGAGTTTCCTAAATCTTTACGCTTGCGTCTCCTCGCTGGCAAGATCGTATTGCATTTGCCATTACCATTTCCATTCGCATTCCCATTGCCATTGCTCATCTTTCCGACTTCGACTTCTTCTACGTCTTCTGCAACGCCCCCCAGCTTCTTATGCGTCTGAGGGGCAGCCTCTGGTGATCTTGCCGCTTGATTTATGCGCTGCCTCTACTGAAATTTTGTATCTAAATGTGGCATTTAAGTTATCAACAACAACAATAAAAACAACAGCAAAACAACGTTTTGGTCGGATCAGGTCCATTGGGCCATCTGCCGCCTGGCGGGGAGCGTTCTCTCTCTTTCTCCTCTCTTCTCTCTTCTCTTTTAGTGTTTGCCCTTTCAGTTTTCAGCTCTTGCCCCATTTCTTTTCTTATGCCTTTCTGAAATCCCTAAAATATTTCGCGGCATGATTTAGTTGCATTTCACGCACATCACAAGCAATGCGCGCAAGGCCTCCCCCCCCTCCCCCTCACCCTTCTCGGGTGTTTGGGCTTGCGGCATGCAGGGGATATGGACAATGTGAATGCGAGTTATTCGCGTGTGCGTTTCTCGCATATCTTCATACATACATACATATGTGCATTGGCTGCTGGATAGGTGTGCCCCATGGTAGGCTCTCCTGCCCATCTTCCCGGGCAGTCGCACAGTTCCCCGCTGCGAATACTTTGTGCCATAATTTTTCGTCGATATTTACAGCAAGAGTCGCCCATCAAAATAAGTCAGAAGCGCTACAAAAAGTGGGCTATCGTCGTTTTGCGGCCACGTTTGCAGGCTATTTAATGTGATGTATGATGTATGTTTGGGCATTTTTTTTCTTGAATTTATCTATTTGCTTAAAGCCTAAAGTTCACTATTTTATTTGCTTGAGTCTTTTGTAGAAACCATAAAATTAAGAACATTTGAACAAACAAATTATACAGCAGGCTCTCAATTAAATTAAGAACATTTGAATATACAATTGATATACATTTTATAGTAATAATACTCATGTGTTTTCTTTTATTTTTATAGTTCAATTAATGTTTTTTAAATATCTGCTGTTGTGTCTTTATTTAATTTCGTATGTAATTCAGCAAACATTAATATGCCCTTTTATTTGATGTGCAGCGCATTAAAAATTTTGCAGCTTGCCGAAATTTAAAGATTCGCTTCCTCTTTTATTTTCGTGTGGATCTCGGGCTCCAAGGTGTATTTTTGTTTTTTGCTTTACTTTTTTGAGTTTTAAGTAAACGAAGAACAAAGGCGAACCCAAAGCAACAGCTGCCAGAAAATCGAATCATTCCGGACTCAGACCCAATTCCTTTCTGACGCGTCTGAAAGTTCTTTTTTTTTTCATCTGTTTCTCGGTTTTTTGTTGTTGTTTTTTGCTTGATTTAAATACACTTGAGGCTCTTAATTATATTGCTGCGTGTTTTGTTTGAATGTTTTCTCTTGTTATTGTTGTTGCTGTTGTGTTTTTTTTCGGATGGGTTTGGCTTTGGTTGTTCTGAAATCACCTGCGGCGTTTGGATGGCTCATTTTTGTGAATACTTTTTGTGTTTTTGCTTAAGTTTTTTTTGATTTTTTGTATGTTTTTGGCATGTGTTTCATCTTCATCAACAGCGGCAGAAAGCGGAAATTTAGTTTTCGCTAATGGGCGCTAATGAAGCAGCTCGTGTCCGAGTCACCGTTGGAGATCTTAAGAGAGTTTGCAAATTAGGAGCAGGCTTTTAGTTTGCCAGCTAATTAGCAACTGTTCTGCATTAACATTGGTGTTGGCCATTGTGCTTGGCCCAAACCGCTTCACTGCCTGGTTATCATAACTAACAAGCTCTTTCTCTCTCTCCCTCTCTCTCTCCCTCTGACAGCACACACACACACACAATTGGATAGAGATTCCGGTCCCCTTAAATCTTAGTCAGCCCACCCATTGAATCGCTTCCGCTGTTGGGTCTTTTGTGTGTGTGGGGAGGGTGGCCGAACTGCAAGCACAATAAGGTTCAGGCCACTTGAACAGCGTCAAGAGTGGACCACACACACACAAACACAAATACATAGAAAGACCTCAACGTTGTGGCCTGACAGTTGAGTTGGACAGGCTTAAACAGGGCGACTTTGCCGAGTGGCTGACGAAAGAAAAAGAAAGAATTTTATTGCAAATTGCAAAAATAATTTTCAGTATTCTCTTACTAAAGACATTTTGTAGAAAATATTCAATGTTATGGATAAAAAATGTTTGAAAATGCGCTAAATTGATGAATGGGCTCTAAATTTAACGCGCATATAAATCATATATATCGCAGAGCAGAATTCATGTCTCTTTCAAAGGTATTCCATCTTCGTTGTGCGAACAAAAAAGAAAAATATCCAAATGTTAATATTTTTGAATGCATGTTCTGGCATCGCCTTTAGGCGCGACATTTCTGTCAGCAGGCCGCAGGCAACGGCCTGCGTCACAATTCATGGAAAAAAGTACAGTGCAGAGTTTGGAGTCGCAGTTGACAGCTAGAGCAGCAGAACGGTACGGGAGTCTGGGGAACTCAAGTGGTGACAGGTCTGGTTGTCTTCAGGGCCTGTGGCTGATTATGACCGGCACTTGCTGACTGCCTGGCTGCCTGCCTGGTTGGTTGGTACTTGTGGTTTGGCTACTGTTTGTTTAGACTCCTGTGTCCAGTCGAAAAGAGAAGCAACGACAACGATGATTTACAAAACTGTATAAAAAGTTCAGAGAAATAAAAGAACTCCTCGAACTCATTGCGGCTGTGGTGCGTATCTGGTGTCACATTGTTTACACAGACAACTGTGTGTGTGTGTGTGGTTTTTTGTTGTTGCTGCACTTCGAGGGGATTTGTGAGATTAACGTGTTAAAAAATAAATATTTGGTCTAGTTAGTTTTCTCTGGCAATTTGTTATTCAACTCTCGACAACAGCAAAAACAAACAAACTAAAACTGAGACTGAGACTGAGACTGATACTCAGTCTGAGTCTGAGGATAAGCAGACAAATCGGAGAAATAGAGCTCACAGCATGCACTGTTTTTACATTTCTGCAGTGTTTCATCTTTGCAGTTTTCCAGCAGCAGCAGCACCAGCAACAACAATAACAACATCAAGCCATCAACATCATCATCTGCAGCACATCCGCAGCGTCGTCATCCTGGTCTCTTGGTCATAGTGCTATCTTGTCTCGTCTCGTTTCGTCTCTTTGTTGTTGTTTGTTTGCTCTTTTTGAAATGTGCATAAATTCATTTCGGTAATGGGGTTTTCCCTGGCTTGCTTTGGCTTCAACTGTGTCTCCTTTTTTGTTTTGTTTTTTTTTTTTGGTTATTTGTTGCTGTGGGTGTTGCTTTACGGTTTAAGAGATTTGAAGCTGTTTGTTGGCCAAAACAAATGTGTTTTTTTTTTCTAGTTTTTTTAATAAGCAACAGCTGCAACTGCGAGAAACCACTGAATGATGAGGTCCACCATTAAGTTGAAATTAATTTAAGTTGTGTTGAACATAAATTCAATTTACTTATGTTAAATTGAGTTATTAGTAATTTAATGCATAATTTGCCAATTTCAAACATAATTAATAAATCAATTTAAATTAATTCGCACATTTTGGTTTGACATAATGCTTAATTAAAATAATTAAATTGCACTTAACATGTATGTTAAATAATTGGCTTCTATATGTTAATTTATGCCTTTTTTTTTTTAAAGGATTTAGCATTTTTAAATGCTAAATTGTGAATACCAATTAAATAGTTTATCCCACTACGAAAGCAATTTACAATTAGCCAGTAATTGAGTTCAAAGAGCATGCGAAAAACATTTTGTGCAAATTATTGCCTCGAGGCCATAACAAATTGAAAACGCCATTGAGCCAATGCTTACACAACACACTGAGGTTTTCCATCATCCTCACAGTTTGTGGTTGAGCTAGTTTTTGAATGCGTTTCCCATAAGCTAAATCATAATATTCCCATATTCCCATGGTCATATAACAATAATAAAATATAAAGCAAAACAGAAACAGAAACAACATCAACCCTGCCAAAATACTTTTTCAATAGATGACTAATTACGTCATGCTCAATTAGTTGCATTTGGGTCATTAGGGGGTGTGGCCGTAAAGGTGTGTGTGTGTGTGTGTGTGTGAATCTGGTCTGTGTGGTCAGTTGCTGCTGATCGATATGGAAACTAATATTGCACTAACAAACAAACAGACATGGAAAATATTTAAATTAAACATTGGGCAATGCCTGCCTACGCATTGTGTGCATAGTCGCAAAGGGTTAAGATGGCCCCAGGGGTCTAGTTACAGCCCCTCATACTGTTCCAGTTGTTGTTCCAGTTGTTGTAATCGTTGTTGTTGACGTTTTGTAGCGTAAATTGGTATTTACATATGTCCCGTTGCCCGTTACAACCGTTACAACCGTTACAACAGCGCCGATCAATGTGCCTCGCCTGCATTACAAATTTTGGGGAACATTCTCTACATGTCCTTTGAGCTTTTTCCGCAGCCAGACAGGCAGGACGTCAGCAAAGAGCGGCAGACTTGTCAGACTCTATGCTAACGTAGTGTGCATGTTTATTTAGTGATTGTCCTTTCGTCCTATCGTCGCAATGCAGCTGTTTCATGCCCATTTAACACCTTCAGTCCGCTTTGCCTTTGCCTGTACAGAGCAATAGATACAGTTTGTACACATAGATACTATCGCACACATAGTTACATTTAAATGTATTCAAGTATGTAAACGAAAAAATATTATCGTGCCTAGCCTAGCCACGTCCTGTGCTGTGCTGTGCATTTGTATCTGTATCTATCAGATGCACAAGGCAATTGGTTTATTTTCCAATACGGTAGCCGCTCAAATATGCCAATAGCAAATAGAGTACAGGAAATGTGTAAACATTTGCCCAGTTTTCTCACTGATTTTTTGGCTCTGATTCGTTTGCTTCGTACGCTGCATTCGAATTGATTTTTTCATTTATTTTGTTTTATGATAAGCAGTGTGAGAAATCGTTCGATAACTGAGTCGTAAATTTCCTATTTTCAAATTTTCACTATGCATTTCGATTTTCGTGTAAGTCTCTTATGTAAACACAAACTCATCACAGATTTTGTGTCTATTGCTGTTGCTGATTTTGATTTGAATTCACATTTCAATTTGCCTGCAGAAACGTGTTAGGCAACACAATGTTGCACAAATCAATTTATGAAAAGATATTCTTGATATTTTTAGCCAAACACAGAGTTAAGTTTTATTCTTTGGGGCATTGACTAAGGCAGTTGTTTACGGTTCACTGATAAAGATCTCACTTGAGCATTGTGTCTCATGGTAAGGAATAGTTTTCGCTTTGTTGCATTCTCATCCAACTAAATGATCCCGTTAGATCCGTGCAGCAAACGCTTGAGTGCCGTTGCAATGACACAACAATTATCAAAAAAAAAGAAAGAAAAACCCCTCGAAAAGTAGCAAGTAATGCAAGGATATTGCCACCCACAGACCCAGACCACCGCATAGCTTATGTCCAAAACAATTTTCCCATGAAAACAAGCCAAAAATATACTATCAAATATTTTTCACAATTCCACAGGCAGAGCAAGCGGAGCAAGCACATAGATCATTTTTAAATAGGGGTTGCCGCTGCTGCTCCTGGGATGCTGAATGCTTTTGCTGCTGCTCCTGCTAGTCATGCGTGGCATGTCCTGTGCAGCAACTTTCCCTGTCGGCTGGGTTGCCCTTTCGCTTTCAGGTTGTTCAGGTCGTTGTTTCTCATGTTTATGTGCATTTAGTTAATCAGTTACGGCTCTTTGATAGTTGGTTTGCTTTCGGGGGCGTTTTGGATTACAAAAATTATAAAACACGTCACGCTTAATGAAACTTTATGGCGCCTACTTTACAGTGAGAGTGAGGCGGCTCTCCTGTTTCTACCTGTGTGTGTGTGTGTCGCAATTAAGCGGCAGGTGTAGCAGCTTGCACGTGAACATTTACGAGGCCACATATCATTCCTGTTCATAGTTGTTATTGTTATTTCAAGCGTTCGTTAGTCAGAGGGAGGAGGAGGAAATCCGTTTGGTTTAACAACAGCTCTGGCCATCGGTGTTCCTTGTTTTTCACTAGTTGTTGTTGTTGTTGTTGTTGTTATAGTAGTAGAACCCACACATAGCCATACAGTTACATCTGTACTGTGTTGGCAACGCCCACCCCCTCCCTCCTCATACGCTCTCTTCTTCCCAGGCTGGCTGGGGCACATACATCAAAATTAACTGAAATGTCAGCTGCAGCTACAACAACAATAGCAATAACAACAACTATTTTCACTGGCCAACACCGAGTTGTTTTTATGTGTTTATAATTCATGCTCATTCATCTTACACATACTGCAACTGCCACTGCCACTGCCACTGCCACTCTGCCACACTGCCACAGTGTATCTAGGGTCTGTCATATTGGTATTAAATGTTAAGAGCAGTGCAACGTCAACCTTACAACAAAGATAATTACAATTGTGTCATATTTTTCTCATTAGCGCCCGCTGCAGACTTTTCAGTCTTTGGACTTTCTATACACACATACGTATACATAGGACGCATCGTTAGCTGCTTGCCACGCCCCCTTTTGCCATTTGAAGTGCACACCTTTTGCTTAACTTGACTCCAGTTGCTGTTGTTAATTAGCTTTGCTTGATTACTTTCGAAAATTACAAACTGTCAACACATTATTTATGGGTAAAAATTCATAACAGTTGCAGTTTCGAATTTTTAACGATTTATTTTTATACTCATGCTGCCAACGGAAAATATTGCTTAAACAGAAAAAAGAGTGCTGCAATTTAATCATTATATCACACTTTGAAACTGTCAGGTAAAGTGTAGTTTCAGTAGAATTTAAGAGACAAACTTTGAAATTCATTACCCAACTATTGTCTCATATGCCAGCATAAATGAATATGCATCGTACGAGTATATTGTGTCAAGAATGCAAAATAAGCAAACTTGTGAATAGTTTATGTCAACAACTTTAGTGAACTATCAAAACGACAGGGAAGTTTTCTCTTTTCATTACCCCAATTTAAAACACTTTCTTCAAGAAAAAACGAATATTATATTTTTGTGCAGAGACAAGCCAAAAATTTGGCTCAAACATATGCGTAGTTTATGCAAACAACTCTTGAGAAACAGCAAAAGTTTTTTTTTATTGCTTGAACCACTAAAAACTTGAGCTTCAGTTAAGAATGGTGGTTTGATATAACTCAAGGCAGTTTTTTTTTTCATGTCATAACTTAATTTTAATCCCCATCTTTGTTTCCATTCACTGAATATCCCGAGCCACTAAAGATTCTCCCCCTTAAAAACATGTTGCTATCAATTAGTGGGAACACATATCGAACACGACTGAGGAAGCACAAGCCACAAAAGGAAATTCCAGTTAACCTTAACATGACATCTCTTGACTATATATGTATATACCTGCGCATAAAACAGACACACATGATCAAATTATCGGTTTGACATGTTCCATGAAAAGTATCTGTTAAATGCGATCGAGCGTTGATCAAATAAAGTGCCGCCAGATCTAGTGCCATAGCAAGAGTTCAATGCGGTTTGCCCCACTTGGGCCAGCTGTGGTGTGAATGCAATCACTTCCGTTTCACTGATTCTGTTTGCCTCCTCCTTTGAAGTGATCGTGCGTGCTGATAAAAGCCAAACGAAATCGCAGTCCCAGTCGTTTCGTATCTTGTATCTTTTGTGTGAGTATCTTGTATCTGCCACATGCCGTTTACCTTGCCTTCAGTTTTGTTTGATGTGCTTTGCTGTTGATATTTCTATGGCAATTAATTGATTGTGACAGATTGCTATGAAGTGCTCCATCCCTGGCCCCTTTCTCCCTCTCCCTGCGATTGTAGCTTCGCCTGAGTAACACTTTTGTGTTGTGTCATCCGTTTAAATTGAGTGAGAGAAAAGCAAAAAAAAGGGGAAAAAATAAATGCAACGTCCCGTCAACGAGACATCCTCGCTCTTTCTCTAGTTCTCAGTGGAGTAGACAACAAAGTAATACATTCTGTTTACATGGCGCAAATCTATCTGCAATTGCCATGTGAAAGACGCAAAAATAGAGAAGGAGAGAGTAGAGAGGAGAGTGTTTCTGCAGCCATTTGATGGCTGATAGTATGCAAAACAGATGTCGCAACATGTTGTTGCATGCGTTGATGCCACTGCCACTGCTGCTGCTGCTGATGTTTCGCAGTTCGGACTGTCATCAAAACGGTTGTCCCAACATGCATATTAATTTTATTGCTAACAATAACAAATCCATCGACAACAATTGTGAAACGCATTTAATAGTTGCACTTAAGCGCAGCAGCAGCATCCATTCAGTACTGTTTGAACTTTAAGGGATAATCGACTAATAAGTACACTATGTTAATGCTAAACATTCTATATTTTTCTTGATGATTGTCATCCCTGAGCTTTTCAATTAAAAAAAAAAGTGCAGCTTCAAGTTCTTAATTGGATTTTTCTGTTCAAACTTAACCATGAAATTCATATGCTTATACCAAAGCATATACATTGAAAAGAAGTATAGGGTATAGAATGCAATGGAGCAAAGGAGCATCACAGTTGACAACAAGTGGAGGACACCTCCTGGACTCCCTCTCTCCCACTCGCTGCCTCTTCGCGCTGTCAACTGACAGCCTGTCACTGACAGGGCACAGTCTGTAGTCAGTGTCGTCATTGTTGTCGTTGTCACCGTGCCACGTTGTTGCTGCTGGTATGCCACATGTGCAGCAGCAGAAGAAGAGCACAAAAACAAACTATAAGATTTTATTGCTTTTTGTGCATGTGAAGCAAGTAGAAGTAGAAGAAGTACGCGAAGCTAAAGCTGCAGGTTGCCGCTGGTTGCTGCAGCCACTGCCACCGATGCTACTGCTGCTGTCAGTGGCAGGAAGCAACAAGCCGATGCTTGCTTGGCAAAGCCCCCTAAAAAGTAGCAACTGCAAACAAGGGCGTTGCACGAGCTGTCAAAATGAGCAATTACTTTGCAAAAATGTTGCAGAACCTCACGTGTTCTAGTATGCGCCCGCAGCTTCTACAGATTTCTCTTGTACTTTTTTTTTCCTAACTTCACACACTCCCAATGCTGCCGCCCTACTCTACCCTCCTGATGCACAAATCGTTTGTCTTGTCGCTGTTGCTGTTGCTGTTTGGCGAAAGTTTTCGTTTGGTTGCGCTATCCTCGCCCCAAATTGTGGCATATGGAATATGGAAATTGATAGCGTAACCTACTTATTGTTAAGTTTAAGGGTTTATGCCCTAAACGGCTGTCTGCAGCTGCCTGTTAATTAATTGTTCAAACTAATTACCTGACAAACAGGTGCTTAAGTTGCAAAGCTGCATTTAACTACATTATGTTGCATTGTAAGACTTTTGAATTTTATTGATTGGCAATGCTTTCGGCTTGGCATTAAATATTAACGAAGCCTTAGATTGAAATATTAGGTTATTTTAGTAGAAATCTGCTACAAACCATTGAAAATTGTATGGTTTTTACATTTCAAAATCATCTCAGTCATATATCTAGTATCTAGTTTGTATAGTTTTTGAAATCAATGTGTTTATACAAACGGACAGATGGACATTGTCTAGTCAACTCGGCTGTTGATCGTTTTCAAGAGTTTATATACATATCCAAGTTATGGTTAGATTACTTTATCAAAACCTTTAGAAAGACTAGATCTAAAACATGTTTTGTAAAATACAATCTACCATATACCACATATGTACATTTCTAAACATTAAATCAGATTTTCACCATATTCTTAAAGTGCAAAAAACATTTTTATTTTCTTTTTGCGTTTTTCTGCAAATTAATACTTAACTTTATTTAACCATCTGGAAATGATGTTGTAATAGCTTTAGGATTTTCTTCAGCTTCTTACGACATTAGATTATTACCACATCCATTAGCAGTTGGCTATAACCTCTCCTACTTTAAACCCCATTGCCTGCACTTAATGCTCTGACCACAATTTGCAGTAGCACATTAAAATTTCGACTCAAACTCAACCCCATGTTGGCTTTTCATGCTCCCCATTTCTGGACCCATTTGTATTTTAGAAAAGAGAAAGAGAGAGAGTAGAGAGGGGAGAAACGCATGTTCACACACGTGAAAGATGTTGACGTTTACGACGCAGACGAGACTCTTCGTCTTCTTCTTCGTCTCCAACTCCAAAACCGTCTCCTTTTTCGACTCTGACGATGATGATGCGGACTGCGGACTGCGGACGTGGCAGCCACGATGACGTTTCAACCAGTCAAAGATTCTTGCCCCTCTTTTTCTGGCAGCCACTGAGAAAAACAAAAAAACAAAAAAGAAAAACTTGCAACGCTTCTGCGGGTGTGAACTATATTTGCCACAGGCACTAGCTTCAGTTGCCTCCTTTAGCTTGTTGTGAGGCAACTTTTGCCGTTCATTTAATGGCTTCATTTCTGCTTTGACATTTTTCCATGTTGCTCGTAGTGCTCGTTTTTCCTGCTGGCATGTTTGTTGTGCTGTCAGCCTGTCAAGCTTCTACAACATTCGACTCCTCCAGCTTCCCCAATTTTTTTTTTGCCCGTTACTCTTCTTTTTGGCCTTTTAAACTAATTGCATTGCCGTATGTCTGCTTGTATGTGTGTGTGTGTGTGTTGAAAGAAAAGTGCAATAACTATTTAAATGATTGCATAGTGCACATGTGGCAGCCACAACGGCTGACACAGCTCCACACCCACCGCACCTCAAGAATCTTTTGCTGCATCCTCAACAGCCTTAGTGCATATTTGCTGCGGGTCCTTAAGTTAAGTGGAGTGAAAAGTTTTTCGATTGGCTCATTAAATGTGAAATTTGATTAATCTTAACCTAACCCATGCCACTTTAAGCGATTAAATTTGTGTAGGAAAACGATTCATAAAATTTTAGTGTTAAGAAAAAGAATTTAATTTATTTTATCTCCTTTTTCTTGATACGATTTGTGTTTTAATAAAGAAAGCGTATTCGAATTTCGGCTATTTGCTTATTTATTTATTATGTGGCTTTCAAGTGCCAATTAAATGTTGCTTATGTTTGATTATTGCTGTCAATTCAGTTGCACATTTGCTGTTGGCTGTTTGTTGATGCAACGTCAGCGTCCTCCAGCTGTTTGACATCAATGCAGTTGGTGGCAAATGAGGAGTGGCGCAGGCAAGTGTCAGAATTCTTTTGTAAATGTTTTTCACTGGAAGTGGGTGAGATTGGCAAGTGGCTGGGGATGAGGTTGAAGTGCGTTGACCGCAACTTGTGAACCCGCCCCAAATTGCAGGGGCGTTACCCCCCGCCAGCTCGCTGCCCTGACTAGCCTAATGCTTGGCAATCAATTAATCATAATTGTGATAGCACAAAACATGTTGCAACACGACCGCAATGGCAACTGTATTTCGAAAAGGCACAATCGATTGCCCACACGACTACCCCCCGGCCCCACCTTAAGCAAACCGATTGCGAGTGTGAAAAACCATAACATGTGCTTATCACATCGCAAACATAAATACAATACAAACAGCACACACACACTCACACACTTACACACACATGTGTAGCTGAAAAGCATAACAAATTTAAGACAACTCCCCCCCAAGAGCAACATCCAACCCTGCCAACAACCATTCCAATTCCAAACTCGAGGCCAATTCCAATTCCAAATCCAATTTCAATCTTAAATCCAAAACCATATACGAAACGTGCCACATTGCGGCATAAACGATAATTACGTACAGCGTTTACCTACACGACAAACACACACACACGCACACACACACATTTATATAAATTCGTATTATCCATATTGATCCTTATGGACGCGGCTTAAATGCAATTCCAGGACATTGATAAATTGTAACAATCTGCAGCTCAAGGAATATGAAAATCTTTGCGTCTCAAGAAACACTCTCGACATGTGCATTATAATTCGGAGTTGTTTCCTTTACCACTTCTTGGTTTTTGTTACTCTGCGCACAATGGAAAATGATGCAGTGCCTTTTTGCTCGGCAGTTTTCTTCTTTGGGGAAATTTATCGCATATGTCGCAAGTCTCACATGATATACCAGATTCTCTCTCTTGACTGTCTCTGGTGGCATTGTAATTTTTAATGGTCTGCCGGCGCTGCCTTCCTGCAGGTCATGCCTCAAGGCTGACGGGGATGGGAGGGGGCAACACTCGGTCTGTTGGCTTGTAATAGAATTTTTGCATTACATTCGGTCTGTGAGCCGAGCTGAGCTGAGCTGCCTGCAGCGATAAATGTGATAAATGAATCTCTGGTTGGTCTTGTTTTTTGGTCTGCGTAGAAATGCATTATGCAGATGGACGCTCCGAAGGATTTATAACCAAGATGTTTGTCTTGGTAATAGCCCGAGTCGACACATGGGATAAAAATATTAGCAAGGCATTATTGCGTGAGTTTTAGCAAAACAGTTTGAAAGACAAACCAATAAAGACCAAAGTATTTGCATTATTTGCATGTGGCTATATGTTCACCATAATTCCAAGTGACTTTCTAATGCAAAAGTATTGTGTGTTGATTTAATTCAAACAATATCAATTATCACCATTCAATTCTTTAACTTGCTTATTGATAGTCTGAACATGTCGTGGCTATAGCTATATCTTAATGATCAATTGTTTCGCATTGCATTTAGCTGCCTACCTCAATTACCTTCATTCTGAATGCATTATTTAATGTGCGTTTATGTTTTTCTTTTTGTTTCTCTTTTACCTTCTTTATTCCCCTTGCTGATGGGCAAATTGACAAATATGCCAGTTTATGACAAATAAACATTTTTTTAATGCATTTCCTGCAATTTATTGCAAATGCAGTTTGCATGTTTGGCCCTTTTCAGTACGCTCTGATTATCAATTGACCCAACAGCAATGGCAACAACTCTGATAGAATGGTTTTTTTTTGTTTTTGGGTAGGTTGCACTTTATTTATTTGAAAAGTATCGTTGGATATTGCACACTTTATACGATAATCGTTATATTTTGTATTTATTTGCAGACATGTATGAAAAATAAACGGCAAACAAACAGGCGACACGCATACATACATACATATACAAAAATATAATGCAACGCGCGTGCACAGAATTTTAAATCGAAATTTTAAACATATGAAATGCAGACAAAGAATATGGCGGTGGGGAAAGAGGGTAGGCGGAGGGTAGGGGTTAAAGCACGGCACACTTAAAAGATTAATCAAAAAGAGGCGAACGGTACATCGCACAAGGCTGAGTTGCCGACCACAGTTCTTTACAAAAGTATACATACATATTTTCAGCATATATACAAAGTGGAATACACAAAATGCTCTCTTTGCTTGTTGTTGGTTTTGTGCTTGTGCTGTTGTTTCGGCTTTATTTTTGTTAAATATTAAACATTGCTTAAGCTGCTGAAAACAATAACAAAAGGCGCTCACCTCGTTATAATGGAAACAGTTTCTCCCACCTCATTTTGTATATTTTGTTTTCTGTTCTCTTTAAAGCGATTTAAATTTGTATGTTATGTGGTACTTAGCCATACACTATACGTATATACTATGTGGCATATTGGATATTTAAAGCAAGATGATATAAAGTTATCAAGAAGCGTAAGATTAAGGGTATTCCATTTTCGTTCTTAAATCAAAAGTGTCTTCTTGCAGTTGGTTTTCTTGTCTTTTATTTACATACGCGACTGCACACCGACAATTTGTTTGCTTTTGTTTTCTGTCAATATCGCTGGAGTAGTGCGCTCTTGTCGTCGTCATCATCATCATCATTATTATCAGCGTCTCCAACATAATCTAGGGTCTGGGTCTGTGCCTTGGGTAAACAGAGAATCCCACGCACGTGGGCTTACGTAACATAGAGCAGGGGTGTAAAGAATAGGAGGAACGAAATGAGCGAATAGAATAGAAAGATAGAGTTAAGACTCTTGAGCGACGAAGGCAATGCAACTTTTACCGCCAAAATCCACTTGACTTTTTGTCAGATACTTGAGCAAGTCAAACTGTCTGGCTGTCTGTCAGTTGGCTGGTTGGTCGGTTGGTCGGCTAGTCTCTAAGCTGTGTTCTTCTTCTTGCCACCTTGCCACGGTTTCTAATTATAAACTGCTCTGTCAGCAGTCAGTGGAGCGATCCGTAAACCCTTTTGGAAGTTCCAAGTTCATGAACTTGTGCATTGAACTTCGCCCAGTCAGCCAAGCCGAAAAAACCAACTTGAAAATGGCTTCAACTTCTGTTTTAGACACTTCTTATTTTTGTAGTTTGTAGTTGCTGTTGTGGAAGTGTTTGTTTTCATTAGGTTGCAGTAGCCATCTGTTTCTACTTGCAACTGCCGCAGACTTTTAATTTGTGTGGATTTCCAGTTCCGTTCTACGTTCAACACGACGATACGCGAGTTCTTGGGCGAGGTCGAGGTCGACCTGCTTGCAGTCAAGTTGCGGCTGACGCTGAGGTTATAGTTAAGGTTAAGATTGTGTTTGGGGTTGAGGTTGAGGTCATGTTAGGTTCCGCTGTCATGGCATGTAATGTAAAGTGGAAGTTGTAATTTAGTTAGCTTCAAATGGCTTTTCGGCACAACATTATCATTATGTGCATTTAATTGGTGTTTGTCTTGCACTTATTCACCACTCTTTCTTCTCACTCTTCACGCTCCTGCCATCGTGACCTTAGCAGTAATTTGTGTGAACTTTCCACTGATTGCAGGAAGTACATATCTCTTTTGCCACCTTCAATCGGAAATAAAGTGTGAGAATTCTGTTTGAAGCATCAAAAATAGAAGAAATAAGTTCAATTTCTGAATTAGGCTCACTTGGAAAATATGTTCTTCTAAAATAATATACAAAGCGAACAATCAATGCAAAAAGTTAAATGACACGATATAATTAAGCGGTAATCTAAAAATATATTCGCTATTCGTTGCAATTTCATTTGAAAATGAAGCAAAATTCTTGCTCAACCTATCTCGTGGCTGTACTTACATATCATTAAATGTGAATAGTTTTGTACGCTCATTTACGTTGTTTGTGGCACACACAAACAAACACACAAACACACAAACACACAAACACACACACACACGCCGAACATTGCCACAGAGACCAAGAACTGTCCGCAACCACAAAACACATCAACGGCAGCGGCAGCGGCAGCAGAAAAAACGTTGAAATTAATGAGAAAATTCTCTGCTTGATATGAAAAAACCACAAGATAACACAACGGGACAGGAGCTAGGACTAGTAGTGTACACACAGTTGGCATTCAGGATATGTCCAGACTCAAATGCAAAGCGTCGTGTAACCTAGTTGTGGGGAAAAACTTTAGAGCAAATAAAAATAGCATTGCATTTAACAGCATTAAAGAAGCTCCGCCCCAACAACAACAAGCAAAAAAACAAAGTGATAAACAAAATTCGCAATAGAAAAAGTAAAGTAAAGGGGAAAGCGAATGGGAAACTTGCAAATGATATTAACAGCGGAAAGGACATCTAATGAAAGCAGCTCAGAAGCTCAGCAGCTCTGGGCTGAGAGTATAATTACAAAATCCGCCGTTAGTTGGCTTAGTTATACGCTATCTTTTTAATGACACCCACTGGTGTGCACATAAAAGCAATCATATCGTTGTGTAGCTGTGTAACAATAGTTGCAGATAGTTGTTACTGTGCCACTTGCCAGTTGCAGTGGCACTTGAAGCCCGTACGACATATGTATGCTGACAAGTGCTCCAAGGCTGCCGCTGACGACACGTGGCAGCTGCAACTGCTGCCTGGGCTTGGGATTGGATTTGCATTGGGGATTGGCAGTGGGAGTGGAACGGGGAACGGGGCACAGTGCTAACTAACGTTTGTCGGTCACGTGCAAGAACTTTAGTTAACAACGCGAAAAGAGCTGCAGGGTATGGCAGGGTGTGGCGTATACGTATAAAGTATATATCCGTTTGGGGCGTTCTCTTGCAGTTGAATGCACTGTCAACTTAATTTTCTTTTGGCTGTACAATTTACCTGACTGCGATATTCCTTACCCAACCGGATCACCATCATCATCATCGTCACCATTCACATCAACATTGACTGATGCATCCGTTCACTTGTAATGGCAAAGAAGTAAGCCAACTTTCAATGACAATTCAATGCTCTAGCTGGGATATTTTTACCATATGCTATTAAAACTATAATCATTATTGAACAAGCAGGCAATATATATACTACTAACATCTTTTCTTAACGTGGCAAACTTGATCATATAGTTCAAATACCCTTTGATCTATATGTGTATGTAAAGATGTGAGCCAACTGGCTGCCATTTCAATTTTTGCCAATTGATTGCAATTTTGTATGATTAATGCTGGGCGGTGAGCGAGTGAGCGAGTGAGCGAACGAGATGAAAGAAGGGTAAAAGCACTAATACAGATATGCAACCAATTTAATTAAAGTGCCGCCTGTGCGCCGATAATTATGCAACAGCTTTTCTCTTTGATGCATTTATCGATTTATTGAAGTGTTAACCAACACTGCGGCAAGTTGTATTAACATGTACAGACATGTGGCCCTTACCATAGCTATTTTGTTGTTGCCACGCCCCACATACACTAATGATACGCTTCAACGCGTTTTACATTGATTTCGCCTCGTTGATGCGTTATTTATTATTATTATTGTTATTATTACTATTATGCTATGCTACATGTCTCCCAATCTTTCTTATTTTTATGTTTATACATATATTGTCATACATTTTTGCGTAAAGGCTTTTTTCAATGGCATCGTGAAATTAATTTGCTGCAAATTTTAAATTGCTTCTATTTTTATTTTTTATTTTTTGCACTCGCACTTAACACATTTATGAATAGTAAATGCATGGCAATTAAAAGTTAAATCGACTTTCGTTGCGCTCAATTAAGAGTTTAATTTAATCAATAGATTGACATGAGCATAAGCCCATAACAATAACTAAGTTGCGCTTAACTGATTATTTCATAACGCTGACTTTTTGCATTCTTTTTTTTTTTTTGTTCGCTATATTCAATTCAATTAGTGTGCTCGTTACCAACTTTACTTTGTGTGACGCACTTAAAACCTCTTTCGAAAATTAACTGCACAAAGAATATTAATCTAACCGAAAAGTGTAACTCCCTTGATATTAATTTACTCAACAACAACAACACCCCTTTCATTATGCTCAGCCACTGTCACTAGGCTCAAAAACTCCATTAAGTTGGCGGCATTCTAAGCACTTGCCAAACAATTAAAATAATTTGCCACATACTCTAACCGTCCCTTGACGCAATGCACTATGTGTACAATGTCGTATACACACAATAGGAAAAATGAAAACAACAACAGCAACGACAAAGCGTTTACTTTTTCTTCTTTCTATTTTTGTCAAAAGGCTAAAATTGCCAGCACTTAACTCTGACAGTGTCCAACTGTACTTGCCAGGCGGGCAGGACATGGTTCATGACATGCCGTAGATGCCTAACCTAGATGGTTGACGTCAGCAGTTTAAGTCAGAAGCAAACCTATTGGATGGATACCCTAACATGGATAACTTTAGGAATTCCAATGACCGACGATCCGCCGGATCGCATAACTTCTTCGATACGGAAATGACCCAAGAATAATGTATAACCGTTGCATCTATGCAGACTTAATATACAAGTCGTAGTTGTTTTGGGTTCGTTGTTGTTGTTACTGAAACGCTGAAACACTGGTAGGGCACTCTATGTGTGAAATATGCCACTTTAATGAGCCAACCTGGCGCACTGAGTGCCAGCAGCAGCGCCAGCAACAGCACTGCCACGCCCTCACTCGACAGTCGTTGTAGGTGCAACGACGTGGACTAAACTGAGAGCGGCCCGCGGCGCATGTTATGTGAATGTTTGACGTTCACAATTCGCATCAGGGCCAACCAACACGGCACTGGACGGTGGTGCAAAGTGGGTTCTTGAGTGGGTTTGACTTGGGTGGCGTTCCCTGGCTGCTGTGGCACTCAAGTGCTGTTGGACTGCCACATGGCCACATGGCCGCATGCCTCAATTGACATTTTGAATTGTGCAGCACAGTTGAGTGCAAAAAACCGTTGCATAACGCTTGGGGTGTGAGAGAGTGTGCGAGTTTGTTGTTGTGTGCCGTAGAGAGTGGTTTGCTAGGCAAGGATAATGCCTGGCAAAAACACGTGTTAAATGCATAAGTGTGAACGTGACGCTAAACTCATTTAAAGGATTACGTACTAAAGAGTGTATGCTTGTGTGTGTATGTGTGTGTGTATGCTTTTGTGTGTGTTGGTGTGTAAATGAGATTAAATTTTGTTGAAAGCAACGCGAGCCGGCGAGCGACAAAGTGCGGTCCACACACTTTTTTCCACATAGATATTCAAAGTGCTTACGCTCGTTGGTTGGCAGATGGCAGATGAGAGAGAGAAAGAGAGGGGAAGAAAAAAGCGCAGAGGGAGGCCTGGAGGTTAGGTTTATTTATGCGTATGCATACACATGTGTGTGTGTGTGTGTGTGAGTGTTGGTTTTTGTATTTGTTTACATGAAAGTAGGTTAAAAGCACTTTGGGGCCAAAGCCACGCCTCCAACCGACCATCCTCCCCCACATGTTTATGTGTTTTTATTTGCATTTTGTCTTCGGTTTTGTTTTTTTTTTTTTGGAACAGCTTAAGCGTCAAATTGTTGCCCATTGTTTACGTATTTGATAATCCTTAAGCTCGCACCGCAGCCACCAAACTGCTCTCGCCCTAGCGTTAAAGCTTGCCAGAGTTGACTTTACATTTAATTAATTACAATTTTATACGTTCGCTATTTAATTCATGCCGACAACGCCATAACTCTTTCCACTGCTTCGCCTTCTGTTTGATATCATAAGATTAAATATCAAATATTTGTCTGTTTTGCTTAGGACAAGACAAGGCTGTGCACTTGTAAGCCAGCTGGCTTGGGTCATATTGGCATGGGATAGGGTTGCCACGTATATGTTTGTTAAAGCTTTTTACTTGAGTTAAGTTGAGGGGAAATCTTTCTATATTCTCTTGTTTAAATTTAAATACAAATTTTAAATGCAATCAGTATTGTATAGTGAAAAACAACCCAGTCAAATGACTATTCATTATGATCATATATTTTTTATCAATCCTTTCCGAAAACCACTTGACAACCCTGGTTAATCAATTTGAGGCGGTACACGTGATACTCCAAGCACTGAAGGGGTTCAACATTTTATAACGTTTATTGACATTTTGGCAATTACAGCACCACTTGCATTTAGCCAACCACCCCAATGCCCCCGGACAGAGACCGCAACCATGTTGACAGTAGACGGCTGCCAGCTGGCTGTTGCCAACGTTCTTGTGCTTATCAAATGTTAAATTAATGAAGTTTAAACATGAGCATTGAGTGACACAACCTGCCACTGAATGTTATGTGTGTGTGTGTTTATTTTCCACTCTTGGGAGAGCAGCTAATGATATCTGGAAGTTGAGAGCTTATCGATGCTTAATTCAATTATGTTAATTTTCCTAAACGCCACAAAGTCGACGACAATGTGCCAACTCTTTGTATTTATATATATATTTTTTTACTTCTCTCTCGTCGCTGTTGCTGTTGTTTAGTCTATCAAAGTTGTCTCACGCCGCTCACGGGTGGTCAACTGAGCGTGAACAATTGTGGGACAATAAAGAGGGAGTATGCATATAGCTGGACATTGCTGCTGCTGGAGTCGGAGTACGATATTCGATGAGAGCCCAACGGGTGTCTAATTATGCAGCTTGACTTTTCTTCTCGTTTTGTCTCGTCTCTTCAACGCCTTTTTCTGTGCTCATCAAACTGTTTAGGATAGGAAAATCAAGATAAACTTTTAATTTCTGGTCAGGTCGTAAATGGTGGACGTGGGAAGCCATTCGTCTGTCTGCGCGGCAAGCAGCTCCTCCTTTTGCGGCACTGTTTTGTTCACATTATACACATTATTTTCAACTGCAGTCGGCGAATGGCGAATGAACATAAAACTGGCATTTTATGAGCACGCTTTTAATTGTCCCAAAGAACCCGCACACACAGAAAAGGGTTAATGAGTGGTGGGGTGACTGTCCCTATTTCTGTTTGCCAAGTGAGTCCTTAGACCCTTTTTTTTATTCACTTAACTGCCCAATACTTGGCAAATGGCCATCTGATAATTAGAAATTTATTAAGCTTAATTATGTGTTGGCTGAAAGTACGCATTTTAAATATGTTCAGTTGTTGCCTGATTAAAGGCAGACCTTAGGACAAAACAAAAAAAAAGGGTTTGGCAAAAACTTTGGCCATTGCGGTGGCGTCATCATGAAAATAAAATTAATTCCACGCATACCTCTTGTGCGTAGAAGAAGACTGAGAAACGAAGGAATTTACATGCAGTTTTTATTCATTTAAGTGTTTTGTAATAAAAAAAGTAAAGTTGCCATTCGCGACTTGGAAGTTCTAAGGATAAGTGCACACGAAATATTTTTGGACATTTCTTTTGAGTTTGAACGGTTTTTAATGTAATGTAACTTTAAAAGTTATTATTTTGACTCAAATGGCTTTTGATTATAATAAAAGATTTAAATAATGTTTCGCATTTAATATGCCATAAATTATTAAAGCAACGCTACAAACAATTTAAGTATATGTTTTTGTTGATTAGATATGTTTATCGCAATCGATATCGCATCATAAACATTTCTCAAACCATGCACACATAAACGCCCAATCTAAATGCCATTAAAAGCGGCACAAGCATATGGAAAAACTTTCAAAAAAAAAGAAAAACAAAACCTACACACACAAACAAAAATATGCGACACAAAACGACTTTCTTCTAAATACCAGCAACAAACATATCTTTAAGCTGCCTGCAATGCCAGCTGATCGATGATCACATTAAACGAGCGCCTAACCCGTTTAGAATCGTATCCAAAAATAGAAATCCAAATGTAAACGCAAATGCAAACGCATCGGACAGCGTGGGCTGTAAATGAGGCGACCGGAAAAACGGCTCGAAACAAGAAAATTATTTAAAAACCCATAAAATTTGCATATTTATGCGTTGAGTTGTAAGTTGATGTGTTTATAGGCCTTCCCAAAACCCCAAATACTTGCTATATGCTGTGGGCAGCCAGCCAACTGTCATATATGCATGAGGTGATAAAAAAAAACTTTTTAATTGGGTGTTGCATATACAAACATATCAACTTGGATGCTAAGTTGTCTGCTGGTGTGCCCCAATACAAATTTCATAAATTTCAAATTCATATATGCCAAAACATACACAACAACTTTGAATAAAACTCGGCGTATTTGCTTTGAGATTCTCTAGAACTAGACGCTTAAGGCGGCAGATGGTGCACTACGTGACCAATGTGAAATCCGTTGACTTATGTCAATATGACTTTGCGACCGAAGCGGTTTTTTGTTTGGGTTTTTTTTTGTTTTTGCCAGCAAATCGACTCTACTCAAATGAAGATAGACAGTGCAGGCGAAAGACCTTAGACAAGAGAGTCTAAGGGTTTGGGTTTGTGAAACCGCTTGCATATGGCGTCTGAACTTTTTGGCAGTGGTGAGAAATCAAATAAGGACGACCGACTGCCAGGAGTTGACAGAAATGCTGAAAGGCTGTCAACCAAATGACAGTCTGAATTTTTGAACTTGAAATTATTTGCACGACAGCACAAAATTGTGTTCTGCTATATCAAAAGTGGTTGCATCAATTTGAAGGGTAATCTTGAATTATCCATTCAGCAGAAAACCATTAAAGCTTATAATCGTATATACATATAATTTATGCGAGTACAAAAGTAGATTATAATATGTCGGTTGTTATGAGGTTAAGGAAAGACCGATAGATGAGTTTTAGCTTAAGGTCAGGTAATGGTAATCATTTAGTCGACTACAAAGCAAACTAAAAACTTGTCGTTTAATTTATTTTCACGCCACGTTTGTCAGGCGACACATTGAAAAGTAGTTTTTAAAACTGCAAGTTGAGCAAAACCCAGTCATGGCACACATGCCCCAGGCTCCCCATTTCATCCAATCCTTTACCCAGCTGTGACAGCTGTCAACGATTCACGAAATGGGACTCAACGCGCAAAGGAAAAATAATAATGTGACAAAGTGTTTGCCAATTTTACTAAATTTTTATGGTTAAACACTCGATTATAAGTATTTATAATACTGATAAACCACATTGTGAAAGACTAAGAAAACTGCCCAACTTAAATCCTTTGATTTTCTCTTAAAATGCAGAACTTTAAATTATTGTTAAATTCACAACCCTAAATTTGCGAAAAAATTAGTTACATTTGTTCTTTCTTTAAATCCTAAATAAATATGAATACCTGCAAACATTATTCTAATAGCAAGGTCGTCGATTTATTTTAGTATTTTGTATAAATTACCATGTCATAGTGCAATTTAATATCAACCGATAGCAATTGATAGCACAGCCAATATGACCAGGAGAAATCCGTGTTTTTCCTGCTCATTGCGGTTTTGTTCGTTTTTCGCGCAATGACGCCTCTGACCAGGATATACAAGCAAAACACACACCCCCACACACAGCCACACACACACATACACACAGGAAGTGAACACAAAATCGGTGCTGGCAACAGGAAGAGGAAGCCAGTGGAAGTGGAAGTGGATGTGGATGGCATGCGTCGGCAGCTGTCGGAGCTGTTGGAGCTGTCCGTGCTTGGTGCGTGCTGCCACAAAATTTCATCCACCTGTCAACTGGCCATAATAAGATGCCAAAACAGTTGTGCGGTTTTGGCTTGGCCAACAGCCAGCAGTAGCTCCAGGCCAAAGGATAACAACAGGCTGTACAAACAATGGCCCAAAGGGTGTTAGATATGCTTTTTGCTTACATTGCAGTGTGACACTCAAAAGCTGAGCCTCTGGATCAGCTTCTTCTCTAGCTGCAGTATCTGAACCATACTTAAAGTTGAAAAACTTTCTCACTAGAAGCCAAGTTGATTTCACTTTAACCGAACTAATTTGGTATATGCAAAAAAGCATACATATTTACTTGGTCTAAAGTGTTTTTTGTTGCAATTTATTAGTTGTGAGTGGATTTTAAAACTTTCTGAATTAACACAATTTCTCTAATTTAATAACTTGCTCAATTTTTAGCAAATTACATTTAATACTTCTTAGGTATAAAAGCGTATGTTGCATATTGGTTTCGTACAAACAAGTTTAAGTAATAATAATAATGAGTTCTAATAACGTTATAGAAAATATCACTCTAAGATTTTTCAACAATTTTCTTGATTGTAATGAGCTGATTTTAGGATCACTGCAGCTGTACAACTTTTCAAGCTTCAAAGTGTCTCAACTAAAATTGTAAGCGATAATATACTAGAGAATACCACAGCATCTCGACTACTTATCTTAATTTAGTAAAAAATTGTGGAAAGAGATGAATAGCAGCTGTGTTAATTTCTCGCACTTCAGCAGCCTCAACTCTATTCAGACGTCCTGTCGTCCTTTTGTCCACTGAAAGACAACTTTTGCCATTACCTCTCCTTATTACTTGTTTGCCATTGCGTTGCTTCCTTTAATCATTATTGTCAGGCGGTTTTTTTTCTAGTTTTTTTTTTGCCGTGCACACTTCAAAAATATGGCAAGCTCATAATTTTAATCCAGCTTTCAGGCTCTTCAGGCACCCCCTTGGCGGCCGCCTGCTGTTCACGCACAATGTGGCAAATTAGCAACAATATTTAAAACTAACCCCCCCCCCCCCACTCTACGCTGGTATCCTTGGTTCGGCAATTATTTAAAGCTAAAACTTTTGCCTTTTGCGACAGGGCTAGAACACAAGAAACAAAGCATAGCAGGATGGGGCTAGGGGAAGCCACAGAAAAGCAAAGTTTACGTTAAAAGCTTTGCATTATGGCCAAAAAAAAAATATATATACACTTTCAGCTGTAAAGACAACATGCGAAAGCTGAAGCTGCCTCAGCTATATTACCGAAATATGATCGCCCAAAAACTTTTCTATGAAAATTGTGACACATTTTCGGATTTTCCTTGTGGGTCAGCAGCGTTACTGCAGCTAAATTAGATTTTCAATTTGCTTGCTTCACAGTTTTTAATTAAAAGCCAAAGCGCGAAACAAACATTAATTTTTATTAAGCTGAACTCCCCATTCCGCTATTTCTATTACCACCCACTTCCCCTGGCAGCTGCCTGTGGCTTATAATGTGTATTTCTATGTTAATAACATCATTATCGAGCGTCCCTCTTGTGTGTGTGTGTGTGTGTGTGTGTGTGTGTGTGTGTGTGTGTGTGTGTGTGGACTGACGGCAAGCAAAGCCCGTATCCCGTCCTGACCTGTTCTGTTCTGTTTTTGCTGCTCCTGCTGCTGCTGGACTGTTGGCTTTTAACGCCATTGCTTTTAGCCATTTCATTTATTGTCGTTTCTCTCTTTGGCTTCATAGCTGGCCGCATGCCTAATGCAGCTTTAACCATTTACCATGGACCTAAGTAGCTGGCGTCTCCTTATCCTTTTTTCAACCTTATCCTTATTGCCATCACATCTTCATTTCTGCTCGTTCAGCTTTATTAGAGACGCGCTATCCTGCCCCTCCTGTCCCACCAGTCCACGCAAATCCTGCCATCAAATTTACACAAATTTCTTACCAAGTCCGGCGCCCAAGCCAAAGGACATGCTTTTTGTTACCGCTGCAAACGTGGCACAGTGCTTTGTTTTTTTGGGCTTATCGTTGGTGTTGGCGTTTTTGGTTGTTGTGGCTTCTTCGTATTGCCGGAAATTGTGGCTACCGGATGTGGGATTATGTTTTCAAGTTTGTACCGGAACACTCGCGCTTCACGACGACTTTTGTGTTACTGTTTGTTAGTTGTTAAAATCCTGACTGGGCTGCTTTTGGCTTAGCTATAATTGGTGTTTTATGGCTGAGAATGAATGCATGATTCATGCATTACAAGATAATGCGAACTTTAATTGCTGTTTAGCAATATTTAAGCGTCTGTATTGAGCTTTATTACAGCTTTATTAAAGTGTCAGCTGTGAACTTGCATAATCTTTCATCTCCTTAGACTGCATAGTTGTATAAGCTGATTCACAGTGCTATGGTTAAGCACTGCATAACAACACATCCTGCCATCCATAAGCCTGCAAGCCTCAATTAATTTCACACTGCCTTCAGAACTGTTTGCTCCTACGCAGTACTCACGTCAAAGTCAGGCACCTCTTGACGCCTTTTGTGTTGTCAACCGATGGCAGCAGCAGCAGCTGCTCATTGGGCCGATGCTAGGGATGAGGGCAGCCTCTTCTTGGCCACTCAGTCATTGAGGCTGTCGGCATTTGTGCTCTTAAAGTAATTAAACGAATTACTTGTGAAGTCGCCAAGTTTTCTAATTATATCGAATAAATTTGTTTAATACTTGTTTCGTATATACTTTTGTTGGAAAAGTTTACTTTCTCTTCCTCCCTTTTGTTTTTACTTTCCCCCTGTTCTCTTGTAATTGCTTTGGCTATCTGGTAAAGCTTTTCACTTACCTTCCCCACTTCAAGCCATTCCTAACCGATTTGCAAAACAGTTTTTTAATTCTTTTCATTTTCATTTTGAGGTTTTTGCTTGGTGATTTGGCGCCGTTTTCGAATTGTTTAGTCTAGTGGAAATGTTAATTTCTGGACTTTTTGACTGCTGTTGCGCTGATTTCTGATTTCGTCGGTTTTCTGTTGATTTCGAACTTCACTGATTTGAATGATTTTGTTTTGAATGGCATGCTTTTGTTTTTCCCTCCCTTCCCACACCATGCCAGGCTTTTATTTAATGTTTTTTCTTTGGACGCCTTTGTTGCTTTTGATTATTTGCTTCAGTTGTTTATTCAATTTCCGTCACTTGTTTTATTTATCTATTTTCTTTGCAGCGTAACGATTCCTGTCGATTGGCTTTTTCGTTTTTCAAATAAAACAGTGTTAAGTAAGGGGAAGTTTATTTTTTATTATTGGTATTTAAAAACCCTGCCAAATTGTTTGCCTGTTGTAAGGGGCATTTAGCTTTAAGATTACAGGTCTTGGGGATCTTTTTTATACAAATGTTTCTTACAGCTACCAATAGGACCTTATTTAAAAAGTATTTAAACTCTATTCTTTGTTATCGTCCTCGGATGAAGGCAAACAATAATTTATCCTTTGAAAAAACTATGAAACTTTGTCAACTACATTCCAGCCATCCATTTTGCGACGTAAAGTTAACATTAATAAATATATAGTTGGGGTCATTGGCATTCTCTGCCATGGCTTACACACAGTCCCTGTTCCTCACTATATCAGCACTCAAGTAAAAAGTTTCCTTTTCCATCTCGCTCAAACCAAATAACACACAGTTCATAACTGCACACTTATTAGACAATCCAATCTATATCAAAAGCAAATAAAACAAGCTTGCCTCTTGAAATCAACCCAATTCTTGCCTGCCTACCCTCCCTCCGATATCATTCTAAGCGAACGCGTCACAAAAAGCTAAGGCAACGACAACTGCAACATTCATTTGGTCGACTGTCTGACCCAATTCAAGTCAGTGGTAGTCAAGCATTAACCCTAGCGTCTACAACAGAAACACCTCGCCCAGTAATGCTCCCCTTTCCCTCCGCTCCGCTCCGTTCGTCCGTCAGTTCTTAATGAAGCAACGCACGTAAACAATAAGCAAACTTTGAAGCGAAAATTTTGCGCAAATAATGTTGGCTTTCAAAATTTTTTTGCAGTTGTTTTTGTTGTTTGTTTGTTTGTTTGTTGGTTGGCAGAAAAAGAGAGAGAGAGAGAGAGAGAAAGAGAAAGGGACAGAGGAGATGCGGATACGTGCGGCGTGATGCGCCGGCAGGTACTGGCACGAAGGTCGTCCTGCTTCTCAGTTCCTTGCACAGAAAAGAGAGAGAGAGAGAGAGAGAGAGAGAATAGAAAAAAAGTTTTCCTTGCCTGTAACAAGTTGCTTCGAATTAGTTAGCGAAAAGTGTGGCAACACTGCTGCTGCTCTGGCTGTTGCCCCCCACCGCCCACCGCTCGCCGCCTTTGCCCTATCAGCTCATTAATTTTCAGGCACAAAACGGAAGCGTGCAGCCGGTTTCCGGTTAGCAAAAGGGTCACCAAAATGCCCAATCCCACCAAACCATAACGGAGACAGCCACAACCATGTCACGACTTTGGATATTCCTATTTTGTCTTTATATTCGTATTTGTGTGTGTTCGCATTGCTATTTCTGAGCCGCACTTGAATTATGGCTGAAAATTCCTTTAGCCTTTCAGTCTGTTTACGTCGGTACGTCGGTTCGTCGGTACGTCGGTTCGTCCTTGTTTCTCAGTGCCTCTTGATAACCAGCAGCAGAGGAACAGAGAAACTTTTCAAGTGCGCAAAATATGCGCGAATGGCACGCGATGGGCCAAAGGGGTCCGTGTTGCTGGTATAGGAAGGATCCCCATCCTTCCTTCTTGGGGTACAAGAAGTACGGAACAGCTGATGCTGCAAAAACCAGCCAGCTAGCAATGAATACAAAATGAATGTAGGTCGAAATGGTAAGGCATGCGACTGAAACTGAAATAGATTAATTACAAGTAGTTCTGTTCTAAAGCCTAAAAGAAAAAACTAAAGGACACAAACCCCGCTGTTGTCCTAGAATTGCCTGGGTGCCTGGAAGCCAGCTGTTGGCCATTTATTAAGCATATGATGAATTTTGAGCTTGATGTATTATAGCTAAATTGAGTCAGCATAAGCTGCTGACAATTAACTTTATTCAAGTTGTATTAAAGTAAGTTAGTTTTTGCCTAACTTGCGAGGTTACCAGAGGTTATCAGCCATGCCGGAGATCCAGATCCAGATCCAGAGATAAGAGACAATAGTTGAAAGGGTTTGCATATTAATTATGTATTAATTATTATTAGTTAGCAAATACATATATAATACGCATATACATATATAATTTTATGAACTTATTTTCATTCGATTCAGTTCATTTCATGTCATGTTCATCATCTCAACTACTTTAACTTCCTTGAAATTGCACTTTTCACTGTCGTCTTGTCTATTTGCATAATTTGCATAAGTTTGTTTGTTTGTATCTAAGTATCTTAAGCAATGTGCTGCACATTTACGAGGATGTATGCAGGCGAGACAAATCCTGCTCTGATGCAGTTTTGGCTTTTGTTTAGCCCTGGTGCAATATGTCACAAACAGCTATAGCAACATCTACTGCAACAGCAACAAGGACAAACAAGGTCCTTAGCCATATTTGTTGTGCCAGTATCCGAAATGAAAATATGCAACTCGACATCAAAAGAAAAACAATAGAAGAGAAAAATGCTGAAAAAAGGAGTAAAAGTAAAAGAGAAAGAGATAGAGATAGAGATAGAGAGAGAGAGAGAGAGAGAGAGAGAAGTAAAAAAATCACCACTTGTTTGTTTGTCAACAGTTTGTCCTGTGCAGTCCTTTTGTGGCCTGGCTAGTTTCCTGCCTAGTTTTGCCAGCCTGCATTTATTATCAGCGCTAATCAAGCGAACATATGATTAACACACAACTCCATATACATGTATGTAATTGTATGGGTAGACAAAAGGCAACTGCCTAGATTGTTAGAGGGACTTATGCAATTCCATTTCTTTGGCCAGGCAGCGGACCGGGTTGGCCCCGGAGCTAAATGTCTTTCATCCTTGGAATTTCTTTCAGCCCTTTGCACAATTTCACAAGCAGATCTTTTTAGCATTCTCACCCTATCCTCTCTCCCTCTTTCTCTCTCTTTCTCTCTGTCTTTAACTCTCTGGCTAAGTTTCATTTGGATTTCTGTATGATTGATTTATGCTAATCTCACGAGCCTGAGGCAATTATGTAAATTTACACACAAAAACAAAAGTTAAAGGCATACCAATTGCATATTTCATTATAATAAGATTATGAATGCGGCTTTGTTCGCACAAAGCATTCTCAAATACCTCACATATATTCAGAATCCAAATGTATAAATGCATACACTCGTATGTATGTATGTGTGTGTGTGTATGTGTGACTGCACCAACGTTGGCTTGGCTTGATTTGAGTAAAGAGTAACATTTTATTATGTCACTATGTCACACTAATGCTCTCTTCCAGACAAGAGCGGAAGCAGCAGCAAAGAAGAATGATGAAAGAAGAACGAAGAAAGCTGGCGAAACAGTTGACATGTTGACATGTTAAAGAGCGTGTAAGTGAAGTGTGATGGAAGCTTTACAGTTACTAAAGTACAGAATACACTAACGAAAAAACAGGGGTAAGAAACTTGGTGTTTTTTTATCTTAAGTAATAGGTAGAGTTATTGTTTCTTTAGCTCTTTCGAAACATCCCCAGTTATCGAATCTGTTTGACCAGACGTTTGTATATAATAATATCCATATTAATCCGATTCGCAATACACGTATGTATGGAAACAAGAGGAACTAAAAACCATCTTGTGTAGTGCAACGAGAAGTTGCAAGCAATAGCGTCAGATAGACATAGTTGGAACGTTGCGCCACAACTCTTTACCCTACCTGACCGCTCCCTCTCCCTCTCTCTCTCTCTCTTACAGCTTTGACTTGTCAGCTTTTATGCCTTACCTTTTTTAGTTAGTTACCAAGAAAAAATGTATGTACTCGTATACATAAATATATTTTCCTTTCGCTCTAGTTTTATATTTTTACTTTTCTTTCCCTCTCGCTCCTCTCTACAAATGTCTAGGTATATAGCCTGTATGATGGAATTTTTAATGAATTTACTTTTAGTTTGGTGTCACATAGCATCTGCATACATGCACAATAATATACATACATATGTTTATGGCAAAGAGTGGAACTTGGCATAAATGCTGCTGCCTCAGCTGGTCTTCATCATAAGCATAGGGACAGACAGGTAGACACACAGACAGTCAGACAGACAGCTTGCACATATTTTCTTAGGAAATATATTCTTTATTAAAAACGTGCACAAAATGAAAGGTGTAAATTTGTTTATAAAAGTTAACTTCACTTCTCAGACCACCACCAACTAACCAGCTTACTTAGCACCACCCAGTAACGTTTTTCCTTTGTACATTTCGCCCATCCACTCACTACTCAGCCCAAGATGCACACAACATACGAGGCATGACGGGGCATCTATTGTCATAAAGGTGTATATGTGCGGGTGTGTGTGTGTGTGTGTAAGAGTGCCAGTCATTGCAGGAGCTGCAGTGGGTGGTTGGGAGTAGAGGAGAGAAGAGAAGAGGTAGGCAGCTAACGAATTTGCAAATTGAATGCGACAAGTCAAGTGCTGTGAATTTAATTTCCATTCACATGGAATTAGATTAAAACTAAGAAGAATGAATGAAAGAGATATTGCGGCAAACACGTTCAAAAGCACAATAGATGTAAGAAAAATACAAATAATTCTACAAAACATAAACCAATTAAAGCTTGTTGAATTAGAAATTGGTATTGATGGAATTGACTAATTCTAAAAATAGTATCTTACATCTAATTTACTATTGTTATACGAATATACATATGTATATGTATCGAAAGTCAGTTATTCAAAGCATTTCGCTGTCTCTATTCCACTCTCGCTCTCGCCCTCTCTGTTGCTCTCTCGCTCGCTCTGCGGCAATTACGCTTATCGCGTGGACGACATAAATCTGAACAGCAATCTGCATTAAGCCGCTTGTTGTTAAACTTATGTTGAAGTTCAAAATTAGTCGAAAGCTAATTAACGATAAGCGTTTGCCTGTTCTTGCCTCCAGCTAAATACTCCAACTAACACCAAGTTTTGTAGCAGACGAAAAAGTTTTAATGCATTTATCGAAATGACTTTGCTAGCAGCGGCAGCTCAGTGCATATTATCGGGCATCTATTTCAATTTCCTGCAGCAATTACAAGCATTTACTAATATAGCCATTCCAATACCGGCTCAACAAACCCCAACCCCAACCCCAGCCGAGCCAAAATGTACAGTATCTTGTGTGGCCCCAAAAAAAAAAAAAGATTGCCAAAACCAGGGTTTACGTACTTTGCTTTGCGTGAACAACAGAAAAGAGGAACAGCAAAAATGTGGCACCCACGCGCTCTGACCTTTAGCCGGGCGCAGTTCAAAGGCGAATGCGAGCATGTTTTCGCTCTTCGCCAGAGCAAGCAAGCAAGTCTAGGGAAATTATACTCAATCTGAATCTCACTCTCACAGAGTGCGCACAAGCGCTCGCTCAAACCGGTTTTCGAGTGACACTCAAACAGTTGAGCGCGAGAGAGCGATAGAGATGTTGAGTGTGATTCTAAAAAGCAATGTCCGGGAGGGTTGCCACCCAAACAACTGAGCATTGCATTTGTTCCACTTTCTGAGCATGAATTTCTTCTTTGTTTTTTTTTCTTTTCGTTTTGTTTTTAGTTTTTTTTTTTTTAGGTTTCATCCTATTTTGTTTTTGGCCAACATATCACGAAGAACCTTTGTGCATTGAGTCTTGCTGTCCGGCAACATTCTGGTCAGCATTTGGGTTTGAGTTGCAATGAGGCATACACGCTGAACATACACGTTCACGTTTACGTTCTGATTGCAGCCAGCAGGCAAAGACTTTGGGGCAGGAAGCTCAGCACAGCGGCATCCCTTTATCCCCAAGCGACACATAATGGCAGAGATTTTAGATTTCCCAGCTCCTGATTCTGCTTACGACTTTATAGTATATGCATTTATTTTCTTAACTCTTCTACGCGTTGGACTTTAAGTCCATTTGCTCTTGAATAAATCTTGATGGAAAATTCTGATTAAGTCAGTGAAAAGGAAATGTCAATTATATATTGTATAAGCTTATTTGTTTGTACGTGTTTTCTTTTTCAAATGTTATGGGAGTGATTATGCCAAAACCATTTAAAAGTCTTAAATCTTCAAATTTCTACCAGATAAGCATAACCTTTGGTCATAAATCCTAGGGCAAGCTGTTAACTTATCAAATACCCTAAGTTTGGTTCATTACAAATGCTGGGAAAGTTTACAAGCTTTCAGTGTTTAATGCAGAAAAAAATTGTTGATCACTTTAAACGTACCAAAATGCGTCACGAACGTGACCGGAGCGAAGTTTTCTTTAACCAAAGCAGCGATGGTAAAAACTTGCTTTGGCCTTTTTGTCTTTTGTGACTTAAAAGTCGAGCACATCAAACTGGGTCAGCAATAAGGACAGCTAAACACTTTATGTGTATAGAAAAAAACGCAAAAGTCGCAAAACGCATCTTAAAGACAAGGACTCGCACTTTTGCGCTCAACTGTGAGTGTGAATGGCTGCGAGCCGGCATGCGAGTGAGTGCGAAAGTATCGCTGGAAAAAAAGCAAACATTTAACGAGAGAGAGAGAGAGAGAGAGAGAGAGATTTTGGGAAATTGTAAAGTGAGCGCGGGCTTAATGCAGCCGACATGCTCAGCGAGTGCAGTGAGTGGAGTGTTGCGACGTTTACCTTACGTTCGCCGCATGAGAGACCAAAGCAGTCAAGAACGAGCCGCTATAGCGAACGGACGTGGTGTGCGCAGAAAATTGCCTTTCGATATCGAAGTTCGAAAATTCGACCAATGCCTACTACTATTTATAGAGTGCGTTTTGTTTACGTGTCGTGACGCGTGTGCCAATAACAAAACTAAATAATACAGCTGCAAATAAAGTGATCGAATCGAAACATAGAGCATACTATCCAAGTTTAAATAATAATAATAAAGAAAAAATAAAATGCCACTAACATCAATGGATTATTCTTTGGTAATGGAGGCAACAACAACTGCGGCAGCAGACAGAACAGTAACAGAAACAACAGCAACAACATCAACAAAAACAACAAACAGTGGCGAATTGTTTGCGGAATTCATATCAGCACCGGCGAGCAGCATGAGTCCAGCTGCCATAGCAGAGCACATGCAACAGAATCAAATCACATTTGAGATACCCACAGCGCACGATTTGCGCCACATTGATGCACTGCATTCGTTTAATACTCTACTGCAGCGCATTGGAAGTGGTGCTGGAGTGTCGTATGATTCGTCGCCAGCAGGCAGCATTAGCACCGAACAGCTTTCCAACTCTGTGGTACTCGATCTGGCTGATCTGCGAAATCAGAGTGATGCCGAGGATGGCAGCGCCTGGACGTGGTGGGAACAGATCTTTGGTGATGCCGACATGCATGTGATTGTCAACTATTTGTGGATTGGCGTTGTCACCTCATTGGTGTTACTCTCTGTCATCTTTATTGTGTTTAGCTGTTATTTCTATCGCAAGTTTCGTACATGGAAAAAGTGCAGTAAGTATTTTCCCATCTCTCCTGCTTTGACTTTGTGTTGTATGTATGTTATGGGGGCGGAGGCGTGGCCCTGCCCTTATCATCGCCAGGCCATTTCTCATTCAGGCTTCAGGCTTTAACAATATAAAATGTAGAGTACATATGTACCTCCCTACTCCCCCCTACCCTTGAAACTCTCGGGTTATGGTCGAGAGTCTCATAAATTTTGGGGTTCGAAACGCCCCAAAATTGTCAGGCAAGTCTTTGCAGTATTTTCATGGTTTTTTTAGATACTACCACAAGTTTATGATGCCACAAAATGCGTATCAGCCGCATATTTATAATATTAAATTGGCCCCCACAGTTGCTATGCGAAATTTTGTTGCTGGTTTCTTTCTTTTTCAACAAATTGTTGAATGTGTTGTTCTTGTGACTTTTTTGTCCAAAAACGTGCTATGTGAACAGTGTTTAAGGTAATATACAACAAACTATCTCGTTTAAAATTGGGGTTAAGAGTTGCTAAATATTTTAACAATAACACATTACAACTGTGCATATTTGTAGATCAAAGGCCAAAAACCTGTTGCTCTTGTGTGTGGGCTTAGGAGCTCGCTGTTAACAAATATCAAAATGTAAATCATATGCTTAGGCATAATTAGAAGCAAACGAGCTGTACACACACACACACACACACACACACACACACACACACGCACTTACTTAGAACAAGCTGTGGCAAATATGAAAGTATACAAAACTAAACAAGTCTCAACTCGAGTGTCAAACTTTTAGCTGACCAATTTAGCCAAATGATTTATTTAGGCCAGAGCCAGCCAAATAAACCAGATGAGAGTTTGCCAGAACTAAACTACAAGTTGAGAGGGTCGAGAAAGCGGTGGGAGTAAAGATAGTTAGAGGGGGTGGAGTGGGATGGATGATGGGCCAAAGGCCGTGGCATTAAAGTATGGCCAACTCAACTGTCAAACTGTCAATTTCGTGCTAACGAGCCTTAAAAACTTTGTGCCCTACAACAAGGGGGTGCGGGGTTCGGGGACACTACGTAATATATCAACTTGAGCTTTAAGCGATATGTGTGTGTGTGTGTGTGTTGCCTGCTTTTGGGCGCTTATTCGTCAAATTAGTTTCATTAATGTCGTGTTGCGTTTACTTTTCGCCTTACTTTCGGTTTTTCTCTTCTTTTTTTTTTGTGATCTGTTTTGTTTTATTTTATTATATTTTTTGTATTTTTTTTGTGTGTTATACGTGTTGGACTGGCCTACATAGATACATAGATAGATAGATAGATAGATAGATAGACTGGGGCCTAGATATAGTGTTGTGTAGGTTGTGTTACACGCGCACACACACACACACACACACACACACACACACCACACTTATACGTGTGTCATTCATAATTAAGCAAAATTGGCTTAAGTTTGCCTCGATTCTGGTAGCACAGTTTTCTGCGTTTAATGCTCGCTACGTGTCTGACCTCAAGCCACCATGCCACCCAGCCACCCAGCCACCCAGGCACCCAGCCTGCACGACACTCGGTTGTTGCCTGCTGCTTGTTGCCACTCACTGTTCGCTTACCTTATAAATACTTAACGAGCCTGAGATGCCAAACAGCCTCTGCCTGGTCTTACAGTTTATTTATTAAGCAAGGATACACACACACACACACACACACACACACACACACATAAATGTATATATACTAAGTGAGACAGGAGCAAGTTTTGGCTTGTTATCAATTAGAGCGGCATTCAACTGAATTTATTAACAGGACAACAGCCAGCGGTGCTTGTGGCACTTGTAAATTAAAGCAAAGAACGCAGCCCATCGTTCCCACTGTTTATTATGTTGTATACGTTTTACATAATTTAACTTTTGCGCTAAGAATGTAATTAAGCGTAGCACATTTTGCCCATTTGGCTTGCCTTCAGCTTGGAGTCATTTCAATTTTTTATAACTCATGCGGCAAACAAAAACATATAGCTGCATTCTTCTTGTCTTTTTGGTTGTTTGGCAAAACTGTTTTCTTAATAAATGTTTTTTGGGTCTTTTAGTGCTTGGCGAAGTCAAACTGAATGTTGAGTTTATTGTTTAAAATGTAAAAAGGGAAATTCAACCTCTGCAATCAATGCACTTAACTTTTATTAATACCACCTGGGAAAACGATTAAATCAAAATGCAATACCTTCTTTCACCTCCTTTAAAGCCTCAATTGTGTCCCCACAAACCCAGCGAGCATGTTAAAAAATGAACAGACATTTATGAAAGCAAAAATGAAAAAAAAAGCAAAAAATATCAACAAGGAACAGCATTACAATATTACACACAATACACACACACACACACACACACAGCACACATAAAATAAAATACAAATAAAAGAAAATGAAAATAAACAACAACACTGCGGCAGCAAAGTTGAGCTCAACCGTTGGTCCTTCAGCGTGTTCGTCCGTCAGCTCATTGCAATGAATTTAAATTGTTGCATACATTGGGGCGCAAAGTGAAACGAAATGAAACGAAGCGATGGCAGACGCCGCCGCGACCAAAAACTGCCAACTGTAACAAAAGCCAAAAACAAATGGCGTGCTAATTTTTTGCACAGCTACTGCAGCTGCCAGTTGCGATACATCCTCTCCCCCCCCCCCCCCCACGCTCATGTGTCCTCACTTCCACTTGACTGCCAAGAGACAAGGTTTATTTTTTAGTTTATTTTTTTTGGTACTCTGCAGCGGGAAGATGCGGAAGATGAAGGGTGTGCCACACACACACACACACACACACACACATAACACTTATATAAAATATGAAGCCCGCAGTAGTTTACTGTATGTGCGTGTGCCACGCCCAATTTTTTGGGGCAGCCCGTTGTTGGTCGTGTTTGCCTTGCCGTCTGTCTATCAAAAAATGAAACAAAAGTCAAATGGCTCTGTAAGAGTCCTTCTCATCCACGCAGCAGCCAAAAAAAAAAAACCAAAAAACAAACCAGCTTTTGCAGCTACAGCTATAGCAATAAATCAACAACTGCTGCCAGCATACACAGTGAGTGCCGTCAGTATATGTACAAGTGCTCATACTACTCCCCAACTGAAGCTTCAAATGTATGTGTGATTGCTGCTCTGTATTTTATTCTTGTAATGCGCACAACCAACATGCCACACTTCTTGCATTCTTTGCATTCGCTTTAATCGAAAACCATTTTGCCATAATATTTACACATGCGAATTTCTAGCACAACAGCTAAAAATTGATTGCAAACAAAAAAAAACACAAACCAAAACAATTAAGAGTTATAACGAAATATACAAAAAGAAATGTTAGCAAAATTGTGTGCTGGCAATTAAAAAATCGTCGAGATTTATTCAATTGCACAAAGCGCAGCTTAAGTCGCCTTTGTTAACAACATAAACTATAATCATCGAAATTGAAACCAAACAAAAACAAGTTTAATCAAAAAAACACAAGAACTGATTTTACTGCAATTTAATGTTTGTATTAAAAAATTCAAAAAATATTCTAAGCTGCATACAAATTGAGGAATTCATCCCTCTACGTTTCTGCATCTTTTTAGCATTCGCATTTCATTTCGTTTGTGCCACGCGCGCACTTCCGTCGTTCTTGTTGTTGCCAGTCAGCCTGTCGGACAGTCAGTCGGCCGGAACTTTGCCTGTACGGCCAAACTTGCTGGCATTTCCGGGCGGCACCAAAAAAAGCCAAAATACTAAACAAAATATATTTCTTTCGAGCATTCTATTCGCCTTTTTTTTTTGGTCTCTTAAATAAAATACTTTGATACTGTTCACAAAAGTTCAAGCGTTTGCGCCTTAACGCTAAATTGAATTTAATGCTCAGTCAACAAGTGTCATTCTTTCCTCGAACAAAAAAACTAATAAGGCATCTGTCAAAGTCAAGGTCTGGGTTCTGGGTTACGAACTCCAATTCAACCGAACACATATATAATGAGAGTAAAATTAGAAATTAAATTTTTTAATAATGGTTTTTGTTTCTGTTTCTGTTTATGATTTTGCAGACAAGGACATTCGCGCACAAGTTCATGCGGCCAATGAATCCTACTCCTCGCACGGTGCCAGTCATCACTGTGATGCCAGCCGATTGCTGCAACAACTGCCTGCCACTGGCACCAACACTGCAACAGCAGCACTAGCAGTGGCAGCAACGGGGGTCAATGAGACAGGCTTCTATCAAATTGAATCGCCGCCCTGTTACACAATTGCCACCGGGCTGCCCAGCTATGATGAGGCATTGCATCATCAGCAGCGTCATTTTGCCTACGGCATTAAATTTGTGTATCCAAGCCTTGCGGCTGCGCATCATCATCATCATCATCATCATCACCATCGTCACCATCAGCAGCAGCAGCAGCAGCAGCAGCACCACCACCACCACCACAGCAATCAGCATGTGTGCATAACAAACTGGGAGAAGGACGCAGTGCAGCAGCAGCAACAACAACAACAACAGCAGTGTTTAAATAAGCTGCAAAAGTGCAAACTGTCAGCAACAGACGAGCAGGCGCAGACGTCGAGGCAGTTGGACGAAAAAGCCTTCCCAGCCATTTACATTAACATGCCGGATGGGCAGGAGCAGGATCAGGAGCAGGAGCAGGAGCAGGAGCCGGAACGTGAGCGAGAATTCCATCGAAATGGGAGGTGGCAACGAAATGTGGCGTCAACAGATGCGACACAAACATTGCTGCCGGCTGCAGCTGCTGATGATGATTGTGCCTCTTTGGTTGTTGTTGCCGCGTGATTGCCCAGCAACTAAAGTGGCCAGGGTATTGGGGATTGGGTATAGATTAATGTTATAGGCGCATCGAATGGAGGGCAGAGATCGTGGTTACATGCTTAGTCACATGTAAATGTCTGTTAGCCCATCAACAGCACTTTGACCTCGAAATTTAGTTAAATCCTTAATAAAGCAAGAACTACAACAACTACAGCAACAGATCCTATGTATAGATCCATTAGTGTAAAAAATTTGATTCCCTTTGTTTATTTGTTATATATTATATAGATTGTGTATTATGCAAGACTGAGTATTATTTACTATGTATCTTAAAATAAAATAACTTAAGCAAATTGCCTATCAATTAAGCCTAAATGTTAATATATAAAACAATACTAGAAAAAAAAAATTATTGAAAACAATTTAAGCAATCAGTATTGGAAAAAAAAAACATACATACAAAAACAGCATTTTAATTCTTTCAATTTACCTTTAAACGTTTATTTTAGTTTGTTGATTTCTCAACTGTACGTAGACTGTTTTGTAGCAATTGAATTATTTGATTTGTGTTGCTGTTGGCAAACATTGCAAAATGGCCTAGAGCAACAAAACAAGTTAATCCAAATTTGGAATGCATAAACATATTTGCCTAGGTTTTAATCTTAGTTGATTTGTCTACTTGTAATTTTTGCAACTGAATTCAATTTAGATAAACTTTTGTGTGTGTATTTTTTTTTTTTTTGACAAAGCAATAACATGTTGTCATCGGGTTTCAATTTCTGTGACACCTCTTGATCAAGCACACGTAGGTCATAAAATCATGTTGCAATTACTAAAGCTACTACTTAAAAAAAATGTAAGTTAGTAACAAAGAATTAGAGAATACACTGAAAAATCAAATATCAAAACAAAAACAATTTGTAAACACTCAAAAATATTCATATATTAACTAAATAAATATGAGCAATGCATGCAAATAAAGTATGCATGCAAAAATATAACAAGTATGAAACAAAAAACTTTCTGTGTGTCTGTGGGGATTTCCAGAGGAAACAAATGTTCTCTCGTGTAAGCATAAATAATTGTATGTCAAATATAGGAATATTTTTTTTAAAGCTTTTGCACCAGCTCTCTTAATGCAACAATTTGTATTCAAATGTGCGATTTGTTGATGAGTCGTCAAGGGAAAGATCGACTTTTTAACTGTTGGAGTGACCAGCTCACTGACAGACAGGCAGCAAGACAAACTGACTAAATGACTGAATGACTAAGTGACAATGGGACGGACGTCGTAACATGCCACATCAAACGTACCATAACGCAGAGGAGGCAACAAACACCAAGACAGGGCCATTAATTATATTATCGAGCATCGTGTATCTGTTTCAGGTCACAGTCATGAGTAACTGCCAGCTAATCGGGGTATAGTGGGCGTAGGGAGGTGGTGTATGTGGTGGAAAAGGTCTGGAACCGAACTTGAAACTGTCATCAACACCAGCAGCGGCAGCAGTTGCAGTCATCGTTGGGTCGTGTTTTGCGTTCTGCGTTCTGCGTTTATGCATGTTTTGCTTCAATGCACAACAAAAACAAGAAAGCAAGATGTCATTTGCTTTGGAAAACCAACAACTATATATATACCGTATATAAAACCAGCTTTAAAATAATCATTATTCGCTTTTCAATACATTCGCGACCTAGGCGACGATATAACAAAACGAAAATAACCTAAAGGAATTTTGTTTTTGCCTTGCATTAACATATCTTAAATTCAAATCGGACAAAAATCTTTTCATTTAAATGTATTGAACTTAGCAAATTAAATAATAAAAACCTAGGGAGCTGATGACATATCAATTAGCCAGAGTTAGGCAATATGTAATGGGTACTCCGTTCTTTGAAAATATCTGTTATGCTCGTTTAGACGGTATGCTCATTTGAACTGTTCAAGTATGAGTACGTTTTTATGGGGTCTTATTAACTGTTATTAACTGAATAAATGGATAAATGCGTAAGCCCACAATCAGAGAGTCCATGAATTTTTTTCCAAGATAAACTCTTGAAGCACTGTGTATCAGATCCTTTGTCTAAAATGCTTTTGTCGTCTTCTTTTATAGCTGCTTAGAGGGAGTTAATCAGTATTTTTATCATTTATTTGCACCCTAAACAAGCCACATTGGTTATAAATGAAAAATTAGATTGGATTGAACTTTTTCGTAGGGGCGTTTACTACTCTCTTCCACAGCTGAATCGCTCATCTCAATGCCTTTTTCAAAACTACGTTTAGCCGTATCAGAGTTAAAATTACCAGCACTTGATACATCATCTTCTACAATAAGGGCACTATTTGAATAACTACCGGCCTCTCCACCAGCGCCTTCTGTACTGACACCCCCACTTACTTCTGCTCCACCGCTTTCTTTATATTCTCCTTTATCTATTGTGGTGTGTTCTGACGCAGTAACTTCACCCGAGGCAAAAACGTCCCCCTTAGGCGGATTTCTGACACGTGCTTTAACAGTAACTTCAAGAGAATTATTCAATTCAACTTCTTCACCAACGTCTGAATCTTTTATAATCTTATCACTATCTGTGCCATCGTAATTGCCTTCTTCACCATACGGAAAATTGGTACGTCTAGTTGTATTTTTTGTCGACGTAAAAACTACCTCAGTTTGCGGTGTAAAAGGCTCTACCAAAATTTGCCAGTAAAAAGTTAACCAGAATATGATTAGAAAATCGTGAAATAAAATAAGCGATCCCAGTAGAGCATCATTTAGACGCATTTCGGCGAATCGGCTACCATGTATAGTTTGTGCGTGGTACATGACAAACTAAAGAGAATAAAATTAAAAAAATTAAATGCTCAAAAACCATTAAATATTGAGTACAAACTTACGAGAATAATAATTATATTGATGGCTATTTCAGCTATAATATAGGTATATTCCTGTTGTCTAAATACTGCAAATCGTATAATCCAGAAGAACACTGTGATAAGTAAAAAAAGAAAGCTCACAATGAAGAGTATGGCTACATCTACGGTGAAATCAATCTGAAAGACATTACTAAAGCAGATAGGCAAATAAGAAGTACATATTGATCACTTACCTTTTTGGGAAGGAATGTACCAATCAAAATAAAAAGCCAGATTATAACAAAACATAATGCATAGAACGACAAAAGTTCGATCCAATAACATTGAGCCATTACAGGGAATACTGATATAATTTGCAGTTCAACCTTCAAAAACAGCAAAAGTTCATTTAACAATACAAAACGAATTTCAAGACAAGTTACACACTATTATAAAGCTTATGATGAAGTTCAGAACATTGATACGACGCAGTTTCGTACAAAATATGAAGAAAGCAAATAGAAGAACTGACACAAAGAAAGTTATATAGCCAATAAAGTAATGTTTAAGGGACGTGTTCCGGGCGATAGCGCTGCAAATGAAGCAATTTGTAGACTTAAGTAATTCTCTTTGGTAGTATTTCACTATGTAGACTTACAAAAAGTTAATTAGGCACCATTGTGCAAGCGCCAGAATAAGCCAGAGAAACAATAAAAAGTATGTCTTGATGGCAAATATTCTGCGAGCTTTTTTGTATCGACCATAATTCTCGTGTGGATCCATAGCGCTCCGTTTATATATAATATGCAGAACTAACTTTCTGTGGCGAACGATTTTGCCGCAAAAACCGGCTTAACAGTATAGCAAAAATATTAGATTTACAAAAAAATTTATATTTTAAAATTGTATAATTTACACTTCTAACGTTAATCTCAAAGCAAGCTCTAACTATGTTTGATTTAAACTTTAATTAAAGAATGTGAGGTAGCAAATCCAACGAGTTTTAAAAGTTTTGGTGAACAGTAGTCTAAATCATCTTGGTTAGTAGCCGAATCAACTGATTTATTCTCGATTCGACGGTAATTTGTTTGTGTAATTTAAAATTTAATTCATTTACATCTATGTTTTTTGCGGCCAATATAGCTCGTTCGCTCAACCGATTTGAAAGATAACCTGTCCAAGCTAAGCATTCTTTAACGATTCTTCAGGGTACGGTGCATCAACAAGATGACGTGCTTGCAATGAAATAGATTTGGACACCTTTAAAATCTTACGAGAATTGAAAAACAAGGAAAATCCGAATCTGATAAGCCGATTTTCTTAATTATTTTTCACGCCCATTATAAAAATACAGAAGAAAAAACAGTGATTAGCAAACTTGGATTCATTATTGTAGTTGTTGTTCCAGTTGCAGTGGTTGGTGTTGTTCCATTTGAAGTTGTTCCTTTTGTAGTGGTTGGCGTTGTTACAGTCGCGGTTGTTCCAGTTGTAAATGATTCAGATGTGGTTGTTCCAGTTGCAGTTGTTCCATTTGTAGTGGTTGGCGTTATTCCAGTTGTAGTTGTTCCAGTTGCAGTGGTTGGCGTTATTCCAGTTGTAGTTGTTCCATTTGTAGTAGTTGGCGTTGTTCCAGTCGTGGTTGTTCCAGTTGTAAGTGATTCAGATTTGGTTGTTCCAGTTGCAGTTGTTTCAGTTGCAGTGGATGGTGTTGTTCCATTTAAAGTTGTTCCATTTGTAGTGGTTGGCGTTGTTCCAGTTGTAGTTCCTCCAGTCGTAGTTGTTTCAGTTGTATTTGTTCTAGATGTATTTGTTCCAGATGAAATTGTTCCAGTTTTAACGGTTGGCGTTATTCCAATTGTAGTTGTTCTAATTGTAGCGGTTGGCGTTGTTCCAGTTGTAGTTGTTCGAGATGTAGTGGTTGGCGTTGTTCCAATTGCAGTTGTTTCAGTTGCAGTCGTTGGTGTTGTTCCATTTGTAGTTGGTCCAGTTGTAGTGGTTGGCGTTATTCCAGTTGTAGTGGTTGGCGTTATTCCAGTTGTAGTTGTTCCATTTGTAGTAGTTGGCGTTGTTCCAGTCGTGGTTGTTCCAGTTGTAAGTGATTCAGATTTGGTTGTTCAAGTTGCAGTTGTTTCAGTTGCAGTGGATGGTGTTGTTCCATTTAAAGTTGTTCCATTTGTAGTGGTTGGCGTTGTTCCAGTTGTAGTTCCTCCAGTCGTAGTTGTTTCAGTTGTATTTGTTCTAGATGTATTTGTTCCAGATGAAATTGTTCCAGTTTTAACGGTTGGCGTTATTCCAATTGTAGTTGTTCTAATTGTAGCGGTTGGCGTTGTTCCAGTTGTAGTTGTTCGAGTTGTAGTGGTTGGCGTTGTTCCAATTGCAGTTGTTTCAGTTGCAGTGGTTGATGTTGTTCCATTTGAAGTTGTTCCATTTGTAGTGGTTGGCGTTGTTCCAATCGTGGTTGTTCCAGTTGTAAGTGATTCAGATTTGGTTGTTCCAGTTGTAGTTGTTCCAGTTGCAGTTGTTTCAGTTGCAGTGGATGGTGTTGTTCCATTTAAAGTTGTTCCATTTGTAGTGGTTGGCGTTGTTCCAGTCGTGGTTGTTCCAGTTGTAAATGATTCAGATGTGGTTGTTCCAGTTATGGTTGTTTCAGTTGCAGTGGTTGGTGTTTTTCCATTTGAAGTTGTTCCATTTGTAGTGGTTTGTGTTGTTCCAATTGTGAATGATTCAGATGTGGTTTTTCCAGTTGCAGTTGTTTCGGTTGCAGTCGTTGGTGTTGTTCCATTTGAAGTTGTTCCATTTGTAGTGGTTGGCGTTGTTCCAGTTATGGTTGTTCCACTTGTAGTGGTTGGCGTTGTTCCAGTTGTAAATGATTCAGATGTGGTTGTTCCAGTTATAGTTGTTTCAGTTGCAGTGGTTGGTGTTTTTCCATTTGAAGTTGTTCCATTTGTAGTGGTTTGTGTTGTTCCAATTGTGAATGATTCAGATGTGGTTTTTCCAGTTGCAGTTGTTTCGGTTGCAGTCGTTGGTGTTGTTCCATTTAAAGTTGTTCCATTTGTAGTGGTTGGCGTTGTTCCAGTCGTGGTTGTTCCAGTTGTAAATGATTCAGATGTCGTTGTTCCAGTTGCAGTTGTTCCAGTTGCATTGGTTGGTGTTGTTTCATTTGAAGTTGTTTCATTTGTAGTGGTCGGCGTTGTTCCAGTTGTAAATGATTCAGATGTGATTGTTTCAGTTGCAGTTGTTTCAGTTGCAGTGGTTGGTGTTGTTCCATTTGTAGGGGTTGGCGTTGTTCCACTCGTGGCTGTTCCAGTCGTAGTTTTTTCAGTTGTAGTTGATCTAGATGTAGTTGTTCCAGATGAAATTGTTCCAGTTTAAGTGGTTGGCGTTTTTGCAATTGTAGTTGTTCTAGTTGTAGCGGTTGGCGTTATTCCAGTTGTAGTTGTTCGAGTTGTAGTGGTTGGCGTTATTCCAGTCGTGGTGGTTTCAGTAGTAAATGATTCAGATGTGGTTTTTCCAGTTGGAGTTGTTTCAGTTGGAGTAGTTGGTGTTGTTTCATTTGAAATTGTTCCATTTGTAGTGGTCGGCGTTGTTCCAGTCGTGGTTGTTGCAATTGTAAATGATTCAGATGTGGTTGTTTCAGTTGCAGTTGTTTCAGTTGCAGTGGTTGGTATTGTTCCATTTGAAATTGTTCCATTTGTAGTAAACGGCGTTGTTCCAGTCGTGGTGGTTCCAGTTGTAAATGATTCAGATGTGGTTGTTTCAGTTGCAGTTGTTTCATTTGCAGTGGTTGGTGTTGTTCCATTTGAAGTTGTACCATTTGTAGTAAACGGCGTTGTTCCAGTCGTGGTTGTTCCAGTTGTAAATGATTCAGATGTGGTTGTTCCAGTTGCAGTTGTTTCAGTTGCAGTGGTTGGTGTTGTTCCATTTGAAGTTGTTCCATTCGTAGTGGTTGGTCGTTGTTCCAGTTGTAAATGATTCAGATGTGGTTGCTTCAGTTCGCAGTGGTTTCAGTCTTAGTTGTTCCAGTTGCAAGTGGTTCAGGTGTTGTTCCGTTTGAAGTTCCAGTTGTAGTTGTTCCAGTTGCATTGGTTGAGTGTTGTTCCATTTGTAGTGGTTGGCGTTGTTCCAGTTGTAAATGATTCAGATGTGGTTGTTCCAGTTGCAGTTTTTCCACTTGCATTGGTTGGTGTTGTTTCATTTGAAGTTGTTCCATTTGTAGTGGTCGGCGTTGTTCCAGTCGTGGTTGTTTCAGTTGTAAATGATTCAGATGTGTGTTGTTCCAGTTGCAGTTGTTCCACTTGCATTGGTTGGTGTTGTTTCATTTGAAGTTGTTCCATTAGTAGTGGTAGGCGTTGTTCCAGTTGTAAATGATTCAGATGTGGTTGTTCCGGTTGCAGTTGTTTCAGTTGCAGTGGTTGGTGTTGTTCCATTTGAAGTTGTTCCATTTGTAGTGGTTATCGTTGTTCCAGTTGTAATGATTCAGATGTGGTTGTTTCAGTTGCAGTTGTTTCAGTTGCAGTGGTTTGTGTCGTTCCATTTGTAGTGGTTGGCGTTGTTCCAGTTGTAAATGATACAGATGTGGTTGTTTCAGTTGCAGTGGTTGGTGTTGTTCCATTTGAAGTTGTTCCATTTGTAGTGGTTGGCGTTGTTCCAGTTATAAATGATTCAGATGTGGTTGTTTCAGTTGCAGTGGTTGGTGTTGTTCCATTTGAAGTTTTTCCATTTGTAGGGGTTGGCGTTGTTCCAGTCGTGGTTGTTCCATTCGAAGTTTTTTCAGTTGTAGTTGTTCTAGATGTAGTTGTTCCAGATGAAATTGTTCCAGTTTTAGTGGTTGGCGTTATTGCAATTGTAGTTGTTCTAGTTGTAGCGGTTGGCGTTATTCCAGTTTTAGTTCCTCCAGTTGTAGTTGTTCGAGTTGTAGTGGTTGGCGTTCTTCCAGTTGTAGTTGTTCGAGTTGTAGTGGTTGGCGTTGTTCCAGTTGGTAGTTGTGTCCAGTCGTAGTTTTTTCAGTTGTAGTTGTTCTAGATGTAGTGGTTCCAGTTGAAATTGTTCCAGTTTTAGTGGTTGGCGTTATTGCAATTTTAGTTGTTCTAGTTGTAGCGGTTGGCGTTATTCCAGTTTTAGTTCCTCCAGTTGTAGTTGTTCGAGTTGTAGTGGTTGGCGTTATTCCAGTTGTAGTTGTTTGAGTTGTAGAGGTTGGAGTTGATCCAGTTGTAGTTTTTTCAGTTGTAGTTGTTCTAGATGTAGTGGTTCCAGTTGAAATTGTTCGAGTTGTAGTGGTTGGCGTTGTTCCAGTTGTAGTTGTTCCAGTCATAGTTTTTTCAATTGTAGTTGTTCTAGATGTAGTTGTTCCAGATGAAATTATTCCAGTTTTAGTGGTTGGCGTTATTGCAATTGTAGTTGTTTTAGTTGTAGCGGTTGGCGTTATTCCTGTTTTTGTTCCTCCAGTTGTAGTTGTTCGAGTTGTTGTGGTTGGCGTTCTTCCAGTTGTTGTTGTACGACTTGTAGTGGTTGGCGTTGTTCCAGTGTTAGTTGCTCCAGTCGTAGTTGTTTCAGTTGTAGTTGTTCCAGATGTAGTTGTTCCAGATGAAATTGTTCCAGTTTTAGTGGTTGGCGTTATTCCAATTGTAGTTGTTCCCGTTGTAGTGGTTGGCGTTATTCCAGTCGTGGTTGTTCCAGTTGTAAATGATTCAGATATGGTTGTTCCAATTGCTTTTGTTTCAGTTGCAGTGATTGGTGTTGTTCCTTTTGAAGTTGTTCCATTTGTAGTGGTTGGCGTTGTTCCAGTCGTGGTTGTTCCAGTTGTAAATGATTCAGATGTGGTTGTTTCAGTTGCGGTTGTTTCAGCTGCATTGGTTGGTGTTGTTCCATTTGAAATTGTTCCATTTGTAGTAGTCGGCGTTGTTCCAGTCGTGGTTGTTCCAGTTGTAAATGATTCAGATGTGGTTGTTCCAGTTGAATTGGTTGGTGTTGTTCCATTTGAAGTTGTTCGATTTGTAGTGGTTGGCGTTGTTCCAGTTGTGGTTGTTCCAGTTAGAAATGATTCAGATGTGGTTGTTCCAGTTGCAGTTGTTCCAGTTGCATTGGTTGGTGTTGTTCCATTTGAAGTTGTTCGATTTGTAGTGGTTGGCGTTGTTCCAGTCGTGGTTGTTCCAGTTGTAAATGATTCAGATGTGGTTGTTCCAGTTGCAGTTGTTTCAGTTGCAGTGGATGGTGTTGTTCCATTTAAAGTTGTTCCATTTGTAGTGGTTGGCGTTGTTCCAGTCGTGGTTGTTCCAGTTGTAAATGATTCAGATGTGGTTCTTTCAGTTGCAGTTGTTTCAGTTGCATTGGTTGGTGTTGTTCCATTTGAAGTTGTTCGATTTGTAGTGGTTGGCGTTGTTCCAGTTGTGGTTGTTCCAGTTAGAAATGATTCAGATGTGGTTGTTCCAGTTGCAGTTGTTCCAGTTGCATTGGTTGGTGTTGTTCCATTTGAAGTTGTTCGATTTGTAGTGGTTGGCGTTGTTCCAGTCGTGGTTGTTCCAGTTGTAAATGATTCAGATGTCGTTGTTCCAGTTGCAGTTGTTCCAGTTGCATTGGTTGGTGTTGTTTCATTTCAAGTTGTTTCATTTGTAGTGGTCGGCGTTGTTCCAGTTGTAAATGATTCAGATGTGGTTGTTTCAGTTGCAGTTGTTTCAGTTGCAGTGGTTGGTGTTGTTCCATTTGTAGGGGTTGGCGTTGTTCCACTCGTGGCTGTTCCAGTCGTAGTTTTTTCAGTTGTAGTTGATCTAGATGTAGTTGTTCCAGATGAAATTGTTCCAGTTTAAGTGGTTGGCGTTTTTGCAATTGTAGTTGTTCTAGTTGTAGCGGTTGGCGTTATTCCAGTTGTAGTTGTTCGAGTTTTAGTGGTTGGCGTTATTCCAGTCGTGGTGGTTTCAGTAGTAAATGATTCAGATGTGGTTGTTTCAGTTGCAGTTGTTTCAGTTGCAGTGGTTGGTATTGTTCCATTTGAAATTGTTCCATTTGTAGTAAACGGCGTTGTTCCAGTCGTGGTGGTTCCAGTTGTAAATGATTCAGATGTGGTTGTTCCAGTTGCAGTTTTTCCAGTTTAATTGGTTGGTGTTGTTTCATTTGAAATTGTTCCATTTGTAGTGGTCGGCGTTGTTCCAGTCGTGGTTGTTGCAATTGTAAATGATTCAGATGTGGTTGTTTCAGTTGCAGTTGTTTCAGTTGCAGTGGTTGGTATTGTTCCATTTGAAATTGTTCCATTTGTAGTAAACGGCGTTGTTCCAGTCGTGGTGGTTCCAGTTGTAAATGATTCAGATGTGGTTGTTCCAGTTGCAGTTTTTCCAGTTTCATTGGTTGGTGTTGTTTCATTTGAAATTGTTCCATTTGTAGTAAACGGCGTTGTTCCAGTCGTGGTGGTTCCAGTTGTAAATGATTCAGATGTTCTTGGTTCAGTTGCAGTTGTTTCATTTGCAGTGGTTGGTGTTGTTCCATTTGAAGTTGTACCATTTGTAGGGGTTGGCGTTGTTCCAGTTGTTAATGATTCAGATGTGGTTGTTTCAGTTGCAGTTGTTTCAGTTGCAGTGATTTGTGTTGTTCCATTTGTAGTAGTCGGCATTGTTCCAGTCGTGGTTGTTCCAGTTGTAAATGATTCAGATGTGGTTTTTCCAGTTGTAGTTGTTCCAGTTGCATTGGTTGGTGTTGTTCCATTTGAAGTTGTTCGATTTGTAGTGGTTGGCGTTGTTCCAGTCGTGGTTGTTCCAGTTGTAAATGATTCAGATGTGGTTGTTCCAATTGCAGTTGTTTCAGTTGCATTTATTGGTGTTGTTCCTCTTGAAGTTGTTCCATTTGTAGTGGTAGGCGTTGTTCCAATCGTGGTTGTTCCAATTGTTAATGATTCAGAAGTGGTTTTTCCAGTTGGAGTTGTTCCAGTTGCATTGGTTGGTGTTTTTCCATTTGAAGTTGTTCGATTTGTAGTGGTTGGCGTTGTTCCAGTTGCAGTTGTTTCAGTTGCAGTGGTTGGTGTTGTTCCATTTGAAGTGGTTGGCGTTGTTCCAATCGTGGTTGTTCCAATTGTAAATGATTCAGAAGTGGGTTTTCCAGTTGGAGTTGTTCCAGTTGCATTGGTTGGTGTTGTTCCATTTGAAGTTGTTCGATTTGTAGTGGTTGGCGTTGTTCCAGTTGGAGTTGTTCCAGTTGCATTTGTTGGTGTTGTTCCATTTGAAGTTGTTCGATTTGTAGTGGTTGGCGTTGTTCCAGTTGCAGTTGTTTCAGTTGCAGTGGTTGGTGTTGTTCCATTTGAAGTGGTTGGCGTTGTTCCAGTTCCTGATTCAGATGTGGTTGTTTCAGTAGCAGTTTTTTCAGTTGCAGTGGTTGGTATTGTTTCATTTGAAATTGTTCCATTTGAAGTAAACGGCGTTGTTCCAGTCGTGGTTGTTCCAGTTGTAAATGATGCAGATGTGGTTGTTCCAGTTGCAGTTGTTTCAGTTGCAGTGGTTGGTGTTGTTCCATTTGTAGTAGTCGGCGTTGTTCCAGTCGTGGTTGTTCCAGTTGTAAATGATTCAGATGTGGTTGTTCCAGTTGTAGTTGTTCCAGTTTCATTGGTTGGTGTTGTTCCATTTTTAGTGGTTGGCGTTGTTCCAGTTGTAAATGATTCAGATGTGGTTGTTCCAGTTGCAGTTTTTCCACTTGCATTGGTTGGTGTTGTTTCATTTGAAGTTGTTCCATTTGTAGTGGTCGGCGTTGTTCCAGTCGTGGTTGTTTCAGTTGTAAATGATTCAGATGTTGTTGTTCCAGTTGCAGTTGTTCCACTTGAATTGGTTGGTGTTGTTTCATTTGTAGTGGTTGGCGTTGTTCCAGTTGTAAATGATACAGATGTAGTTGTTTCAGTTGCAGTGGTTGGTGTTGTTCCAGTTGCAGTTGTTCCACTTGCATTGGTTGGTGTTGTTTCATTTGAAGTTGTTCCATTAGTAGTGGTCGGCGTTGTTCCAGTTGTAAATGATTCAGATGTGGTTGTTCCGGTTGCAGTTGTTTCAGTTGCAGTGGTTGGTGTTGTTCCATTTGAAGTTGTTCCATTTGAAGTTGTTCCATTTGTAGTGGTTATCGTTGTTCCAGTTGTAAATGATTCAGATGTGGTTGTTTCAGTTGCAGTTGTTTCAGTTGCAGTGGTTTGTGTTGTTCCATTTGTAGTGGTTGGCGTTGTTCCAGTTGTAAATGATTCAGATGTGGTTGTTTCAGTTGCAGTGGTTGGTGTTGTTCCATTTGAAGTTGTTCCATTTGTAGTGGTTGGCGTTGTTCCAGTTATAAATGATTCAGATGTGGTTGTTTCAGTTGCAGTGGTTGGTGTTGTTCCATTTGAAGTTTTTCCATTTGTAGGGGTTGGCGTTGTTCCAGTCGTGGTTGTTCCATTCGAAGTTTTTTCAGTTGTAGTTGATCTAGATGTAGTTGTTCCAGATGAATTTGTTCCAGTTTTAGTGGTTGGCGTTATTGCAATTGTAGTTGTTCTTGTTGTAGCGGTTGGCGTTATTCCAGTCTTAGTTTCTCCAGTTGTAGTTGTTCGAGTTGTAGTGGTTGGCGTTCTTCCAGTTGTAGTTGTTCGAGTTGTAGTGTTTGGCGTTGTTCCAGTTGTAGTTGTTCCAGTCGTAGTTTTTTTAGTTGTAGTTGTTCTAGATGTAGTTGTTCCAGTTGAAATTGTTCCAGTTTTAGTGGATGGCGTTATTGCAATTGTAGTTGTTCTAGTTGTAGCGGTTGGCGTTATTCCAGTTTTAGTTACTCCAGTTGTAGTTGTTCGAGTTGTTGTGGTTGGCGTTCTTCCAGTTGTAGTTGTTCGAGATGTAGTGGTTGGCGTTGTTCCAGTTGTAGTTGTGCCAGTCGTAGTTTTTTCAGTTGTAGTTGTTCTAGATGTAGTTGTTCCAGATGAAATTGTTCCAGTTTTAGTGGTTGGCGTTATTGCAATTGTAGTTGTTCTAGTTGTAGCGGTTGGCGTTATTCCAGTTTTAGTTCCTCCAGTTGTAGTTGTTCGAGTTGTAGTGGTTGGCGTTATTCCAGTTGTAGTTGTTCGAGTTGTAGTGGTTGGAGTTGTTCCAGTTGTAGTTTTTTCAGTTGTAGTTGTTCTAGATGTAGTGGTTCCAGTTGAAATTGTTCCAGTTTTAGTGGTTGGCGTTATTGCAATTGTAGTTGTTTTAGTTGTAGCGGTTGGCGTTATTCCTGTTTTTGTTCCTCCAGTTGTAGTTGTTCGAGTTGTTGTGGTTGGCGTTCTTCCAGTTGTAGTTGTTCGAGATGTAGTGGTTGGCGTTGTTCCAGTTGTAGTTGTTCCAGTCGTAGTTGTTTCAGTTGTAGTTGTTCTAGATGTAGTTGTTCCAGATGAAATTGTTCCAGTTTTAGTGGTTGGCGTTATTGCAATTGTAGTTGTTTATTGTAGCGGTTGGCGTTATTCCAGTTTTAGTTCCTCCAGTTGTAGTTGTTCGAGTTGTTGTGGTTGGCGTTCTTCCAGTTGTAGTTTTTTGAGTTGTAGTGGTTGGCGTTGTTCCAGTTGTAGTTGTTCCAGTTGTAAATGATTCAGATGTGGTTGTTTCAGTTGCAGTGGTTGGTATTGTTCCATTTGAAATTGTTCCATTTGAAGTAAACGGCGTTGTTCCAGTCGTGGTTGTTCCAGTTGTAAATGATTCAGATGTGGTTGTTCCAGTTGCAGTTGTTTCAGTTGCAGTGGTTGGTGTTGTTCCATTTGAAATTTTTCCAGTTGTAGTGGTCGAGCGTTGTTCCAGTCGTGGTTGTTCCAGTTGTAAATGATTCAGATGTGAATGTTCCAGTTGCAGTTGTTTCAGTTGCAGTGGTTGGTGTTGTTCTATTTGAAGTTGTTCCATTTGGAGTGGTTATCGTTGTTTCAGTTGTAAATGATTCAGATGTGGTTGTTTCAGTTGCAGTTGTTTCAGTTGCAGTGGTTTGTATTGTTCCATTTGAAATTGTTCCATTTGAAGTAAACGGCGTTGTTCCAGTCGTGGTTGTTCCAGTTGTAAATGATTCAGATGTGGTTGTTCCAGTTGCAGTTGTTTCAGTTGCAGTGGTTGGTGTTGTTCTATTTGTAGTAGTCGGCGTTGTTCCAGTTGTGGTTGTTCCAGTTGTAAATGATTCAGATGTGGTTGTTCCAGTTGCAGTTGTTCCAGTTGCATTGGTTGGTGTTGTTCCATTTGAAGTTGTTCGATTCGGTAGTGGTTGGCGTTGTTCCAGTCGTGGTTGTTCCAGTTGTAAATGATTCAGATGTGGTTGTTCCAGTTGCAGTTGTTTCAGTTACAGTGGTTGGTGTTGTTCCATTTGAAGTTGTTCCATTTGTAGCGGTTGGCGTTGGTCCAGTTGTAAATGATTCAGATGTGGTTGTTCCAGTTGCAGTTGTTCCAGTTGCATTGGTTGGTGTTGTTCCATTTGAAATTGTTCCATTGGTAGTGGTTGGCGTTGTTCCAGTCGTGGTTGTTCCAGTTGTAAATGATTCAGATGTGGTTGTTCCAGTTGCATTTGTTTCAGTTACAGTGGTTGGTGTTGTTCCATTTGAAGTTGTTCCATTTGTAGTGGTTGGCGTTGGTCCAGTTGTAAATGATTCAGATGTGGTTGTTCCAGTTGCAGTTGTTCCAGTTGCATTGGTTGGTGTTGTGCCATTTGAAGTTGTTCGATTTGTAGTGGTTGGCGTTGTTCCAGTCGTGGTTGTTCCAGTCGTAAATGATATCATGGTTGTTCCAGTTGCATTTGTTTCAGTTACAGTGGTTGGTGTTGTTCCATTTGAAGTTGTTCCATTTGTAGTGGTTGGCGTTGGTCCAGTTGTAAATGATTCAGATGTGGTTGTTCCAGTTGCAGTTGTTTCAGTTGCATTGGTTGGTGTTGTGCCATTTGAAGTTGTTCGATTTGTAGTGGTTGGCGTTGTTCCAGTCGTGGTTGTTCCAGTTGTAAATGATTCAGATGTGGTTGTTTCAGTTGCAGTTGTTTCAGATGCAGTGGTTGGTATTGTTCCATTTGAAGTAAACGGCGTTGTTCCAGTCGTGGTTGTTCCAGTTGTAAATGATTCAGATGTGATTGTTTCAGTTGCAGTTGTTTCAGTTGCAGTGGTTTGTGTTGTTTCATTTGAAGTTGTTCCATTTGTAGTGGTTGGCATTGTTCCAGTTGTAAATGATTCAGATGTGGTTGTTCCAGTTGCATTGGTTGTGTGTTGTTCCATTTGAAATTGTTCCATTAGTAGTGGTCGGCGTTGTTCCAGTCGTGGTTGTTCCAGTTGTAAATGAATCAGATGTGGTTGTTTCAGTTACAGTTGTTTCAGTTGCAGTGGTTGGTATTGTTCCATTTGAAACTGTTCCATTTGTATTAAACGGCGTTGTTCCAGTCGTGGTTGTTCCAGTTGTAAATGATTTAGATGTGGTTGTTCCAGTTGCAGTTGTCCCAGTTGCATTGGTTGGTGTTGTTCCATTTGAAATTGTTCCATTAGTAGTGGTCGGCGTTGTTCATCGCCAGTTGTAAATGATTCAGATGTGGTTGTTCCAGTTGCAGTGGTTGGTGTTTGTTTCATTTGAAGTTGTTCCATTCGTAGTGGTTATCGTTGTTCCAGTTGTAAATGATTCAGATGTGGTTGTTTCAGTTGCAGTTGTTTCAGTTTCAGTTGTTTCAGTTGCAGTGGTTGGTGTTGTTCCATTTGAAGTTGTTCCATTTGTAGTGGTTGGCATTGTTCCAGTTGTAAATGATTCAGATGTGGTTGTTCCAGTTGCATAAGTTCCAGTTTCATTGGTTGGTGTTGTTCCATTTGAAACTGGTCCATTTGTAGTAAACGGCGTTGTTCCAGTCGTGGTTGTTCCAGTTGTAAATGATTCAGATGTGGTTGTTCCAGTTTCATTGGTTGGTGTTGTTCCATTTGAAATTGTTCCATTAGTAGTGGTCGGCGTTATTCCAGTCGTGGTTGTTCCAGTTGTAAATGATTCAGATGTGGTTGTTCCAGTTGCAGTTGTTTCAGTTTCAGTGGTTGGTATTGTTCCATTTGAAACTGTTCCGTTTGTAGTAAACGGCGTTGTTCCAGTCGTGGTTGTTCCAGTTGTAAATGATTCAGATGTGGTTGTTCCAGTTGCAGTTGTTTCAGGCATTGGTTGGTGTTGTTCCATTTGAAGTTGTTCCATTTAAAGTGGTTGGCATTGTTCCAGTTGGAAATGATTCAGATGTGGTTGTTCCAGTTGCATAAGTTCCAGTTTCATTGGTTGGTGTTGTTCCATTTGAAACTGGTCCATTTGTAGTAAACGGCGTTGTTCCAGTCGTGGTTGTTCCAGTTGTAAATGATTCAGATGTGGTTGTTCCAGTTTCATTGGTTGGTGTTGTTCCATTTGAAATTGTTCCATTAGTAGTGGTCGGCGTTATTCCAGTCGTGGTTGTTCCAGTTGTAAATGATTCAGATGTGGTTGTTCCAGTTGCTGTTGTTTCAGTTTCAGTGGTTGGTATTGTTCCATTTGAAACTGTTCCGTTTGTAGTAAACGGCGTTGTTCCAGTCGTGGTTGTTCCAGTTGTAAATGATTCAGATGTGGTTGTTCCAGTTGCAGTTGTTCCAGTTGCATTGGTTGGTGTTGTTCCATTTGAAATTGTTCCATTAGTAGTGGTCGGCGTTGTTCCAGTCGTGGTTGTTCCAGTTGTAAATGATTCAGATGTGGTTGTTCCAGTTGCATTTGTTTCAGTTACAGTGGTTGGTGTTGTTCCATTTGAAGTTGTTCCATTTGTAGTGGTTGGCGTTGGTCCAGTTGTAAATGATTCAGATGTGGTTGTTCCAGTTGCATTGGTTGGTGTTGTGCCATTTGAAGTTGTTCGATTTGTAGTGGTTGGCGTTGTTCCAGTCGTGGTTGTTCCAGTTGTAAATGATTCAGATGTGGTTGTTCCAGTTGCATTTGTTTCAGTTACAGTGGTTGGTGTTGTTCCATTTGAAGTTGTTCCATTTGTAGTGGTTGGCGTTGGTCCAGTTGTAAATGATTCAGATGTGGTTGTTCCAGTTGCAGTTGTTCCAGTTGCATTGGTTGGTGTTGTGCCATTTGAAGTTTTTCCATTTGTAGGGGTTGGCGTTGTTCCAGTCGTGGTTGTTCCATTCGAAGTTTTTTCAGTTGTAGTTGATCTAGATGTAGTTGTTCCAGATGAAATTGTTCCAGTTTTAGTGGTTGGCGTTATTGCAATTGTAGTTGTTCTAGTTGTAGCGGTTGGCGTTATTCCAGTTTTAGTTCCTCCAGTTGTAGTTGTTCGAGTTGTAGTGGTTGGCGTTCTTCCAGTTGTAGTTGTTCGAGTTGTAGTGGTTGGCGTTGTTCCAGTTGTAGTTGTTCCAGTCGTAGTTTTTTTAGTTGTAGTTGTTCTAGATGTAGTTGTTCCAGATGAAATAGTTCCAGTTTTAGTGGTTGGCGTTATTGCAATTGTAGTTGTTTTAGTTGTTGTGGTTGGCGTTCTTCCAGTTGTAGTTGTTCGAGTTGTAGTGGTTGGCGTTGTTCCAGTTGTTAGTTGTTCCAGTTGTAAATGATTCAGATGTGGTTGTTTCAGTTGCAGTGGTTGGTATTGTTCCATTTGAAATTGTTCCATTTGAAGTAAACGGCGTTGTTCCAGTCTTGGTTGTTCCAGTTGTAAATGATTCAGATGTGGTTGTTCCAATTGCAGTTGTTTCAGTTGCAGTGGTTGCTGTTGTTCCATTTGAAGTTGTTCCATTTGTAGTGGTTGGCGTTGTTTCAGTTGTAAATGATTCAGATGTGGTTGCTCCAGTTGCAGTTGTTCCAGTTCCATTTATTCCAGTTTTTGTTCCGTTTGAAGTTGTTCCATTTGTAGTGGTTGGCGTTGTTCCAGTTGTAAATGATTCAGATGTGATTGTTCCAGTTGCAGTTGTTTCAGTTGCAGTGGTTGGTGTTGTTCTATTTGAAGTTGTTCCATTTGGAGTGGTTGATCGTTGTTTCAGTTGTAAATGATTCAGATGTGGTTGTTTCAGGTGCAGTTGTTTCAGTTGCAGTGGTTTGTATTGTTCCATTTGAAATTGTTCCATTTGAAGTAAACGGCGTTGTTCCAGTCGTGGTTGTTCCAGTTGTAAATGATTCAGATGTGGTTGTTCCAGTTGCAGTTGTTTCAGTTGCAGTGGTTGGTGTTGTTCCATTTGTAGTAGTCGGCGTTGTTCCAGTTGTGGTTGTTCCAGTTGTAAATGATTCAGATGTGGTTGTTCCAGTTGCAGTTGTTCCAGTTGCATTGGTTGGTGTTGTTCCATTTGAAGTTGTTCGATTTGTAGTGGTTGGCGTTGTTCCAGTCGTGGTTGTTCCAGCTGTAAATGATTCAGATGTGGTTGTTCCAGTTGCAGTTGTTTCAGTTACAGTGGTTGGTGTTGTTCCATTTGAAGTTGTTCCATTTGTAGTGGTTGGCGTTGGTCCAGTTGTAAATGATTCAGATGTGGTTGTTCCAGTTGCAGTTGTTCCAGTTGCATTGGTTGGTGTTGTTCCATTTGAAATTGTTCCATTAGTAGTGGTCGGCGTTGTTCCAGTCGTGGTTGTTCCAGTTGTAAATGATTCAGATGTGGTTGTTCCAGTTGCAGTTGTTTCAGTTACAGTGGTTGGTGTTGTTCCATTTGAAGTTGTTCCATTTGTAGTGGTTGGCGTTGGTCCAGTTGTAAATGATTCAGATGTGGTTGTTCCAGTTGCAGTTGTTCCAGTTGCATTGGTTGGTGTTGTGCCATTTGAAGTTGTTCGATTTGTAGTGGTTGGCGTTGTTCCAGTCGTGGTTGTTCCAGTTGTAAATGATTCAGATGTGGTTGTTCCAGTTGCATTTGTTTCAGTTACAGTGGTTGGTGTTGTTCCATTTGAAGTTGTTCCATTTGTAGTGGTTGGCGTTGGTCCAGTTGTAAATGATTCAGATGTGGTTGTTCCAGTTGCAGTTGTTCCAGTTGCATTGGTTGGTGTTGTGCCATTTGAAGTTGTTCGATTTGTAGTTGTTGGCGTTGTTCCAGTCGTGGTTGTTCCAGTTGTAAATGATTCAGATGTGGTTGTTCCAGTTGCAGTTGTTTCAGTTGCAGTGGTTGGTATTGTTCCATTTGAAGTAAACGGCGTTGTTCCAGTCGTGGTTGTTCCAGTTGTAAATGATTCAGATGTGGTTGTTTCAGTTGCAGTTGTTTCAGTTGCAGTGGTTGGTGTTGTTCCATTTGAAGTTGTTCCATTTGTAGTGGTTGGCATTGTTCCAGTTGTAAATGATTCAGATGTGGTTGTTCCAGTTGCATTGGTTTGTGTTGTTCCATTTGAAATTGTTCCATTAGTAGTGGTCGGCGTTGTTCCAGTCGTGGTTGTTCCAGTTGTAAATGATTCAGATGTGGTTGTTCCAGTTGCAGTTGTTTCAGTTGCAGCGGTTGGTGTTGTTCCATTTGAAGCTGTTCCCTCCGTAGTAAAGGTTGTTCCAGTCGTGGATGTTCCAGTTGTAAATGATTCAGATGTGGTCTGTTCCAGTTGCAGTTGTCCCAGTTGCATTGGTTGGTGTTGTTCCATTTGAAATTGTTCCATTAGTAGTGGTCGGCGTTGTTCCCGTTGTAAATGATTCAGATGTGGTTGTTCCAGTTGCAGTTGTTTCAGTTGCAGTGGTTGGTGTTGTTTCATTTGAAGTTGTTCCATTCGTAGTGGTTATCGTTGTTCCAGTTGTAAATGATTCAGATGTGTTTGTTTCAGTTGCAGTTGTTTCAGTTTCAAATGTTTCAGTTGCAGTGGTTTGTGTTGTTCCATTTGAAGTTGTTCCATTTAAAGTGGTTGGCATTGTTCCAGTTGGAAATGATTCAGATGTGGTTGTTCCAGTTGCATAAGTTCCAGTTTCATTGGTTGGTGTTGTTCCATTTGAAACTGGTCCATTTGTAGTAAACGGCGTTGTTCCAGTCGTGGTTGTTCCAGTTGTAAATGATTCAGATGTGGTTGTTCCAGTTTCATTGGTTGGTGTTGTTCCATTTGAAATTGTTCCATTAGTAGTGGTCGGCGTTATTCCAGTCGTGGTTGTTCCAGTTGTAAATGATTCAGATGTGGTTGTTCCAGTTGCTGTTGTTTCAGTTTCAGTGGTTGGTATTGTTCCATTTGAAACTGTTCCGTTTGTACTAAACGGCGTTGTTCCAGTCGTGGTTGTTCCAGTTGTAAATGATTCAGATGTGGTTGTTCCAGTTGCAGTTGTTTCAGTTGCATTGGTTGGTGTTGTTCCATTTGAAATTGTTCCACTAGTAGTGGTCGGCGTTGTTCCAGTCGTGGTTGTTCCAGTTGTAAATGATTCAGATGTGGTTGTTTCAGTTGCAGTTGTTTCAGTTGCAGTGGTTGGTGTTGTTCCATTTGAAAGTTGTTCCATTTGTAGTGGTGGCGTTGTTGCAGTCGTGGTTGTTCCAGTTGTATAATCGATTCAGATGTGGTTGTTCCAGTTGCAGTTGTTCCAGTTGCAGTGGTTGGCGTTCTTCCATTTGAAGTTGTTCCATTCGTAGTGGTTATCGTTGTTCCAGTTGTAAATGATTCAGATGTGGTTGTTTCAGTTGCAGTTGTTTCAGTTTCAGTTGTTTCAGTTGCAGTGGTTGG